>JAJQWJ010000009.1:8110000-8710000 GCA_023637945.1 Phaethornis superciliosus | reverse complement strand
AGGGAAACTCAAGTATCCAGCTCTGACACAAACAGGCACAGGAGAATATAGTCTTTCTTCTTATCCCCAGAAAAAGTGCCACAGGCTTAATCCTCCACAAACTGTTAGAAAGGCTGCAAAATCACATGCTTACATGTTGAGATACAGAATTTAGTCACATCCTTTATTACAGAGAAGAGCCAGAAGAAAGTAATGAAGTTACCTTCTAACAGAATATTCCCCTATGAAGTTCAGAGAGGTGGCAGGTACAGTCACATGGTTTCATTAAACCCTGGTTTCTCTGCTGAGGCAGGCTTCTTACTGTAGCAATGACTTTACTATTTGTGAAATTAAATTAATGATTCTAAAACAAAGAACTATTTTGCTACTTAAAAGAAATACTTTTCCCAACATTTTTATATGTTTGAAAAGTATTTTTTTTAGATGCAGTTAAGCAAGACTAAAAATCAACATCTACACATGACAACATACTAACTTTAACTACTCTGATTACTGATATTAAGAGAAGTCCTGGACCTCAGTTTCTGTCAACTTCCCTGATTGAAAGAACACTGCAGAAGTTTTATTTCATCAGCCATGTTAGTTACATTTCCTGTTCTGATAAGCATGTACTACAAAGTCCAAACCCACTTTGATTTATCAAATTGCCTTTGATTACTTAAGTCTAAATAATATATCAACCATTCATCACTCTGGAAGATCTTTTGAGGTATTCCACTGCTGGTATTTTTTTCTCCAAATAAAACAAAAAACTACCCAAAACAGCCAACAAGCCCAACCCTATTTTTTCCTATTCTGAGTAAATTTAATTTAATAGTTCTCTGTACTGTAATTCCTTATTTTTCTATGCATGTCTTAATGCTTAATTACACAGACCGAAATGAAAGCTGATGTACTGAATATTATATTACTGTACCTGTCTAAATGTTTTACACAAAGAACTGAGAAACTCCAGGAGTTCTGTTAATCTTATTCACACTGAGCTTGCACTACTTTAAGAAATAATTTGGAACTCTGCTAATATATCTGTGCGTATAGGGAATATCTAATGCAACACTAGGCTTCTGTGAGCTTATTAGCTGACAAAACATTTGTGTTACTAGGTACAGGAGAAGTTCTAAAGACAGAGTCCTTTTGAGATATGTGCTTAAACCATTGTTCTTTGTAGGACACATTTGCAGCTAATGTAAGCCTGGACAAATTTATACTCATAGAAGGGATCTGTCCCAGAACTGATACAGTCTGACATCAATGAATGGCCTAAATTTGCATGCTCAGTGAATACTTTTAGGATGAGCTTCTTTAATATGAAGTATGCTGGCTCTTCATGCAATCATTCACTAAATGGGCTTGTGCTCACATAGTACTTTGACCTATGACATCCTCAGTAAAATAGCTAAATAAGTCAAGGTAGTATTTTTTTGTGAGTCACACGTCCTTTAGTTCCTTTTTTGTAACTATTGACAGTTAATTTTCTCAATCTCAGCCAGGAGAAAGTATCCTGAAGACTGTTCTACAGAGAAGATCCTGTTTTCTTCCTGCCCCAAGCAGAGACTGCTTTCTTTTATGGGTTCAGTAGTACTTAACTTTGGAAGTAGTTGTTGAATTTTCCCTGGTGCAGTCTGATGAGGAAAGATCAGTCCAGTGGAACTGTCTGCATCCTTTCTTGGGGCCAGGTAACCTTTGGACTCTACAAGCTCTTGCAATATTTTCTTTTTAGCTTTGTACAAAGACCTTTCACCTGACTAAGACAGCTGGCTACAAATCTAGCATCCCCAGGGCATTCCTGAGTTTTCTTAGCTGAGGATAAGATGGATATATCTTACTTTTATATTTACTGAGCTTTCAACAACTCCAGTATAGCAAACAAAGGCCTTCTTTACTATTACTATTAGTTCCATCACAAGTCTAGAGGGAGATTGTCTCCATATTCTTATTTCATCATTCTATAAAGAACTATGCAGAAAAATTTCCCATTACAAATAATCAAGTAATATGTGATGTCAAGACCCATCTTTTGTAAGGTATTATTAATTATGAAATATTCTGACTTCTCAAAATTGACAGCTATGTTTTTTAGATATTAGCATGTTAAATTCAAAGTTACTGGATTGCAACAGGCTGCACTGGATCTTGCTCTGACATTATAATTAATCCTGACTAGATTGATTCATAAATAGTTCCATTGGCTTCTGATATCCAACATGAAGATGGCAGGATCTGCTCCTTGGCAACAATGAGCATTAGATAAAAATTATGTACCTAAATTCATATACAGGTCAAATTCTGTAAAAAACTGTACCTGCTGTAGGTAGTTCTGTCCAGTCAGTATTTTTACCTTTTACATTTTATATTTATAACACATTCCAAAAGAGGTATTGACAATTTGTAGAGCAACAAGGGAGAAAATTGTGCTAAGTGTAAACTGATAAATGTTTCGTAATACAATTTTTAAATATTCTTGCAATCACTTGAGATATCTAAAATAAAAATAATTAAAAAAAACAAAACAAAAACCCAACACCATAAGAAACAAATTTGCAGCCAAATGGAAATAAAAAGACAAAACCTAAGAACTGTACACTGGTGGATTTTATTATTATATCTAGTGTAAATGTAGCCTAAACTACTGATGGACTAGGACAACATTTTTTAATCACGTCCTACTCCTTTTCAGTCCCTTTTTAACACTGTAGCTACAAATCTCAAGGTGTAGCAGAAAGGAAAATTTTTGCCCTTTTATACGAATTGAAGAGACAAATGTGCAAGACTACATTTAGAATGAAGTGAATGAAGAAAGAATTGCAAACGTTGTTTAGAATTCAGACAGTTGTGCAAGGCATCACTTAGCATGACAAAATCATGATGAGTTTCATTAAAACTGCATTTATACTTTTTTTGCTGTTTAATTATTTGAATATTTAAAAATTTCATTTGCAGAGATATTCTAATTTACCTGTCTTATCAGAAAGACATCTCAAGATTTAGTTGTTAAGTTTACCAAGTAAGGACAACAGGAAAATATCTTCTGCAGCAAATACATACTTTTCAGCTGTGCATAGGTAGGGAACAAAGTTAGCTGTTGTGAGAATCTGGTTGCATCTTTATTACAACTGCCTTTTCCCTTCCTTCTGCATTTAAAATCTGCCACATCCTTAGATGGTTATTTGTTGGGGGTGTTTTTTGCCCCACAGGTGTTGATGTTCTGTGGAACAATCTGAAACAGCTGCTTTTGCTGCCTCAATCAGGACCTGAAACCACGGATGGATAGAAGAGAGCTGTTGTTCAGAAAAGGTTTGCAAACCCTTTAATTCTGTTCCTCTCCTCTCAATTGCAAAGAGAAATGGTGTTACCTTGTGCTGTTAACATAGAGTCTGATCTAAATAAGTTTTGAGCACCTCACTTTTTTTTAAGTTGAGAAACTTAAAGTCCTTAGCATGATGTGCTATCTGGGCCCTAAATATTGGATGTCAATGGATTTCCAAATGTGTTGTTATTGTTCCAGGATGCTGTGTAGTTTAGTTGATGTGTCCAATTAAAAAAAAAAAAAATTAAAATCAGGATATACTAGAAGGTATGGAATTACCTGAACTGTAAGTTTTTGAGATGCAAATAACAAGTTTTCAGGTTGCAAATACTAAGATGAAAACAATTCCTTCTTAAAAAGTGTCAGTTTGCTAACCAAAGGCTATGTATGGTGAATTTATAGAATACATGTATTTTTCAAAAGTCTTCATGCACATAGTATATGTTCAGAGCTAGGAGAAAGAAGCTGGTCAGAACTTTCATTAGACAAATTTCTCCATCCTTTGAATCCATACTAGTAAACTTACATTGGCTGGAGAATATTGTCCAGGCTGGTGGTGAAGACCATCTCTAAATCTATTTCCAGTAAAGCATGTTGAATGCTTACAGTATCTGTCTACAGATTAAGCCATGGAACTATAAAAAGTAAATGTTGCTGTATTTTCATATTCTCACTTTAATGATACCTGGAATTTTAGGGCAGATCATAATTTAAATTCTTACACTGAGAAGTATCTTGTAGTGCAAGTCTCAGAGATATTTAAGATGGTTACTCCACACTTAAGTGCTCCCCAGTGGTAGAAGCATCTGGTCCCTGATATTTAGCCTATTGGAAATGTAACATGTTTGCAATTTTATTTTAAAAAATTATTTAAAATAGGCAGCACGGCATATAGCTTACTACAAAATTGTAAATAACTTAGCAAACAAAGATGTGACAGTGTTTTTCTCTCTACTTCGTTTTCTTTCCCCTCTATGAGTAAACTTCCTCTATTCTTTCTCTGTATGTAGACTGCTTTTAAGGGTTCCTGCAGCTATTTTACTGAAAAACTGGAGAGATACAGCTTACTTTTCTTGTAACCAGGCTTAATTTCATTTGTCTGCATCATGACAAGGAAATGAGTGCACCCTCGGTGAGTCTGCAGATGGCAAAAAGTTGAGTGGGAGTGCTGGTCTGCCTAAGGCTCTGCAGCAGGATTTGGGCAGGCTGGATCTATGGGCTAATGCCAACTGTGGGAGGTTTAACAAGGTGAAGTGTTGTGTCCTGCACTGGGGTCACAACAACTCCATGCAACGCTAAATGCTTGGGGAAGGGTGGCTGCAAAGCTGCCTGGCAGAAAAACACCTGGGGTGTTGACTGACAGCTGACTGAATATGAGCCAGCGTGTGCCGTGGTAGCCAACAACATCCTGGCTGGTAACAGAAACAGCGTGGCCAGCAGGACTGGGGCAGTGATTGTCAGCCTGTCCTAGGCACTAGTGAGGCCACACAGCAAATACTATGTTCAGTCTGGGGATCCTCACTACAGAAAGGACATTGAGGTACTGGAGTGTGTCCAAGAGGGGCAGCAAAGATGGTGAAGGATCTAAGAGAACAAGGCTTAGGAAGAGCAGCTGAGGGAACTGGGATTGTTTAGCCTGGAGAAAAGAAGGCTGAGGGAGGCCCTTATTGCTCTCTGCAGCCACCTGAAAGAAGGTTGCAGGAAGGGGGGTATCAGTATCTTCTCCCAACAAGTGATATAACAAGAGGAAAGGGCCTCAAGATGAGCTATGGGAGGTTTAGATTGGAAATTAGGAAAATCTTCTTCACCTAAAGGGTTGTAAAATGCTAGATTAGGCTTCCCGGGAAGTAGCTGAGTCACCACCCCTGGAGGTTTTTAAAAAAGATGTGTTTGGGGAGATGATTTAGTGAACTTGGCAGAGCTTGGTTAATGGTTGGACTAGATGATCTTAAAGGTCTTTTCCAACCAAAAATATTTGATGATTCTACAATGGTTATGACAAATACTATTGTGGCAAGCATCCTGACTGTGGTTTTCTAATGGAATCTCTCTTCTGTTTTCTTGATTTGTGTAGATTCAATTCTCAGTGAACTTCTACAGTAGTTGTTGTATTTGACAACATTTTTTTTCCCTTATTATTTTCCCTTATAAATAAGGGAAAATAACTGTATTATTTTCCCTTAGATTGACAGTAGTCAGCAAGAAATTATGAATGGTTACAAAATTTTACAGATTTCAGCAGCAAATAGTTGTGGCAAAAGCATCACTGTGCAGCAGACAGATTCAGTAACTAGGGAGATTCAGATGTGATTTGAGTTCCTCATTTTGAGATTTTCTTGAGACAGAAAATCTTTCATTCATTCCAGAGCTAACTGCTGTATCAAGAGAGTGATTATAAACTATAGTATCTATTGACTGATACTGAATGTCAGACCTGACCACAAAAGACCTCAAAATTGCCTTAGAAAGTCTGAGAAGTGTAAAGTGGAAAGTTTCTGGCTACCAGAGCTGCACATGAAGATTCACTGAGTGCTCCAACAAAATAAAAGCCTAAAGATCATTGTAACTAGAACAGAAGGAAGCCCCCACGTATCAGTGGTCACCAGCACTGAAAGGAGTCCTTAATGTATCTTCTTCCTCCTTGTTTTTTGTTCTCTGTCTACCCTGCTTTGGATTCAGCCTTCATGGCTAACTACACACATGAGAATGCACAAAATAATATCCCATTAAGAAAAGGAATATTCCAAATATGGGCTTGTATAAAGAGTGTACAGAGATGGAAAGAAGTGGCATCGCCCTGTATGTTAAATGGAGCAATATAACAATTACATTAATGAATGTAGAATGGTCTAACAGGCATACTGACAACTCAATACAAGCCAGGCAGTGTGCATTACTGACAGGAAAAGACTAAAACTTATGTGAGGTCCTATGGAGGTTAATAACAATTCTGATAAATAGTAAAGTACAGAAGAGCTAAACTGGAAGTTGAGTCTCTTTGCTACAGCTAATTACAGGCTCAGGTGGAATGACTACAAGTTCTCCTCATAATTTTCTTCATGTCCAAAACATTAAGAATCAGATGCTTGGGAAAAAAGAAAAAAAAAAAGATAAACGGTACTTGCTTGCTCGAAGTACAACATTGTAACAAATGGCATTTTTTCTCAACTGAGCGATAAAATAATATAAGATTATTACCTACCTTAAGTTCTCTAAAAAAGATGCTACTTCTAGCCCACTCAACAATGGAGAAGAGGGTTTGGTCAGCCATTTTACACATAAGCCCAAATGTGTTGAGCTTCTCATGTTTGCTTCTGTTGGCTTGCTCTTGCTGCAGATATGCCATTATCTTAGCTTGGACTTGTGGCTCATCTGGCTCACATTTCAGGAGTTCCAGTATCAGGTGTGGAATACTTGCTGGTGAGCTTGTTTGGTAACTATCCATATACGAGTAGCCCATAATTGACTCTGGTGAACTGGTGTAAGGGTCAGGGTACTCAGACTTGATAGCTCGGCTTGGAAAATGGCCATAGGTCTGGTAACCTTGCAAGCTGCCGTGGGGTGGCATTGTCATACTAATTGGAGAGGTTACAAAGGGACTTCTGTCATAGTCTGTAGGAGGCAAGGCAGTGTGGTTCAGAGGTAGGCCCTTGGAGGCAGAATGGATGTTCTGGATTGCAGAGGATATTGTCAGATCAGTCGGCATTGCCTGGATCACCTGAGTCATGGCTTCCAGTTTAAGTCCATTTGCTCGGATAAGAGCTTTCTTCTGCTGCTTCAGTGCCCTGTCTCTCTTATACATTGGTCCAAATTTGTTTCGGCCACCGCGCATTCGGTCAGCTCGCACAGCTGTCAGGGGAGAGGAGGAAGTAAATAATTAAACTTGGGCATAAACATTCTTTAATGAAACATACATTAGGACAGAGAAGCGGTGTAAAAATGTAACACTTTTATTCCTAAAGAGTTATTTCGACTTAAAAAATGTAACTTTTTTTTCTGGTAATTTAAATATCACATGCATACATCACTAACATAGAGGGACTTCTCTTTACATTGATTAGGACACAGGGACAAACACAATGGCTTGCTACAGGAAGTTCACACCTGCCTGCTATGGGATCATGTGGAGATCTCAATGTATATTTGGTTTTATGTCAAGCTACTATGTCATTAAGAAACAAGGGTTGATGTCCAGAATTTTTCTGAGATGTATCCAGTGGACCACACTGTCTCATTATAATCATTCCATTACTGCTTTCCACCACAGCAAAACATCTGAAATGTAAATTGTGAAATATTCAGTATTCACAAAGGGGAATATTTTTTTGTCTTGGCAAAAAGGAAATATTTCCTTTTGCTGATTCTGTTCAGGTTGGTTTAAAACTTTAGGAGATTTCTAGTTAGCTGAACAGCTCTACAGAAATGTTTAGCTGCAGTTGGAATATGCAGAGAGAAAGCTGTCAGCTTGCTGCCTTCTACACAAAAGATGGAAGTGAAACAAAAACCACTGACACTGTTCTAGTTTGTAATATCTCTGGAATTAGAAATAATTAAAACAAATCCACCTCAACAGCTGTCTGGGGAGTCATCCTGGTGGTCTCTGTCACAGCAGTGTCTGTCACCATGCCATACATGTAATGGACTAGTGAGGAGCTCTCACCAAGGCCACCTTGCCCAACGGCAATTAGATTGAAAGAGGAACCTTTGACAGCCTGGTGACATGTTGAGACTGCTGAGACTGCTGGAGGTTAAGTTCTTGAGCTTTTTATCTTAGGGATTAGTAGAACATTAAAAATTTATTATGAACTCTAGATACGGATAATACTTTACATTATCATAAGGACCTTAACGTTTAATGATTTTTTTGGTCCATGGTAACTTAGGAACTAGACTCTGAGAGTATATATATCACTATCAGGAAATACACATAAATGTCAGAAGTATTTACAATTATGGAAGCAGGTGTTCTTCCAGTTTTCTAAACAAAGGAAAACAAGTTGTATGGATGTGTGGGTAAGGAAGCTATAATACACTTTCTACAGTATCTTTAAAACTAACAGCACTGCTTAAAGTTTTAGTAAAAATACTGCTGCTAATACTGATGTTGGTTTTAAACAAGATGCAGGAAATAACTAAAACACCATGCTAGTAAATGTAACTACATCAGTATACATAGTATCCTTCCGGGTATTCTGTAATTAAAAAATCTGAGCCAGACTGGATTAGCAAATGTTTTTTAATAATTCCTATAGAAATTAAGGTGAACTGCAGGTAATCTCAGAAGACAAAATTTGGTCCTAGATCACTGTTGGCAATTGAGGGGAGCTTTAAAGACTGTAAAGTATTTTATTTTATCCTTATTCTTAACATCAACAGTGAGAAAAGGATTCAAAATGTTCCATTATTGCACTGTTTGAGTTTGGAAAAACATGCAGTGATTCAGGATGTTTAGTACAGTGTGTCAGTGCTAGATCAGTCTTGTGTGTAAACAGTATAGTACTGAATCCATCAAACTTCAGACTGATGATTTTTCTGTTTATCTTCAGTTATAGCAACAGCATTCCTCTGCCTGACTCAGGTGATTGGGTCCTATCCTTTGTGGTTCCCTTAATGATTTATGGTTTCCCTCCTTGGCCTGATATTTCCTGGTTAAGCATGAATTCACCTAGAGGGTGAATACTATTTCAGTAAAATTGTAAGAATAAGGAATTTAGGAAATTGTCCATCCTCAAGCGGAAATTTCATTTGCTATGAAATTTGAATTTTCATATTTTCTATATCAGAGTTAGAACAAAGTGTGACTCTCAAATTTGTGTTGGTATTTTTGTGCTCAGCTATCTCAAAGAGTATCGCACCCTTTTCACTGTTTGCTTTATATTACAGAGTGAAATTAAGTAAAAAATTGTACTTCAAAATGGCTTCTTCTCTTTCATTTCTAATAGCATCGCAGGTGTAGCATCACAAAAATATGGGACACAACTTTAGAGATTATTTTGTTCCTTAATTGCAAAGGCAAGTCACTGTGAGAAAACCTGTTATCTGTTTCTCTGTTTTCTGCCCAATTTCAGAAGTGTGCATATATGTATTTAAAAAACTCAACCCTAGATAAAATATAAATAAAATGAGATCATTCTCCATAGCAATGACTAATATTTTTCAAATCTTCACACTTCTTACATATTTCATGTTTAATCTAAATCAAGTCCTTCTAAAAGAGTCCGCAGAACTGTCATATCTAGATCCACAAATGCACAAACTATAAAATATTGACCAAATCATATACATGTATAAAAAAATGGATTATGTTTTTGACTTGTTGCTAGTGATTTACCATTTGCTCATAAGATTCATTTTGTTAAAGCCACAAATTCATTGAGCAAAGCTGCCTTTTACGATTATTTCAGAAAAACGTGTACATAATATGTAACGCTATCATTTTTTAAATAAATCTACATTGTAGTTAACGATATCAGCAAGACTAGATCTTACCTTCCAGTTTCATTCCAACACTTAGACACTTTTGAAACCGACAGTAAGGGCATCGTTTTCTCTGTGTTTTGTCAATCTGGCAATTCTGATTTTCTATACATGTGTACCTTTTGTTATTCTGGACTGTTCGCTTAAAGAATCCCTGTGTGATAGATACAAAAGTTAGCCTGTTTGGCTTGAAGAGCGTGTTTCAGCATTTTATTTTATGGAAAACATTGTAACATATTTTTCAGACACCGTTTTTGAAGTTATATAGTATATTATAAATTACAGTGAGATGTACCCAGAAGACCACCAGACTCCAGACGAGTTTTCCTGTGTTAGTGCAATGGTTTATAGATTTTTGTCAAAGTGTGGTAAGACCAGCTATTATCTCCTGTACCCCTAACAGCAGCAGAAATAGTGAGGCTGACCAGTTCATTTTGCATTCTTTAATAACTGCAAAAAATTAAAATCTTCTTTTAAAAATAGTTTTAGATTAAATAAGTTGGGACACTGTTGCAAAGATAACAGAAAAGTCGAGTACCTCTGGCTACTGTACATCCCAGTGGTGCATGTTAGAGGCATAAGTGCTTGGTGTTCGTTTCTCATTGATTATTTAAAAATGAAAATATAATGCACTAAATTAATTTTTTCCATGCAACTAAATATTTTAAATTACATTTTTCATCCAAAGGAGTTTCTTTTCACTGCATTACTTAAATAGGCATAAAGAACTTAAAACAAAAAAAATTCAAAATTACATGAGATATTTGACATGTCATAAATTCCTATGTATTTGAACTTTTTAGTATAATAGAACCATGCAGATACACTTACCTTCCAATATGATAAGTTCCATTTATAAATTTTTTATTCTCAAAATTAATTATCTGAACCAATTCATACATTAGTCACTTTGTGTGTCAAATTATGTATGAAAAAAACACATGGTCATTATAGTCACAGAAATTTACATTATAATATTGAAGAAAAAAAAAAATCTATGCAACCTACATTAGATTTGGCAAAGCTGATCTGTATTGAGGATACTTTTTCTACTTTATCCTCCAGGAAAAGAAATATTCTGAATGTATAGAGATCAACTAAAATCAATATTTAGAACATCTGGGAATGAAAGTTATCCTAGCCCTGCATTACTTCACAACAGCAATATCTACTTATAAGCAATAATAAAGCTACAACATAAACCAGTCCAAGTTGTTCCCATTTGTGAAGAGAACTCTCCGAGAAACTTCTAAATCCTAAAGTTTTTAGTGGTTATTTTTTTAAGTGAACATAACAGAAAAGTATCAGAAATAAGCCAGATTATTACATATGTGTTTTCTTCAATTCTAATTTTTCCACTTGAAACTTTTTTTGTTTGTATGAAGCAATTGATACAGAACCTTGCAGCTTTCACAGGTGAGAAGTCCATAATGGTACCCAGACACTTTATCTCCACAGACTGGACACAGTTCCTCAAGGTCTTCATCATAAGAGTAATTCACCATTTTAAACTGAGACACTGGAGGAAGGAGAAATAGCACAGTCAATTAGAATTTACATTAATAACGCACATTGTAACTGTTCCATTTACAGAGAAAGCTTACACACACTCCTGCCAATTGGGGGGAAGAGGAAGTTTTATTTTTAAAAATACAGCTTGCATTGAGATGTGCAACTTTTCATTACCAGCAGATCTGTGTGATACACAGCAAGCGGAACAAAACCCATCAGCTCCTCGGGTTTATCTTCTAAATATTTACATATACAAAGTGCCCTTAACCTTATATCCTTATTTACAAAATCACAAACTAAATTAATTTCTTTGATTCCGGAAAAACTCAGGGACAAGCTTTAAAAACAGCAGAATGAAAAAGATTGTGTCACTTGCGTATTTAAGGTAACTCGGTTCGTTTCCTTTAAAGTTTTCTTTCAACATCAGCCTGCAAATATTTACTCAGCCTAAACTTCTATCTTACAGACCCAGCACTTTTCAGCCGCGTTAAATGCAACTCCCTTGCAAAACCACCTCAAACCAACCTCCTCTGTGCCCCCCAAACTCCTTGTCTCGGGGTGTCCGGCTCCCCTCCCGCCCTGCTCCAGCCCCCGGGCTCCGCAGCCGCGGAGACGCTTTTAGCCCCCGTCGGTGCTGTTCTCCGCGGGTCAGCACCGCCGGCCTCGGAGGATGCGGTCGAGGTTTACCCAGCCGCTGCCTCCCGGTACCGGGAGGAGCCGGAGCCGCCTGAAGTTTCTGCCGCTCGGGGAAAAGGCGGGGAGAAAGGACCCTGCCGCCCGGAGGGGACGGGAGAGGGGGGGTGGAGGTAAAACCAAGCTGAATGAAGGTACAGGGCGCCGTCACTCCAGCCGCAACCTTCCTCAAAGAGCCCACTTTGGGCTCTGGGGATTCCCCAAAAGAAAACCCGCCGCTCACCGCGGGGCCGGGTTCCTTCTCCTTTTTTGATGCTACATCTCCGCTCTGCCCGAAGCTGAGAAAGGAGAGAGGCGGAGGGCATCGCGGCGGCACCGCTTAGATTGTGGCCTCTTTGTCGGTGACCCCTCGGCTGCCAGAATTCCCGGGGCACTGGGGCGGTCAAAGTCTGCCCCAAACCCGCGGACGGGGTGCCCGGCGGGGGGAGCGGAACTTGCGCTTCCCTCCGCTGGGGCAAAGGGGGCTGAACCCCGGCGCTCGCAGGAGCTGCCAGGGAGCGCCGAGAGCATTAATCCGGCAGCACACAGCCGGGAAAAGATTTTCAGAACCACCTCAGCACTGTCGTGGATCCCAGCCTGCCAGCGGCGGGGGGCGGACATGGGGCGGCCGCGGGTGAAGAAGGAGGTCTCGGCCCATCCCTCTTCTCCCGCAGCTCCAGGGTCCGGTGCTGGGACGAAGTTCCCCCCTGCTCGCAGGAAATTCCAAGTGGGAAAAGAGGGGTTTTCCGAGCGCCGTGCCCTGGCACGGAGCCTCCTCTGCGGGAGAGGAAAGGGGCGCGGGGGCCACCCCCAGCATCTCCGAAGCCCCCGGCCCACCCCGCCCCTGCCTCCCAGAGAGCTCCCGGTAGGAGGGGAGGTAATTTCGAAAAAGCAGCCAGGACTCGAGTTACTGACCCGGGAGGGGCGAGCAGGACAGAGTAGGGCGGAGCAGGCAGTGCCCGCGTACGGGACTGCCCCATGGGTGGCAAGGAGCCGACCCTTGGACAGGGTCTCCGCCGCCTCTCTCCGCGCAGCGCTCCAGCCCGGAGCAGGCAGCGGCAACGTCCCCGTCCCGCCCCATCGAAGCACTTCCAGAGCCACCCCAACTCGGGCATCCCGCTGTCTTCCCGGGTACCCCGCAAAGGCGCAAATCCTCCGCGGCGTCGGGGCACTCAGCTGCAGAGTTTGTCCCCGCCGCCGCTGTGCCACCTGCCCTGTGCCACCTGCCCTGTGCCTGCGGGCACCCCGACCCTCGGGGCTGAGTCGCGGACGAGCCGCAGGAACACCAGGAGCAGGCAAGCCCCACGCCGCCCCCTCGGGGCCCCGTTTCCAGAGGTTGTCTGGCACACGGGGAGTTCAGCACACGTCTGGCACACGGGGAGTTCAGCAGGACTTCCCGCCTAACTCCCCCTGACATAAACTTCGAGTCAGTTTTGCGCAGACCGGGGACGAGCCCGAGCCCCTCCGTATCAGCATTGGGTCCGGTGTCCCCGGGCAGTGGCATTCGGGGCGACTGCACCCCGGGGAAGGCTCCTGCCGTCCAGATGCTTGACAATTCCCCGGCCGCGGCTGCACCTCCCGGCTGGGGCCTTGCCGTCGCCTCGGTGCTGGTGTCCCGTCCGCCGGTACCCGCCCGAGCCAGGCTGGAAGTTGTCCCGGGAAAACAGGGGCACGGCGGGGCGTGAAATGGGTGGCGGGGTGGAGGGGGAGCTCGCAACCAGCAGCCGTAAACTTTTTTGGTAGGACGAAGGGGAGGTTTCCCGAGGGGAGCCCGAGCGTGCGCGGAGGGGGAGTGCCGTGCCTTTCCCCCCTTACCTTGCATGTTTTCCGGCATCTGTCCCTGTTCCCCATTCGACCGGGCGAGTCCCAGGGTCTCCGTCTCCACTTTGGGCAGCATGACAAGGCGGCTGCGGACCGGCCTGGGAGCTCCGTGTCCGTCCGCGACACCAGCACCTGGACACGGCAGCACAAATTTAACTGAAGCAAGGGGCGTTCGGCGGCCACAACCTCTTCCTCTTCCTCCTCTTCCCTCTCTCTCTTCCACGCCAGCCCTTGCCCTGCTGCAGCAGAAGCACCGAGCGGCCCTGGACACCGGGAAACGCCGCCGGGTGCCCGCGGCTGGGAAGCCGCTTAGCGGTAGCTGTGCTGCAGGCGGCGGGGGCGGAGAGGAGGCGAGGAGGAAGACCGGGGGGGTGCCGAAGAGGAAGAAGGAACCCCGGTGGCTCGCAGAAGCAGCTCCGCCCGGGGCTCAGCGCGGCGGCAGCCCTGCGCCCCGATCCATGCGGAGCGGCACAGTGCAGAGAAACACTCTGCCGCCGCTGCTGCTGCTGGTGCTGCTGCTGGACGGGGTTCCCACCCCCGTCCCCCCCTCCCTTCTTCCCTCCTCCTCCTCCTCCCTCCCCCTCTTCCCCCGCCACAAGTGCGGAGGTGCCGAGTAGGGACCTCTAGCCCCGGCCCCGCGGGGAGGTGCTCCCGGAGGCTGCAGGGCGTGGGGGGGCTACGGTGAAGGGGGGCCCCAACAGCGCCCTTGCAGCCAATAAGGCAGAGGCGGGATGAGCAACACCCCTCGCGTACACACAGGCACCGCACACACGCACAGGAGTACAAACACTTCCCCAGCGCGCTCAGCCCCTGCCCGGATGATGAGGTCCTGGGCTACGGGATGAGGTCCTGGGCTCCAAGCCACCCCTCTGCGCCCTGGCGGGACCCGACCATCTACCAGCCCCACCAAGCCCAGCTGTGCCTGTCCTCCCTCCCTCGGTCTGCCTCAGCCGACAGGCAGCCCCGCTTCAGCTCTCTTGGGCAGGAGGAGCAATATCCCCTCCTAGCCAGTGGCGACTGCAGGGACCCCGGCCCTCGCCTTCCCTACGGGCGGATAGGGGTAGGTGGTGGAATCCCCCAGGTTTGAAGAACCCCAGCTCTTGTGGCTACGTTGCCGCCTCTCAGATCTTGAGGCAGAAAAGCTGGCGGGAGCCGCGCTGGAGCTCGCTGTACCTATTCTATTTTTTGGGGTCTCTCCCCCTACCCCCCCCCCGCAAAATAGCGAAATCTGTCAGTGCAAGTTATATCGTTGGCACAAAAGCCAAAGCCCTGGCCGGCAGAGCCATCGCTTGAGCAAGAGCCTCTCTTCCCGGGCTCACGGTGTCGTTTTCAAGTTGTCCCAAAGATCTCCTTTCTCTCAGGCGGGTGTCCCGAGAGGCTCGGGGGTTGCAGGGTTCCGAACCTCCTGGAAGACCAGAGCGGGGACCCCGCTTCCCTCCCCTCGCTTTCCACGCCAGGAGCATCCAGGCGGGCTTCACGCCGCTCCCACTTCAGCGCCTAGGTTTAGCGGCGTGGAATGAGCGGGATTTGCAACTTTGAAAGAATCCGAGCCCCCCGGCCGACCACTCGGCTGCCCGTACTCTTCTGGCACCGTAATCTCCGTTGTGTTTTAAGAGCTGAAAATATGTGGCGGTGAAAATTGCTTCCGATCGAAAGTGAGGCGCGGAGCTGTCTCCAGCACAGGGTATAGCATTTCCCATCGGCTGGGAAAGAGTTTGTGAGAAGTGACCCTTGTTGTAACTTATTAAATGTTTGAGATGATGGCAAGGTGACCCGCGGTGGGACAACCCCTCCACGTACGTCAGGCGGACTCGGCTGTGCAGTTTCCCAAACAGTTTGATTTTTTCGCATCCAGTAAATGGATGAAGAGGATGAAGAGAGCGTTGCTTAACTGAGCGCAGATTCCGATCCAACCCGACACCAGCTCCACTGAATAGTAATGTCCCTTTCCTTCTCTGAGTATAATTCGATATTTTGGGGAGGGACCCAACCCGCACAGGGGACCTCTTAGGCTCTTTCCATTCCCACCTTTTGCCCATTCCCCTTCAGGCGGCAGGGGAAGCAGGCGAGCTCTTGATCTGTGTTACCACACTGTTTCTCATCATTTCACTGTTTAGCAGTTCACCTGCGACTCAGCTTTAGCCTGGCAACACGAGGAGCTGCGGGAGCGGCCAGCTCGATGCTATCACGAGTGAACACCGTCCCTTCTAGGCAGTAGATCGGGCTGAGACCGCCTCTCGGCCCTTGGAAAGTTGCTCCCACACAGATTTACTACAAATAACCCCTGTCGCAGGCGTCGCCGGGTGGCATCGCCCTGGCAGCTCAGCGCTGGTGGCTCTGCCCCACTCTGTTCCTCAGGACACCCCCCGGGGGTCTGTGCGGCCCGGTGGGACCGCGGGCCTCTGGCCTTGCGAGTCTGCAGCCGAACATCGTCAGCCTGCTGCTGGCCCCACGGGTGTCCAGGGGAGCCCGGGGCGGGGTGCGTGGGGGGTGGGGGTGGCAGAGGAGCCTCCTCACAGCCCTTCCCGGCAGAAGAAGCGTTGTCAGAACACAGCTTCGTCTGCATATACGGCAGAGCGTGGGAAGTTTTAGTGCTGAGGGGTAGGGGAGTGCCGGAGCTGGGTGCTGCAGCCCGCTGGGCTCCGTCGGGGAAAGAGCCGCTCTCTCCCCTCCCCTCAAGCCGCTTGGGGATGCCCCTCCGGGGGGCTCCGTGCGGTCGCTCTCGTTGTTGTTGCTACGGGAAAAGCACCCACGTTTTAGGCGAAAGCCGGGAAAGGAAACCCCGCATCCGGACAGGGAAGGAGAAACCGGCCCGAGCGCAGCCCCCGCGGGCAGCCCGGCAGGGACTGTCCCCTGTCCCCTGTCCCCATCCATGGCTGGTCCCGGCCAGCACTACCCGCGGCACGGCCCCAGAACTTCTCGCTCCTACTCATGGGCTTAATGTCATTTTGCTGGGGAAGGGTTTGGAGCGAGTTCAAACTGTACATCACAAAGCTACTCCACGGATGAAAATACTTTGGAGGGGATATTACACATCCACATTTCTCCGAAGTAACAGTTCAGGGCAGTACATATTATAAATGATACCTGGTCCCTTGTGGCTGCATTTAATTTAACATGGAGTTCTAGCTCTTACGATTGCCTTGAGCAACCTTAATTACCCTTTCTTCTAATCTCTTCTCCATTCCTTACAAAGTTATCCAAACTTCTTAAAAAATATGATTTCTCTCCTGAGTTTGCCTTCCTTGTTCTGACTTTGCCTGAAGGTCTTGATTGACGCGTGTAATTATAATTATAAAAGATGATGGCTCGGGGAGCCTCCAGCAGCCTTGATTAGTCCGAGAAGCAAGACCTGGAATATTTTATACCTCCCTGTTTAAATGTATGTACATTTACATTCAAAAAACACGGTGTAATTGTAAATAATCTGAAGCTTCTTTCACTTCTTTGTTTTCAAGGTAGAGGGTTCTCTGTGATGCTATTTCAAGCTCCAATTTCTTACATCTTCAGAGAGGCCACAGAACCTGTGCAAATTTCAATTTGTCCCTGAGCAGGAATATTTCCAACTTGAAGGGTCTGCTCGATAAGCAACAAAGAGCACGCTCCCTTCTTGCTTTGTGTCCGGAAGGGTCCCGGGGAAGGTTTGATTTATCTTTCCAGCAAGCAAACTCCAGCGAAAGAGAACTTTTTTTTTTTTTTTTATGTGTGGAGAATGTTCAAGACAAACTTCTCAGAAGCAAATGAAATAAATAAACGAATGGAAGACTGGAACTTTCCTGCTGGGAAGTTTAAATCCAAAGCCGATCAAAAAGACTTATAGAGGGAAGTATTTCAGAAGGAGAGAAATCCCCATCCTCTCCTCCCTTCCTCTCCTGCTGAGCATTCCCCTCACCAGCCCAGAGCCGCTCTCAGCAATCACTCACTGAAACCCACGGCTTCAGCAGGCACAGGGCGAGAGCAGCGGCACAGCCCTGGCCCCACAAACCGGGACCGGGACCGGCCCCGGGCTGCCACGGCCCCGGCCCCAAACCGGGAGAGCCCCGGGCACGGAGCGGCAGAGCCCCAAGCACAGATGGGGACGGCCCCGGGAAATGAATGCCCCGGAGAAAGCAGCGTGTGAGATGGGCACAGGACCTCTGGCAACTGGAAAAGTTTATAAGGCGAGCTTGCTGCTTCACCTCACACGCCTCTCACGCCCAATTTTACGAGACTTTACACCAGGAAAAGTGTATCCAATAAAGGCTCTGTTCTACTTTTCTCCCACTTTCCTTTCTCTTCTCTTCTCTTCTCTTCTCTTCTCTTCTCTTCTCTTCTCTTCTCTTCTCTTCTCTTCTCTTCTCTTCTCTTCTCTTCTCTTCTCTCCTCTCCTCTCCTCTCCTCTCCTCTCCTCTCCTCTCCTCTCCTCTCCTCTCCTCTCCTCTCCTCTCCTCTCCTCTCCTCTCCTCTCCTCTCCTCTCCTCTCCTCTCCTCTCCTCTCCTCTCCTCTCCTCTCCTCTCCTCTCCTCTCCTCTCCTCTCCTCTCCTCTCCTCTCCTCTCCTCTCCTCTCCTCTCCTCTCCTCTCCTCTCCTCTCCTCCTCCTCTCCTCTTCCTCTCCTCTTCTCCTTTTCATCTCATGTCTTCCTTCTTCCACTCCTTGTCATAAACAGATTACCACAACAATACGAAGTAGAGGGTACCTTGAAACCTTCCAAATCCCGCACCCAAAGGGCTGTTCTCATCACTGCTTTTAATTTCTAAGGATTCCTTTGAATGGAGGCTGCTAGTGCCTCCAACTCAGGCTTTATAAAGTCAACTGGTAAAAATGTCCCCTCTAGAGAACTGAAAAATAAAACCACACACACAAAAAGTTTTTGTTTGTTTGTTTGCTTTTTTTTTGGGGGGGGCACTTCAGGCTGAAATACTTTCTGTAGTCAAATGCAAAGCCTATCGCTTTTTTTTTTTTTCCTTTTTTTCCCTTTTTTTTTTTTCTTCCTGCGAATCATACACTATTTCCTTACGGAGATGTCGATCCTCTCTGGTTTGTAATAGAGAACCATTTCCAAACAGTCAATTATTGTCCGAGACTCTGTTTTTCGAGCCCGGCCAAGCTTTCCCGCTGCCGCCTCACAAACACCTGGCAGAGGCGTGATGTAAAACTGCGGGAGTGAGGAGTCAGCCGGGCCAAGTGGGTGGTAAAGCATGGCTGTGATTGCCTTTCTGGCATTACTGAGTCACCGGGAAGGTGGTGTAACACTTCTCCTTCTGCTACAGCCGCCCCGCACATCTCCCGCGCTGGCTCCGCGCTCTCTCCCGCGTGTGAGCGGGACGGGGAGGCTTCCCTGGCTGCAAGGAATCTTTCTGGAGGAGATTTCGCTCAACAAACCGGGAGGCGTGGAAGAGCTGAGACTCCGGGAGGGGGAGGACGAAAGCTGAGGAGGAACCTCCGGGAAGTGGCGAACCCTGTGCCCAGAGCTTTCGGGAGAGGTTCTGTGGATCAATGGTACCACCAGCAGCGAACCTTTCTGGATCAATGGTATCACCAGCAGCGAACCGCAGCCTTTTACACGCCTCTGTCCATTAAAGATCCAGTTTCGCAAGCAGGAACTCTGCGCGCTTTCCTCCCCCCCCCCCCCACCCTCTCCTCCCCGATGAATTCCATGATTTCCCTCGGGAAAACGCCTTTGAGTCCCGCACTGCTGGGACCTGTTGCCTCTAACGCTGCGACGGGAAAAGGTGCCGGCTCTGCTCGCTCCTGCCTGCTGGGGGAGGGAGGTGACTTCCCCCCCAAAACGAGAGGCGAGGGGGTGAACCCAAAAGCAGGGACCCCTCTCTCTCTCCGCGCCCCGAAGCGGAGCCGCTGCCCGGCGCGGTTGTTCCGCGGTGCTCCGAGAGCCCCAACGCGGGGCCAGGCGGAAGGGACGCCAGGGTCTGGCCGGCACACCCCCCCTGTACCCCCCACCCACCCCCCTTTTCCAGCACTGATAGTTATTTACTTTTCTGATCAGGCTCTTTTGTTTCTGCCTGTGCTGCCCTTATGGAGAGAAATCTGGAACTTCTAATTAAAAAAGCCAGTGATTGGTCTGGATATATATTTTTTCTCCAAATATATGTTTGTATGTAAAGCAAGGTTCCTCTCAGAGCTGAGCGCTGGTCTCTGTATCATAAGATATAATTGATTCCTATCTCGCACAGATGGGCTTAAAAATGAAATTTTTTTTTGCTGAGGCAACTGACCTTGGTCTGTTGGTGAAAACAAAAAGATGGTTTAGGTCTGCTTCTTCCCCCTGTTCCCCTCAGTAATTATGTTTTGGAGCTTGGAAAACTTTATTTTGAAATAATTTAATAGCTGGGTTTTTTTATCATGAAGAAAGCATAAGCTTATATATATTTATCTATCTCATATAAGATTTCTCTACACATAATCATAGCAGCATAAAGCATGAGAAGATAAATTAGGCATTGTTTATACTGTGAAATCTTGGGAAGGATTGTGTACATATGCATGTCTGCTCATTTTGTATTAGAATGTGTTAATATATAGTGATAGGTAAGGTTGCATATCTCTGTAACATATATAATGTACTTGTGTAACATGAGTGAACTCTAGACATTAGTAACAGTCTGGCATGAGAAGTTGTAATGGTTTTCTCCACACTGCAGCCAAACACACAGCTCCTGCTGCTGATAATTCTTCCCTTTCACCCTGTCTAAAGACAAGTTTCAGAGCTGACCTTTAAATTACCCACACGGACAAGTGGCTGGAGGCATTTTGTCAGCATTAGAGGCTTCTCTCTGGAGAAGCCAGAGGAGTCATCATTGTTACTTTGCCTTATGTATTTGGGTTTTAAAAATCAAATTAACTGGAAAAAAAATCAGTGAAATGTACATACTGCCCCTTTTGTAGATAGCCTGTTAAAGGAAAGTGATGGGAAAAGTATCTAATGGGAAGAAAATCTATAAAAGTAAAGAATAACTGCAAGAGTTCACTTTTATAAAAAAATGACTTGCAGTCCTCACAGCCAAATTGTTCACTACTGTGGAAGCTTCACCTGCATCATTGCTGGCCAAAATCCTAATCCAAACTTTTGAAGAGAATGTTTGCTGTCTTTGTTAGTCATACAATATTTCATTAAATATGCATTCTAATACTAATTACAATAAAGAAAAATAAACCTCGCCAAACTCAAGAGCACTGATTATAATGCTGTAAACTGCATGAAGATGTAAATTAAAATTAAGATGTCAGTGTTATACAAGCTGAAAAATTTCATAGTAAGAAAGTACAAGTAGATTATTTTTCTTCTTATATAACCTTTTTTTTTTTTTTTCCCCAAGTTAGTGAAACAGTTATTTGTGTAAATTAATCATAGCTAATGCTTATAAAAATTGTAGTGTCTCTGAGGACACTAAGACAAGAGGCTGATCAGAGGAAAAATGAAACTAGTCAAGTAGCTCTGTAGTGCCCCAGAATCTGGCAGAAGAAAAAAAATATGGCACTTCCATAAACATTTTCTTAAGTCCATATGATTTTTTTCATCTGAAAGATAGGATGTACTATAAAGATTTGATAGGATGTACTATAAAGATTTGGTAACTTCCAGTTGCTTTTTTGACTATATGACTGTAAACCTAAAATCAAGTGTCAACAAAGGGTAGTACTTTTGTTCCCAATCCAGCCCAGGCTGTCTGTGTTTGCTCTCCAAGGGGCAGGTCCACTGCCATCTAAATTGTTGGAGCCTGATCTGCATTCATGGAAGCTGGATGTGGACCACTGTGCTGGGAAAAACGAGGCCATTCTTGTTGTGGCACAACACTGATTTATACCAAAAGCCAATTTATCACCAGAAAGGGGCAATACAGGTGCTCCCTGACAAGGACCCCTCTCAGGTGCTGTGATGGGAAGCAGCAAGTGGGTTGAGGGGCTGCAGTGGTTGTGGCAGCAATGTCCTCATGAGCCTGCATGCTCTGCCTCTCATTAGAGAGGGAAAAATGAAGGAGGTGCTGGTGAGGACTGGACAAAAGTGAAAGTCCAGGGATGAGATTTAAGAGTACTTAACCCTTCTGTTTATTGTACTTACACTCTGGAAGGGTGACTTGTTCTCCCAAAGAATTACTCTCAAAGATGAAATGAGAACAGAATCCAGCTCCTTCCTATTTAGTTCCCTCACGTCCAAGCAGAAACCCTAAGGGTGCTGGTGGTGGTTACATTTAACCCTTGCAGGTCTACAGTGGCCAGTTTGTGATGCTGGGTTATATCTGCTTTTCAGGAATGCCACCATGGACTCTGACAGTGCAGTGCCATGCAAGGATAGAATCTTCTTCCTGACCCAGAGTGCATAGGATTTCAGAGAGCTTCACAGGTTTTGGACCTGCTTTTTCTAGGCCATGCTTTGCTACTCTGTCGTGGTATGTTTGTGATACAAACGCTTAGGAGTGCATTTTGGAGGTATGGTGACAACAGCACTCTGCTAAATTATGTGTGCCACCAACCTGTTCCTCATATCTGTATGATTTAGGGAACCCAGATCTGCCAATCTTTTGAAAGCCATGAAAATGGCTCTTGGTTTGTCTAAACGAGATGTCTAGTATGTCTAATATGTCAGGAATGCCTTATTTTCCCTCTCCTTGGCTTGTATCCTTTATCCCCTCAACTAAGGGACCATTCTTCAGATACATGAGATGTATTATTATTTTAATATCCTATGATGAAGGCACAAGTGAGAAGTTCAGGGGCTCCTAAAGCATCTTTACCACCCTGGCAGCCAAAAAGAAGAAAAGTTGGAGCAAGGACCAGGAGTGAGGCCCACCTGGGAGGCTGGGTTTGCTGCCCTTTTCCATGTGTTTTTGGGGTCAGAGTTGTGTGGAGGAGAACCCCACACCTGTAGAGAAGCACCAGAAGGTCTCTGATTTTGACTGCTCTGTCTTTGTTGTGGTAAGTCCTCCTAACTGGGTCTGGCCTTACCCTTGTCATGCTGAGCAGCCTGGGTGTACCCACTTTTCTTCAGCTCCCTCTGAGGAGGGCCATCAGGAGCCAGCGTGAGGCTGGCACCAGGCACAGCCAGCCAGAAGGCAAGCAGTTGCAGGCCTGATGGTGTGATCCATGGGGCATTTCTCCTCCAGACATCCATTTGCAACCCAGCAAACCTCTCTGTGGGGCTGGGTGTGGTTCTTGTGTGGGAGGTGTAGGGCAGGTGAAAAGGGTGAGAAGTGAGCCCCTGGGAGCCTGAGGTGGCAGCCTGTCCTGGGGGCACTCTTCCCTTCCCTGGGAGAAGCAACAGCAGCTCCACCAGGGAGATCAAGATCAAGTTTCAGCTACATTTGAAGCTATTTCCTGCAGCTGTTGCTGCTCCCTCCATCCCCATGGTCCCAGAGGCTTCCTCCATGGCATGGTGCCCATATCACACCCAGCAGCAGGGTGAGCACCTCACCTGCCTCGTCGTGATGACGCACTTTGGGGGCAAGAGGAGGAGAGCAAGCCCTTGTTTCCTGCTCACGGGCCCTTGCCCTTGCTGCCTGCCTCTGCTGAGAGGCAGAACATCCTGAAATTGGGATTGCTGGAGAAGGACAGGGAGGTGATGGAGAGAGGCACCAGCTGGGGCTTGGCCACAGCCACCACAGCCCTGGCAGTGTGAGCCATGCAATGCCCCTCGTGCCCGTCAGCCAGAGCAACCTGTGCCTTCCAGCTTTCTGATGGGCAGTGGGTGCTGATTCCATATGCTACTGGAAGTATTCAGTTCTTTGCTGCTCTGAAGTCTTAATCTACTTTTTTATCCAGACCATCCCCACTGATTGATGTTTTTTAGAAGTAAAAAAAAAAAATCAAAAAAATCTGCATTTGATAGGTGTATTACAGAAAAGACTTTAAAACATTCCTGAGGTTTTTCTCAACAAGAATAGTCAGGCCAGAAGCAATTTAAATCTAATATTTGCAAATGCTTATACATGCAAACACACACAATTTCACAGTTATTAGCAATTGTAATAGATAAGGATACTATTAATTATCCAGTTACATATTTGATAATCACATTATCTTTGGAGAAAAATGTTATTCACTAAATCATCATCTGTGTTCTTACATTTTTATGTTGTATTGTAATTTTTTTTTAACCTAAATACATGTGCAAATTAATCAGTTTTGTTGATTTGTCCAATTGTAATGATATTTTCAGCTTGGACACCCCCGAGTCTAATATATTTCTGCAGAGTCTTCAAAACAGTTAGAAAACTGTTACTTACCAACTGATGTAAGTCCATGTTTTATAGATTCCTGTGTGATGGCTGTGTGGGAACCAGAAGACATTATTAGGTGTATATATACAGTACCCTTGGGTGCAAGGTGTACGGCATTGAGGACAGAAGAGGTGCAGCCTGTAAAATTTCTGGCCTTGAGACCCAGGCTATAATAACCTTCAGTGAAAGTCCATGTGATGAACAACAACAACAAAATTATCCAAGAATTTAGAAAGTAACAAGCATGTCTTTGAGTGGACTCTGTACTTTTTCCAGCATTAGTGACCTGCTGTAAACCATGTATCCCATTTCATGATAGTCTCTAATCAGAAGAATTGGAACTTGTGATAGGTTTGGCACTGTCACGTGATTTCGTAGAGCTTGATAAGAGGACTCTGTTATAAAGTGACAGCAAAAGAGATAAGAACTCTTGGCAGATAATGGCAGAGAAATGATTAACCTAAAGTGGAGAGGTGCTATGAAGCCCAGAGAGTGGAAGGCTGTAAAGTTGTGGGGTCATAAGATCATACCAAGTGGATGAAAAGACATACCAGCGTAAATGTAATGACTATAAACTCAGACTTGTGACCTGTCTTGTTGATGTCATCACCTTTTTGCATAGCAGACAGCAAGTGTGGCCCTTTTGCCATTTGTAAATACTTTTTGGATGACAGAACAAACAATCATTACTTCCTCAAAGGTGGCTTCTGAATGTGCTTGGGACTCTAAGTCAGAGCACCAGTAAATCTCCTGTGGGGGATGTCAGACAAAACCATTTAGTTGCCCCACTCCTCAGGCTGAACACCAGCTCCAGGTTGTAGCCATTTAGTTGAAAGCCTACACTGCTTTCTCAGAGCTTTAGAGCATGGTTAAACATTGATATCCCAGGATCATGATACACAGACAGTATTGCACTCACCTCCGAGGCTGCGAGATGCAATACGTATTCACAGCGTGTCAAATGGCTGTCACATTCTTTGCTGTGAGTAATTATTATAAAAGGTGGGCACCTGTGTAGATGATGGGTGATTTTTAATCTCAGCTATGAGTGGCCAGGTGATGCTTTCACATCTGCCAGAGGAAATGCAGGGCCACGCTGGGTCCCTCGGTGCCACCGTGCTGCATTTACAGCAGCCTGAGAGCAGTGAATGAGGCTTCTGCTCCCACTGCAGTGCCACTGGCAGCCTTTGCAGCTGTAGCCCAGTAGATTCAGTCTGCACACACTTTGGGAGATCAGACTTGAGCCTGAATAATCAGATTATATTTGATATTTCAAGTCTCTTGAAAAACAGAGAGAAGTTATTCCACTGTGGGCTAGATCTGAAGCCTCTTGAATTCAGTGGAAGTTTTTTCTCTTTAAATTTGCAGAGGGCTGTAAAGCAGCATATGCTCTTTTATATACTTTGTTACAATGATTAGACTTTGATGATAAAGTGTCAGACAGCTTATTTCATGCTCAGACTAAAGTGCTTTTCAGGCTTCTCCCAGCCAATACAAGAGCTAGTGAGCAGGTCTGAAAATGGGGTTGGTGTGGCAGTGATTGAGCTTTACAGCCAGGAACCCTGAACTGACACTGGGTCAGTACAGTACTGCTCCACTCTAGAGCCCCTCATAGCAAGGATGGCAGGCCCCATAGGCAAGGCCTGATTTTCCAAATTTTTATTGAACAACTGCGTGTGCATTTTATATTCTTTATTTATCATGCTGGAATGTGTAAATCAGACATTTGTTGACCTAATTAATCAGTCACAATAATAAATACTAACTTTTTCTATGGTATATGTAACATGTAAAATCACACAGATTTGTGCACCAAAATCTTCCAGAGATCATGTTTCTTTTCCTCTTTTTTGCACTTGTAATTATACTTGTAAGGTGAGCACACCAAGCTACCTCAAAGCAATCCTATGACTATTATTGGCTTGCAATGTTCATGAAGCAAAGTTTCATGAAATGCTTGAAAGCAAAACATGTTATGTGGGTATATCTTCCTATTTATTACCAGAAAAAATAATTTACAAGCCTATGGATACTATGAGCATGTTTTCAGGGTCACTGTTATTTTTATCTGTTTGGACTGATAAGTGGAAAGAAGTGGAAAGTCAGCTTTTACAACAGATTTAATAAAAAAACTGAAGAGTATGATTCTCTGTATATTCTAATTTATTGGGTCATTAAATAGATTTTCAGTTCAATTCATAAAAATGAAAAGAATAATTTATTTCATCAAAAAACACCCTGTCTTTAGGGACTGGGGATAAAATAAATAGGAAATGCTGCAAATGATACTGTAGTTAGAAGTTTTACACTGTGTCATCAGAGACAGAGCTGGTGCACTGTTGGGCCATGTGTGAGAGTCTCTATAAAGGAATCTGCTTGTATGTGGGAGAGAGAGATACTAAGTCATAGGAAATATAAAAAAACCTCATGCTTTTGGCTTCAAATGGTGTCATTCCTTTCCCTTTTTGCATCAGTATCAAATGTCAGGGTCACTGAAAAATGTTTTTTTTCCTTTCCGATACTTTGTCTCCATGGATAGAGGAATGTATGCCAGGTGCATAACCAGACAGAGTTTCTTTGCCTTTCTTTATACCTAGTCCAGCAGGAGAAAGAAACTCCTAGGAAAACTCCAGGATTATCTGTATCAGCTCATAATCCAGCAGCTTTATATGTTTAAAAGCAATGTTTGTGCCCCAGTTGAAAAAAGTACATAAGTGTGTGTGTAATGAAGCAGAGGGGTTGTGCCAGTGAAGTTAAAGCACCTGAGTTTATGGCTTGATTAGAAATTTGGAACCATAGCTTTTTCACATGGAAGTCCCTGGTAAAGAAGCCACTGACCTTATTGGAAGCAGCTGCTCCTTACTGTAGTTTAAGCATCATAAACTCCTTTTGTATCTCATTGTTTTTCAGCTCCTCCAGCCCCACTTTCCCCCCATTCCCTTTTCATCCTGAGAGGGTGAGACCAGGCTTTTGAAAGGTAATTTTCTTATTTCACACGTGTTTTTCTATCTCAGGTCTTTTAAGAAGATGATTATTTTAAAAACATTCATTATCAGGTGTTTTTTGCCAGTTCTTGTGTGATGAAATTGTCCCTTGTTTGTTCCCAGACAAACGTCCCTATTGGAAAGGGTTCCTGATGTCAAAAGCTTGGCAACAATCCCTCCTTTTGACTCTTGCATATCAAATTATTTTGCAATCATTTGCCACAAAAATGGAGTAAGAAGGGGTTTCTTCTCCCATGGGCATCTTCAAAAGTGGCACTTCATTGGGCATGTAAAGATGTTAAGAAAGAAGCTCTGAATATGGACTGATGAATGAACAGTGACTTTTTCAAAGAGTTTTATGTTGGCTTGGTATGTTGGTTTAAATTTAGTGAGGTCAATCAGGATTTTGTAATTTTTGTACCATTTTGGATATTACTTTTCTGAATCCAGTATGTTCCTTGTTGTCTCCCTATGATGCCTCAAGGTATTGTCCCCTTTATTATCAATACATCTCAGAAAAGGTAAGTGTGCAGCACAGGACACATCAAATGAGGGACATGATCCTTGTTCTACTGAAAGTCCAGGGCAAATGTGGCATTGACTCACTCTGGCATGGTGCCTACCAGGCATGGGCTGTCTGCTCCTGAGAGTAGTTCAGTTGATTTCAGCTGGAGGTTTGCTGAGGTGGAAAGAGATTTACAAACTCTGGTTTTTTGATCTGGATATCACTCTTTAAAAACTTTTCTTCATTTCAGTTATTCCAATATTCCTCCTGATCTACCATAGGCATTTAAAATTCTTTTGGATGCTTCAGTGTATTTTTTCCACCTTCATGAATTTTATATTATTTTACATGCGCAAACCCAAGGCATTAAAAACACAGCCTTTCCCCTAGTAGTTCTGTAAAATAAATTAGGAGAATCTGATATATCTGGCAATCTTTACCTTTTGGGTTTTTTCAATGAAGCAATTACAGTACTGAAATGTAAAGCTCTAATTTATTAATTTATTTCCATCATTTGTTTCTCAACTCCTGTTTGGTCTTATGATATGACTGCACTATTAAATGTCTTGTTATTTTTGTTTTCTTACATAAATATATTTTACACATTATGTTACCTCAGTAATATAATATAATGGCATTAAAATACATTTCAGCATATGGTAATTGTGATTTTCAGCATATTCTAATACAACTGTGGTGAGCAGAAGCATGGTAAGTTCTTTGTGGGTGTTCAAAATGTGAACTGTTTTCCCTGATTACATTAATTAGAATATTTTAGCCTCTCATATGTTTCTGTTCTCTGGATTAACACAGTTTAATAGAAAACACATTTGGAGATGAATAATGAATTGTAGAAATTACAAAAAATTGCTTCCTGCAACTTTACTAATAATTACATTAAAAATTATTTCAGTATTTCTTCTAATAAACTAGTACCTAAAAGGGGAGGTAAGAGCAGACATTTGTATGCACTGTCTTAAGTTAAATGAGCAATCAGGAAAACTTCAGGACTGCTTCATCGGAAAACTCAGTTTTGTGCAGAAGGAAGCATAGAGTGGTAAATTACAGGAATCCTCTTTAGCTTTAACTGAAGGAGTAGCATGAGCTTTGGTGGGACACAGATTCAGGGCTACACCTCTGCACTGCAGAAATAATTTTTTTTTAATTTTTTTTTTTTTTTTGGTGTGAGAAGATCTATCTAGGCAAGTTTTCTCTGCCTATCTATGTAAGTAACTTCAATTTTAATTTCTTGCACACCTTTTCTTCAATAATCTCACTTATTGGCATACAGATAGAAATTATATTAATTAGTTACTCACAGAACCTTTTCAAAGCTTATCTAGGAGATATTTACTAGAAATAGGAACAGAGTGTTTGACTTTGTGAGAAAAGAACAGATTTCTGTAAAACAGGCGGGGGGGGGGGGGGGGAATTACTTCCAGGTATGTAGCAGGAACAGGTGTGTGAACTAATCCCTCATCTCACACAGCACCCAGAAGCAGAAAGTGGTTTCTTCTTAGACCACTATTAATAAAATATCTGAAATATATTAGTTTGGAAGGAAGAGAAAAGAAAGAGAGGAGAAACAGTTATAAACAGGATCTTTATTGGAAATGAAACCTTTTCAATTTGGTAGCTGTGTTCTCTGTTGTTTGCAGTGATGTATCTATGTGCAGAGATTGGGCCATTCCTGCCCCCCAACCCAACTCCCCCTAACACCTTAGCTTGGGGTGGGATGGAAATAGGAAGTCTTCCTTCAGGAAAATAAACCTTTAGAGACCCTGAGTGTTGTGATGAGTTTCTGGCTAATTTCTAGTCGTGAAGGAAGCTGTCTGTGATTGCTCATTTAACTTAAGAAAGTGCATACAAATGTCTGCTTTTACCTCCCCTTTTAGGTACTAGTTTATTAGAAGAAATACTGAAATAATTTTTAATGTAAATATTAGTAAAGTTGCAGGAAGCAATTTTTTGTAATTTCTACAATTCATTATTCATCTCCAGATCTGGTGCAGAAGAGCACTTCCACTTCTTTCTGTCTTCCCAATGAAGAAATGCAGAATTTTTTCCAATTTCAAAGTTGGCTTTCATTGGAAAGGGCACTAGACAGGAGAGAAAAGTTTAAAAGGCCATTCAGAAATAAAGATTTCTGATAATTTTATTAATAACTGTGAGAAATGTAGCACCTGGAAAGAGATAAGTAGATTTTCCTAAGCGCTATTGTAGGCAGGTAAATATTGCTCTGGTTTATGGCACTAATAATTAAACAGAACAGTAGTCTTTCTCTTGGCAACTTAGAATTTAAGGTGGTTGTTTTCTGAAGGTATATGCTGAAATCTGAACAACAGACCATGCTTTATATATAATTTTCATAATAAAAATGTATTTTGTCTAATGGATGTATTTTATAAGCATAAGTAGCACTGAAGAAGCCCATTTTTTTTCATTGTCTTCCAAATCATCTAGGCACCACTCTTGATAAATATTGCAGTTCTTAAAAAACAGAACAAGTAGACTAAAGATCTGAGAAATAGTTCATTCCTTCAAGAGCATAGTCCCCTTAGTACAGTCACATGAATAATAGATTAGTATAACATATTAATTAATATTTTTTATATACAATCTGCCTACAGTTTTTTAGACAGCATACTAATTTTATTTTATATGCTTAGACCACAGTAAAAACTGCTGATGGCCTTGGAATTAGGGTGTCTCTATTTCTGAGGAGAGCAGTAGCACCTGGGATTTCTGAGGAGCCCTGACTTTCAGGGAGCACCTGAATCACACTGTGAATGCATCCTGCAGTGGCATGCAGCTCTGTAGGTCCTGTTCAGCTGTTTCATTTGTATAGCATCTAGACCAAGTTCTTCATATCAGACTAAGGCTTCTGGGTACTTCTGCCACACCAGGAAGCATAAACACATGTTCAGGTACCCTTATTAATTGTAAACTCACATTATTCTCATCCTAAAACTACTACTCTTGCTTGCCTTTGGTCACCACTGCCTAACCTTCTATTAGACTGAAATGCTTTTCAGTGGTCCAGACAACAGTGTATACAATTGAGATGGAGACCCCATCAAGACCTTTGAAAAATACTGTATTACATATATATATATACACACAGTAATAGATATTTAATATAGACATAGTAGGTTAATTAAAAAAAAAAGAAATAACGTTTTTTCTAGGGCCTCGATGTCAGTAATAGGATGAAATGGCCCTGATCATCTCCACCTGGGTCCCCATTCACACACTCTCTGCCCATGGGGCCACTGGCTCATTTAAGCTCCAGCTGGAGGGCTCATCTTCTTCTCCAGGCTGTGCTGAAGGGAGTTCTGTTCCTGAATTATTCTTTGCATTTCCTGGTTTGACTTTAGACCTGGTTGTTTTATTTCTTTCACCCAATGACTGCTAAAGCATTGGTGGGACTTGCCACTACTCTGCCTGAGCAGCTCCTGTACCCAGGGACTATGCTGTACCAGTGAGTTCCTTTCTCTGTAAATGTTGCTGTTGCTTTAGTCCCCAGTTTGCCTCCTCTTGGAGTGCAGCTGCCCCTTGTTGTTCCCTACCAGCTTTTGTAGGTGCCCCCCTTATCCCTTCCTCAGAATGGGCAATAACTACGACTATAAGGGAACTCAGGGACTTGTTGGGGACTTGGGTGTGCTTTTTAGTTAGAATACAAGGGCTTTCCAAATAACAGTGTGATTGTCCTGAGTTTCTCCCTATAGATAAATAGTTTTGATTTTTATTTTTTTTTCATATATAAAAGGGGAAGCGATTTTGCCCGTACAGCTCATAATGAAAAGCAGCTAAGAACATACTCTTCCCCTTTGGTGGTGTCTGGACAGGGCAGCATTGATCTTGGTAAGATCTTTCTTGGTAAAAGCTTGCACCAGCTCCAAATCAGGTGGTTCCTGTGGGGGCACACAGCCCTTCTCAGCTTCTCCCTAGGGCCTGGAAAGGGGACAGAGAGATCATCCAGATAAGAAATTAGGAGTAGGACATGTATGATGGGTGGCTCAAGACTGTTTCTGAAAAATAACTCATGTCTTGTGTTACCATTAACTTGTTGCCATGTTTCACACTCATGCATCAGTTGATGAGAGGTAACGACTTGAAGAATAACTATTGATTTTTCGTTTCGTATTAACAGCATGGCAAGTTCTGCATCTGGGAGTGAAGGTAGGATGCCAGTGCAAGCATTCCTATTTGGCTGTAAAAGGAGGTGATCTCTTTACTTTCCTTGATCCTTACCTTGTGTCTCAAGAAGCAGTAAAGAGTTCTGTCATAAAGGCATCAGAGTTTCAGAAAAATATAAAACGCACACAATTTTGCAATGATTTTCAGAGTTTAATCAGAGTTTAAAATAAATGAATGGGCTGGATCAATTATTTACCCAAAGCACACTGAGACAAATGACAAACACTGAATGACAGAGGAAGGATGGAATGGGGTGGAAGTTCTTTCTGACCAATATCAGTGCTTAGGTAAATGTAGAGAAATACTGACTTCAATTGGTAGAGATTTAAACCCGTTCTATGATTTCCTTTATAAAAAGAAATAATGAACTGGGATATTTTCCTAACTTGTCCTGCTGAGGACTGCTTTATTCAAGTCACTGACACTGTAGTTTTATAAAAGGTTGGGAAGAGACAAGAGCTGAGACTTTATTGTTTTGAAGTTTCAAAGTTTGGAAAATATTCTGTAATTTTGCAACAGACTCTAGGATTCTGGCAGGAAGTCAAGCATTTTTGTATCATTTCTCCTATAGTATCAGCAGACTCAAGAAACTAGCAGAATTCAAATGAAATTGTTGTAGCTTAAAATGTTTCCACAACATTAATAAAAGCACATTTTGTTACTTCAGCTGCAAGCATTTTTATCTCTTGCTTCTTTATTCTGATGCTGTCTGATCTTATTCCCCCTCCTTTTTGACTTTTTATCTCATTTTTCTCTCTTTGCTTGGTCCTTCTCTGTCTTCTGTTGAGGACAACTTTCTTCTGGCTGCTGTTCCCCATATATGTCTGAAATCTTATCTTGGCACCTGCACTGAGAACCTTCTGGAATGCAGATGTTGAGAATGTTTCCAAGTCAGGCTTTTGTGCTGCTTGCAGTATGAGCACTGCTTCTGTTACTAGGAATTATTCATTTATGTATAAAAAAAGGTTCAGTAAATACTCTATATATACAACACTAAAACAGTATGCAAAGTTAATACTCTAAAGCTGTAGTCTTGCACTTTAGTCTTTCAAAGAATGGGATTGCTTTTAGATTTTGAGCTTGTACTATTTTTCCTTACCACTTTTGGTAGCATTTGCCTCAGTTGCAGCATGGCATTTGGGTGGTCTTGTCCTGCTGGAAAGTTGCAATTCACAATGTTGTTTCTGTCCCTAAGTCCATCTGACTACACTGGACATAAGGGACTTTTGGCTGGTCTGGTCTATGCAGGCAGAAACAGGGGAAAACCTGTGTTGCAGGGAGTTATCTTGGAGCAGAACAGTTACTGAAGTTACTACAGCCACATAAGAAGGCCTTGTTCTGCTTAAAAAGGCAAACAACCCACCCCCCAAATACCACAGCAAATGCTAAAAAGCTTTAGCTCTGATGCTTTATAATAGATTCTTATGGGATTTGATGCTAATCCTGACTTTATTACAAAAGGTTGTTTGAGAAAGTCTTTAGTTCAGACAACCATGTCAATATGTCTGACTAACTCATACATGGGAGGTAACTTTGATAACATCAAAAGTGAATACATATCTATCAGATATGGAAGAGCTCTGTTGGGCTGAGTTCTATACAATCTTTACAAGGAGGTATTGTATCTTATCAATTAAGCATCTTCTATGCCTTTATTGCTATAAAAATAACTATGATCCCACTTCAGTATTTGGGCAGTTTTTCCAACCTGCTCAAAATGTAAGAATCTTGGAATTTCTGCAGCTGTGTTTTTGATTCTGCCTAACCATTTCTGAGATGAGCTGAATAGAAGATACAAGTTAAACATGTTAAAATAAAATGTCCAAGAGACTTGAGCCTTCCATGCAATATCTGTGTGCATAGGGGAACTCTGACACCTGGCAGAGTTCCACAGGTTGAACCTCTAATCCTGAAGATTTCTTCTTACGAAAGATAAAAAGAACCATCTTTGATGCAGAGAGACCAGAGCTGCTGGATAGTGAATGAGGTGATCCTCACTTTGTCTTATTTGATTTAATTAGCCACAATGTTGAAAGCTGCCTGCAATATATGGTACTTTGTAATTCTCCTTAAGCCTCAATAGCTTTTATAGCATTGTTCTGAGAAGCCATTTAGTGAATTTTGAATCTCTGTGATGATATGATATAGTCCTAGAGTCCCTCCAAAGCACAAAGGCCCAATTGTTCTACCAGGTTACCAAAGTGTTGTAAAGTAGAGTTTGCTACTTGTAGTTTTCTGAATGGGTTATCACTTTTCAAGCATGCCACTTGAGAAGAATCCTTAAAATACATAACCTAGGAGATGAAATCTCTTTGGTACCCTTCCCATATGGCATGAATGTGCCCTTAGATAAGACACCACTACTGCAGTCTAAATTTCTTTGCAGCAATTGTCATGTTTCCTGGGCCATCCACCTGCTTCACAAGTGGATACCCAGATTCACAGATTATATATATTGATGTTTTTTAATGACCTAATGGTTTTCAGACATTTGCACCAGTTTTACGAAAGTGGGATGTTGAATAACGTAACATAGGGTTACGTTATTGGCAGATGTGTTTTTATTGGCATTTTGGTAGAAAACAAGGTGAATTGTTGTTGTCCTGACTAACCCAATGGAAGTGCATTGGAATGCTGAATTGTACTGATTTAATGTTTAATATTCACTTTATCAACATCACAGCTTCAGTCATATCCATCCTAAAGCTGTCTAAACAAGAAATAAGAGAAGGGGAAATTCAGTGAAATATAACACAAATCTTTGCAATTAGAACAACCTTCTTAGAGAGGCTAATACAACTAGTCTGGCTGATTTACAGTTTCTATTGTATTTATAATTCCCCATTTTAAACAGGATGAAGTGCTATTAGCTGAAATTCCGTGGGTATCTTCTTAAGCTGAAACAGTAGGGTGAGAGAAGACAAAGTTCTTTCCTTCTTCCCTTAGAAATCTGAACATCAGTAAGGCATAATTTCACCTTGTGCTTCCTGGATGACTGGGCAGAGAGATCCCTTAGGTACCTAGGGAAGCCTTACTCCCACTGTTACATATTTTTACAGGCAGTTTCATCAAGTTCTGTGGACTCTACTATTTCTCATAATTTTTTGTTGACAGCTTTTTTTCATGTGTTCCTTTATTTCTTCTTCTCAGTTTATCAAATGATTTAAATGAAATCTTTGTTAAAGTTCATAAAAGCCAATAGTGTGAGGCAATACTGTTTTCCTTAACATAAGCAGTTTCTGAACAAAAAGGATTCAGCTCTGTTAATGGGGAGGATTTATTCCTTAGCAGGGTTTCCTGTACATCTGTGCTAAAGTGAAGCACATTTCATCCTAGTGAGAGAAGTGCAACATATGAAGCTATTAGAGATGACCTGTAATATGGATTAGAAAAACAGTCCAGATGAATGAATAAAAGTACCTTTATCATGCTGGGATTTTTTTTGAAGCAAATAGTTTTATAATCCAAGGGTGTCCTGAGGGGCTTCCCTACCAGGAAGTGTATAATGAGAAGGCAGAGTAGTCATTTACTGTGTCTTTATCTAGTATCTATAACACATGCTCTAGTTAATTGCAAAGTGTCAAAAATGCAGTTTAAATTGTGTAACTTTTACTGGAAGACACCTCAGATGAGACATGAATAACAGTGTGTAGCATGCATGAGGTGGTTAGAATGCTTTAAGCAGTGTTTAAAATCATGATTCCACAGGATGCTTTTATCTCGTAAAATATAAGTAGTATTACACCTGAGACCTTCTGTGTTTTAGTCTCTTAATTTACTGTGTTACATGTCCCTACTCTGTTTGCATAAAGGGCTGTGAACCACTCTTCAAGTAGTATGATTCAAGAGAGTTTTGCTGAAGTCAGTATTGACCTGTTCTGTTTCACACTTTTTGTTCATAGGGTGCATTGAAATAAGACACAATGGGAACCACAGAAATGCAAAATATTGCATCAGTGAGATAAATGGAAGATAACTGACTTTAATTTTTACCAGTGAAAAAACAATGGTCTGAAAGAAAATCTTTGGTATGTTATAACTTGAATAAGCAATGACTTCTGCTTGTCTGGTATCAGTTCTGTGTTTTGTTACACATAGTAAAATATTCTGCTTAGTTCAATTTCACCCATCCACACCAGATTAACAAAAGTCAAATTGACCAGCTTGAAATTACAGCTGCTAGATCTTGGGCCTGAATAGAGTTTTCTAATGAATAGACTAAGGCAAAAGGATTTCAGAAGTATTTTGGTTTAAAAGAGGAGAAAATGAAAAGTTTTTCCTACTTTTGGAATGATTGGTTAGAAAAGCCAGCTTTATCATGTTTGATTTTGATGACTTGGGGGATGCACTTCATGCTGCAAACTTAATTGATGCCTCTACATGCTATCATGATTCAAATACTTACAAAAAGAACAAGGTGTCTCAGTGACACGTGTGGGAGTCTCTGTCAGACTTGAGGCCTGCCTATTCTTTCTGCTTTGGCTTCAGCAGACTATTTGGATACTTACTTCAGTTCTGGAGCTTTGGCTGGGGAACTTGGTACCCAAACCAGGAATGATGTCTATTTGAACTGGCAAACAACAAAAGACTGGTGCCAGGCATAAGTAAACCGTGTTATAAAGCTTTAAGTTGCCATTAGGTTTGAAAAAATACTTACTGTCAGTATTCCTGAAATATTCACTTTTTGAGGTATAGAGATCTGTCCTTTTGAATATTCTTGAATAAAGAATAAGGTACTCTTGTAGGCATTATGCATATGCATCCCATGGTGAAAAAATGTGTCCTAGGGACTGGTGGGACAAATTCTTCTCTTGGTTAAATGAGAGAAATTGTAGAGTAAAGGCATAGTTGATGCTGATTTTTGTGTGCTCTGTGATGAAAATGGGAGCTGAATTCATCCCACTCCCTATATCTGGAATTTTGCATAGAAATGCTCACTGTGCTGAAACGTACTCACATTTGCAAGAATGTGTCTGTGTAGTTTACATTTCCAATTTTAATTTTTGAGCTATGCGTAAGAGACTCCAGGGAACAGTGTGTACTGTCAGCAGAAGTTATCTTTTTGATGAATCAGGCACATTGTTTGTACCCCTGCATTTGATAGATGTGTTGTAATAAGGTCCTGAACTGCTTACTGTGTCTTTATGTACCTTCCTTCTCAGCAGTTGTAACTATTGTGCTGGTTGACCTATATTAATGGTACTACAAACAACAAGTTTAACCATTAACTTGTGAGCCCTGTTTAAATGGATTTTGCCAAGAGATGAGAACGGAAGATTTAAGGAGGTAAAACATAGAAAGAGGGCTACCCAATATGAAGGTTTTCACTGCTTTACTGATCTGATGTGGAGGGTTGGAAGAAGTTCAAAGACCCAAGAACAAAACCGAACGTCACATTATTATGGGGTGCACAACTAGTGCAATTCAAGGTATGGAAAAGCACCATCTTAGAGGTTTTGTTCATTAAATAACATCCATTTTATCTGTTTGGTTATTCTAATGAAGCTGTCTCACTTGTATTGAGAGTATGCACACATCCTCTGCAAGCAAGAACAGGCTGAGAGGGTAATGGTTAAGGGGCTAAATATTGTCTGGGAAAATGGATGTTCCTTCTCAGTAACTGGTGAGGAGATGGCAAAAGCTAGAAAGGAACCAGTGTCAGACTAGTGCTTCAGGTATAGAAAGAGCAGTCTGCCTTAGCTTGATTTAGTCAAACTGCATCTCAGGAGTTAAAGTTCTGTGCAATAAACTTGAATTTTAGACCTTTTATTAAAAGCCAAAACTCTAAATTCTCATGTGTGTATATGACTGTATCACTTCAGATACAAGCAACTGTGTCTGAGCCATGGTACCTGCCCTGTGAGTAGATAAAGCCAACAGCATATATGTGATGGTTCAGTATCCAGAGTGGTTTGATCCTTCATGGCAGAATGATTCTTTGTCTCTAAGTTCACTGACATCAGTAATTTCTGACTGAGGCCCTTAATGGGTGGCCATTCAAAAGTTGGGGGTGAGGAGGAAGTGGTATGCTCTGAGAAGTCCTGCCAAAACCTTTCTTTCCTGACAAAGCTGCCTCATCTTGTGCATACAGACATTTAAATCTGCTACTGTTTTCATTCAGGGGTTCTCTCTCTCTCTGCTGGGATCTGCTCAGCAGGACACATGTAGGTGTCTTGTGCAATCAAACTGTGGGTGCTGCTGGCTTCTGGTGATTTACAGTGCCAGAAATGTGTTCTTTAGCTAAAAGTAGCAGCTAATATTGATGGGTGAAAATGTCTGGTTCATTCTCTGCAGCTGAGCTGTTCTCAGGCATTGTTACAGCTGTGAATTAAGCATTAGGTATCCCTGTGCACATAATCAAAACTGAGAAACTAAATGAAAATCAAATTGAAAACATTTGTGTGAGAATCTGTTGCAAGGATTTTTGCAGACACACAGAAGTGCCTGTTTTACATCAAATGCAGTGAAATGTGCAGTTAAAAAACACACTTCAGGAATCTGTGGTATTAATGTGTCAGTCCTTTCTCCAGTGTAGTTAAACTGAGGTGAACAGAATTTTGTTCTGTCACAAAGAGATTTTTGGTTGAAACAGGTAAACTGAGACAAATCTTTGTCGTTGCTGATCTCAGGTTATTGTAATACTCTTTGGGCCTTGATTTGAAGATCTCAGGTTGGTAAACATTTAATTAAACCAAGAAAAGCATTGTAATGGGAAGGGAAGATGTAAGCAAAGACTATCAACAACTTAGTGATGTGTAAGCCAAGTCAAGGAGGGAAGCCCATGAGCCTGGCCGCCAGACTTCTTTAACCAGTCACTTCCTTGTCTGTTTAAATTTCTAAAGTAAGAGGCACAAAGTCACCCTTACAAGGAAGTGATCTCAATTAGAGTCAACAGGAAAAAACAGAAACATTGGGGAAGGCCTACTGGGAGCAAACAAAACTGTAACTGTGCCAACAGAAATGTTCATGCCTTTAAGTTTCTGTGGTTGCACTTTTCTCTCCTCTGATGCCAGTACTTTCCAAGATTTCAATTTAAGCAAGTTAAGCTGGCAAGAGCCTGTGTATACATGATTCCTAAGGGTTATTTCTGCTTACATTGGTTTATTCATGAAATTCTACAAAGCAAGCTTAGCTGCGGGGAAATCTGGTTTTAAGTTTGTCAATACACGTAGTGGCATTAATTTATTTAATCTGGATTAGCAGACCCAGTTTTGCTTTACCCCCAGAGCACAAGTGGGACCAGGCTACTCTCTTCTTGTCCGTCTGTCCCTTCGACTCAGCAACAGCTATGTTCAAAATGAGGTCACAGCATGGTGATTTTCTGTTCTGAACATCAACTTTTGTTCTAGCAGCTGTGCTGGCTGGCACAATGTAAGGGAATTTAGCATTTCCCACTGTGTTGGTACAACAGTATGGATTTTATTTTGCTCTGAGTCTAATGGGCACATTCTGGCTTGTAATCATGGAAGGGCCTGACAGATGAGCTTTTGAGATGCTTGTTCACAACTCTGGTGAGCAGCACCTCCCTCCAGTTTTGTCTATTCAAACTAGCTTGCAAGTGTTTTGGTTTGCTCCTTGTGGTGACTTTAGGTGGTAAGGCTTGCTTACTTTCTGGTTTAAAGCATCTTCCTTAGATGTCCACATGCTACCCTGATGGGAAGTAAATGAAAAATTACAAGTTTAGTAAACTGACCTTTTTTTTGCCATTTCAGGTAGTGAGAGATGAAAGAAATTTAGTCACAGCATGTGACCTATACAAATGTGGGCAAGGCAGAATAAATTAAAGCAGCAGATTTAACTTCTTGTCTTGTTACAGCCTGCAAAAAAAAAAATGTTTTCTGCCAGAAGGAATGTTCTACAACCCAGTGACAATAAACTGAAACAACAGAGCAAAATTCAGTACCTTTTGCTCCTTTTGTCAGCCTCTCTATTCTGTGGCAGCTGTTGTGAAGAAGGACAGCATCTTTTAGTACCTTGATACTTTCTGTGCTAAAAGGTTAGTGTGAGCTGTCTTGAGAGAATTTTGTCTCATATCAGAGCTATAAACCTTTATCTCAGTAAACAGAATAAAGCTGGCTAATGATCACCAGCTTTATGTTCTTTTCTTTCAGAGGATAGGTTTGAAAAGGTAGTAATTTCTTTCAACAATACAAAAAGCATCTTGGAGAAAATAGTCTTTCTTCATCATATCAGTAAAGATAAGTAGCCTGTTTTAAGGCTACTTATCACCTGCATTCTCATGTAAAGAGTGTAAGTATGGTGTGTGTAGCTAGCTTGATGGATATATCTGTTACTGAACATTTATATCTCGAGCCCATGTTCCTTTTATGCAGACTTCATGGAAGTTAATGCAAATCGTGTGTGTCTTAGGGTTGTATGATTTTATTTGTTTTATTGAAGACATCTTGGGGAAGATAAATTCTCATCAGGGAGAAATGGAAACAACTTGTGTTCATTATATGCCTCTTCTGAAATGGAGGGTTGCCAGCTGGAGGCAGCCATGTGTTTGTACCAGATTGCAGCTGGGAGGGCAATTTAAAATCCTTAAAAACAACTAGATAGTGCTTGTATATGTTGCAAACTATGTGCAAGCTAAAGCTCAGGAGTAGGGAAAGTTGTTGTGAAATGGCAAGAGAAGGGCCATGTTTACAAACAATTACATTTCAAATAAATAGTAGGACAAAGTGAGAATTATATCCAAATCTTGAGACACCTTGGGATCCCTATGTACATGTAAAGCTTAGATAGAGCCACCCAGGTCATGTGCAGATTTTTTGTCTATTTTTGCCCATTGGGGCACAATGTTAGTTATTCACTGACAATCAGGACTTTCTAGTTCAGAAACTAGCTTGGGATTTCTAATGGCATCCAAATTCACACACACAAGCATGTCTTTTACCCTAAGAAGCTCCTGCCTCACACCCCAATCTCACTTTATTGCTTTATCTCTGTACTTCTCAATGCTTGATTTACTCTTATCACTTGCTCCTGTAGAGCCTCTTTTTACAAAGGTTTCAGCTATCCTACTCACTCCAGTGACATCCTTGGCAATTATTCCAAATTATGCACTGGTCTCTAAATGAAATAGTTCTGCTTCATTTGTTTCCCTGTGCTTGTATCTTTTACCTCTGAACTCTGCAGAACTACATACAGGTTATCAAAAGCTGTTCTCTTAAATTATGCATTAACCAGCAGAGTATGTTTACAGTGTGTGTGTTTAATGGCATAATATTACAAACATTGCATAGTATAAGGACAGTAGCTCAGGAAAAGGTATATTTTAATGAGTTAAAGGACTGAACTAATCAGGATTTGTAACTGTGTAAAATAAGAATTTTGGACAGACCAGCCTTGGGAATTTGCAGACTATAAAATATACTCTCTGTGTTAAAATGTACCTCTGTCTTTACATGGGAAAACACTTTAGACTCAGTGGGAGTTTTGTCTGTGTGAGGGTGATAAGGCTGGAGTTCAGTTGCAGCACTATAGAATTGCAGCTGTGCTGAGTAATATATTTTGGAATTATTTTAATGTTTTTATAACTGTTTTTACCTAAAGAATGTTTTAGTGCTTTCCTTCACAAAGCAATCACCTTTATCAGCATCACATTAAAGGGGTCCTGAAAGCAAACAAAGAATCTTATGTGACCAAATGTTGCAAACCTCTGAGAAATATAATAAAAACTGTTCTTTGTAGCAGATTCATGAAGAAGTTGCAATAATAAGGAAACAGAGATATATGCCTGCCTATACTGTCCTATTTGTTGGTTTTGGTTGTATAGAACTAGCAGCTGGGCATCCAAACCAATCTGTGCCCCTGTTCTGCTAGCTATTAGTATGTATGATGAATATTAGTATTTGCTCAGAGGTTTTTATGATCTGAGGACAGAAAGGTAAAAGCAAGTGTTATACTTCTTTAGTTTTTGAATGGGACCAGGCATGAAGTGACTCAGTGCTTTACCAAGTCTGAATGCAATGGGAAGATGACTTAGTCTTTTTTGAGTGTAGTTTGATGTCTTAATCTGGAAGACCATTATGGACTCCAAGAGACATTTTTCTTCAGAAAATTATAATTTTCATAATAAATGGCACACAGCTTTGTAGCTCAGGTCTATTGTTGCCCTTTAAATAAGATTTTCACAAGACAGTGTAATTGTTGTAACAAGTATTTTTGTCAGGGCTAGTCTATTTGGTATATTTGGTCCAAAACTTCTCATCTTGGCCATTCACTGGCTTGCTTCCTGCCCATTTCCCATATTTCTCTAAGATGCATAAACCTCCAAACATAGTTAACTTCGCAAGACTTAATATTTTGTGGGTGAGTATAAATTAAAAGCTGTTAGTGTGGTGAATATATACAGAAACATTTTGCACTAGAGTAATATGGACCCCGAATGTCTCTGTCTTATGTATTGGCAGGTTATGTTAGCAGGGTCTTGTCAGGATTCCCTAGTCCAGGGCTACTTATGACTTTGGGTTGCCTGGTGTGGTACTTATCTTCCAGTCATGCTCATGGAATGTCAGTGCAGAGTCCCATGGAATTTAATGGGAAAAGTTGGCACCAAACCGCATTCAGTTCTGAGTATTCCTCTATTCCTCTATTTGAGTTATACTGAGTTTCCCACTGCTTCTGGACCAAAGTTTGAAGACTGAGGATTTGTGTTTTACCCAAATTCAAATGACGTCTTGGTTTCTGTGACATTGCATGGGACCAGCATCTCAAGACTATTGTGTTATTCATAGCCATGAGAAAAAAATTCTTCATTGAGACATTGCAAGGAAACTAAAAGTAGCAGCTGTTACTGGAGAAGGGTCCTTAGTTGGCCCAGGGGTCCAGGTATTTGAGCTCACTTGTTTTCTGGCAAACATTATTTTTACTATTTCCCAAAAAGTCTCCTCAGGACCACAGTCATACCAGACTGAAGTTGTTCTTTCATGACCCTTAGCTGAAAAAAAGTGACATCAATTATTATGAAAGATTTGATGTTACTTTTAATAATCTTTTAATATTTTAGTCTTTAGGAAATAGTCTGGGCATGTTATAATGAGATGAGTCTCTGCAAAAGCTGTGTGGTACAGTGATTTTGTTGATACAGTGATGTACAAGTGATTTTGCTGTACTGAAAACAGGAAAAAAACCCTCTTGTGTTGCATCATTCTGACTGGGAAGTGCTCAAAGTTATTGTGACAGGACTGTATTCTGAGCAATTGTTGGCGATTTGTTTTTTAGCACACAAAGAAAGTAATAAATCTGTCACCCTGAAAAATCAGGTTGTGACCTAAAGGAAAGAGCAAATTTTGGTTTTAGGTAAAAAAGAGTGACCTGTCTATGAGGGTCATTTATCATTATAAAAAAAAATTGCTGGTGCTCTCCTAGCTGACCAGGAAGAAAGGCTGTGGTAAGCATATTTGAGGGATGCAAGCATACGAATATTTTTAACTGATCAATATTTTCAGGATTTACAAGCAGCCAAAAACCTGTCAGTATGCAGAGTAAATGCACTGTGCATCTGTTCTAAGAAGGAAAACTAGGGAGAATGGGTTTAATTTGGCAATTAAAAATTAAATTTTAGATTTGGAATAAATAGTTAAACTCAAAGTCTTATCTTAATGTGGATGCCCCTAGCAGCCTGTATTCTTTGTACAGTGGTACAGAAAGTGGGTATCAAACAAAACTCCCGAGGAGGCTAAAAACAATAAACAATAAATAAGCAATTCTATAAATCTCTGCAATGTGGTGATAATATAACTTCTAGTACTGCTTGTGGTACATGCAATATGTCTCAGAACTTCTTTGGAATATGTGGTTTAACAGTTGAAAGTAAGAGTCTCAAACAGTTTTTGGTTTAGAAAAAGAATTCTGCAACCTTTTTCTTAATCCACCATCATTTATTCCACATTATGCTACTTGTCAATATTTTTACACGGATCTTAGAAAGAAGGAATAGCAGAACAAGTTCAGTGCCACAGCTAAAGTTGGTGGAGATTGTGTTCATTGCAAAGGATAGGTTCCATGAGCTTAAGCCTGACTTGTATGGAATAACTGCTGAACATGTTCTAAAATCAAAGAGTGAAAAGATGAGTTCTTTTTATGTAATTTTTCTTAAGTATGAGATCTCTCGGAATTAAAATTACTTCTGTTTAATTCTGGGAATGTTTTCCTGCTGTTCAGCTTCTTCTAGTTGTGAATTTTAACTTTAATCTGTTTTTATAGAGTTTGAAAAGGCATAATAATAAGACAGTTGAGGGGGAAAAAAAACAACACCATTTCTTGTACTGTAATTTTCATGGCAATTGCTCATTTCCACTGATTGCCTTAGCACAGGAGTGTCTTATGAGATCAGAACATCCAATGCTAAAAACCAATTCCAACATGTTTAGAAAAACATTTCTGATTCAGGCTATCACCTATCGTTAGGCATTATCAGTATTATACTGTATTAGTAATGCTTAACAAAGCCATTTTCATACAATTTATGAGTGCAGTTTAATACATCAAGACTGCTAAAGTACTGTACGCTTTCAATGCATCATAATGTTAAGATAAAAAACAGGTAGAAGGCAAAATACTTTATAATATGAACTGTCTTTTAAAAGCACATTGGTAATACTCTGTTCATGGCTACTTTATTAAGGAAATCACTTTAGCATAATTTTAAGCATATATATAAATTTCACTGATTTATTCAGACTTGATTACACTGCAGTGCCAAAATCCGTGTGCATATCTGCACCAAAGTGCCCTGTGAGCCCCTACCACTGCAGAGGACAAGGCAGGACTAAAGTGCTGTGCTGATGTTTCATGACTCGTGCTCTAAAAATATTGGACTTCTTTTCAGCAATTCCTTCACTTTGAGGAATCAACTGTTACTCTGTAAAAGTATCCTTAAGCCTGTCATTAGCTAGCAACATTTTCATTTAACTCCTTCCTGAGAACGTTGAAAGTGATGTTTATTTTGATGGTGTGATTTATTTTTTTTCTACTTTTAATTAAAAAGGAAGTGAAAAGTTCTGTCACCAATATGTCTGAAACATTTTGCTGAATTTTACTTCAAGATTTAGTACCAAACTTTCTGAGTCTGTGCTTTTGCTCTTGCGTTCAGGAATGTGTTGTTTTATTGTATTTGATATCTACCCAGAAAATAAACTAGGCTACTTCTGAATTGGCATTCAGTGAAAAATGGAGCTAACTCTTTTATTATTGGACACTCAACTCCGGAAAAATAGGGGCCAGATTTGCAGAAAATCTTCCACCTTGGTCTTTTCAGATACTATAATATGTACTCAGCTTTTTCATTTTCATTAAAACCATTACCAAAGGTAAGTTTCCAAAGGTGTCTTCCAACATTTTTGTTGTGAATTAAAAGAACTTGTCAAAATAAATATTGGGAAATTCTGGCCAAAATTTCATAGGCAGGAGATATATAAAAGCCACCCCCCCAATCACAACCCCTTTTATTTTTAAATTTATTTTAAGTCTGGTCCTTCCATTTGTATTTGATTCAGCATGTGGCTACAGATATGTAAAGAGGTAAATGAATGTGTGGGTTAGATTTCTTGTGTAAAGGTAACAGCATAAAAATATGGACTTATCCTGGCCACTTTTCTTGGTATCTTCAGGCTTAATATCACTCTAAAATTGTGAATGTAGCTTTTATATGTGTTGGAACTAAGTAGTTATATTTTCCCTTGAGGTTTGGGACCAGGCTACCAGAAATGAAGAGTCTGGTCTACCACTCAGGAAAACCAAGTGGAGGTGCTCCTCACCTCTCACAGTTTACACTTCACTCTAACCAAAAAGAAATCATGTGTAACTGAGCCTGCAATGAAAATTGCTACTTGTCAAACATTGGAAGCAAGAAGCCAAAACTGAAAGATTCTGCTCTAGAACAAAAATCGTTTTATGAAAGAACAGGAGAATGGAGTCCTGTAAAAATGTTTCATTTGTTGTTTTACTTCTTTTGCCAGCAATGATTTGACTTTTTTTTCCGTACACCTCTAGGTGCTCAATAGTGCCAGGTTTCTTCCTTCCTTTGATACAGGCTTCATTATCTTTCAGATTTTTATAACTCTTTCAAATTTGATTGCAACTAGTATTTAAAAGCAAGAATTCATTGCAGGAAGAGCAGCAGAAAGACAGACAGACCTTCCCACACCTTCTTCTGCAGTGGGATGGATGTGAGAGCTGCCTGTGACAGAACTCAGAGGGTGGTGATCAATGGAGCTGGGTTGAGTTGGAGGCCTCCAACACCAGCAGTGTCCCCCAGGGGTCAGTACTCGGTCTGGTCTTGTTCAAATTGTTCATCAGTGGCCTGGGCAAGGGGCCAGAGTGTATCCTCAGAAAGTTTGTTGATGAAACAAAGCTGGGAGGGGTGGCTGACACTCCAGAGGGCTGTGCTGCCATTCAGTGTGACCTGGAGAGCTGGGCAGAGAAAACCCCGATGAGGTTCAATAAGAGTAAGGGTAAAGGACCCTGTATCTAGGCAGGAAGAACCCCAAGCACCAGAATAGGTTAGGGGCGGACCTGCTGGGAAGTAGTTTGGAGTAGAAGGATCTGGGGGTTTTGTTAGGAAATTATCCATGAACCAGCAGTGTGCCCTGGTTGCCAGGAAGGCCAGTGGAATCCTGGGCTGCATAAAGAAGGGTATGGCCAGTAAGTCAAAGACTTACTTCCCTCTACTCTGCTCTGATGAGGCCACAGCTGGAACAGTGCATCCAGTTCTGGGCTTCCCAGTTCAAGAGAGACAGGGAACTACTGGATAGAGACCAGTGGAGGGCAACAAGGATGATTGGGACATCTCTCTCATGAGGAAAGGCTGAGATCTGGGACTCTAACCTGGAGAAGAGAAAGCTGAGGGGAGGCCGTGTTTGTGTCTACAAGTATCCAAATGGGGAGTATGAGGAAGATGGAGCCAGGCTCTTCTCAGTAGTTCCTAGTGACAGGAGGAGGAACAACAGGCACAAGCTGGAACATAGGGAGCTCCATTTAAGCATAAGAAAAAACTTGTTTACTGGGAGGGTGAGAAGGCACTGGCATAGGCTGCCCAGGGAGGTTGTGGAGTCTCCTTCTCTGGAGATATTCAGAACCCAGCAGGATGCAGCCCTGTGAAATGTGCTCTAGGGCATCCTCCTTCTTTTGTGGGATATTGGAGTAGGTGATCTCTAGAGGTCCCTCACAACTCTGGTAATTCGGTGCAATTCCTGTCCTGAAATGATGGTTTCTCCTCCTAATACCTTAATATTTGGTTTTTAATCATTAATTTTGGAATTCCAAATTAAAACAGTAAAGTAATGCACATGTAGGAAAGAAATCTATGCAAAAGACTCCTGTGTTAGTAAGGAATTTCACCAAAAGTACAGCTGTTTCCTGTAATTTTTGTAATGGATTTGAGGAAGGTTTCTCTGGAAATGTTGCATGAGACCCTCTAAGCAATACTAATATTGTTCTGTCCATGAGGTGCAGTTTATATTTATTTCAGCAAAGGTCGGCTTTGCTTTTATCTGCCTCAAGTATTCCACAAGGAATGAAATTTACATTTTAGAAAGATACTGAATTTACCATGATGTTGTTGTAAAGTTGTAGGCAGCACCTGAAAAAGATCTTTACACACTGAAAATTAGAACATTTCTAATTTTTATAAGAATATGAAACTTCATGCTGAAGCCTCTTTTCAGTTAACATAGTATAATGTACATTTTTGCTTGCTCATCACTGAGAAATAGCTGAGATTGAGGAGGTATAAAATCCAGAATTTATGAAAGGAAGAAGAGATCATGTACAACTTTGATGTATCATACATGATCAAAACTGTTTGGACCCTAAATTATTATCAAGAATGTGGCTAATCCCTCCCTCACAATATATACAAGTAAATCAGACATTTCTAAAATGTGAATAAAATGAATAAAGTTTGGATTTCTCCGTGTCCTGTTTTCCTGTTTGTAGAGAAACCGCTTAATGATGTGTGTAACAACACTGTTGTTTCTATCATACTTATTAATCACTTTTTAAATTGCAATGCTTTTTTTTTTTCCCCTGGTGAGAGCCATAGATATTTCTAACCAGTTCCTTTTTATCAGATTATATTTAAAGAATTTCCTGACTTGGGTGTGCAGAACTATTAGGACAGAGATAGCAGGTTTGTCTGACCAGCTTATTTTCTTATTATTTTCAGAAAAAATGTGCTTGTATTGTGAAACACATATTGGTGCATAGATGGCACTTAGGGTAAGCAGCTAATCAATCTTATCTGGATAATAGACATCAGTGTTATTGCTTTGCAAAGTTTACCCTCTTTGATTTGTACTAGATTTTTTTTCTTTTTATGGGACTTTTTATAAGGTCTATGCTCCCTTTATGCTGATCTAGAAGTCTGAATAAACTTCAGCACAATGGAGACTTGAGCTGATGTCCATGAAGCATCAAGAAATACTCACTTAGGACACTTCACTTAATTTTTCGCTTGCTTCATCTGCTCAGAAGTGTTTAAAATATTTACTGTAACTCAGATGTAATGAGACTGAAAGGTTTAAAAACAGTTGAAAATGAGAAAAAATTGCACACCTGCGGCTAGTATATTTGTGCATGCTAACTTTGTACAGCAATATTCTTGCAAGCAATTATGGTGTACACTATATTTGAGTGTAATAGCAGATATTACTATGCTAATGAGCAGCTGATTATTTCATTTATTTTTGGGTTGCCCAGTACAGGAAAGAATGAGTTAACTGGCCATCAAGATCACTGTGGGGGTGGAACAGTGGCCCTGCAAAGAGAGTTTGAGGGTCCAGGTCTGGAGGGGAAGGGAGGATGGTGGGGAGACCTAACAGCAGAAGATGGAGCCAGGCTGTCACTGAAGTGCATGGCAGGAAAACAAAAGACTGGTCATAAATTAAATCAGGAGGTTTTGTGTGCATAAAAAAAAAAAAAAAAAAGAGTCTGAACATAATGAAGCAGTGGAACAGAATTTTGGAAGAATCTGTGCAACCAATCCTTTCTGAACGTGGAAAAGCCCTGAGAAACCTTGTCTGGATTCCGTGCTAAAGCTGCTTTGAATGGGAGGCTGGACAGTGATGCTCTGAGATCCTTTCCTGGTTGAATGGTTCTGTGACTTTATTTTTCCTAGCATGATTAGATGTTGAGATTTATTGCAGCTGTCCAGGGGATCTGAATCCTCCAGAGGACTTTTCAGATGGAGACTAACTGGGTTGTCTTTTAGGCAAATTTGTACTGAGGGCTATGCCCTTGTGAACCTGTTCTTACCTCTAGCCTCATTTCTCTGAAAGGCTTTAGTGATTCTGGTAAACTCCTTAAGATATACCCAGTGCAGGTATGCTGTCATTTGGTTGCTGTGTAGAACATAAAGTCACCATGAAGTAAGTGCAGTAAAAGCAGTCAAAATCTGTAGAAAAATTGGCTTTTTGGATAAGTGATCAGGGCAAATTACATGTGGGCACGAGCAAGATGTGGTTGAGTTCCCTTTAACTATGCTTTGGACTGACAAAACTTAGCTACACTGATAAGATAAAACCAAGACACTACAACTGAAGCACTGAAGGCTTCTTAGCCTGTAGTTTACAGTCAAAATTAAATGTCATTTTAACTGCATCCTTGAGGAAAACTACAATGTAAAGTGGAGAGAACTACGTGTTCCTCAATGCTATGCAGGGGAGGCATCACAATTTAAAATCTTATCTAACTGTTGGTAAATTAGTGTTTTGTCTTGAATCTACCAGTGGACAAACTATTCTGATGGCCTTCTCTTGTTATTTTTGGTGACTCTGGTCCTCATGTACTAGCTTGATTCAGCTCCAAGGCATCCTTTCTAACCAAGACATTTTTACTAACAGCTGACATTGTTCTGATATGTTAAGAAAAATTGATAAAGTTCATCAGAATAGATTGCAGCCTTATAGTGCCTGGTTTTACGTGGCTCTGATTACAAAATATTTGCATCAGGGAATGGCTGGTCAGGGGAGTAGAGAGGAACAGCATCCTGATTTTCTGAAGAAGAGTCTATCAGCAATGCTGCATGCTTCCTTTTCAAAGCCTTTGGTTTTTAACACATGAATTAGTATTTCCTCCTGCTGTCTCAGACTATATATCCCTGTGCTTAGGAATCTGAAGTCCAAGAGCCATATTGAGATAGACCTTTCTAAAGAAAGCAGTCTTGTGTTGTAAAAGTGCTTGTTCTAATTTCTATTTTCCTCTTGTTATGTGAAGGGAGGTTGTACGGAATATAACTAGAGGTGTCTTATTTGGGGGCTATGGAAATAAATGGAATAATTCCACTGATGTGAAGGAGTGTAAAGAAACAATATCGGATATAGCAGAAAACAATACTGACAATCCTGATTAGTTGGATCTCAGCACCTCTGCACTTAGATGTGGCCAGAGATAGTGATCATCAGAAGGGTGGGGAGAGATTTACTGTGTGGTTTATCAGTGCCTATTCAGGGTGGCAGCAAAATTTTAACCAGAATAGTAAGGGGAACTAGAGACATCTAATGACTAAAACTACTGCTACAGTTTAACTGCCCCCAAATGCCTCAAACAAGGCAGCCTGTAAGAAGAAAAAAACACCAAATACTGATCCCCCCCTCCCTAACCCCCTTCAAAAAAACAAAAAAAAAACCCAACCCACCCCCAAACTTGACTTAGATATGAAGACCATTTAAAAATTGCAAGTACTGAAGTACCAGCCTGTATTAATGTGACACATGTCACAGAGTGCACATTATAAGTGAAATAAAACATAGAAAAGGGCATAGATCCATCTCTAATCTCTTGCCTCAGGGCAATGATTAGTAACTGTGTGTGTGATTACTGTGATTAGTAACTGCCTTGTAATGTGTCTTGGACTCCTAAATGGGATTAGATTTTTTCAGTGGAGTGGCATATGGTGATCATGGATGCTCAGTATTTTTGAATGGTTAGAGCTCAACAATACCTAAAATCTACCAAAACCAAATTTAAAAACCTGGAACACTTTTTATCTCAGTAAAAAGTAAAAGCCTTGTTCTGCCTGCCTTCCTGTGCCCTTCCTACTGAATTTGAGTGCTCTTTCAAAGTATATCCACATAGAGTTATATCCCAGAACAGGAGGCAAACCTCAGGTTTCTAGCTTAGGGATCAGCTTTTCAAGGACAGGCTTGTTTCCAACCTTCCTTCCTTGCACACGGTACTTTTGCTCAGTTTTTAATATTTTTCAATAACTTTTACATCTTTCATCTCTCTAGCTGTGAATGCTGCTAATTCATGACTTGTAGTTTTCTTCAGGGGAAGCCTAAAATTTCTGGGTTATTTTGGGTGCCACCCTTCATAGCATTTCTGGTTTGAGAGGGTAGAAGTGTCTGGGTGATCATCACTTCGTGTTTTCTAACTTTGTGTTAATTTTGGACCATGTTGCAGGGCATATACAGATGACTGTGCTGTACTTGGGGCAAACCAGATGAACAGCAAATGTATCTCATCTCATAACCATGCACAGAACTTAAGCAGGGTTCACCACTTAAAAAATAATATCAATAGGAATTTCCTGGCATCCTAAAATATACTTTTCACCTAGTTATTAATGTGAGCCCCTGAAATCATGCACTTTGTTAACTTGCTTCTATGAGTTTGTTAATACAATAGTGAGCCATATAACATCAGAGGACATGCCAAATTCTTTCTTATATACTGCTGGTTTTGAACTACTATGAAGTGTGTATTTTTGAGTCTAATCTTCCTCTCTATTGATAGGTGTGTTAGTGTGTAAAAATACCATCCCTATAGCTTTGTTTAGATTTTGTCTCCACAGAGGGGTTTATGAGCAGTCAGGAAAGGTGCCAGCTTACACAGTGGTAGCTCTTCTTCAGGAAGCTGTTTGCTAGAGGCGAAAGATAATAGAAGTCTGAATGCAACAGTGGATGCTGTGACTATGGTCTAAAACCATTCCAGAATTCCATGAGTAGGGAGACAAGTTTCCATGGCAAATAGTTTGCTGTAATACTTTTTTGTTTTACTTTGCAGGAAACGCTTTACAGCAGACCTGTGGCAGAGATCAGAACCAATTTTTTCAAGGCTAGCTAATCTTAATGAACTATTAACTAAATTACCTACGTACAATACTTAACAACTTAATAGTGTTACACATACTGAAGGAACAAATATTATTTAGTAGGAATAACAGTAAACCTGACTGCTGCAAAGTTTCCAGTCCCATTGTTTCTGGTGGAATAGTACTGGCATTAGTACAATGACATTATCTTTGTGTTTATCTCTTGAAGACTCAAAAGAGAAGTGCAGCGGGGTACAACTCCTGCCAAGTGCTTTGTTATCCTCTTATCCTTATGATAGTCCTGTTGGTGATGAGTATCTTGCTATTGGAGTGACAAGGAGTTGAGTATCTTCATGCAGAAAACGATGGAACCTGAAAGACTTGATTCATAGAACTACTAGACTTCTGTATGAGCAATAGTTACAACCAAAAAAAATGCACAAAGCAAATGCAACTGCCTGGGCTTCTACCAATAAGAAATGAGGAATGAAATCTGAACAGAGACATAAAAATGATCTAGATATTGTTTCTTTCAGTAACCAAGGAAGCTGTCTCTGACTGGTGTAAAGTAGTGATACAGGTAACATTAAGCACAGACAGTAATAATTCTTAGAAGAAAATATGTGCAACTCTTCCTAGTACTTGTAAAAACTATACAGGTCTTGAATGCTTGCTGTAACAGGTAAAATGGATTTTATTAATAAACCCGTATTTTTTTCAGCCTTGAAGTTTAAATTCTCATGTCAAATCATCTATGTATTTAAGTTGATCTTTAAGGTAGGGTCAAGACTCAATAATGAATAGGGGAAGATTTTGACTTTTAGAGCTATGCTGGTTTTAGGAACTGCCATTTATTCCTAGTTGTAAGAAAAAAATTGTTATGGCTGAATTATCTTAGAAAAATAACTTTGCTTGATTTTCTTAATAAGAATTACTTTCAGTCAAGTAAATAGGACCAGTTGCACTGAGTCCCCAGGTAACTGTGGTTTCTAGGTCATACAGGTGTAAATAGGGTGTGAAGTGTTTCAATTACTTGCCAAGGATAGTACAGTAACCGTATGCCAGAGCCAAAAATAAAGCTCAAGTACTGGTTCCTGTTCCAGTGACCTGTCTGCTTTAGTGTCAGTAAGCAAGCATTTTTGAAACATGGAAGATGTCCAAACTTTTGACAAAATAAAGACAAAAAAGTGGCACTGACAGGCAGAGTGACTCCCTTTTCAGCCCCAGCTTAAGGTCCATTTTGTCACATATCTGGTTTTGACTGTGACAGCAGTTATCCCACTTTGGATATATGTTTAAAATTTTTTTCAGACAGGGTCATGCCTTTGTATTCAAAGCATTTTACTGCAGCGAGTGAATGCTGACTGAAGTCATGTAGTCCCCCCAGCAGGCAATCTGTGGTGCCTACCATTAAGACAAAGGGAAAATAATAATACTGAACTGAGTAACCTTGGTGTGCCATCTCTGAGCTTTGCCTCAGATCTAGAGAGCTTCTCTGATTTTTAAGGTTACATGATTTTAGATGCAATCAAACCCATATATGACCCACAGTTATCTTTGTTAGTCAACGGTAACACTAGAGGTTAAGTGTGAGGAAAAGTGTGAAATTAAATTCATATGAGTAAATAATTTTTCATTACATGGTTGTTTTCATTACAGGTGTTGTGGGGTTCTTTTTTGTTTGTTTGTTTGTTTTTTTCACTTTGAATAGGAGGATTGTAATTATAGGAATTGAGAAAAGAAATTCTCCATAGTGATCCTGCTAGGAAGAAGAGTAACACAGAACATCCTGGATGCTCTGCTTGTCATGAAGCTGTACCCCTGTTTGTCTCTTTCATGCCTACTATGTCCATGTCAAACGTCAGCCTGAAAAAGGCAGATCTGACAGTATGCACATGTATGAGCTTAGATGACAGTATGCACATGTATGAGCTTAGATGCCAGCTGCACAGCAGACAGTACAAAAGAGAAAACTCCTGAGTCAGACAATGCTTTTAAAGCTGCTGAGATAACAAACTGAAATTGCTAAAATGCAGGATGTCCTGCTGCAGGAGGGGCCATTAAGAAGGAGGTGGAAGGAAGCTGGACAATTCCAAGGAGAACTGTTAACACAAACTTATTTTCAACACCAAGTCCAAAAATCAAGCACACAGATAGTCTTATCCAAGAGAAATTGTTGCAGCTAATGAACTCTGTGCCACCTGTCATTTTAGAGGGGGTATGGTCAGTGTTGCCAGCTTTAATAAAAGCACTGATGTTGTTAGATATTTGAGTTTTCATAAAATGAAGGTATGTGATGTGTCTCCCCAAGATAATAGAAAAAATAGTTCTCATATTGAAATATCTTGATTAGAATTAATACAGCTGACAAAAAAGCAGTAACTTTAGCTGTACAAAACAGTCTCTAAAGAATCTTAGGGCCTGTTCCTTCTCTCTCTTTAAGTCAGCAAATCTTTAAAATGTACCTTAGGTAAAAATCTTTCAGGATTTTGTTTCTGCTTGTTATTAAACTTTTTGTTTCATTTTCCTAGTCGTCTTATAGCCATGGAACTTTGTAAAAACAGATCTTATTGACAGCCTTTTGTGCTAAATACAAGCAGTAAATGAAAATGCCCAACAGTATTTTCTCTGTGTATTTGTTTGTGTGTACATATATTTAAAAATGCAATTATTACGTATGAAGTTCAGTACTGATGTGTGTAAATATATATGTATATATACAAGCACATGTATATTTTATATCCTTATAAAACATATGTATAGAAGGTGTACAAACAATATAGTAATTTACTCTCATTAGTGATCTTTCAGGAGAAAACAGGTCTGGAAACAAATAATGATCCATCCAATAAAATGGAATTTCTTCATTTAGATGGGTGGAGATTTTTTCAAGAAATAGCACAGGGAGAGCACACATACTTGGCAATAGAAAATAATATCAGAAAGCTATGGTTTGATATGCAACATAGAGAGCCAATTTGTCTTAATTAATATGCATAGGAAAATGTGGCAGAATATTTGGGTTTTTTGCATTCTATGTAATATTCATGTTTGAAGTGTTTTCCTCCATTAGGTTTCTAATTATGTTGTAGAACTGTACAATGTAGATTTTTCCTGTCAGATGAAGTGTAATACTATGGAAAAATATTACAGAAAAGAAAAAAAAAAAATCCTGGCACATTCTCATTGGCATCTGTGCACTGTGGTTCTCAAACACCAAAGAGATGTGCATGAAAATTAGCTCAGGCTTTGCCTTAGAAAAGCATAGAATAGGATGCCAAAGTTCCTATCCTATGATGCAATAAATTCTATTTTTTTAGCGGAGCTTCAGTTTTCAGTTAAAAACAACCAAAACCTGCACTATGTACTTTATTCTGTTTGTGATATGACTCAATGTTCATTCATGGAACAACTGATGCAACTCTTGACAAGAGAATGGTTAGTGAAAAAACAACTGGAAATGAAAATACTTTGAGTGTAGTTAATATTGATTTATACTACCTAGAAAATATTTCAAACTGTCCTATTGCTGTTTAATTACAGGAAAAGTAATATAATCTATGTAATATAATCCTTTTCTTTTGGCTACTCTTGTCATATTGTGATGTGGTTTCTAATAAGGTTATCTTTATTAACTCCTCTTTAATTTCTGATACAGCAAAATACCTGAGCCTGTGCTAAACCTTAAAAGTCCCAAGATACTAAGTACAGGGAGCATACACTTTAAATTCAAACCACTTAATTCTAATCATACCATTGTAGTGGCTTGGCACTGTTGTTTTCATGTTATTTCAGTTTCAGCAAGTGTTTTGCTTGCAATATGGTCTTTATGCAGGTAAAAGATTAATTTTGTCTGTCAGCTCACAGAGAAGGCTTTTCCACAGTCTTCCATGAAAAAGCTGAATTCCTCCACTGATGAGCAACCATACAGGTACCATTGGTACTGGTAGATTAGGGATGACCTGACAGTGGTATATGATGAAAATAGCTTGTCTGAACATGCTGTGCACTCTATACAAGCTCTGAAGAAAAAATTTTTCCTTACAAGACAAACTATCTTTTTTTTTCCTCTAAGACCAATGCGTTGCCACAGGACTGATGAATTTCTTCTATTCCAGATCAATTTCCTTTACTCTGTAATCAGTGTCAGGGCAGACTGCACACGGATATACAGATGTTCTAGGATTCTATGATGTATCATTGCTTGATTTGGGTTTATGCTCTACCTCCCACATGTCTCAAATGCTGGATGGACCACCCTGGTCTTCTTCAATATTGATGTTATTTTGGAGAATGAGTATCTGATGTCAGAAGTCTTGGCCTTCACCGGACCAGTCTTTAGTCTGGACCAGTACCTCTCTCAGGCTGTGGCAAACACCTGCTGCTCCCAAAAAGAGTGCAGGAAAATCTACCCAGTGACTAGTTGCAGGTTTCTGTTCCTTAACATAAATGTTTTTCCTAAGGGCCATTAAGGATTTGTATATGCTGCTAGCCAAGAGGCTGGCTCCTGCCTTCTGTCACACTAGAATAACCTGCAGCCTAAGGTGTGCTAGAGAATAAAAATATATAGTGGTATTGTGTAATTAGCATATGGCAGCTGAGCATTACAGAATCATTACTGATCTCTACCAAAGATTTTCTTAACTGAATATGAACCCTGAGAGCACCATCAGGATTATTTGCTATATCTATGAAACAATTTTTTTTTTTTTTTTTTTTGTGGGAGAGCAATGGCAGGTGTGGCTGGAAGAAAGGAAGGAAAAACCAGTGCTGAGGTTTGCTTTCTGTTGGTATTTCTTGTTGTGGCTCTTCCAACTGGTGCTTGACAAAAACACTTGTAGGTGGCCAAGTCCCAGATATTTTAAACACTGAACTATTACCAGATTTTTTCTATGTTTCTTTGTACAAGTTATTGTATTTCTTACTTTTCTTTTTGCAGTGCAAGCAGTTTGGTACAACTTTCCTCTTTGCTAGCTCAGCTTCACATCTGGGTTGCTTCACATTTGGCAGCCCAGCTGTGCAGCACACAGGCAGGACAAAGGCATTTTACAAGTTCACCAAAACTGCAAAAGCAATAATAAAAATGGGTGAAAGAATGAGATCAGAGAGAATTATTTCATGAAAACAGGAACCCAAATGTGATAGTAGTATAGAAACGTCACAGCTTTTCTGCTTTGCTGGAAGCTGGATATCTGGCCATGGGCTTGCACACAACTGGTCTGTACCTCTGTGGGGAGCACTACTGAAGGCTTTACTTGTCTTCCTTGAGGCACACGGAATTTCAGAGTATGGTAGGACATTAGAAGTCCTCCTACCTCTGCAAGCATCAGAAGATTTCTGCTGTTTTATCTGTATTGGAGAAACACTTTGTGAAGTAAAGAAATGGAAGTTACAGTCTTGCAAGGGGAATCTAATTATCTTATGAGAGCTTGCATGTTCTTCCGGCCAAGCATCTCTGGGACACTTTCAGGATTTTCTTTTCTGAAATCAACCAATAAAATAATTTTACAACATTTTGTCTTTTCAAATGCATATGCAATAGAGAGAATTTTTAAAGTGAAATCAATGTGAGTTTTGGTGCTAATTTTAACAAGTACTTGGTTTCATTCCAATTTCTCATAATTGCTGTTACTTTGACCACTTTGTATTATGATTTTTATATGTGCTGATGTGTATGTTCAAAAGTAGATGCTTATGCTGCCACCTGCATACAATAATCTGCTTGTGCAACCTCGGGGATGAACTCTGCTGGTGGCACAAACTGCAGGACTTAAACCAGGACATATGCTGAAGCATAATCTCATATCCCTTGGTATAAGTAGATCTGACACACAAGAATTAAGGGACATATAAAGCACTGACTGCTAGACCAGATCTTAGTGGAAAATCATCCCTGCTTGGGAGACCTCAGGGGTTAGAAAGTCAGGCTGAAGAGGAAGTGGGAAATGGAGGCTCCAAATTTATAATGTGGCAGGAGAGCATCACAGGCCTCTTGACACCAGTCTAATGCGACTTAGAGTCCTCTTCTGCTGGGATAAGTTCTGCCTAGACCTTTTACAGTCTGTGCTTTACAGTCACCTGGCAGTAAGAAAGTGATGCTTCCCTTTAGGACAGGGAAAAATGCCTCAGTTGGAGAACAAGAAGTTTCCAGCAGGAATTTCCAGGGTGCACATGGTTTCTGGTAAGTATGTACGAGAAGCAGTATGAGAAGGTCATGAAAGACCACTGCCAGGTCCATATGAATGATCAGTAGATAAGGAAAACCAGAGTCCAAGGGACACTGTAATGTTACTAGAAATTATTCAGTACAGTACAGTACCTGGCCATAAATTTAGTATGATGGTTAAACAGTTTTCTTCTCAATAATTTCACACTGTATGACTGAAAATAACAGTGAGCTCATGTGAGATATATGTATTTATAATGTATCAGGAAAAAAAAGGAAAATTGGAATGAGCAAAACAAGAGTTATTTGGATTTTGCCTTTTACTGAAGTATCAGGGAACTGCATGTGAGGGTATGCTGTGAACTCATCTGGGGAACAATGATGGGGAGAAGTGAGGATTGTATTCCCTGTGGCCACAACCATACGGAAAGGCAGAGATCAGCACTTCTTAGGTGGGTGCTAAGAGGAGCAGAATCAGCAGCAAAGTCTGGAGAATGAGGCATTCTGGAGACTCCTCCTTCCTAAGCTGCATGTGCAGAGGTATTTCAGTCACTGGCATGCTCCTGCAGTGGAGCCTCACTTGCTCTGACCTCCTTCCTGTCCCCTTTTCTTCACGTCTCCTCCAGCATTCAATAGTTATAGGTATCAGCTGCTTCAGGACTAGAACTGTCTCAGGTAAAACCAGTAGCTCCACCAGCATCTGGCAGGGCTCAGGTTCCCATTCTTTTCCTAGTTCTTTCCTCACTACACCTGCTAATTGAAGATCTTTTCTTCCAAATGCATTTTTTCCCCCTTCCTTTTCTTAGTAAATCCTATGCTCTGAATTTTTCCTTAATGTATCAGAGGAAATCCTGAAAAAGAAATTGACTTGAAACTAGTGAAATCAGTCTAGAATTTTAAAAATTTGAATACATAAATGTTTTATTTGTGTATCACATTTGGTAGCATGAGAGAAATGACATCTGTGGTGTGCCAAGGGTTGGGGTTGTTGTACTGAATGTTATTCTGGTGCAAGGTGGTGCACTGAGGTGAGGTTAATATACTGCAACATTGTGGCAAATAGTGATGTTAAAAGTTGATGCCGTTTTTGCTGTGCATATTGTTAAAAAAAAAAAAGGAAGTTGCAATCTGACTTGAGTGGAAATGAATTAATTGGCAGTATCATCACTGGCAGTTTTCCTGTTTAATCCTAAAGCCTAATTTGGTTCCGTAAGAACAGACTCAACACAAAAATACTGTAGTCGGAAGCCACACACAATGACTGCTACTTAAGTTTTTCTATCCCTTAAACTTTTTCCAGAGGTGACTTGGCCAGGACTCATGGTGTAGTTAAACTTCCTTCTTCAGTATTTCACTTTTTTCCTTTTCCCTTTCAAACACGTGTTTTTTCTCTCCCTCTCGTGCTAGCAGCTGGTCTCCAGTTATATGCAGGAGCTTCTATTCCCTGGGTTGCTATGCAACAAAATGCATCCTATCTGCATCCTTTCTGTGCTGTATCCCGTTTCCGTTCAACAACTCAAAATAACCAGCTTAGTGCTTCAACATGCTGCTTCCTCTTTTCTACAGAGTTGAATGTCTATCAAGTATCTTCCTGGGCTTCCTATCTCTTCCTGTTACAGCCTTGAAAAAAATGTGTTTGCCCTGAATTGATTTTCCTCATCACTTCCTATTTACATCAGTCCACTTAGTGCTAAGGCAGGCAAAACATACAGAAATGAGTCACGCAGCTGTGAGTCCATTAAAAAAAAAAAAAAAAGTGTCAGCCAATTGTGTGATGTTTGAAAGCAAGATTCTTCATTGTTGTCAGGTGTGGGGTTCCTGTTTGTCCTTTTTATCATGGCTTTGTTTCCCTACTGATACCAGAAAGTTGAAAACAAATTTTTTAGGTTTGTGGCTTGTTTGGGGCTTTTTTTTTTTTTGTAACTGGACTTATGAAAAGGAAAATATTAATCTTCAGTACAGCAAGGGAGACAGATGAGACAAATAGCAGCATGATTTGCTCTGGCTGATGAGGCAAACTGTAGTGGGGTTCACTTTGTTTTACTGGATCTTTACTGCTATGGTTGAAACTGCACGTATTATGAGGTGCTTAGTAAGACATGTTCACTGATGTTAAAGCTAAGTTTTGCATGTTCTATACTGTCTGCACTGCTACTTAATCTTCATCAGGAAAAGTACAGTTACTTTGCACCCTTGTTCGTTTTTATTACTTTTGTAAAGATGAGCTTGATTCCCATTTTGATCAAAATTTGCCTTTCCCTGTAGCAGGGAATTTGACCTCTGAAGAATCTCTTGTTACTTACCTTACAGGTAATTTAGTATCCTGAAGGACACACAGATTTATTCTGCTTAATATGAACAGTCTGAAGTTTGGCGTGTGACCTGTCCTCGGCAGCTACACTTTATAGTCAACAGAGAGAGAAAGGTACCTTCAGTAAGTGAATTATGGTAATTCAGTCATTCACTAAGATAAGTGGGGTGAATTACTGAGACATAGTCCCTAGTGACTATTGAGTTAGACTGATGGCTTATATGGCACGCCTGATTCTTGGATTGCTGAAGGAAATCTTGATGTTGGCAGTCTGCTTTTGATGATTCAAAAGTATTTCCCTATTTCTCCAAAAGAATTTCCATTTCATCATACTTTTCTCTATCTTTAATGTCTTGGAAACATTGTATTAAAAATATAAGCAGTGAAAAAGAGGATGGTTAGAAAGAGGCTTATAGGGATCATCCTTTTAAGTATAAAAGTAATTTCCTAATATTAATACGAGAAAGGAGATGACTCAAATTTAGAAGGTGAGTTTTACTCAATAAGTGCTTTCTCAGCAAAGGGTAAGATTGTTTTTGCCCTTAGAGATGATGGAAGGCCCCCTCTAGACAGCTGATGTCCCTTGACAAGACATGCTGAAAACTGGAAGTTGGATCATGTCCCACACAGCTGAAGAATTAAAAATGGGTTGGACTCAGTGGTCTTAGAGGTCTTTTCTAACAGTGAGAGTTCTGTGCAAAAGGCAGTGCTAGACTCTACTTTTTCCTTTCATTCCTAGGAGGCTTTTGACAGCCAAACATCTCTGATATCCCAGGGTCTGTGCTCATGGGTCATCTGACAGCTTAAGCCCAGCAGTCAGTAGCTGTCAAACACAGAGCAGTGGTATATGTGCTATAATTGCTGGTGCTTGTTTCACATCTGCATTGTCATGTGCACCACTGTTTAAAGCCCAGATTAAGATTTCTGAGCTCAAGGCCTGTTTCTACTAACACAGGGCACGTATAAAGTGCAGCACAATTGATTCTTTTCATAGGTCTTGGTGTGTTGCCTGGTGTATTGCCTTTTAATAAAGCAAATGTGTATCACCATTACAACAGAATGATAGGAAATGCTTGTTGTGGCCAAGTTATTTAACAGTAAAGTTTTACTGTAAAAAAGTTGCATCCTCTTAAACTCAATGCTTATTGCTGCCAAATAGAGAAGCAATGTATTTAGAATAATGCACATAAAAAATTCATACGCCAGCCTTTTCTGATAATTAGAAGGTACAGAGGATATTGGATTATGACTTGGTAAATGTATTGGAAAAATGGAACATTGTGCTTTGTTGGTATTTGTCCTGGGCACATGCAATTTAGAGAGGGGAAGAATGAACACAGATGGGTAATTCAGTTATCTTAAAGCAATGAAAATCCAGATTTCATGTAGTTAAAACTGGCTTGTGATCTTCCCTAGAAACTTCCTGATTCAATTTGTTTCTATTTGAACTTTCAAAAATTAGCAGGTACTTATCCTGACTGATGCAGTGGGATTTTCCTTATGCTGATAAGATATATTTACATTCTGCTTGAAAAGAATTTCTGTCATTCATTGAATGGATAAGGTCTTTCCTAGCTCTGCCTAATAGCAATATAGAATTTATAATTAATGAATTCTCATAAATTTTATTTATAATTTACTTTAGAAATATCACTAAGTTTATCAGAATAGATGTGGACAATTGCGGACAAAAGGACTATTTTCTCTTGATGTGTTTGGAGACTTGATGTGGAGGAGAGTAGAAGGCAGACCTCTGTTGTGATGAGGACCTGATGTATGATAAGGGAGTCAGGGGAACAGATTAATTCATATATTGTATTACAAAAAGCTAAACAAAAGTATAAGAGAAAATTGCCAAGTCTTTGTAAAGTCTTTGTTTCAGCATCCAGGAGTGAATGGGTACTCCTGGAAGAACTTGTATTTGCTCTCTTTTGTTGGGTGTTTTTTTTTTTTTTTTTTTTTTTTTTTTTATTTATTGAAAAAAAAGATATTCAACAAGAGCATTGTCTGGGAATTGGAGAGGCCAGGCAGTGGGAGGTCAGAGTGGAAAGCAGAAGTACAAAGCTGCCCTAACAAGATAGGAAGCAATGTCCATGCATTGCCCTAATAAGCAATTTGCATTAATCACTTTCTGGTGGGCTCGCTGGTGTGTGTCCATGGAGGGGTGTTCTTTCCCAAGAATTGATTGCCCCTGTACATGTGAGTTACTTCCAACACATTTTCTGATCATTTTTACCGTGTACGTAGAAAGGTTTGCAAGAGGAGTATCATAAAACTAGATTTTAATAAAAAAGTCAATGGTATTGAAATGTTTCCACACCAGCTTTTATTGACACAGTAATAGGAAAGAGGCGAGCATGGTAATTAGCAAAGCAATCGATTTTAGTGTTATGCAAATCTTCTGCAAAGAGAAAGAAACTGTTCTGTTCACACACCGTGGATTCTTTGCTTGAAAAATAAGCTTTGTTACCTTGTTTCTTTGTGTAGCCTAGTCACCAGAACCTATTGAAGGGAAGTCCCTCTGGGAATTCATACTAGCTTTACAACATGACTATATGAAAATCAATAATGCATCAATATACAGCACTTGTTATATGTAAACAAGTTGTGAACGATATTGATAGAGATAGGCCAAGTTCTAACTTGCTGTGCTGGAATCTGCATCTGAAATTCATGATGAGAACGAGCCCCATTAAAAAAATAAATAAAAACTGCTTTTTATATCTGCATACACATAGGGGAGCATTATGCTGCAGGTTTAGCACTTTCAGATGCAAGCAATGTGTTATGGCAAGAGCCTTTATGGACTGCACATCCAAAATTTTTTTTCCTTTTTTTTTTTTTTTTTTTTTTTTTTTTTTTTCCTCCACTGATGAGGCTTTGAGTTTTGGTCACCCCATTACAAGAAAGACATTGAGGTGCTGGAGAGAGTCCACAGAAGGGCAACAAAGCTGGTGAAGGGTCCAGAGAATGAACCTTATGAGGAGCAGCAGCTGAAGGAACTGGTGGTGTTTAGCCTGGAGAAAAGGAGACTGCAGGGAGACCTTATTGCTCTCTACAACTCCCTGAATGGAGGCTGGAACAAGATGGGGGCTGGTGTCTGCTCCCTAGCCACACACAACAGGACAGGAGGAAATAGGCTCAAGTTGTACCAGGGGAGGTTTAAATTGGCTCTTAGAAGAAAATTTTTCACAGAAAGAGTAATTAAACACTGGATAAGGATGCCCAGTGAGGTGGTGGAATCACCATCCCTGGAAGTGTTCAAAAGACATACAGCTGTGGTGCTTGGGAATGTATTTTGGTCACTACCAAAGTAGTAGAGTTAGGTTAATATTTGGTAGAGTTAGGTTAAGGTTGGATTTTATGATCTGGAACATCTTTTCCAACCAGAATGATTCTGTGAATCCACTTCTGGCAACAGTGGTGCTGTGTCCTTCATCCCATACAAGTTACTGTCACTTCTTTGAAACTGGGAATTAAAGTGGCAGTAGGAGAGATGTGGGGTCCAGCTGAGCAGTACAGTGTATTGGGTCCAGGCAAGGCTTCTGAAAGCTGTAGAGCAGCTTCAGACCCCACAAAGGTAACAGATACACAGCATGTCCTTTTGTATGTTGTCTTTACAACATCTTGTATGTCCTTAAAGAAAACTTATGCTATTCTGGCATAATGGTCTGATAATAAGTGATTTGTCCCATTGATCGGAACTGTGTTTTTATTTTATTTTTTTAAGCAGATTTGGTAATTAAATAATCAATTGGCTAAGAAGCTTAGTTATATAAGTACATTGCCTCTGAGCCCAAAGTGGTCCTTCTCAGTATCATATGTTTAAAAATATTTCTAACCCCCACTCAGTAGAAGGTGCTCACAAGGGACATATAACTTAATATTGACATAGCCTTAAATATATTGAAAATACATAAATCAGAATAATGATATTCATAAATCTGTTAATATTAATGGAGAAACCTTTTGGGAAATGTAGTATAAAATCAAAGAAAAAGATGAACTTGAGATGTAAGTAATGATTCTAGTTAAATGAATAAAAAATTGGATATTTTGTTCACTCTCAAGTCAGAAAAGATGTTACATCCTTTTGAAATTGTGCTTATGCCTTTAATACTTCTATAAACAGAAAATATAAAATATTAGTGAAAAAAAAATCTAAAGGTATCTCTAAAAGCCTGCTAATAAAATCCTGGAACAATTTGTTTTTCACATTATAGAATGGTGAAAGCACCATAAAGCCTTTCTTTCAAAAATTCTCTGGAACTGATAGACATTGTACACTGAATTTCAAGGCTATAAAACTTTACTAGCAAGAAGAGCATGTATATTGTTATTCATTTGTTCACACTGCAGTGGTTAAGGTTCTGTCAGCATTTCCGTTAAAAACTCCTATAATTTGACAGGAAATTCCAACACGCATAAAAATGCACTCAGGCCACATTTGACAAAAGATCTCCCCTAAGCATATTCTCAAAATTAATTCTGTTTAGGTGTTTCACAGTCTGAAAAGAAGTGAGCTGTTGTGTCCTTCCAGGTGCATACCAGCTCATACAGGCTGCAGGGTGTTACCAGTGCCAGCTGCTGCAGAACCAGTGCTATTTGTCTCTCTTTTTCCTGGCCCATCCACCATTGCAATGATGGTGCATGATGTCTGTCCTGCTTCCAGCTACCGTGCCATATTTGGCTTCTCTGTGTTATTTATCTTTGTTGGGTTGTTGTGGTTTTGCCTTAAAATCTTCCAGGGAGCTTTGGGACTGCCTGTGGCATGGGGACGATTTATGCAAAAATATCCTGCATTAGCTGGAAGCATTGCAGGTTTGGATGAAGACTTCTAGAGCAGTTGCAGTGTCTACGTTGAAAGAGGACCTGGTTCTGCCCCAGAGGGAGCTGTGGATGATGCACATACCCCCTGGGCTTACAGCTCAAGGGGATGCTGAGCTGGCCCTTCTTGGTCTCCCTTTTGCACAGACCCTGGGGCTGAACCCCATCCTAAACCCTGTGCTAAATTTATCAGCTGCACTAATTTGGAGAGACACCAGTGTGTCTGCAAGTGCTTCACTGTCTCTGTCTTGAGTAGTTTGCTGCTATGATTGACCACATCCTCTGAAAAAAGTTGAATTGGATGTGTTGACAACACATTTTTTGATATGGCAAGGAATGTTTTATCACCAGCGACTTAAACTGATGCTTGCTGCACATGTATCTCAGAGCAGAACATGAGTGTTTGAAAAGATTTTATTATTTTGTCTGTTGGAACTACCAGACATTCATGCTTTAATCCTGTTCATAGACTCTAGGGGCATCATACCTTTAGGATATCAGACAAACCAAACTTCTGCACCTAACACTGATAAACTGCTCGTCAGGCTGGCAAACAAGATAGCTCATAAACTTTTGTTTCCCCATGTCACAAAATCTTCAGTAAAAATCTCAAATATCTGTTCAATTACGATTGTAGAAAATCATAGGGTTTTCTGAGCAATTGTAAAATTTGAAAAAAATCTCAGATCCTCCATTTCTGGCAACTGCATAACAGTAAAATTCTGCCTATAAAACACCATTTTTCTCATTTCTTTAAAGTTCTCTCAAAGATTTTTTTCATTCATGTGTAGCTGACTACTATACATCAACAGTCTTTTCAAACCTCAGATCAATAGTCTGGATGTTTTTTTAGAAATTAATTAGTCTCAATGAGGGGTTACTTTCCTAGGCTGGAAAAAAATCCCTTTGCTCCAGTTGGTATTGACTACATAGTCAACTGGACAGACAGGATGTTTACCCTCCTAAGAGGTCAATTTAGGTGCTTCAGGCAATACAATAAATGTAGAGAACAGAGTTTTCTGATATTTCATTTGTCAGCATTGACCACATACAGTCATTTGATTGAGTTAAAATACTCAGCCTCTTGCTACACTACCTGTTTTTACTAAGATTTACACTTAATTCTAACATGATTCTTAAATTGGTTAATTTCTATTAAGGGATTGTCACTTCCCTACCATCAGTATATAAAAAAATCTATATTGATTTCAATGGAAGCAGATGGACTTTATAATGAGAAAGTTCTGTGGTCAAAAAAGAGATTTCAGAACTACTGAAATTATAAAATCTTACAAGATGCATTATGAAATATTTTTTTACTACAAAATACAAACTCAGTAATACAAATTACATATATTTTCTATAACATTACTTATGCATTGATTGCATTTTGCACTGTAGGAAGGGTGTAATACTTGTTAAGAAGTTAGAAGCTGCAGTTAACTTTTATACATGAGGTATTTCTGCAGGAATGTGCTGCATCCACTGTGTACCATATAGAAGCCTGTTTTTAAAATACAGGAAAAGTACAGTCTAAGCTGTTTTGTTTAAGTGGTGAAGAATTTTGTCAGAAATTGATTTTGTTTTGGAGTAGTGTTGCAGTGCCCCTCTTCCGGAGTTGCAGAACTTTTCATACTCCAGTTCCTGAGGAATAAGCTTGGAAAACTGGAAAATTTCAATTTGCTATTTCATAATAAAAGTTTTCTTTGTTTATTTCCTTTACCATTTTCCCTTGCTAAACAATTTCTTGAGCTTGCTGGTTTTATTATTATTTTTTTTTTTTAAGTGACCTGAAAATCAAAGGATTTATGTTGGCCTGCCTTGCACTGACTTTCAGCCATGTGCCTTAAAGGTTTACAATTTGTAACGTTAGCATGTCATCAGGAAATCAAAATTACTGGTCAAATTCTCCCCTTATCTAAAATGTCTCAGCTCAGTTGGAGTTTACTTCCCTAGAGATAACGTGAACCATAGGACAAGTAAACCAAATCTCTTTGTTTTGGTGAATATGTGAATGTTTTGTGTGTTTCAAGAGACAGTGAGACTTCCCTTTAACTTACTATCTTGAATACATTCTGAGTAGATGGGAGGCATGGATTGAAGGCTCCTTGAGCAGAAGAGGAATTCAAATCTGTTCTCTGTGAAGTGCTTTCACCTCTGGGGTTCTGCTGGCCAGGCAGAGATTGCTGCCTTTTCAGTTTTATTATTTTCACCCTCATTTATTTTTAGAGGAAACTGTAGTTTTGGAAATAATTAAATAGTTTTTTTCTGAAAATCAGATTTGATGAATATATCATTTGCAGAAAAAAATTCCTTCACTCTGTATGAATAATTATGGGATTTAGTAAATTCTCTCTAGAGTTTATCAGATCATTCTATTGTGCAAAGAATGAAGTTAGACACCCTGAAATTGTTCTGTAGTCAGCTTCCTGCCTGTCTCTTAAAACTGGGAAGCCCTGTTGGGTTTTCCTTCCTATGACAGCTTGCCCATAACTCTTTAATCAGTTTTCCATAGCTGAAGCATGTTGTTGGCTTTGTTTATCACTGAGAACTGTGAGTCTGTGTTCTCTTCTTGGTACAGCCAACATGAATCATGGTTTATAAACATCCTGTTGGTATTGATGGAATAACTGGGGACTTAATAAGACTTTGATCTTTTCAAGCAATTCACATATACTAAGGCACAATGTTGGTAGAGTCTTCAAAGTGCTAACATAAAACCCCCCAGAGAAAAAACCTCAATGAGTGTAGGATGTACAGTTAAACACTATTTCATGTGCATTGCTTCTGAAAACAAGTTTTTATAAAAAACAAGTTTTTATAAAACTCTTTTGGAGTTTTATTCTTCAAAAATATAAAAGTTAAAATTTCTCCTATCCAAGGAATAAAACTGTTTTTTCCCCATTTTACAGTAATCTGGAATTTCTTGTAAAAGCTATGAGAAGAGTTATCTATTCTGAAATTCATTTTTTCCCCTTGTTTTCCTTTTGCTGTTTTGTGTATTTCCTATAGACACAATGGCTGATATGTGTTATAGAAATGGTTAGAGACATATAACCATCATTTAAGAAAGCCCCATTTCTTCTTGTATTTAAGGGCATCTAATGTTGCTTCATGTAAAAATAATTTCAGAGTAGCATAGTTTATAATTTGTGTTTTCTGAAAATAGATCATTTGTGAAACAGTCAACAGTTATGAAACAGTGTTTAAACTTATCTTTTACAAGATTAAAAATTTTTTTTTTCAAACTAGACAGTCCTTTAAAGATGACCCTGTGGAGTACAATAGATGGGACAAACAGTGAGAGACAAGTTTCAGATTGCTTTTGAATAACATCTAAGGCTTCATGGTGGCCCCTTTGATGTGAACCCAAGGGGACTGACCACCTGTGTTGCTTTGTGCAGTGATGATTTGTGAATCAGGAAAACAAGAAATGCAATATGATCCCGAGTAAACCTTTAAGTAATCTTAGGTGAAACTTAATTTTTTCTTCTTTTTTAATGATCTTTAGGTTATTTTTTTTAAAAAAATATTAGCAACATTAGTAATGGCTTAATTCTGTGTTTTTTAGCCAGACTTCCAAGTATATACTTTTTCATATATTTTTATTATTTTCCATCTACTTCCAACATTAAACTGCATAAACCAGGTTAGATTTTTAAGAAGGACGATTGATATATATGACCTGGTCTTTCTTAAAGCTTTGCAGATGTGAAGTTCATTCAGGGTTTTTTTACTTCATAAATCATGACTAATTATTGAATATGTTTCTTAAGTAGCCATTACTATAACACAGTCTCCTGGGGTCTGATTTTTCCCTCAGAATAAACAAACAAATAAATTGTTATGTTACAGTAATTTAGACAAAGTAAGTGTTCTTTGTAGGATAATAAATGCCGATGTCCACAATCTTTCTTGTTTCCATGGATTTTCGATGCTGATCAATGAGGCAATGACATTTTCCAATTTTTATTTGGCTGTTAACCATGCTGCAGTCATATGAAGTGGCAGTAAATACACCCCTCTTTATAATTTCCTGAATATTAAAAATTATACCTGTTTCTGCATTTAGGACGACAATGTCAAGAGTATAAACTGAAACTTGAATTTGAATAATAAAGTCCTGGACTGGCAAGCATTCTATTATTTAACACAGTTGCCAGTAATTTTTTTCCTTTTCACAGAATGATTGCAAAAGGACTAATGAGGGTTTATTCCAAATGAGCCTACAGAAATGTGACCATACTGTCTTCTAGACTGAGCAATGATCTTTGTCTACAGAGAGTTTTCAGTGATCACTAATGTTGGATTTTCTTCCACGATGCCTTTTTAGGTTAATTGTCATAGAACACATATTTGAAGGATATTTTAGGATTGTTTAGGTGAAACAATAATTAGAGAAAAAGCAGCTTGGGACTTAAACTGCAGATATTCTTAGAGGAAGAGCTGAATGACTGCAAAATACCTGTACTTCAGACAAGGACACAGGGTTGGATTTAAGCCTGTTACACTGGTATAAAGGAGTTTTAAGTCATGAAGCTATACTGGTTTGACAGTTATGGGAAAGTATTAGTGTCCTCCAGGATTGTTTTACAGATTACTAAACCACTACAGTGAATTTAACTTTAAAATGGCTTACAGGAACTTCCCATTCTTTAGGGCCTGACCTCAAATCTGTCTTTTAGAATGGGGCCTATTAAGTGACAAGACCAAGAGCTCCATTCTGTGACGTGCTAAATATCTGCTGAAGGATAAATGTCCTAAAAATTCCTATAACTTCAGTCATCAGCACAGGAACTGGGAGAAGCTGAGAAGCTCAGGGTGCTGCTGTCCTAGGCTGGTGAGCCCCACATTTCCCTGTTCATGTCCAGGGCTCTTCTAGCCTGCCCCTGGGAGCACACATTCTGCTTTCATCAAACTGGTCTGAGCCATAGGCTGATCATTCGGAAACACAGGCAAGAATAAAGGTGGCAGCAAATCAAACCTTGTTTACATAAGTTTGTATACCTTGTTTACATAAGTTGGCAAGGTACAGGGTGGCAACCTGCTCAAGATGAGGTATAATACAATGAAATTGATCTACATCATTGTGTTACCCCAGGACATGGTGGCACCATCACATTACTTTAACTATGACATCAACCTTTTGCCTCTTACTCTGCCATTTCTTTTGTCTCTTGCTTTCTGACATAATGAGATGGGGGTCTGGGTGATAATGGTCTTCTCCTCTGCCACAGAAATCTTCTTCACCTCCATAGCAGTAGTCTGCCTGGTCACTGAGTGAGATGGAGTTTAAAAAAAAAAATAAAAAATCCTATAATTGCTAGCAGCATCTAAATGCATAAGCACAAAAGGAGGAGTATAATTAAATTCTATGGGCAAACTTCCCCTAAACTTCCCTTACTGCTTTGTGCTGAAAGATTTATTTGTAGAGTTTTTCTTTCAAAGCAGGCCTTTATGATGCAATTCTATGTTAAAGATCTTCCTACTGTCTCACAGACAAATGTGTTTCTACCTAAATGCTACTGGAAGTTCACAATTTTTTTTCTTTTCTTTTTTCTTCTTTTTTTTCCTTGTTTACTTTAACTCTATCATTGGGATTAATTTGGTTATTTGCTCTCAATAATGGAAATAAGTCAAAGGAGAAATGTTTTTTCACACTGAGCAGACACCATGTTCTTCTGGTATGAACATTCTTTTCCTTTGTTTTTGAAACAATCTTTTGATTTTTTAGGCTTTCCTTTCATGACATTTAGGAGAAAAGGAAACTGCAGTTGAATATGGGATGCCTGGGATTTCTGTTTTATATTATACTTTTTAAATATTTGAACTCTGCTTCAGGACGGAACAAATTAGAGCTGAAACTGCAGGGTGGGTAAGGAGTTTCAAGGTTTCCTTATTTGATTTTCAGAGGTCTATATTTACCCTACTCTGTTTTATATTGTCAAGTGCCCTTTCTGCTGGCTCTGAGCAGTTTTTTTATTAGTAGCAGGCTTGTAAGCAATAGTTACCTGCACAGCAGCTACTAATCTTCTCCATTGCTAAGGTTTAAATGAAAAAAATCCAAAACAGCACCATAAAGTAAAGCAGATTTCTTCCCCTACGTACTTTGACAGACATATGAAAACACCCCTCATGCACCGTTTCATTTTTGTTTATTCTCTCTGCCTGTCTCAATGTGCAATTTTTTTTTGTATCTTGATTTCATCTTTAGAACACAACCCTTAAACCAGCATGTTTGCCCTTCCTTAGTAGGAAACAGGTGAATAACTGATCTACTTGTTGCAGTTTTGCTCAGCAAGATGAATGCAGTGCTAGCCCTACAAGCTGGTGCCTTACCTGGTCCCAGCTACAGCCCTTCTAGGAACCTAGTGCTCAGCTCACACACTTGTGACAAGGTGATATATAATATCCTTGCTATTTTATTGGGCATATTTGCTGTGTGATAGAAACTTGAGAGAGATTCACATGTTCATTAGGTGGGCAAGTGAGACCAAACGAATTTCCTAACATATTTTATCTATGGCAGTGGTTTGGTGGTTCTTGTATACAGTAAGCAATAAAACTAGTTAAAAGATCATTAAATAACTCCCACAAAGTTATAACAATGCAATTAAAGTTCTAAACAATACAGAGCACCTTGCATCACAGAGCCCTTTAATCAGTCCTTTCCTGGCTGCATTCAGACAGGTGTCTGTAAATCTGTGAGCTATCCGGACTCCAGCACCATATGTCCTCTTTTGCCTTGAGTTTGTGGGATGCCATGGAGACAGCTGAAATCTTGAAATGCTCACTATGGTGTGCCCAAGCAGCTGTGCAAAGCAAGAAAAATTGCTTTGAACAAGCCAGAGTGTTGTTCTGATTTTAAACTTCCATTTTAATGTGGTAATGAATTACATTTTTGTACATAGCTTTGAAAATCCCCAGTGTGGAATCATGCACTACCAAGGGTCATTTTAATAACATTGATTGTTAAAAGACACAGTTCCCAGTGTAAAAACAGAACTCATTAGAATTCAGGATAAAGATGATTACAGAGGGATGCGTAAAATTGAATATTAAGAAGACTGAAAAGAGCTGTGTATCAGTGCTATATTCCAAAGGGAATCCATCATATGCTTACTGTCCCAATCAGTGGTACCCAAAGGCAATGTGTACCTCTGTGAGTGTACCCTACTGGAGAGGGAACTCTCAGAGTTTGGCCAAGGGTAACTATAAATATTAAAACCTTTATTATCAATGTTTGATAGAAACATAAAAAATTTATAATTGTGTACATATTCTTTTGCAGAGGAGGCACATGAGATTTTGTAATGCCACTGTTAAGCCACTTATATTTTTTTCATTCAGAAAAAAATCTAATTATTTCTGCCCAAATTTCTTTCTTTAATAGCGGTAGCATCATCCAAAAGAAGTGAACAGAATGAATAGCTGAAGCCTTATATACACTTAAATAGCAGATTCTGTATCAAGGTCATTCAGATAGGCTGCTGTGCTGGTTTTTTTTTTTTTTTTTTAAATTTTTTTTTTTTTTTTTTTTTTTTTTTTTTTTTTTTTTTGTAATTTCCAGTCCCCTAGCCCCTCTACCTTCTTTTGCTATTCAGTCTATGTTTGTCACAGACTTGCTCGTTTAGAAACAAATGCATTCAGCATCTTTGGTACTTGCAAAAGCAAAGTCTCGTATTACAACGACCATTAACATAAGAGTAAGAGGGGAGTTACTGAGCATATTGAAAAATCTTTGAAGATTTCTGTAATTGCAAGAGAAATAAATGAAAGACAAATATCTACCAATATGTAAATTTCCACCACCCCATGCCATGCACATGAAATTACTTTCCACATTTTTGAGAAGATTCATTAAATGGACTTGGAATCTTAGGAGCAAGAACCACCTTGTTTTATGGTAGGAAGCTGTCGGTAGTGGCAACATTTCAATGTTGAAAATATAATCATAATTGAAATTTAGAATTAACCAATACTTCACTGTTTATGCTAATGGAACAATAAATACAAGTCTCCTGAGAAATACAATGTGCCAAGAAACTAACTTAGAAGAGGATATAGTAATTAACTGCACTTGTATCATCAAGCAAATTTGTTTTGTAGGTCTGTTGTGAATTTTCCAAAAATCAGGTAGGAAATGTCAGATTTCCCCATTTTAGTACTGTTTTCTGCCCTACTGACTGGTGTCATTTAAGAGGCCAGAGTGGTAGTACTCACCAGGACCTCTTCCCCCTCCCAGCATCACCCCCAGTAAGGCCCCCACTCAGTTCTATCTCTGTGGTTCTGCAACAAATAATCACCTCTACAGACTTTCTTTTGCCCTGAGCAAATCTATTAACATTATTGTTGCAGAAGCACTTGTGAAGAGACATGGCAGGGGGAGCAACCAGTGATTTAAATATGTTCCTAGGCTTCCTGTCCTCCCATATAATGTGTGCTACTGTGCTGCCTCAGCCCTACTGTAGATCCTATGCCTGCAGAAAATAATATTGATCCTTTTGGCTGACAAACAAACTGGGATGTGTGAACAGTATAGTACATACGTCTGGATTTCCAAATATTTTGAGGAAAAATGTGCTAAGTGCTAACCCCCCTTAGATTTAATATGTTCATGGTGATGCTGCTATTGCCCTAGTAAGTTACAATGTTCAGTTTGGTTATGTTGCTATGAGTTAATTGAATTTAGAGTAACAAAAGCCATCATAATATTAAGATAATCAAAACTATACAAATATCTGAAGTTTTCTTTGTATAAATCAATCTGGTTTTGAATAAGCAAAGACTTTAATGCACTGTGCTACAACCTACGATAAAGTACTGTCTGTTGTAAAGAGTTTCAGTAAATGTCCATGGACTCTCTCAGCTGTGAATGAATGTTTTTGAATAACACCAGTAATCTGAAGGTAATTAAAGTAGTTTGTGCAAGGTGCAATAAACATCCATTGTTGTGTCTACAGAACATTACTTTATGCTACTGTGAAGATGATGTCTTTTTAGCCTCCTAGCTGTTTTGAAAAAAAATTCAGAGACCACTAGTCTGAAAGAACCAAGGACAAGATAATAACTGGAGACGCAATTAATCCCTGTGCTTTGGAATAGTACAAATTGTTACAACAATTACAGGGAAAGCTGTACAGAGGTTATAAGAAAGAAGCAGTTTAATGCAATGCAAAAAAAAAAAAAAAAAAAAAAAAAAAAGGAAACAAAAGAGTGTTAGAAAGACCTAAATTAAAAGAGCAAAGAAATGAAAACACAACTTAATAAGAAACAAATGTTGCATGCTGTGTATTAACAGTGGAATGCTTGCAGAAAATATGGAAAAGTCTTTGTTTACTCAACCCTGACTCATGGGCAAAGGTTTACATAAACTGGACTTCTTTCTTGATCACAAGAATGTGGGAAGTCCTGTGGGGATGGGTAGTCAGGAGGGCTTCTCAGTCACTTAAGATAGGCACATGTTTAGATACAGTCAGTCAGAGTAAAAACTTGGTTCTGTAGTTGTCAGCAAAATGTTCCCATTTTATTATGGAGCCAGAATCCCACTGATGCACCAGGACCCAGCAATGGCTTCAACAAGAGTGGCACAGTACTGGCTGTCAGGATTTGACACTGGGTTTCAGCCCTTGCTCCCTCCCATTAGCAAACCTTGCTTTGTGTCTTCCCAAACTGTTTCTGGTGTTCTCTTTCACTTACTGGCAGGAACCAGCTTTATATGCAAAGAAAGAAACAGTAGCAATAAAAATATTCATTAATGAACATACAGTGCAGATCCTGCTTTCTATCATGCCCTTTCAGCTTCACTGCTTAAAGACCATCTTGCCTCTTTTACCAAGAGTCTCTCAAGCCTGCATCACCCAGAGAGCCTTTGGACGAAGAAGGTGGAGGTTATAACAGAGCAGGGAAGGGAAAATGCACCTAGTGAGGACTACAGTATGTGGTGTGGACCCTAACTACAGTCTATGGTAATAAATAAAAGTAATTAAAAATAAATAAATTGCAGATTTAGAACCAAGGTGCAGCTGACCTAGTCTGAATGGGAACTGAATTGCAGATGACCTATTGCACAGCTAAAGTCACCTCCTCAAGGGGAAGAGATGAGAGTTATGCTTTTTCTGCTTTAAATTTTTTTTAGTAATTCAAAGAAATGTCTAATGCTGGTAAATGTGCAGGGTAAGTACTTGATGGACTGAATCTGTTCCCCTCTTTGTGTGCTGACATCCTACTCTCAGCATAGGGAGATTCTACAGATGTACAGAAATGCTGCACAGGATGGGATGTTTCCTTATGGCATTTCCGTGTGCTTTAAATCTCCGAAGAGTTTTCTGTGTGTGTGTTTTATATTGAGTCATTAAGTACAAAAACAAACTTATTCACAAACTGACTTTGATCAAGGTTTCCTGTGATTTATCTCTGCTGCCTATAGCATACACTTAAATCCTACCTGATTGTTATTAGCTCCCCAAATATTTATATCACTCCAGATAATCAATGCTTATCACAGTCCATACAGATGTTGCAAGTTCCTCAAAGAAAGGCACTGTCAGCATAATAGCATTTTAATAATTGCAGCATTTATTTTCAAATAAATCTTTTATTTACAGTTTCAATTAAACAGAGTAACCATATACGTCTAATTAATAGATGACATTAAAAATATTGTACATGTAAATTATAGTCTTTGCCACTAAATTTATGCAGCAGTAATGCAATGTCCTGAAGGTGTTAGTGTTCACTTAATTAATTTAAATCACATTGCTAGTACTTTTTCCTGGTTTCAGTCCCTTGTGCTTGCCCTCTCTACAGGATGTTTTTCATTCAAGTGCTGTGTAAAACAAATTTGCTTGTGGGTGTTTGTGATATAAAGTATCAGACTGGCACCAGTACAGTAGTTATTCTACACATAACTGAAAATATAAATGCAGTATTTGGAGACAAAGTAGAGACAGCAACATCTACTGGTTAGAAAGATGCAGACGACATGGTTTTTGTTATCAAGTGTGCTGTAAGTTCATGGGGAGGATCAGTGGAGAACATGCTGAGCCCTTCTGTCCCTCAGCCTCCCAGCTTTATCTAACTCTTGCTCCTTGCACCATTTTGAAGTTCTCCAAAAAGAAGTGCAATGTTTCTTGTTTAAAAAAAAGAGACTTCAGAAAAAACTTGCTGTATTATCTGCTTTGTAAGGAAGACATTAACATAATAACAAGAATAACATTCATCTATCTCCTAGCAGGATCTTGTCTAGGAATGTCACAAGAATATTTCTATAGGCTGCAGAGTCATGCTTTGAAGAGGGGAATTGCTCTTTGTCTCTTTAAATGTGCCTGCAGTCAATGTCCTGGAGCTTTGGGTTTTAATGGCTGAAATTTTTAGTTTAACCTACTAAATCTATTGGTAAAAGTTAAAAATAATGCTTAAAGCATATACATATTTCTGTCTAATGCTTATTTTTCTATATTTAGATTAACTTCTAAATTAAAATTAAATATAATTTTGAAATGGCTGAACACATTGCTTTCATTACTGTTCTAATGCTATGAATTTACATTTGTTTTGGCTCTGATGTACACATATGTACATATATGTATATGTGTGCACAAGAAGATGACACTTATGTCTGCTGAAATACTTGGTACTTCCAACTCACAGAGACTACATGTCAAAGTTTTTCTTGAACATCTGTGCTCCTGAGGTCACTGGATGAGTTTAAAATTTCCAAAATGGTAAATTGTTATAAATTTCAGCTTCTGTTCAAAGCACAAGCTTCCCGGAACCTCAGAAACACCTGGTAAATCTGAATCATCCAGTCCAGACTTAAAAAGCATTATAATTTTAGTAAGTTATCTATGTATTTAGAAGGAGATAGTACGCTGGATAAACACTTATTTGAAACTTTATAATCCTGGATGAGTCTTCTATTGCTATTTTTTACAGGCATACAGAGCAGTCACTTTATGAGTAGTGCAGTATAATCATTGTAGGCTACCAAAGGTTGTATTTCTAGTTATATTATTTGTCACAGGCATGTCTCTTCTGCTAGAAAATGGTATCTTATACATCATCTTTATTGTTATCTTGCTAGAATCATGGAATCATTTAGGTTGGAAAAGACTGTTAAGATTATCAAAAGACCCAACCATAAATGAAGAATTAGGATGAAGGTTTTTTTTTAATGAAATATATTTTCAAAAAGGTTTGGTTTTTCCAGGTCCTGTTTAGAAATACTTGAGTTTGAGCTCACTTGGATGGTGTTGTAAGACCACTGACCACCATCACACGACTATTTACAGATGCAACCTAAAAAGTAGATGAAGGCTAAGTTGACTTAATTCAGGATTGAATGTCAGCTCTTGTTCCTAGAAAAAAATTGCACATATGTAGATAATTTTTTGATTCAGTGGATAAAAATCTATATCCTTTTGTCATCCATTTGATTGCTTTTGTACTGCAAGTCAGCTGAAGGATTCTGACAAATGTGATGCTCATGCTGTGTGAGTGAGTGTCCCATCCATTTGCAAACTGTACTCATTCAGGCTAACACCCAGTGGAACGCCTTCATATTTATTTTTACTTCCCAGATGCATGAGTAGGAATAAAGCACTACCTATTGACCTGGAAATGAAAATACAAAAGGAAATTGGGAAAAAAAAAAGGACCATGTTGGTAATGCAAATTCCATTTTAAGACTAAGAAAATAGGCACAAGAAGTGGTTGTGGTTGAGCTTATTCTTCCTCTATTGGTCCCTACCTGATACATACTTTAACTGCCACTTTTGCACCATTAAAACATAGAGAAAGAATTTTAATGTAGATAATTAAATTCATGGCAACAATCCTTATTCTGATGTACTTGTGGCCAGTATCCTGAGTGAGCTAGTTCCTTGCATTGATCTCTGAGGACAGCAACAGTAGGAGATTCAGTGCCAGTGAACTTGCATGGACTAGAAGAGCAGTAGGTTAAAAGTTGATCCACTATTTTCCTTCAGCATAGATTTGTTCTCTTCAAGTAAAGTTTCAGGTCACTTCTAGGGCATCATCACAGGTAAATGAGCACTGATTTTATTAGCCTCTCTGGTAGATAAGAAGGTTTCAGTTTTAATGAATGAAGATCAAATATTTGACAAAAAGTGAAAAGCAAAGACCAGAGGTACATACCCTAAAGTGAAAGAGTAAGGAGGATAATGAGTTTGACAAGAATAAATTACAGATTGTTTAGTGGAAAAGAATGCTACAAAGGTCTCTCTGTGGATCTTTGGTTTCAGGAGTTTCTGCCAATTCCTTTTATTACTATTTCAAGTAACCAGGTACATATGGCATGTTTGTAAGTAAAGCAGTCAACGAAGTTAGTTACACCTCTGCATTTATTACCTTACCCCTGAGTATTATTAACTTTTACATTCCCCATAAAATATAATTTATCACTTAAATAATTTGCTTTGTGTCAGGGTTCAGTGTGCTTCAGTGCTTTCCTGCTCATTAAATGAGATATTTTTACTTAATGAGCCCAGAATGTCCTTTGCATTTAACATTAGAATTGATTTCAAACACTCCATTTTTCTAACATATTTGTGTGTAATTTCAGAATGTGGACTTCATCCCACAATCTTACACTGAAGAAAAAAGAGCTACAAAGAATAATGATCCATGAATTCCAGAGAGGGACACAGTAAGTATGGATGAATAATTTTAAAGAAACCTATTATCTACCTGCACTTTGCATTCTTTTGCCTAGTTTGACTTACTATTTGAGCTTGATGCTGCAGTTCTTACAAATATAATATCCACCAGAAACGTGGTTTTTTTGAAAGGACAAGAAGATACTGATTTCCAAGAAATTAACAGAATGTCAAAATAATCTTTTCTTTAGTTTTATGCCTGTGGTATCCTGATTCGTGTAAAGGACAGGAAGTTTTTCAAAGGTGTGCAGTTCATATAAAATATATGTCCATAGGCTATACTAACATCATAGAATTCTAGCACTGTGCACCTAATGTGGCTTTGGTTCACCTCTTTGCAATTGTTAAAAAATACTTTGCAATTAATTAATAAAGTTTGAATAGATAAAATATTTGTTGTTCAGTAAATCATTTGCTCATAATGGTTGCTGGAACAACAACAACAAAAAAATAGCCTAAACCTCTGAGCTACCATAGCAATTTCAGGATAAATACTGTACCACTACACTTTAAAAGCAATTCTGACACCAGCTAGATCTCAAGAAGTCAGTGAATATTATATTATGGATTCATGACTGGCTGCTCATTTGAGTCTGTTACAACAAATGTGACCATCTGTGCATCAGCTGTACACCACTAACATGCAGAGCACCAATCTGATCAGTCCGGTGCTTATGGCAATGCATATGGCATGAAACACACAATAAAGGAGAGTACAGTTGAAATTTATTCCCATAAAACTTGCAAATATTGTAATATAGGTTTCTTTATTCTGAGTGAAAAGTGCAACAATAGTAGCGTGGGAATAAGCAAAACTGAAACATTGGTACATTTAACTGAACTTAAATTTAATTTTCAGGCTGTTTTTAGACATAATAAATTTTTGTCTGTATTCTTCCATGGTTGTACTTTCTCACCTGATTACTTGGGCCTCTCTTTCTGCTTGCTTCCCTGGACCAGGTTCCTCATCTGGACTCCTTTTCCTACAGGGCACATGCAGTCATCTGTTCTGAGTCAGCTGAATGCTGGGGCAGTGTATGCTGTGGGATCTGCCCTGGTACCATGGCATCCAGTCAGGAAAGAAGCATGAGGGAGCACTGGTCCCCAGGCTGCAGGTAACCAGTCGGTGCCTTGGTGTAGTAGTTCACTTAGTTTTCTTCTACACACTGCCATGTTTACCAAAGGAAACCTCAGAATTCGTATTAGACTGACAGTACTATGTATTTGAAAAAAGTTTCTAAAATAAGGAAATAATGCAGTATGAGACTGACACACCTTATAGGTCAAGGAGAAAAAGAACAGTTCCCTAGCTGTGGTAACAGGGGTTACATAGTGTGTGAAATCTCTGTTACATAGGGAGAGAAAACCAAATGTAAAATGCAGAATGAACTGTTGATGATAATTTAGTGAAGGATGAACACACCCAAGTTACTCATTAACATATCTCATAATTGAACAGGCTATTAAGTAACGTATAGCTCTGAGACAGGCTGGGCAAATGATGTCATCAAATGAGTAAAGTGTAAAGGAATCTGCACTCTTTTCTTGGTGCTGCACCAGAGTGTATTATGTACACCCAGGAAGTCAGTTCTGCTTTTCCTTACTGTCCATCTTTTCCTTTCCTGATTCATCCAGTTAGGCTGCAGAGAGTTGAGGTTGATACATTCAGCCAATCTGAATTAAGAATGCACATTTCTTTTTCATATTTTTCTCTGTAAAATGAAAATCGAAAGGCATGGATTTTTTGGTGTTATTTTGTAGGTTTTTTTGGTTGGTGTGTTTCTTTTAAGGAGCAAAAACTAATACTACAGTTTACTCCAGAAAAATACTAAAATACTACCTTAGATATTTACTGAAGTCACTATTACTGTAGAATTTTTATATAGAGTGATGTGAAGACTTTTCCTCCCCTCTCTGATCCTGTGCTAAAAGTAAATATGGCCTTCTTTTCATTACAATTTTATGGAGTACAAGATACTTAAAATTTTGTTTGAATTATTTTGCTATATGATAATTATAATTTACTATTGTTTTTCCATCTTTAATCCCAAAAATATAGTTTTAAATTAAAAAATAAGTGATTTCAGGGCTTTTCTGTGTTTCTGAATTAAAGTCAGGACTGAGCCTGGAGTTATTGTGAGATAGGAGTTTTTTTGTTCCCTTTAGCACAGACAAACAGAAGTTTTAAGACAAAGAAGGGGTACTGAAGAGGGATCCCTGTATCTATTCCTATGACTACCAGAGTTTCCATTTTATTACTCTATGTACAGGTATTATTAAAAACTGCCAAGGCTGGTTTTTGGTTTCTGCTGTTGTTTTAGTTGATGGTATGAGCCAAAGTCTGTGGAAAAGCACAGTTTGTTGTGGAAAGTCTCTGGCAGGCAAAACCTGTGGCAAACCAATGACATGTGAGGTATTGGTGAGCTGTGGTGAATGAAAAGGGACTGAAACACCCTGCAACCTGGCTGGAGGAGCTTCAGATGGGGAATCTCAGCAAAGTAAAAGAGCACAGAAGCTTAAGCCAATACCTTGATTTTTCTCTGCTATTCCAGGTCTTTTGTCTGAGATCAGAAATGGTGGAAAAAGGGGATGTATGTCAGATGTACAAGTGTGCTGTTTTAGGGGTAGCACATTGCTCCACTATGCTTATGTCAAAAGCAGGCAGGCAAAAAATTTATCCTGGATTTATATTTGCTTTGTAAATCAACCATTTGTAGTTGAGCAATAACCTGTGCAGTTTCAGGAGAGGATAGGACAAGATGCTTATCAGATTCCTTTTGGGGATAGCAGTAAGTAGTTTATAGCCAGTTTCAGTTAACACAAGCTTTCAGGAAATGAGATACATAACTTTTTACACATATAGACTAAGGCCAAAGGCTCCCTTCACTGTTTGACAGCACTGACAGTAAATTTTTTCATTAGTACCCTTAATAATAATGCTCTTGACTTCAGTTTTGACTGTACTGTTGAGAGCTACTACCACATATTTCTTGGATATGTCTATAATAGCCAACTTTAATGCTGAAGAAATGTTTATTTTTCTTTTAACTTAGTTCTTTGCTGAGTTTAATTTATTTATGTCCTGATGTGTTCAGCCTTTCTTGCAACACTGGCATCCCTCTTTCTGTCATTGCATTGTTTGCGTGCTGATGGGTAGATTTCAAGCTGTTCTTTTTTTATGTCTTGGGGCTTTGTGGCATGCTTTTAAAAAGGGGTTCTGGATCTAATATTGCCAAAATCATCCACTTTGTCTGTACTTTGTACAGTTGCAGGTACTCACAAACTCCTGCAGCGAAATTGCTGTTCTTAAATTGTCTAAACACTAAGGATTGTCTTCATCCATGGTATCTGCTACTCATGGGTGAGTTTATTTTGTAGGTATTTTTGCACTCTTATAGATGAGATTCTTGATGATTTTCTTGATGATTCTTGATTCTTGACTAAATTCTTCATGATTTTCTATTTGAGTCTTGTAGTACTTTACCTTCTTTGTTACGTTAGGGATGATCCCATATTGATTACAGATTGGCTGGAGTATTTTCCCTTGACTGCAAAATTCCATGCTTCAGTTTAGATCTTTTATACACTCATTCCAAGAGTTTTAGACCAAAGCCCAAGCAGTGTCTGGCCTTCTGTCAGGAAGCTAACACTTCCCTCCTTACTGTGACATCAGCTGCCGTTCAGCCCGAGATTAGAGATGCCTCTGTGTTGTCTCTTTCTTTTTGTGCTGTTTGCTTGAAACTCAAATACTTAAAACTAAAATACAGATCTTTTAGCACTAGGAGCATATTGTATACAGGCTGATTCACATCTCAATTTTTCTACTGCAAGTTTAAATGAACTTTAGTAGATATTTGCTGAAAGTTGGGAGTGATAAAGGGCAGAATTTTTTAGCATCCTCTGTTCTTGTGAAGGGAAAATGAGAAATGCCGGGAAGCAGCCTGTAACTTTGACCTGAATTTTACAAACTGTGATCTAAAAATTGTAATTTAATCAAAGAAAAAACAAGTCTGTAAGTGAAGCTGGTTCTGATGTTCATGATTCTGAAAACTTTTCCAGTCTGGAACAATTTCCTTCTTTTTCATGTTAAGTGCACAATGCCTCCATGAAGACAACAGGCTTGTCTCTTTAGATAAAAATCATAATGTATTAATAATCCTGGTTCATTTGTATTCATTAAATAATATTTTATAATGTCTTTTCTATTTTAAACTGTAAACAAGATCATTATTACCTCAAAATATTTTCTTCCTAGAGTGAATGGCAATACTGTCCAGTCAGACCATGTCCTACTAGTTATGTTGACAGTTTCTTTCCTAACATCATTTATATTAAGGTGTCAACAATACCTCAGTTAAATGTAGTGTAAAGCGCACTTATTTAGCAAACTTGTCCTTCAGAAAAGTTTTTTTTGTCTTTAAAACACCACTAGATTGTTACTTTCTGTCAGTGTGTGATACAGTAGAAATCTTAAATTAATAACACTTTTCCTATGCAATTGATGCATAACATCCTTCTTCACACAGAGGTTTAATGTGTTGTAAATTAATTATCTGGAATGAGTACAGGGTCAATGGACCTTGGTATGACCAGGATGTAATGTTAAAGGGTTCCATTCCTTCCCAACCCTGTTCAGCTCTCTTGCCAATCCTTTTCTATGTGCCAGTTATGCCAGCTTCTGCAGTTTGTTCCCTTAAGCCTTGTTAATGCCCTCTAGGGCTTGACTGATAGAAAAAAATTGCTTTACCATAGATTTTTCCAACAATTTTCTTTCTTCTGAAGATGGAGCATCTTTATTAACTGTACTTGTATTATGCTTTTTAGTAAACTATTCTTAGTCTTGCAGAAGCTTAAAATAATAGCCTTATTTTAAATCATAATAAAATGGCAAAGATTCTGCATAAGCAGATACAGACCAAATTTTTGGCTTTTAGGTGCCTAAAAATAAATCATCTATGCTTGATGTTTCTGGCAGGATAAGCTTTGCTTTAATACTTCTGCATGGCTAAACCACACAGATGAATAAAACTAGTATTAGCTATGGAAAAATGTTGAGGGAGAAATTCTCAGCCATGAACAGTGCAATTAAAACAGCCATTTACTGGGTCTAGAGTAGCAAATTTTCTTTAAAAATCAGAGACCACCTCTACTATTTTTTTTAAACAAGCTTGGCTATTAGTTGCTACAGTAATGAGATTCAAGATAGGGTCTAAGGCCTGTCCAGGCAGCACACTGTTATGGGGGTCTAAGGTAAAGAAATGCTAGCAGAAACATTCAATTATAGATTGTTTTTATTTATTTATGTATCTTTTTTTTTCTTCTTCTTCAAAAAGGATGGTCAAAGTGTGTGTACCTTCATAATTAAGAAAGTGTTGATGATGTGGCATTTTCTTTTTTCTGGGTAATAGCTGACACTAAACTATTTAAGCAGCAAACACCTCAAATCTCACTAAAAAAAAAAAGATGCTGCTTAAAGCACATGGCATGTAGGTGGGATCAATTTAATGTACCGTGTCAATGTCATTTTCATAAACTTTTGCTGAAGTGCTTTTCCTACTGTATGTTGAATGATGTTGTCAGGACTGTGAGTTGGGGGTATGGTGGATTCGCATCTACTTCCCTTGATGAAAAGGTCATTGCCACTTGTAAATCTGTTTTACTCCCTGCACAGTTGTTAGTGTCAAAGTCTGTCAGCTCTGTGGGATGTTAAAATTATACAACTGTGGTAGGAAGAAGGATCACAAATTCCCAAGTGGTACTTCCTAGGAAAAAGTCTCTGATCTTTGTGAAAAAGTTGTGTAGAACGTTTTTCATTCAGGATTTTCAGATCACTTTGGTTTGATTGCAGAAATAAACATTTCTGTTTCATGCCTCCCATCTGGGGGGCCTTACTCAATGATAACTCATCATGGGGCCACTAAGTATGCCTGTAGCCCATGGTTGCAAGTGAAACAATACACTGTGCTTTATTTTTTTAAGGCTGTAAAGGGCTCCAATTAGAGCACAATTAAAAGTTGGCCTGTATTACGTTATGTGATTATGTTTTGACAAATCATCACAATAGATTAGCTTCACAAGGCCTGATAATTATTTGTAATTTATCTGGAAAATAAAGTAATAAACAAGAAATAAAATAACTGACCAATTGTAGGGGAAAAACCCAAACCAACCTTCAAAACAATGCAAGTAATGACAAAACCCTCAAAAAACTAAGCTCTTTTTTTCCCCTAACTCATAATATCACCTGAGCTGTTTTTTGTGTATACAAAGACAGCTTTATGTTCAGTAGTTTTCCCATGTAAGTCATCACACTTTAGTAGTGAACTGCAAGAAGAGTGGAACCATCTGGAAAGCCAAAGGTGGATGAGTCCTACTGAGTTTGATTGATTACGACATAAAGAGTTCTTGAAGTTTTATACTCTGGATGTACAAGAAATGTACACAAACTTCTTTGCATGTGAAGTATGACCAGAGCTTTTAGGTGGTCAATTGCCTGCTTAATCCAAAGGCCTCTGCTAAGACAGAGTCAAGTTTTTCATGCTGTGAGGTATTTCCATATGACCTTGCAACTAAATTGATTTTTGATCTGAGAGGAGAAGTTTGCTGCTGAGGAGGCAGAATGGGACGCAAAAGGGGCAAACACTGAATTTTTTTGGCTTGACTTTCAGTCAAGGTAACTCTCTGGGGTTCTGAAGGTGATGCAAGTAAACATCTGCCAAGTGAATCTTCATGTCAAGGCAGCCATTGTGGGTGAACTGGGGTAGGTGGCTGTGCTTGCACGTATATCAGTGTGCCAAGTAATCACTACTCTGAGACTGCAGAGCACACACCAAAATCCTTGTTTCATTTTGCCTTGTTTTTGACTGGAAAATACTCTCCATGTGCACCTCGATCTTAGAAGCTGCCCCTGGCATTCATTCAATGCTATGAAAGCAGAATCTGTAACAGGAAGTTTTTCCTACTGTCTGTAAATTATTTGAATGACAGATGAGCAAACAAAAGAGAAAAAGAAAACCCAAAGTTTTAATTAGTCTGAGGGAAAAGTTCACTGTCATCTTTAGTATTTACTACCTTGCTGTTATAGGTGTCTTTTCAAATGTTATCTGCTTTGCCTTTAAGATCACAAATGCTTCTGCTTAATTCTTTCCTGCTTCCTGGGAGAATTACAATATAAAAATTCAGGTTTGCCTTTTCTTATAAGATGAATTTCTACTCTCTGGAACTTCTAAAATCCAAATTGTAGATATTTGAACTTACTCAATTAGAAAGCTGAATAGCTGCCTGTCATATCAGTGTTCAAGATTACTGAAGTCTCACAATGTTAGACAGGGGACATGTCTGAGGAATGTAAACAAACATTTACCTTATCAGGACTTTTACCACTGAGAAATAGAAAATAACTCTCTTTTCCTGTCCTCTGCACTTCATTATCCCTCCAGTTCTCTGGACTTTGCTCAATTTTTATGCATTTTCTAACTTTCAGCTTTTTTAGGTACAAGTAAATGATGAACAATTAAAAGCTGTTAGAATGATTTGCCTTAGCAGGAATAGTGGCTCCACATTCTCAGGCCTGTTATGTGTCTGTATTATAGATATATGCTATACAGCTATTTTATCACTCTGAAATAAAATGGATATGCTCATGTTTCTTTAAATGTATTTGGAACATTTTAATCCATTATAGAAGGAGTTCTTCATAAAACAAATGTTACATAATAGATATCTAATATTTCAACACAAAATTAGATATCTATTTTTGACAATACATAAATACCAGATTAATCAGACTTTATTTTGTCCAAACTCTACATATATTTCCAGGTAAAAATAGGGAACAGAGCCTAGGGTAAAGACTACCAGCAGTTAGAGTATTGATCAAGACTACTGACTGGATATTTGATATGATTTACAGACAACAAAATCTGTAGGGCATTTTGTGGGACCTGCAGCCTTCCTAGAGAAAAGGATTGCCCAGGTGTAAAAATATCTACTAAAATTTACTATATCTTTCCCTTACTAAATTAAGTCAAAACACTAAATTTAAAAACTATTATGTAGCAGTGTGGTCCCTGTGATAAATGAGAGAATACTCCTTGTTCTTTGAGTCTTATGTAGCCAGTACAGTCTTCAGAAAGATAATGTGAAATTACTTTGTCAGGTTAGCCAGCAGTCTTTGTTTTGCTCCTTTCTTGCCTGAACACCTGCACAACAACATCCCACAGGTATTGCTGATGCCTGTCGCTTACTCTTAGCCTTTGCCTTTCTTCAAATTTTCAGTCATATCCTTACTGCTCCCTTTCACAACAGACATAATTAAACCCCTTTGGACTTCCTAAATATCTTTCTTCTACATGTCAGCCTACACAGCTCTGGCTATTTTCTCAGAGTCTGAGATTACTATTATGCATCTCTTCTCTTTTGTTGTATTTTTAATAAAGCTTTCAGCATTTTTTAAAAAATGCACTGAAACACCTCTTCACATTCATCACGCTTTTCCAACTCTCTTGTTTGCCTGCTCAGTCTTTGTTGTCCAATTCACAACTTCTTCTCTTTCCTTGTTATTCCAAGAGGGCGCTGCCTCTTTTCAATTTATGGCCTTAAAACTTGCCTGGAAATTTTCCTTTCCCATTAGGCTTACCAGGTCAATCTTTTGGGATGCTCTTTCAGATGGACTAATGCTATCACTGTATTTTGCAGATCCAGTGATGTGCTGGCAGCTCCCCATGCAGTGCTCTTCCATAGTGCTGTAGCCCCAGTTACGTTCAGATGAAGGGACATCTCTTGTTTTGGCCTATCTTAAGTGAATCCTCTGTTATTCTGATGAAAGACTCACCTTTTTGCTTGCTTATGTGGTTTAGTCTCCAGAATGAATGCTGTCTTGGCAGATATGAACCATTCCTAATTTCTCCTTTTCATATACATGGAGTGAACCAGCCTAGGTATGAGGTTCCTTGGCATATCCATCCCCACCCTCTGAACCTGTTTACCACCCCCATTCTATGAGTTCATGTAAAGATTCCTTGTGTGAATTCTTACTTCTGCAGCCTGAAAAAAAGTCCTTATGTGCATGTCCAAGACTAAAGAACTTGATGGAGAAGTGAAAATCTGTAGTAAAGATTTGAAATGATAAGAAGTATTGATATATTGATGGTAGGCTAGATGGTTGCAATTTTTTGGGGGGAGAGGAGAAATGTATGTGTGAGATCTGCATCATGCTCTGGGGAATTAAATGGAGTGGACAAAGGTTTTCCAAAAAATTTCAGTTCAAAATTGTGGCTCAAGCAGAGGCTGAATCTAAAGCCCCTGTTCAGCTGAGCTGAGAGGTTAGATTTGGAAAGAAGTGAATAAATACCAGTGCCAATCCTCAGCTTCTCTAATTCATAGTGAATGATTCTTCTTCATAAATGATGATTCCCAAACAGAGGCTCCTAGTGAAAATATTAATTCAGACTGAGAATGAGAAGAGTGCTTTTACCAAAAAAGAGAAAGTTTATAAATGTTCCCAGTTTGTAACAGATTTTCTGCTTTGGAAAATGAAGGTGTGAGAATCACACATATGGAAATTTTCAGGAGAATTAAGTCTTAAAAAAAAAAATTGTCACAAAACCCTGTAGCACTTCAGCCAGAATCATTGAACTGCTTTTTTGAAGACATTTTGAAGGAAAACCAATTAAGAAGAGCTAGTGGATGCATAAGTGCTAAATATTTGAAACATTCACAGCCACTGCCACGTGACAGGGATCCTGTCCCTGGGGTCAGGCTGTTCACTTCAGGATGGTAACTTCAGGGTGAGGAATCTCTGGGTTTGTGAACCTCCAGGGGAAAGACTGCTGTCCCTTCATTCCTAAACCAGGATACCCTCTACTCGTATGCATCCTCATGCAAAAAAGCTGTGCAAACTCAGCTAGGCTGTCTTTACTTACTAAGAACCAATGCAGTATGGTTTTCTAACCTGCATTTTAAGAATTATATTTCTAATCACTTCAGTCAGTCCTGTTATTGTTTCAGCTGTAAGCGTTGTGTATAGCCCCACATGTGCAGTGGCACTCTGCATTATTTATACCTAACATTTTGATGGTATCATTTTTTAAATGTAAAAAAAATCAGTGACACACACGTGAGTTCCTTTATATAGCTGAACCAAAAAAGAAGAAAACAAAACCATACATAATTTCCATACACTCATCCTTCCCTTACAGTTTTGATCTAGGCTGCCCCTATTGTTGGTTAATGTATGAATAACAGCATGCATTTGCAACCTGCAATCAGATTTTACTGCAGGAATAAAGCAAGGTCAAAATAATATTTAATCTTCAGACAGCATTCTAGCAGTCTCACTCTCAGAAGGCTACTCTTAAATAATAGTAACAAGTTAGCATTAAAAGCTCTCCTCTGTGAGATGTGCTAAAACCATACTGGATGGTCAGTGCAAAGATAGGAAAACGTAATACAGTGCTTCCTAGTGCTCCCAGTCACAGCTGCTGTAGTGTCAGTTATGTCACTACAGCTTTTCAGGGATGGAACCAACATGACTCAAGAAAATAATAAAACAAGAAAAAGAGAAGGAAAAAAAAACCCAAACAAAACACCAACAAAAAACCAAAACAAAACTCTGTGTGCAAGAAGAGAGTGTGGTGCAAGAGTAGAATGTTTTGCTTCAGCACTTATTTTGAAAGGGCTGCCCTCTTTAGCACAATGGGAGCCAGCTTCCCTGCTGTGTTCTCTGAAGTGGCTCATTGCAGAGCAGTAATATTATATCTTAATAAGCATAACACTCTGAACTGAGGCATATTTTTAAGTCAGACACATGGGAGAGAAACATATCAGAGCAGAGCTGTGTTATTTTTAATGGAGCATGTGTTTGTCTTGTAAGTGTGTCAGAAGAAAAGGAACAGGTTTCAGATTTCTTCTCACCATGTCTGATGTAGGATGGGCACTCCAACTGCCTCCCTAAGTGACATTAGTGATTATATTACAAATGACACAGGATGCTCTGGACTACACTTGCACCTCACATTCTTTTCCACTATTTGTGTATATCAGAGTTTATTTGAAGCTATGCTGCAGATGAAGCTCTTTAAAAACCACCAACGATGAGACAGTTTTCATCAGATAAAAAGATTATAATGAGAGTCTCTGTCCTCTTCCCAAACTTACCATGAACATATGGTACAGATTATGGGGGGCGTGCATTGCAGGAAAACATATTTCCTTTTACATTCAACAGGAAAATAGATCTTGCAGTGTGGAATTGATAGCTGCCATGTGTACCATACTTCAGCCCATGCCACTCACTTATTCATAACATCAAAACAAGTATCAGAGTTAAAATGTTTGCAGTGAAATTCCAAAGGGCATTTTAAATTTCAATTAATATTGATAATGGGTTTTTAAATAGGTCTTGGGTCAAGATGTATCATAAAACTGTTTTCCACAGTGTACAGAAAATATATTCTTATTCTGTTTCTGTGATACAACTGGATCTAGTCTTACATCCAGCAGCCAGCTGAGGCTGCTTGTCTATTATAGTCTCTTCCACCATTCCTGACAAATGAACAAATAACTAGATGCCCTGTGAAACATTTTAAATAGAACTGTCTCCTGGAAAAGCTGTTACTGACAGAGACAGGTTCGATCCAGATCAAGGGAACTTGCTTTGGCATAGATCAATACTGGTCACTGGCTTTTTTACTTCTGATATATATTTATTTTATTTTTTTTTACTTGCAAGAGGTAAGGATTTTGTTGAATAAAGAAAAAATAGAAAACAAGCAGTCTATAAACTGAAGTGCATCTTTCTTATTAAACCTTATTGTGCTCTTACAGCAGTAGCAGAAGCTGTTGCTATGAACTCTATCATGCAAGAGGGTTTCAAAACAGCATTTAAAATGATATGTCAGCTAGAAACCACTTTGTCCACAAATTCTGAAAGAGCTGAAAGTAGCTTTTGAAAAAGATCCAATGTGTTTGAAAATGAAGCAATATATTTCATGGCAGAGTAAATTAGCTGCTACTTTTTACTTTTGAAGTGTTTGATCAAAATCCAGTGCTGAGCACAAGTGTCTTCATTCTATTTAGTTGCTTCTCTGTTGGTTACCTGGATCCATGCTCCTCCTTTTCTGCTGTGTTCTATGGCCTATGAATGAGAATCACATGATTCCAATGCCAGGTGCAAGGGTAATGTTCTTATGTTTGGAAATTGCATATGGTTTGTGTGAGCTGGACACATCACAACTATGATTGCCTTTATTCTATTTAAATAGGATCATCTACTCTGATTTTGCTCAGCAATCAAAATGCCAATAAAAAGGAAAGAATAGTCACCAGGACCAAATAATCCCAGCAATAGAAAATTATGAAACAGAATTCAACAGGTATAAGTAAGCAATGATACCATATAGCAGTAGTATTTTCTGTAGCCTTTGGCTAAGTCCAGGAATTCAGCCTACAATACAATCAATCCTTTACAATATCCAAGCATTAAATTAATCATTAAAATGTTGCTCTCCGCTTCCCAAACCTTTCAAGATTCTTGTTACAACAAGCATCTTCTTACGATGAAAGGCATTTTTCATTGAGAACATCCTTAAGGAAAGCAAAAAAGAGAAAATCAGAAAAGCATATTCATATTTTTCTGGAAATGGGTACTATTCATAAAAAATTCAGCAAGTTCAAGGTCAACTTGTTCTCCTCTGGTACACTATTCATAACAGGGATGTGACAACTTAGTGACAGTCTATCGAGCAGCTGAGCTGAATGTATTGGGTCATCCAGTTTAATTAAAAACTAAGTCTTCACTGTGGAATGAAAGCACAACATAATCAAGAAAAACAAGAACAGCAAAAGGCTTTTCTGTTTCTGAAATTTCAATTGAAATAAATATTGTTACAAAAGAGAGGAAATAGGTCTAATTTTGGTAAAGGGGGCTCCTTGAGCAGGTATATGCATAAATGGCAAGAGACTCTAATCTGTCACACTACAGTGAGTGTTGTATTCCTGTTTAAAAGAAATCATGCAATCCTGAGTATTCAGTAGGATTTTTTTTTCCCCAGCATGCCATGTGTGAGAAATGCCCCTACACCAAGAAGACATTCAAATTTTGAAGTTATAATTACTCTGGATTTAACTTTTCTTTTCACTCTCTATACACCACCACCCTGGAGTTTATTCCCAATATTGACTGTTTCTCAGTATGCTTTATCACTCAGTAAAAAGTATCCCCTAGCCACTCTTGTCCAGCTGAAAAGTGAGGAGATAACACACATAGGATAGGAGTAATCAGATTTTTATCTAAGTTCAAAGCGCTGAAAATAGCAGCTGGCAGAGCCATGGAGACATATGTTTTGGAAATAATGGTCAAATTGACTTTCGTATCTATGAAAATTCTTAGGTTGGGTCCATCTGTAATTTTGAGATTTTTTCTCACTGTAGTTACTGTCATCGTAAATCTTAAGCAATATTCCCATGTATGTTCCAAACAATATTGATACACATGGAACATACCCACCTTTTACAGGTGGGTAAAATACTGATACCTAAGTAATTTTATATGGTGTATGTTGAAGATATTGTCCTAAAGAATGAGCTTACACCTTCCCTGCCACCACTTCCAAGCTGGACTTTTATTTCTGACATAGTGAAAGTGTATATTATCACCAGTTACCCTCTCTGTTTCAACAAGATATAAGATGAAAAACAGCTAGGGACTCTTTTATGGATGGGTTCACCGATTAAAGATCAACTATCTTTAATTGAGAGGAGTATTAATTTCACAATATATTTTGCTCCTCTTTGGACACCACTACCTGCTTTTGTTTTTAAAGCTGCCTCGGGATTTCAACAGGATTCTTACTATAAGAGCTTCATATCTTTCACCAGCTAGGATCCACTGAGTGAGTACTGTAGATGTTAGTGTCAAATTCTTCTGCTGACATCCTTCTGGACTTTCTACAGGGAATTAGCTGAAAGGGCTGGCTGGAGAAATGGTGTTACTAAAAGTTCAAGTTTCCCACTCTACTTCTTTCAAGCATCAGCTACAAATATTTTGAATGTGCACATTATTTAAAATTTGAGATCTTTTCCCTGATTTTGTCACGTATGTTAGAAGTGGCTTTCTATCTACAGTTATAATGTATGTCTGCAGTCCAGGAAGACAGCTGACAAACACAGGGAATTGTGCTCTATATTTGGAAACATCTGCTGTTTCATTTCCATGATGTGCAGTGACGTGCTATTCTAAGAGGAAGAAGAATCTGGCACAGGATACATTAGTTTGTGGTTGTGTATTGTGAAACTGAAGTTTAGATTCCTCTAGCTCTCATTAATCATCCTCTGGTGGTACTTCTCCATTGAGTAAAGGATACTAAGAAAGTTTCTTAATGGTTCTCTGCCTGCCAGCCTGTTTACAGAGGAGGTAATTCCCACCTTTAGTGAGGAAGCCTTTTCAGGTGTCAGCATTGGTTTCCTCTGGCTCATTTTGTCATTTTTGGATGAAAAGCATACACAAAAATGTAACCATGACATGGAGGCAAATTCATTTGGGATGGGCTTAGATTTGAGGAGTCTCTAGACTCCAGGTGAGGTACTAAGGATCTAGGAGATATGCTTTACTACATATTCTATAAAGCAGTGACACCCAAAACCTAGCAGTGTTATCAAATATATCAAAGCATAGATGCATATTCAGAAGTGTCCTTTGGTAAGTCAAGAAGATTTGGCAAAATTCTGCTCATGAAAGTGGCAGAGGAAATACTGGTTTTGAATTGTCTGTGAAATAATTTAAAACAGTTGTCTGAATAACCTTAAATATGCATTATGGGTGGGCAATATACTATCGTTGGTACTACGGATAATTTTGCCTCCTGTCTTCATCTGACCACAAAATAAAGACCTTTTCATAGGTATTTCCATGGTGATCACCTGTTGATCACTGTTGGATCCAGGACATTGTGCCAGCTATTCTTGTGGCTGGCATCTTTCTTATTAAACATCTTTAATAAGATAGAATCATAGACTCATAGAATCGGCTGGGTTGGAAAGGACCTCAGAGATCATCAAGTCCAACCCTTCATCCACTACCCCTGTGGTTACCAGACCATGGCACTGAGTGCCACATCCAGTCTCTTTTTAAATATCTCCAGGGACGGAGAATCCACTGCTTCCCTAGGCAGCCCATTTCAATGTCTGATCATCCTCTCCATGAAGAATTTCTTTCTAATATCTAACCTAAACTTCCCCTGGCACAACTTGAGTCCATGCCCTCTTGTCTTGCTGATAGTTGCCTGGGAAAAGAGACCAACCCCCCCCTGGCTCCAGCCTCCTTTCAGGGAGTTGTAGAGAGCGATGAGGTCTCCCCTGAGCCTCCTCTTCTCCAGGCTGAACACCCCCAGCTCCCTCAGCCTCTCCTCACAGGACTTGTGCTGGATCCCTTCCCCAGCCTGGTTGCCCTCCTTTGGACCTGCTCCAGGACCTCAATCTCCTTCCTGAACCGAGGGGCCCAGAACTGGACACAGGACTCGAGCTGTGGCCTCACCAGGGCTGAGTACAGGGGCAGAATCCCTTCCCTGGACCTGCTGGCCACGCTGTTCCTGATCCAGGCCAGGATGCCCTTGGCCTTCTTGGCCACCTGGGCACACTGCTGGCTCCTGTTCAGCTTCCTGTCAATCCAGACTCCCAGGTCCCTCTCTGCCTGGCTGCTCTCAGCCACTCTGTGCCCAGCCTGGAGCTCCCCATGGGGTTGTTGTGGCCAAAGTGCAGGACCCGGCACTTGGCCGTGTTGAACCTCATCCCATTGGAATCAGCCCAACTCTCCAGTCTGTCCAGGTCCCTCTGCAGAGCCCTCCTGCCTTCCAGCTGATCCACACTCCCCCCCAGTTTAGTTTCATCTGTGAATTTGCTGATGATGGACTCAATCCCTTCATCTAAATCATCAATAAAGATATTGAACAGGACTGGGCCCAACACTGATCCCTGGGGGACACCACTGGTGACCGGCCGCCAACTGGATCAGCACCGTTCAGCACCACTCTCTGGGCCCGGCCCTCCAGCCAGTTCCTAACCCAGCACAGAGTGCCCCTGTCCAAGCTGTGGGCTGACAGCTTTTTCAGGAGAATGCTGTGGGAAACAGTGTCAAAGGCTTTGCTGAAGTCCAGGCAGACCACATCCACAGCCTTCCCCTCATCCACCAGGCGGGTCACCTGGTGATAAAAGGAGATCAGGTTGGTCAGACAGGACCTGCCCTTCCTGAACCCGTGCTGGCTGGGTCTGATCCCTTGCCCATCCTGCAGGTGCTGTGTGATTGCCCCCAGGATGATCTGCTCCATAACCCTGCCAGGCACTGAGGTCAGGCTGACAGGCCTGTAGTTTCCCGGGTCCTCCTTCGGTCCCTTTTTGTGGATTGGCGTGACATTCGCCAACTTCCAGTCATCTGGGATGTCCCCAGTGAGCCAGGACTGTTGGTAGATGATAGAGAGAGGCTTGGCAAGTTCTTCTGCCAGCTCCCTCATCACCCTTGGGTGGATCCCATCTGGTCCCATAGACTTGTAGGGATCCAAGCAGCTCAGTAGGTCACTGACTGTTTCCATCTGCATTACAGGGAGGCTGTTCAGATTCTCGCCCCTTTCTACAAGCTCCAGAAGCCAGCTGTCCTCAGGACAACCTGTCTTACTGTTGAAAACTGAGGCAAAGGTGTTAAATACCTCAGCCTTTTCTTCATCTTTGATAACTGTATTCTCGCCCATGTCCAGTAAAGAATGGAGGTTCTCCTTGCTCCTCCTTTTGCTGTTGATGTATCTGTAGAAGGACTTTTTGTTATCCTTCACAGAGGTGGTGAGATTCATCTTTACACCTGCAGATGTCTGTCCCAGTGAAAAAGCAGTTCAGCCTGGTATGAATTCAGAACCAGGCCATGTTTTTTTTTCTTCTCAATAATGATTATCAATGGAAATTTAAATTAGAGTTGGAAGAGAGCATGAGAGCTTAGGAGACCTGAGACAGCACATTTGTGAAGTACTGTTTGAGCTTTGGATGTATTCTGAGTGAGTCTTTATTCTATCACACTGCTAAGTGTACTGAGAGAAATTTTGGAGAATGTTGAAAAATCGTTATTTTGACAACTGCTCATGCAAAAATTGTATTTAAAATTCCCTCATGTACTCATTTTGTAGGAGCTTTGCAATATATGCAATAATTTTAGAGCAATGTAGTTCTGTTGGCCAGAAATTCTTAACTTTAAAAGGCTGAGGCTGCCTATTTCTACAGAGAGGATAGACTTTTATTTTTCCCTCTTAAATTTAGACATTAGTGGAGCCGTTCTTCAGCAAAACTAAGAAGGACTGCATTTGATATGCCAGATTCAATTTGATTTGTCAAATTTCTGAATCTCTGTGATCAAAACTAAAAAAATCAAACTATTCCATCACTTAAGCTGAAAGTAATACAATATGGTTTAATATAGCAACAATGTTTTGTCCTAAATGTTATGTCAAGGCTGCCTATCAATAATTCAGCTGTTATATAAAATATTCTTGCAAATAAGATATTGTACTTCAAGGACAAATGATCTGCACAGATGTATTTTCAAAGAATATCAGTCTCACTGTTTATGCCACTGAAGAGTGAAAGAAACCTGGGGGTGAAAAATAAAACAACACAGGGTTTTGTGAAATATGTGGACTTGAAAGGGAAAATAATGAACATTTGGAACAGTTGGACTTTGAGCATCTTAATAATTCTATCTATTTTCTAATGTTTTAAACCAACTTTCAAATAATGAAAAGTTCTAAAAGAAACTTTAATGGCAGAATAACCTTAAGTATGCAAGAAATGTAAAATGAGTGCAGCACTGAGTGATGAAACAGGCTGTTCCAAGGCACAGCACTCCAAAACTGAGAGCTAGAGATGAAAAAATAAAAAGAGTTATTAGTTAAATCTCATTTAGGGTATACAGAAGAATCAATACCTTGGAAAAAAAAATCTATGAATTTTCCCTCAGGTGAATGCTAAGGTGATGGGAAAAGCTTTTATTGTAAGAAGACTTCACAAATCCCTGCATTTCATAAAAGAATGTTTCATGATCTTTTGTCTTTACAGGTTGTTTTATGTTCGCTTACATTATTCAGAAACATTTTACATCTTCACCTTCTAAATAAGCTGAAGCAGCATTGTTCAGCTACCCATAAAGGCAGGAGTGACTGCTTATACCAGTGATTTTTAAGAGGTATTTTTGGTTTTGGAGTGAAAAAAAGCTATGTCCCAACATTTCCAGCATTGCTATCCCACCCTTCAATAAATTATGATTTAAACATCAAGAGATCATGAGATTGGCGTCAAAGCCATAAGTTTGATGTTAAATGAGTACATTTGGCATGTCTAGCCTTCTGGGCCTTGTGGTTCCAGAAGTCACTTTCTAACTTTTACATACAATTATGAATAGAGTTTGCTGCTTCTTAAATGAGCGCTGAATCATTTGACATAGCTGTGTGACTCTAGAAGCTGATGCTTAAGTATGCCCTAAGAAATTCAGATCCTACAATAACTGGTAGTAGTGTATTATTTGCTAAACCAGGTTTTAAAGGCCACTCTGAAAGAGGGATTAAAACCATCTAAATTCTTTCTGCTGCTTTTGTTCCTTGCTGAGATCAGCTGTGTAAGAATGAAATTGCCCTCTACGTCTTTTTTTTAAATATATATGCAGCCAGATCCCTGGGTCCACCAGCTCTGTCAGTTAAATTTCTCTTTCACATCTGTACCAGGAACAGTGAAGTGGAAATCTCCTGGAGAAGCTATAAAATTGTGCTCTTGTCCTGCAGAATTGTTTTGGTGGGGTTCCACTGTGGGTCTTTCTGCAGATAGAAATTTATTCAAATTTATGGTGGTTCCTGGACACTGTTATTGGTAATATATCTTTTTTCCCTGTCTTGTTTTTCTAGACATCACTGGCACTATTGCTGATAGACAACTATAATATTGCTCTAGACAGCTAGTCAACCTTACTGACCTTAGAAATTACAGATATGCAAGAGTCAAGAGGGAATATCAGCTCAAAATTTCTGAAAAGGGTGAGCTATGGGACCACTTCACAAGCAAGTGATGCTATTCAGCCTCTGAGCCTGAAGAAAAAGATTTGGCTGGATCCAAGGAGTGCTGTCTTGCTTCCTCTTGTTCAGACTACTCTGTGGCTCCCAGGTATCTTGTAGCCAGAAGAGATCCATAGCATGTGAGGTAGGCTTCAAGCTACACATGGATGCCCTTTAAAAGTGATGCATATCCCTATGATAACAAAATATAAATAATATATAATAAGGCAATACGATCTCATGGTTGGAATAGGTCTACAATATCTATTGGGCTATCAACTTTGACTTCATAGTTATTAAAAACCCTGTAAAACCCCAATGTTGATGCTAGTGTGAAATAAAACAAGTTGCTACACCCGCCAAAAAGCAAATCCCAGCACAGGATTGTTTCTTCTAAGGGGAAACATCAGTTTATCAATGAAGACATGGGAGTCAAATGGTACCATTGTGTAGAGATGAGCACCCTCCTTCCCCCTTTCTCATTCCAACTTAGAATGGTGTCTATTCAGATTTATGATGTTGCTTCTTTCCTTTTGCTCCATATCTTCTCTTTCCCCCTCTCACCCTTTTGGGATGCAGACAATATAACTTCACAAGATAGTGAGTGTGATGCTGAGAAGGGCTTTTTGTTTCCCCATTCTTTTGATAAGGGAAGCTGAATGGACCCATGTAGATGGGTGGTTGAAGTAAAGCAGAATATTAGTGAATAGTCTGCAACCTTGAGTAAGGAAAATAAGATAGAAGAGGCCTAATGTTTCATTGACATTCATGAAAAGAGGCATGAAAACATCCAAATCTCTCTCTGAGGAAGAGAGTTAAGGGAACCCTATGCCACCCCATGGCTCCAATGAAAAGGATGGCCCTGGCAGCCAGCAGGACAACAGAGATCCTGCTCACCTCTGGCTGTACAGGTTGTACCTGGGGTACAAAGTAGCAGCAAACATCTTCAGTGAGCTCTCAACACAATGCTTTCCTCTTGTTTCTACGTGGAAGCAAAAGTTTTTTGTAAAATGGGTAAAATATAGCTCTGTGGTTCTTAATTTTTGTAGTAATTCCATCGTTATGTTTCTAAAAGAAAGGATGTATTTTTATCTTCATAATTAACAGAAAATACATGTTGTACACTAAATGTGACACCAGAGAGATGAATTATGCAGTAAACTCTGTGTGTGTTGATCGGCAGAAAGCCCAAGGCACATTCAGCAGAGTTTCTATGAAGATCTGTAATGAGTTTCAAGTACATCATTTCCTGATGGAGGGTAAGAAAACATCCATCAATGCTAATTTTCCCACAGTTTTTAGGTTTTTTTAGTGTTTTTTTTTTAATTTTTTTTTTTTTTTTTTTTTTATGAATACTTTACAGCTTACAAAAAAGATGAATTTCTAAAGTGCAGCTTGAGGAAACTCTTAGTAATTAGAGAGCATTCCTAGCCAAAACTAATGAGATCTGAACCCTAAACATGGGGATGCTTCAAATTTGACAGCCACAGCCTCTAATTTCTTCCAAAAGGTTAAATCCATTCCCCAGATCTGAACATGGATATTTTGTTTTCTAGTTGAACTCTACACCTAGGTTGTCATTAGGCTTTCAAAAAAGGCAGAATTTAGGTGTTAGGCTCATTTCTGGTTCTGTAGTAGCATTGCACAGTATTAAATGATCTGAAAAGGCAAACTCAAATGAGATTATGGCATCTCTATTCAAAGCTTGGGAGATCTGTGAAGTAATGATGACTTTGTAGTAGAGCACATGATCATATGCACCAATTTATTCTTCTCTTAAGCTTCTGTCAACTTGTTGCAATAAAGACATTTTGACATGTTAGGAGGGAGAAAGTGTTTTTATATATTTTTGAGTTTTGCAGTTGTCCATTTTATATTGAAATCTATTTGTTTGATTCCAGACTTCAAAAAAATCCAAGCCTAATACCGGCAAAATTTTTTCCAGGTAGTGTATGTTCTTTACTTAGTGAGGAAAGATTAAATGTGTCCCATGCTAATATAATAATACATATTAACTTATTCCTGTTATAACAAGGTATTTAACCCCTTAAGAGGGTAGTGATTGTAAAGAACTTAGGTGGTGTCAGACCAAGAATTGTGAAGAGTTTTTGGAGAGAAAAGCAAAATGAGTGTATATAGAGGATGAAACTATTTAGTAAAACTCACCTTTACTATAAGCATCAGGTTGTTATTTGAGTGTATCTTTCTCCTGCTTATGTTTCTCAGTTATATTAAAGAAAAGCTCTCTCAGAGGAGATCATTGCTGTTCTTCAGTTATAATTTAAGATTGTGTCTTTTTATTATAGAATTTAAGCTTAATGTTCAGATTTCTTAAAAAAAGGTTTATTTCCAGTGCCTCTCACTCAAACCAGAAGGTTTTTCTATATTAAATGAGAGGTCTTATTTGCTAAATAACAGAATCAAAAACCATGACCTACTGAATGGCCTGGAAGGTGGAGACTGAACAGCAACAATCAAACTAACTTCGGGTATATGTAAATAAATTGAAGATTTATTCATAGAGTTTAGAGCCATTTGAATTCTGCAAGACAACCTTCACTCTTTATTCATGCTTCTGCTCCAAAGCAGAGCTTGTTTCAGTCATGTTTGTGTTTTTGTTAGCATTTACAAACATCCATTGGAAGAGGTTTTTGTTCACATAAGTTTTTCAGGGAAAGCCTGTGCCTTGCATGGATCCAGACCTGACCATCAGTACTGTAGAGACACCACAAATCACTCTTTTCAAAGCATTTTGGCTATTCTGTCAAGACACAGAAACAATTCCATGAGATTGGATGACCAAGTTATGAAAAAAAAGTAATCACTCTGGATTTTCACAAAGAAATTATGTCCTGAATTTTTTTTCACCCCATCTCCTCAGCAATTGCTGTGGACACTCAAAGAAAGCAGGATAGGGTCTCTCATGCTTTGGTATTATGAAGAAAGACTAATTTATTCTTGATTAAGGTAGGCAAAAAGAAAGGCTGTGATATTAATGCAAACATATTTTGTGATAAAATAAGGAATTTTATTCACTTATTTTTGATGTAAAAAACCCTTTTATAGTCTGATAACACACTCATTTCTTTGCTCAGTAGTTAGTACACCAGGTGTTCATACTGCATCTTAAATTGTGCTGGAGAGCTCAAGCAAATGTCAACATTTGCAGCATAAAACTGTCTTCTCTTTGATCATTCAAGCTTTCTGTCACTCTGGGTGGTCCTGACTAATAAGGAACTGTGATCCTCTTCACTACTTGATTCCAGTAGCCATGCAGCAGACCACATGCAATTAGCACTTGCTGTTATTGTTTTAGACTAATAGCAACACTTATCCACAGATATATGATTCTGTCAGTGAATCAGTTCCTTTTAATTACATAGTTATAAATCATGTCACTGTATGCATGGGGAAAAAAATTTCTCGTCTAAGATTTAAACATTATACATCTTTTTATTTGGGCTCTTTTTTTGCTTTAAGTGAAAAAACTATGCAAGTGTTTTAGTATATGTAATATATTGTTACTGAGCAGGAGCACTGCTCTGAAGTTCCATACAAACACCTACTCTGAAAACCAGAAATCTTTGATCATCTCTGGATTCGTATATGAAGTTCTTTGTATAAGAATCTGGTTTACAGGTCTGACATGCCTGTGCATTGCCCATAAGGTCAGCATTCAATCCCATGTCCCTGCCTCATCAGCCATGCATTTAAAAAGTCTGCTGAATTTGAGATTATTGAAAATGAAGAAATTGCCAAGGGGAAGTGAGGAATGACCTGCAGGTACATGCTTGATCTTTATAGAAGCCTTAGGCCCCCTCTTCCTTTGATTATAGGTCAATTTGATTTGCTGACCTCATAATCTTGTGTGAAGAGTGACACCCTGAACACTAATTTTTTAACACTAGTCAGCTGATTTTTTTTAAAATTAACTTTTATAGTGTAATTGTCATACAGTAACTTCATTCCACATACTCCTTAAAGTTTGGGCTAAAAAAATGTGATAATTATTTATTAGTCGAGCCTACAGATTTGATACTTTGATTTCCTTCTATTTTGATATATAGATGAAGATTTTAAGTAATAATGAAAGAAATACAGTTTAAACAAGATATCTGCCCCAAGAGAGCAATAACACAATGTATTTGCTCTGAACTGCCTTGGATCATTTAAAACCAATGAAATAAAAATCAGATAAGTCAGTGAGGGCTATAATTTGCACTACAGAGGTGATAAAGCCTTCTGTGTTCTTATTTACAAAGAAAGCATTAAACTACACTGATTTTTGATTTTTTTCTTCCCACCAGGGAGAAATGTGAAACTCAATTTTACCCCCGATTGGTAAGGTGCTAATTTGTCTGACAAGTTGTTGGAATCTCAGCATGTTTGAGGTATCCTTGATGTATCAACACCTTCATGCTGAATGAAGGATGCCTTTAATGTGTAAATGTTTAGTACGTATCCTATATCTCATTAGCCAAGAACAATACAAACCACACACAGGCAGAAGGGTCAGAAGCAAGGTCCTATCAAAAAGAAAAAATCTTTTATGTTCTAATTAAATGAGCAAACATTTGGAATACATGTAATTTGCAAATAGCTTATCAAGAAATACACTTGAAATTGACAACCTCACTTGTGTCCTAGAGGCCTGATGGCTCTAATATCAAATGGTGGAACCTGAATCATGATGCTACGTTGTACTACTGATGTCTTTGAGTTGTTTTTATTTCATACAATATCACAAAATATTAAGAATGGTAGAAGGAAAGGAGTTATTAATAGAACCACAATGGCATACTTTTCCATTTTATTTCTGTTGTTACTCCAAACTCTGGTAAGTTATATGTAGCTTTAGAATTTATTTTTTTTTTTTTGAAAAGGAAGACATTTCCAGGGAAAATAATAATTTTTTTGGCTAATAATATCTCTGAAGAAAAGTAAAATTTACAGTTTCATTTCATTCTGTAAATATAGAAGCATCAGAAAGAAGCTAAGCCAGTGAAAACCAGATAGTTTAAAGAAAAGCTGGTAGAAACATATGCAACTGCACTGAGCTGTGGCTTGTGTGGAGAGGGTTTTTGACTTGATGTCTTCTAAAGGGACTTTTCTGTTTGCATGATGAGAAAAATGATGGCTCTGGTCAAACACTCTCAACTCCTTATCACTGACATTTTTTTTTAGTTTATGCTGTTTCCCTTTGAAATTTTTTCCAGGATGAGAAGAGTGTCAGGTTCAAGTACAAGAGGACCCAAAACTAGAAATTTTGCTATTTTCTGTTCCTCCAGGCCATAGTACTTTAGACATTTAATGCCATGGTTTTGGTAGAATACAATAAGGGGAACAAAGGACAAACAAAACCTACAATTTAAACAGAGCAAAGAATGAAAATCTCTTCTTAGTGATGCCCAGTAAGAAGACAAGGAATAATGGGTTTATACGAGACCATAGGAAGTTCCACCTCAACATGAGGAGAAACTTTACTGTGAGGGTGACAGAGCACTGGCACAGGCTGTCCAGAGAGGTTGTGGAGTCTCCTCCTCTGGAGACTTTCAGAACCCCCCTGGATGCATTCCTGTGTGTCCTGCCCTGGGTGATCCTGCTTTGGCAGGGGGGTTGGACCAGATGATCTCTAGAGGTCCCTTCCAACCCCTAGCAATCTAAGCTTCTATGAATGAGCCAGTTTTTGCTACTATACTTTATTACAAAGGACAGGAGGCACAGCTGAGTAGCACAGGCTGCTGAGCAAGGCTCGGAGCCTCAGGGGACCCCTGCTGTGGAGAAGGGCAGGGAAAGACTGGTTTCCAGCAATTTGTGGTCTCAAGAGGGTATAAAGTTTGCCACATTTCTTAAGCTACTTCACAGGGGTTGTAACAACATGGCTGAGGATCCAGTTATATAGCAAAGATTTTTTACCATTAAGCTATAGATTATCTGACCAACATATTCTGCTTCTCAGCAGACCTGACTGGTCTATGTGGACCTACTTATTTAGAGTGACTGTTATACTGAGCAAGTATAACAGTCATTCAGTGTAACTTCATTGCAGTAGGTGAACATGGCAGGGAAACAAGTTGTTTTTATTATCTTGAATGGATTGCATTCAATATATCTATGAAAAAAGGCAGAAAACCAAAATGTGGACAAAGTTCTTCCAAAATTGACTTAAAAATTCCTAGCTTGAAGAATTTTTTAAAAGTCCCCTTTTGAGAATCTTGATTACCATTACTTTAAGGGAGGAAGCATTGTTTTAATACTGTGATTTCGTATTGAAAAAATGGGTCTTGTTTGTAGTGCTGGTGTGATACATAAAAACTATCAGCATCTATTTGCTCATAATGCAACTTTTGAAACTTAGTATTTAAATAAATGCCCTTGCTGAGTTTATGAAAGTTTGAAAACTGTCTGTCTACCAGCAGAACGTTTTTTTTTCCATTTTTGTTTTAAATGTTTAGAGCATCTCCCTCTGTCCAGAGCCAGACAGAAGTGGTAGGCACTGTGGCACATTTAGATCTCTCAGAGGCTGCCTCACCCTGCCTGCCAGGCACTCAGGATCCCTGCTCCATCTCTTCCCAGTGCCCTTCCACAGGCAAACAGTGCCAGGAAGCTGCTCAGCAACTCTCAGCCCTCATCTGGGCACTGTCACCTTCTATGACTGTTTTCCCTTCCTGGAGCAGCCTGAACAGGGTTGGTGGGCTTGTTAACAACCCTGTTACTCATCCCACCTTCTCTATGTTTTAAGTGGTGCCTCTGGGTCTGTCTAGACCAAAGCACAAGCTGGGCTTGGATCAAGGGGAGAAATGCAGCTGCTGCTCCCAGAGGACTACACCTCTCTCACCCAGCCCTTGCTGGGGTCCTTACCAGCACCCCCTTCTCTATATGCCAGGTGGGCATGGTCGTGCTGTGAACTTCTGTCTGTCTGCATTCTGATGCTGCATAGAAAAGAGCAGAAAATCTCTTTTTGTTACTATTTATCCACATTGCACAATATCAGCCTGATGCTACTTTTCAGTTCAGTTGCAATAATGCCCCAGACCTGTGCATGGGCTCATTCCTTCTTTCAGCTTTTCTCTTCCAGAGGTTGATACTTCTGAGCTGCTAAAACCTGATGCCTTGCATCAGTAGCCTGAAAAACACCGACAACAGCAGTGAGAACGTTCTGATTTTCTGCCTCTAAATGCAGACTGCTGTGCTGGGCCACTGAGGTGAGTCTGAGCTAAGCTGATTGTCTGAGAGAAGAACAGAGTGAGAGGAAAGGGATATAAAATACCTGGAGACATGTTGAGCTGCTAATACAGCATGTGTCCACTTCACATAGGTAGCTGGGGCAGATACAGCTGCTTAAATTTACTTAAATTATCAAATGTCATTATCCTGTTGAAGATTAAATCACTTATGGACCCTGTGACTGGAATCCTAAGCCCCATATTCCACGCTACAACCTTGCAAAATGATCAAGAACATTTGCAAGCCTAGTCATAAGATCAGGTTTTCCAATGAAGGTGAAACAGGAGTCTAGGTTTTTTATTGTTTTAATATTTTTTGGGTGTGTATGTGTGTTTTTTGATACTAATAATATTGTATTTATTTGTTCTAGGCAATTAGAAATATGCAAGACTTTTATGAAGAGCAGACGTGTTGTAAGGAGACATGATTTGATGTGAAATGCAAGTTTGGATCCAGTTCCTAAGAGGAACTAAATTCAGACCTCTCATCTGGATCCCAAAACAAAGCTGGTGCCAGCAGCTCTGAATAATTTGGATAACTTCTGTACAGGTATACACATTACATGGGGTGTATAGAAACTGGCGTCATACTTACCCCAGAGTCTAACCTGCCCACCTCTGAATGAATTTATGTTGGATTACATCCAAGCCAGTTTGACTCTCATGAATGCAACAGGACCTCACAATGGTTCAATTGCTCCCAAATTTGTGTTGTACTCACAAAAGAAAGCAAATGTAAGGATCAGACAGTCAGTGAAATGATACAAAAGGAGAGAGGGTCAGGGATCAGAGGATAGGGTGAGTTATTAATAGTCAAGAACTTGCACAGAATGCTTAGCCCTTAGGAAAAAGAAAAGAAAGAAATTTCTATTTGACTGAAAAAATCAAACTTTCTTTTGTAGTTTCAGGCTCTCATCTCATGAACAGTTTGTCCAAAAAATTATTGCTGAAGTGATTACAGGGGCGTTTTGGCAAGTACTCCAAGTTCACAAGATGAACCTCAAGTGAAATGGCCACAGCAGCTGGGTGACATGTTTCTGTGCCTGCTCTTTGGATTAGTTAGCTGTGTAAATACTCATAATCATGAAGTTGCTGTAGGCTTTACTGTGTTGGTCTCAAATTTATGTTCCTACTACTAAGTCAATTTACTATCTACTGCTAAATATTTCCCTTGTATTTTTGTCTGGAACCCAAGTCAGAAAAGCTGCAAGGATTAGCAAATCCTAACCAGGTTCACTTTCTGCCTGAAATTAAATTAGCTGGCATCAATTTGAAGAGGACTGTAATGAGTTTCTCCTCTTGAGAGTGACCAAAACAGATCACAGGCAGAAGCACAACAAATGAGCAAACGGAGAAACTAGGAAGAGAGAACAGATATATGAGCATTTTTGATGGACATTATGACTTTCTTGATACATTAATTTACTCTGTGTCACACAGTTTCATGTTACAGTTTCATGTCTCGGTAGCAGTAATCTTAACAGGAACAAAATTCTCTCTGACCTAATACAACAGGGACATGTATTTACACATCTAATTTGAGTTAAGTGCCTGCACTGAAATCAATGGGAGTTAGAGAAATGTAAATATACTTACAGATCTTGTGATCATTCTCTTCAAGCACTATTTCTTCAAATCCACAGATAAAGTTTCTGTTTTTGTTAGGGTAGCAATTATAGAGTCTTTCCCTGCTCCTAATTGATAAAAATAAATATTCATTTCAGATCCCTTAACTACAGCAGATTTTGAAAAGATGTTCAGAATTGTGGAATCAAGCCGGGTCCTTGGAATTTCTTATTGGCCATGGGTGCACAGGTGAATGCAAATCAGAACACTGTTAGCCTCTGGCTCATCTTTGGTTTTAGGATTCCCATACACAGTATGCAAAACCCTCAGTGCTGACCTCTCCTACACTCCCATTTGCAGCTGCACATTCTAAATGTTGGGAAAGCAGCTCGCATAGAACAGTGTGATCTACAAACAAGTGTACAGCACATGAGCAACAATAACTGTTCAGGTTTTTAGTGAGTATCAGAGATAATTAGTGAGAGAGACACATTTTGAAATGAAAATATAAAGATGTAGGAAAAGAAGAAATAGAACCTTTTTTTCTGTGAAGCACTTTGCCCCAAATGTCAACACCTGAACAAAGCCACAGAATTTATTGTCTGTCCCTGTCTCTCATTAATGGTATCTTACTGTGTAGTGTTAGGGATCAGCTCTATTTAAGACAAAAATCCTACTTCTTCCAGATCCATATTCCACTTCTGTGCTGCTGGTGTGCTCTGCAAAAGCTTCTCCTTGTTTCAGGGTTTCTTTACATTGAAGAGTTGATGGTGGAAGTTTAGGTAGGCATGTGTTTGCAATGCTGCTGACAAGATCTGGATGGACATTCCAACTTCTCCAGCTGCTTCCCAGCCTCTTGGGGTGCACTGGAATGTCCCTGCCCAGGCTCTGAGCAGCACTGCAGCAGCCATTGGTCTGCTCCTGCTTGTGTCTCCTCATCTTGCTCTTCCAGAGAGCAGATGTTCAAAACTGCTCTTCCATCTTCAGACTCCTTTCCCTTTAACAGGGATAGGCATATATTTAACACACACATCCACAAACTGTCAGCCTTAGTACTATTATTCTCTTTTTCTAGATTAAGAAAACCTATTAATGGTTAACTAAAGCTTCAGCTGATTTAGAGCTCTGCGATTCATTGTCTTGGCCACACAGCTAAGAATATAGCCCCTGAGTGCTTCTGGTTTTTTTTCTGTTTTTTTTCCCCTCCACAAAATTTCTCAAGGTGCAGAGGGTCTTTTTCAAGGCTTGTAACTTTCTAAGGCATTTGAAGGTCAAGCCCAAGTCATCTGTGGAACTGCTTCATACTCTGAAATCCACTTCTTCCAAAACTGGTATCTCCTGATAAGGAAACAAAATGCTGGATGTGGAGATAAGAGATTTCTGAGTGCCCTGTTTCTCTAGGGTTTGCCCTTGGGAACAAGCTGGATGACCTTTGCATTCCTGGATAGTGATTCTTAGACACAACGTTTTTACCAAAGAAACCACAATTGGTCAAAAAATTCCAACTCAAATTTCCTCTTGACATAAAACAAGGCATCTTGGCAACTTAGGCAGAGCTGAAATAATGTTAAACAGAGCTTTATGATTTTAACTGAATTCAAACTGAAAATTCACGTGTATCGACAGTACTCAAAGTACAGGATTTTTTTCAGTTTTTCTAAGTGCAAAAACCTGAACAGAATTTAGGAAGTAAACCAGAACTTTACAGCTGGGAGCTGGTGTAAGATTTATACTGGGTGTTAGCTTTTCCTTAGGCAGCCATTCAAATCTCTGAAATTTCAGAGTATGTAAAAAAATCTTGAAAATGGCCTTTGAAGCCCAATAGGAGCTGGGTAACACTGAGCCTGTGAGCAGCATACAGCCTCCCTGCTCTGCACTGGTGCCCTGTGGCACAGAGGAACCATTCTGGGTTCTGAGGGACAGCATATGATTATTAAATCAATTTCTCACAGGGGCCTTTCTCTCTTTTCCAGTCTACTTCAAAATGACAGGCAGAACCAAAATCCCATTCAATTAAAAAAAAAGTGAAAAAGGGAGTTGGACTCACAGCAAACAAACAAAACAGTTTGAAACTTTTACTTCAAAAGCACAGCAGTATTTTACCAGCAAGGAATGACTTCATAAATGGTGCCTGATTGTGCTGCTGCCATTAACTGTTTTCAGTGTTATTGTTCAAAAATATTTTAAAGAGCCAACTGCTTTGAAATAGATCTACTCAGGAGTGAATCTTTGCATTAATTTTCAAAATAATCAGTTCTTCCATGTGGAAGCTATGCAAGTTTATGAAAGTCCATCAGTCTCCAGAGACAAATGAAAAAATAGCAGGCTTCCTTATTCTAGACCACATTTCTTTCCTATTCAGCATCTCCTTCCAGTTTTCCTTCTCTTATTAGTTCACCAGCAGCAGCTACTTTGGTCCTGTGTTGGGCTAACACAGAAATGCATGCACTTATGAATAGGCTTTAACAAATGAAGACCATTACCTTATAACCCACCTACATACCACTCTCAAAATCATTCTTCTTTTTCTCTTTATCTTGCTCTCTTCCTTCTCCCTGTCCTTTATATGTCTTCTGTGTTAGCATTTTGTAATGCTGTTAATTGCCCTGACACTGTGAATCCAGGAGTGACTGCACTTCCAAACTATTTTCATTCCCAGTGCCTCCTGACACTCAGCACTGGCCCTGCTTTTTCTGGTGCTGGAACCAGAGGCAGGAGCTCAGTGTTTGAACTGTGCCAGAGCAGCCTCCTGACCTCCGTGGAGTTACCCTTAAGTCAGTGTGGCCCAATTAGATCCAGAATTAGACTGTTAGAAACCTAAGTTGAGATGAGTTTAACTACCTCAGCATCTCTGGTAGTGTTTCAGTCAGTTTTTGTGACTTTGACACAACTGCTTAGGTTAGTAATGTGAAAAGGCAGGAAGCAAGAAATGTTAAAGCAACAACGTTTCTCTGTTGGCAGAGGAATTAACATCACTTCCCTGGTAAAACACTTGTGTACATGAACACACGGGCAAACACATCAATGTCATTAGAAGATTCCTGTCCCGAATACGTCTGCAGCTTTCAAATTAACATGTTTGAAAGTTGTGATCTTTATACTGAAGCAAATCAAGAAAAACAAATAAACAAACAAACCCAAATCATTGAAAAACATGGTTTCTCGGGATTAAAATAAAGAAGTAAAAAAAAAAAAAATGTGGAAATCCTAATGGTGGATGGAGATGTCATCACATCTGATCCAGTGTGTTCCACAGGCTCCCACTTCTGAACACGGTGATGTGAAAGATTTTTTTGGTGAGCAGCCGTACATGAGGCTGGCAAAGGCAGAAGCCAACGATTTGGGGATTTTTCAGGATGAATGTACGGTAGCAAATTATAGTTTCAAGTGCAGATCCCAAACACAGAGTACACTCCGAGGGAATGGTTTTCCTCCTCTGACGGAGAAGAAGGTCCAGGGCGCAGGATGCGGGCGTCTCTACAGCCTCTGAGGATGGAGCAGGAGGGAATGGCTGCCCGGGGGAGCTCAGGGTGTTAAACCCCGGCATCAGCCGAGCCCTGGGGGTGCTGGGGGAGGCCCTGGGGGTGCTGGGGGAGGCCCTGGGGGTGCTGGGGTTCGGCCGGAGCCGCCGTGACACCGCCTCGCGTGCCACCTAGCGGGCAGCGCCCGTCAGTGCCGCCTGGGCCGGTGTCGGTCCGGGTGCGGCTGCAGGTTCGGGGCCGGGGCCGGGTCGGGCGTGGAGCGGTTCCGTGCGGCGGTGCCAGAGCCCAGCTGGAAGCCCGGGCTGCTCGTACAGCGGCGGGGGAAGAGCCGGCTGAGAACGTGGCGTAGGAGCTGCTCAGCGGTAGTGCCGGGTGGCATTTACTGCTGGGGGTGACTTGTGACTTTTTACGGGAAAAACCCTGTGCCAGGGTTGCCTTTTATTTTTTTTAATTTTAATTTTAATTTACTTTTAATATTAATTTTATTTTATTTTTACTTTTATTTTCATTTTATTTTTTAATTTTTTTATTTTTATTTTTATTTTTATTATTTTAATTTTATTTTTTAAATTTTAATTTTGATTTTTAATTATTTTTATTTTCATTTTCATTTTTTAAAATTTCTATTTTTATTTTTATTTTTATTTTTATCATTTTAATTTTAATTTTTTAATTTTATTTTAATTTTTATTTTTATTTATTTTTATTTATTTTATTTTTATTTAATATTTTTATTTTTATTTTTATTTTTATTTTTATTTTTATTTTTATTTTTATTTTTTTATTTATTTTATTTTTATTTAATTTTTTATTTTTATTTTTATTTTTATTTATTTTTATTTTTATTTTTATTTTTATTTTTATTTTTATTTTTATTTTTTATTTTTATTTATTTTTGTTTATTTTTATTTTTATTTTTTTAATTTTTATTTTTATTTATTTTTATTTATTTTAATTTATTTTAATTTATTTTTATTTTTATTTTTATTTTTTTTTATTTTATTTTTGGTTTTCTTGTTCCGCTAACTGTCTTTCTCTTCAATATCTCCACTTGATGTACAACTCCATTTGCTTTCTACCACCAGCTCCTCTGTTTGCAGTATCTTGATTAACAGCATAACTGGAGGAAGAGAACTGGGTACTAAGATACAAAAACCCCCAAACCTTGTTTCCTTTAAACTGTATTTTCTACAGCCATATTTCTTGCCCTATTAAGAGGCCATGATAATACCACTATATGGCAAGACAAAATTAAAGCATTTTTTTAAATCTCTTATTACTCACTTGTCTTGTACCAGCTTGAAAAAAAAAGACACTGGAAGTGGGAGGAATGGAGTATGCATTGCTAAAGACAGGTTTTATAACCTGAAATTGATGTCTCCTAAAATACAGAGGTGATCTCTGAAAAAAACAAGTAAAATATCAAAGCACACAGCATCTCAGTTGCTAAACTGCTGCTGTCAGTGAGTGGAATTCCCACCCGCTAACAGCTGAAGTGTTTTGACATGCAATCCTGTACAAACTTCAACAGCAGTTACCTAACAGAAATTTTCAACCCTGGAAATATTTCTTTTCCAACTCTTTTAGAACCATGAAAAATTCTCTGAGATGCAAGTCCTGCTGCAAAGGGCACCCTGTCAGGGACAGCAGTCACCAGGACAACTCTGTCACCTGCATTGTAGGGAGCAGTCCTGCAATACAATTGTAATATTTCATAATACAAACCAGATTACCACCAGGGACACAGGCTTTAGTTTCTTAGAAAAAAACCCCTCTAACCAGGCAGTGCTTGTGGTTGGAAATTTAGGGTCTCCCAGATGCCTTTGGCTGGTTAAGCTCTGTTCATGAGCCTGAGCAGAAGAGGTGAAGGTTTATTTTGGGCCATTACAGAGCTGATGGGTGCCCAGCTTGTTCTTACCATGCAGCACAAGCAGACTCAGACAGCAGCTGCAGCCACAGCTCCTTGGGTACCAGCTCCAGAAGGCACAGGAGACCACAGCAGCCTCCACAGGCACTCTGGTGTGTTTGCAGAGCAACTGGACTGTGCAGGTTCTCCACCATGCTCCAGCTTTCCAAACTCATGCAGGGATGTGGTTCATCTCTGAGTGGAAGAGATCTGTAAACGATTTGAAGGTTCAGAGTTCAGGGGTGGTTTGGAAAAACACCCGTCGGGCTGCAATGCTGTCTGGTTAGGTAGGGTGTCTCTGGATATTTCTGGCATTTCACCTTCTGGCTGAAGTCAGGAAAACTCAAAGAAAGAAAAATATGGGAAAATACACCCAGATACGTCCAAACTTTGAAGCTAGTTTCAGTTCTTGCTTTATCCCACTCATCCCTCTTTGAACTAGAAAATAGTCAGTGCTTTAAAAATAGTCAGTCCTTTAAAATATCAGATATGCAGCATGAATAGCTGCTCAAGAATCAGAGATACGACTAATTCCTGTTCATTAGATGTAAATAACTACTTGTTTCACTACTCATTAATTACAGTGGGATCCCTCCAGCTCTGTCACAGGCATCCAGGTCTGCTTCCACACTGTCTCCTTCCAATAAATCCAAGTCATCATTCTGCAGACGTGTACCAATGAGAGGAAACAGGAAAGGCTGAGAGCCACGGGCATCCTCTTCTGCAGCTCTGGTTCCTGGGGATTCAAGAAGAGAAGACAGGCTCCAGGGGGTAAGATCCAGCCACTAATTTTGTTGCTGGCATAACATCTTATGCCTGAGGTATGATTCCCAGATGGCTTTCCTAAGCCATCACATTGCAAATACTTCTGGGGAGTTTTGTATTCACCTCAGCAGTATATGTAAATGCTACTTAATGGATGTCTTTAATGCTGTCTTCCTGCTTCCAGGATTTTCACTGGGTCACTGTCTCAGTGTTGGAGCTTTCCCTGGGGCTGTGCACACCTTGCAGTGCAGCTGAGGGCAGGGGAAAGAGTGCCATTTCAGTTCGACTTGATTACAGAGTTTTGACTGAAACACATGCTATTTGTTTTAAAAAAAAAGAAAATATTAAGTCACCCAAACTTAAACTTAGCTTGTAAATGGATTGGTTTTGAGGGAAAGTTTCTCAAACAGGGTGAACTTTCTGGGTATATATATGTATATAAAATATAATCATATATATATAATTATTCAGTGATTAGGGTATTTGCCCTTGGAAGCCCTGTAGCCAGCCATGCCCAACAAGTTGTGAAATAATAATCACTGAGCCTAAGATGGAATCATGCAGGGTAAGGGCAGGGATTTGATCCAGCTTTGCAGACTAGTTTCCCAATCACTGGCTCATGGACTCAGTACATACTGCTAATGCCAATCCATTTTGTAGAGCAGGTTGAAATCTCAGTAAAAGATCCATAAGCAGCAGTTCTAGCAGCTGGGTGAGGGACCTGTTGAATTTAAATTCTCAATTGAAGCTGGTCAGGAAGAAGACTTGTGCATAGTTATTTCCCAAGGAAATTTTCACTGAGCATGAGGATGATGTTGCTCTCTGATTAGCATGATGTGGAGACAAACACAAATGCCTCCACTCTTCTGTTTTTTTGTTTTTGTTTTTTTTTTTTGTGAGACAGACATTATTGTTTCTACCTACCATAATATAATGGAGATGAATAGAATTAAAACTTGGCATGTATATTTATAGTCTCATTTTCCCCTCTTCCATCTCTCTTACTTTTAAATGCTCCTCTGTGCGTTTCCAGCAGCTCCATGGTTGCCTTGAAAGGACTTATTTTGTTCAACTTCAAAACTAAAGCTGTGGGAACCCAGAAGTTCCTAAAAGTAATTGTATTAACAGAAAGTGGTGATGCGAGGTCAAGGGGAAGTGCAGGACCTGAGTTCTCAAAATACCCTCAGCTACGTTGTGAAAACAGATGTGCACTGTAATTCCTTTCTGCATACGGGGAAATGTCTCAAGATCAGTGTCTACTCTAAACAGCTCAGAGAAGGTCTTTGTCCCATTCTTCAACTTTCAATCTTTCAGAAGGGATCCTAGGGGTTTTTTTTTTTTTGGTTTTGTTTTTTTCCTTCCTGCTTAGTTTTCTGGTCACTGTGAAAAACCTTTGAAAGTTAGTCACCGGAAGGGCTGCCTGATGTTAAAAAAGAAAAAAAAAAAAAATCAAACCAAACCAGAGCTATCTTCATCATAACCTGGTGGAGGCACCAGGTGAGCCTATGGAGTGTGCCTTAAGATGTCACAGCACCCATGGGACACAGTGTAGCAGGAAGCTTTGCCTGGGGCAGAGAGCTGTGCCAGGTTTTGCCCTGTGCTCGGTGCCCCGTGGCAGCAGCTCTCACACAGGAGGGAACAGTGCAGAGAGGAGCAGTTCAGCATCACCACCACACACCTGCCTGCCTCCCACACTTCCTAATCATCAGTGTGACATGGGCAGTGTCACTGCTTCAGGTGATGGGCTGAGCTAAGTGGTGGCAGCTTTCCTTTAGTCTCAGGGGCAGAAGGGGCAGGGGCACCTCCAGTGCTCCCACCTGCTGTAGTTTGTTTGCTGGACTCTGCAAATGGCTCAGTGTGCCACAGGGGAAGCTAAGGTCAGGTTTTAGCAATAATTTTAAGTTAAGCTGTTCTGGGCTTATGCTAGAACTAAGCGTTACTCTAATGATCAATGTAGAGGATGTATGCACATAAATTTGATTTACTACTGATTATCCCCCTCTACTTTGCTCTCGTGAGACCTCACTTGGAGTACTGTGTCCAGTTCTGGAGCCCGTATTACAAGAAAGACATGGAAGTGCTGGAGTGTGTCATGAGGATGATCGGAGGGCTGGAGCACCTCTCCTGTGAAAACAGACAGAGGGTTGGGGTTATTCAGTCTGGAGAGGAGAAGGCTCTGAGGAGACCTTATTGTAGCCTTCCAGTATCTGAAGGGGGACTACAAGAAAGCTGGTAAGGGACTATTTAGGATGCCAGGTAGTGATAAGTGTAGGGGGAATGGACTCAAAACTAGGGGACAGTAGATTTATATTAGATATTAGGAAGAAGTTCTTCACCATGAGGGTGGTGAAATACTGGAACAGGTTGCCCAGAGATGTGGTGAAAGCCCCATCCCTGGAAGTTTTTAAGGCCAGGCTGGACCCAGCTCTGGGAAACCTGATCTAAGGGGAGGTGCCCTTGCCCATGGCAGGGGGTTGGAACCAGGTGATCTTAAAGGTCCCTTCCAACCCTGAAAATTCTATGATTCTAGGGAATCAAAAGACATGGCATGTTTACAGCTGATAACCAAAGATGTACTTGACTTCCATGTTTTCAGAGAAGCACTATATGAGAACAATGTTTCAGAAGAATCTAACAGGTCAGCCAGTCCTGTTTCCAGCAACCCAGCTCAAGGCCCTCTTTTGCCTATCACCATACACCCTGCCTGCCTCACCAGGACCTCAGCACAAGGGTGCAGAGTGCTGAGCAGCCACGCTTCTGGGTTACTTGAAGCAGGAGGACCACGTGTGGCTGTGCTGGGCTTTGTTCTGCAGACTTAGGCTCTCTGTGTAAACCAAATGCTGAATTTTAACTGTGTAAGCAGGAGGAAAACTAAAACATATTTCACTGAGTGTTAGAAAAGCTCTGAACGGATGTAATTTTTAAATCAAGATTTTATGTGTCTTATCCAAACACATTTTATGTGTCATCCAATTGTGCAGTACCATTAGATCTAAAGCAAGCTGCTGTATTACATATCTCAGGTGACTGTATCAGTGGTGTTGTGCAGTCTGTAATCCCTGTCTTGGGATTCAAGATATGCTCAGAGATGGGGTTTGGTTTTTTTGTTTGTTTGTGGGTTTTTTTGTTTTTTTTTTTGAGGGGAGGGGGGGTTGTAGAGAGATATTGTTAAGATTAGAGCTTGACATTTGATTTTCATAGGTATGAAGGGTATGTCTAGTGCGGTTTAAAGCTGTTCAAGATGAGCTTTTGAGGCTCAGGAAGCAGCAACACAAAGTGCTCCTATGTTTTTCTGATGCATCTGAAGTTAATGTCAGTTTTGCAAGCTGGTCTTTCTGGTGTGATTAGGACTGACATTCTCCCAAGATGGGTGCAGTTGTACCTGTCTTTTTTTAATTAGGTGGCACTCATGGGTAGAAACCTGAGCTAAGCAGCATAAGTGTGTTAGTGCTGGACCAGAGTGGCCAGGATGGCTGTGCTTGGCCTGCAGCTGCAGTGCTCTACCTGGTCTTCATTACATTATTGAACCTCTGTGGGACATAGTTTTCCCTTGGAAAATAGGAATAAGTGTTATTTTCTTGCCACTGAGCAACACTACAATGGACTAGTAGCACAAGTGGATTGTAAATGTGCAAATGTACTTAAATGCTCAGCAAGCTCCACTGGCTGATAGGGTTTTGGACCTGACTTTATCTTTAGTTAGTGACCCTAATTAAATTCCACTGTAGCCATGGCAATAGATCCATTTCCTTGGCCATCTTTAACTTTGAAAGTCTGTGGAAGGAAACTTTCTTCTAATATACATGGCAAACTTGGCAGCACTTTCACAAGGAAATTAACTAAACAGTGAGGCTTTCTGCCAGTTTGGACTGAAATATATGTAGAAGAGATTTTGAGATTTTTTTGCTGTCTTCAAGTCAGAAAAGCAGTTTAGCCCAAGTTTGTACTTGAACCTGATCTTAATTGAAATCCTAGATGCATTTTGACTTTACCTAATCAAAAAATACAGGTAAAACAACACAGAAACAGGAAGGAAAGGCAGAAAAATTTGCAGAAAAATATACCCTGGTGCTAGAGAAGCAAGAGAGCCTGTCAGGCTAACTCATCATCTTCATTCTTGCTCAGCTACAGTGGAGGCAGATTAGGGATAAATTACTCTGTAAGCAAATGTCTTGTTTTTTCTACTGACTCCACCTCTTTTGAGCATCCTGCCCTGTCCCCACCCCTTGCACTTATCTGAATGTCTTAATAGCAGTATTCATGCCTCTGATAATTTATGTGTCTGGCAGAGATCTAGACAGAGCCTTCCCTTCAGTTATTCAGAAAATTTGAGATACAGTATGTGATTTGTTAGGTTCCAAACTCCAACTTAAAAATCACAAAATGTCTAAAGGGCTGGGCTGAAGTGAGAAGAATTTTAAAGGGAGCAATTTCAACTAGGAGGCAGTGCTTAGGTCCTCACTTTACACCTAGTTACAGAAGTTTGTCTTCAAAATACACACAACGCCTATTGTAACCTAAGCACAAAACATTTGGCTTTGACAGAGGCAGTTTGATGTTCTGCTCAGGAAGACAGACGGGGCTGATCCAGTTACTGAAACCTGCTTGATTCAGTCGGTGTCTCGTGTCATAAACACGAATTGTTAATTTCATGTTACTCGTAACAGGCGCACTGCGAATGTTTGCAGAGTATATAGGATATCAGTTACAAATGTGATTATACCAGCCATTCCTCAGGACTGACACCAGTTTCAAATTAGAAGCTGACAGGCCTCACCTGCTCCTGAGTTCACTGACAGGTCACCTTCTTGTAATTTTGGGTGTCCCCTTCAAAACGACATCTGTGCTCATAGAGGGACAGCGATGGACTCGAAGTTGTTAGAATGGTTGAAGAATAAGTTGTCATCCACTCCAATAAAGTAGTCCTCAACTTTAGCCTTTCAGATGGCTCGGTGCTTGTAGCACCTGACAGTGTTTCCAGATACAAGAATAGCTGGATCAGAGGGTCAGCAGTTGTTCCCTCTACCCATGGCTCTATGTGTTCAGCTCAGCCCCAGCTGCAGCGTATGGACAACCCCAGAGATCTGAGCAAAGGGCTTGTAAAATGCCTTTAATTTTCTATGTATAAGAACAGGACTTTAGGGTAAATAAATATTCCCTTGAGAGGCTGTTGTGATGCATCCATAGTTTTGAACAATGTGTCAAAGACAAAAGGTAACAATCATTCAACAAACTAGATTAAGAAATGTAAAACTTCTCAATTTGTTGGACATTTCCAGTAATTTGTTTACACGCCAGTTATTTTGAGATAAAATTATTGTTTGCACTTAGTTGAGAACCTATTTCTTCATAACAGAAAATTCTTCACATTCATTTAATTAACCAAATGAAGTTGAGTCCAATTCCTATATCCTGACATTTCTCCAAACCAGGAAAATGTGCGTGTATAGTCACAGAGTTTGGGACTAGTGTTTATTTCTGTCATTAAACAAAATGTCAGACCTTGCAGGTTAAAGATTTGTTCTGTAGATTTCAGGTTTATTAATTAAACATTGAATATACCTGTGCCACCAATAGACTGGTTAAAAAAAAGTGTCTTCTTTCAGTGTTTACAGACAATTAAGTATATACATATATAAAAAAATATGATTGAAGTTGCCTGGTCCATTACTGCTGTGTGCAGAGAGGAAGGTCCCAGAACCATGGGATGTTACAAGCTTTTCTGCTTGCAACATCAGGGGTGAGAGGCCAATTCTCACCATGAGCTCACTTGTGTTCCGGTGAGAAAAGAACTCAGACATATTCGTGAGAGGGTAGGCAAGGATAAACAAGATGTTGAACTGCACGTTGCCAAATGAAGGGCTCAGAGCAGCCAAGGAAAATCCTGTTGTTTCCCCTTCACTAAATTAGACCTTTATTTTTCTCTTAGGTACAGTGGCTAGCAGAGCTGTCAGGACATTCAATTATCACAGCTGCCATCATTCTCTGAAATCTGTCCTTGATTTTATTTTCTGCTCCCAGAAATATTATAGTATTGTTGTTTTATCTATGTTAAATAAACCTAATGCCAGATTCCTCATAGTGTAAACAAACACGACTTCAGGAAAGCAATGCTGATTCATGTCATCCAAGTGATGATTCTTAATATAAAAGGGAACATGTTACAAGAGAGTAAACAGAAGCAAACATTTGTTATACAAACTCATGTCATCAACATAGACTCCGCCCCTGTCCCCCCTCCAGCATTGAGTGGGAATAAAATGGCTAAGGTAGATTTACAGAAGCCAACACTTTTTTTTTTTTTTTTTTTTTTTTTTTTTTTTTTATGATTTGGATATTGATAATTTTTAATCTTCTCAGAACAACCAGGAGATGTATTATAACTTGAGCCAGCCATGTAAAGCGGGTCTGTTCTTTAACCTGACCCAATTCACTTGGACATATTTTATATCTCCAGGGATCCAGCCATGAAGTCCATTAGAGCATCAGATGCAGTGAGGTCAAATCAATTGTCCATACTGCAGACAAGGTAACCATCATTTACTGTAATTCTCCCCCGTCATGGTAGAGGAGAGGAAAGGTTAAAAGCTGTATTACCATGAGGCTGTCTCATCTATCTTTCAGTATATTGGTAATACCTAAACACTGCTTAAAGAACTGAACGTACAAGATTAAACCTGCATTAAAATGGAATTAACAGTCAGATTGCCAAATCAACAAATTTGCTGTTTTTTTTTATTTCAGGAAAATAATATGAAGAAAAAAATACCACTTTTAAAACAGAAAGCAAAAAACTTTACATTTTACAATACATTGTCATGTCAGACACAGCACATCCAGAGCTAACTGAACATTCATCTCAGGATGACCTGAATGGCTGATATTTATCCTTGCCCATACATAGATATATTTACCCATGAAGTAATTTGCTGTCATCTCTTTAAGCTGGGGATGCTACGACAGTGCAAAAACAAAAGAGGAAGTAAATTCAGGATGTATATTTTTCACTGTAAATCAAGTCCTTATGTGTTTGCACTCTAGGATGGGCAATAATAATTGACTGAAGCAATCACTGCTGTGGGAAAACAAACGTCCTGGCAGTGTCACATCTGAAGGTCATGCCTGATGACATAGTAAGCACCTGAACTCTCACTGACTCCCTGGCAGACGCTGGGTGTCGAGCACCTCCTGGAGCTCTCTTGGCAGGGAGAGATTTACACAGCCACTGGGGCTGGGGGTGAGGATGGTTTTTTGCTCCCACCTCCTTCCACTGGGTCTGCAAAGTCATTTATTTCCATTACAGTGCCACGGCATCTCTCTGACTCCTGCGCTCCGTGAGTTAACTGCATGAAACCAGAGAGAAAATGAGGTTCTGTGCCAGGGACTGTGTATTCCTCCTCCTCTGAACAGCTGCACTGTGGCCCTGATGAATGTCCCATGAGATGATGTGCATGCAGGGGAGCTGTGCCCACCTCTGCCAGGCAGGTGAGAGCTATGGCCCTGTGGCCCCATCCTTGTGGGTCTCTCTTGAAGTGGGAAGTGATAATGGAGCTCAATTAATGGTAATTGTGTCTCTTTCCCTGGATTTCTTTAACCCTGAGCTTTTTTCATCAAGAGATTGAATAAAGAGGTATTAAGATTTTCCATATGATAGAATCTTTTTCCTAGCATTTCCTAGCATTTCAGGAGCTGAGCTGATAAGCAAACATACACACGTATTTAAAATAGAGCCTAAATAGTAAGAAGTAGAAGATAGTAAAATATTGTTACTCTAGTACAAGCATAGCAAATGTATTTCTGTGGCTGTCATACATTTGTGGTATTCTTCTTGGCAGACAATTAGTGGTAATGTAAGAGTTGGTATAGGTTACAGGTGAATAAATGTTCTATTATGAAGCTTATTTTTGAGGCTTTAGTTAGGGTTTAATGCCCAGCACAGTAAATTCTAACTTCAAATAATGTAGGTATTCAGTAACCATAAAAAGAAACTAGTAAAAGTTTTGTGTGTGCAGAAGGAGAGATAAATGTACTTTAGATTAGGTGTTACATATCATTCACTTAGCTGCTTTTCCTCTTTCCCTCTTTTTATGATTTACCATAGCACAGTCCCTGTGTGGCTTTCTGTGACTTTTCCTAAGTTTATGTTACCCATCATCTCTGAATTCATCCCTATGAATGTCTGTTCACAGGTCCATTAAATAAAAGCAATATTACTGCTATAAATATGGACTGGGCAACTCTTTATAAAATTAAGCACAAAAACAGCTAAAGCTTTTCCATTTTACTACAGAAATGCATAAAAAAATAAGGGGAACGTAAATCTAAGAAAGAAATAAATTCATCCAAGTCTGGAAAGAAATGAAAGGTTAAAAACATGCTTTCCTTCATAGAGCAAAATTAGGACTCCATGCAGCCTGTATGGTCTGTTGCTTCCCTTGTTCTGGAGTGGCTCTCAGGCCAGCAGTACCCTCTCTGCTGGGTATGAACTCTTCAATGCTAATTCAGAGAATGGTCTGTTGGGTTATTTGCCTGAAACTGAAGTCTCAAAAAAAGATCAGACAAACTTTGCTGTTCTTTGGCTTCAGTGGATATTACAGCCTGCCTGAAAGAGCACTGAACAGAAAGGCTTTGAATCTGGAAAAATGCTTACTGAAATCAATGAGAGAAAAAGCTTACACTCCAACAGTTAACACTTCATTCTGGCTCTTTTCTCAATAGATACAAACATTGGCTCTATAATGCCTAGTAATTTTCTTTAAGATCAATACAACAAACCTAAATTGTGCAACGGATGTGTGTTTACTATCTGCTGTGCTAGCACTGCAATTCAAATCAGACTTTTGAAAAATAAGTATTTGATTTTACATTAATTCTACCCCATGCAGCAAACAAATGTATTTTTAAGGAAATCTGTTTAGCCAGGAAAATCACTAAGGAATTCCTCAAGAGTTATATATAGCTCTTAGTTGACAGACTTCCTTAAAGGCCTCCTTTTTCTGTGTCTACAGCAATTAAAGTAAAAGTTGTCCTTTGAGTATTTGGCATTGGCAAGATGTATTTAGTTTAATTTTCTCCAAATGCTAAAGAGGTTGCTACGGTTATGGGGAAGTAGTGAGGTCTCATGAACATGATAGAGATTCAGAGTCTCTGAATTTGCCATAAAGTAATCTGTGCAAGCAGACCTTTCTGATTCTCCTGGTCTCTCTGAGGGACTGTGGTGATTCCCTTCTTGTTGTGGCAGTAGTCAGTGGCCTGGAAGCTGAGTTAATGGGATGACAGTTGTGGCATTCCAGAGAATATCAGTGTGGGGCTTGGGAGATTAAATTCTCATCTAAGTGACCATAAAAGACAAAAAACCCCAGTGAAATTAGACAGAATTGTTCTGAAAACACCTATGAAAGGAGAAGAAAACTGCTCTTCTGAGTAAATCTTCACTTGGGTACAGCTTGTGCTTGGGTTGTTGTTGTGGTGTGACTGTTTCACGTTAAAGATCAAACACAAAAGCTGTAGCAGGAGGTTACCAACACTATCTTTCCCTTGTGCTGTTAGAAGTTGAAATAATTATTAATGAAAGACATCTTACATCAATATCAAAATGTTTCCTATTGCACTATGGGCCACCAGCAAAGACTGTATAGCCCCTTCTTCTTGCTTTTTTTTTTTTTTTTTTTTTTTTTTTTTTTTTTTTTTTTTTTTTTTCCTAGCAGTGATAAATAGGGTGAAAATTAGTAACTGTAGATTGCCTCAAGTTTCTAAGAATTTACAGATCATTTCAAACTGAAGTGGAAAGTTTTGGAGATTCTCTTTAAGTAAGTGTGCACCTCCACAGAATACAGTTTCAGTGATTAATTTTTTCCTTGTGCTGGAGTCCCTCCTACTTGCCCCAGTCTACAATATATCATTCTCTAGTATGTCACTGGAAATCTTTTTTATAACGGATTATCCAGCAGTGTTTTCTGTATGAATCTCTTGACTTGGTGCTCTCTGATGTCCAAACTGAGTAATTCACAGAAGAAGGTTGGGGCCCTCAGGCTTTCATAAGGTTATTTAAGCCTTTGGAGTCACAAATAAAGGATTAAAAAGATACATTTAAAAATAAATAATAAAAATAAAATATATATATATATAAATATAGCTTTAATTTCTGTTGAATTCCTGATTTTCAAAACATGAACAAGGCCATCTGTTCGTGACCAGATGAAAAACAACTAGCTTAAAAGATCACACATACAAACCAAACCTAAAGTGATTATTTAAACCTTTTGGTATTTGCTTTGGGATTGGATTATTTCGGGCTAAAAGTTGTTGTAAAAGGCTGAGGGGAAGGAACAGCAACCCATGGGGGAGGCTCTTGCTTTACACTGATCCATCTTCCTTGCTTGTGAGTTTGTTATTAGCTGCCTTAAATGATGATTAAAAGGTGAATAAATATTTTTCTAAACCTGCAAATGTATCAAAATGAAATATAAACCTGAAAGATCTTCCATTTTTCTACAAGTTCAGTTTGTCAGATCACTTCAAGGAAAAAATGAACCAAGATATTGAAAAACAAAAAAGCAGTACAAATATTTCCAGCAATAAGAGGAAAAAAAAAATTATTTGATTTTTTCCTGCGTGTCCTCACACTCAGTTCTGTGTTCAATAAGTGTTAATATAATATGCTGATGAATGGAAATATGAATGAAAAATTGGCTTTAAACAAAAGTGAATGTAACTAATTTATTTTCATTACTGAAGCTGATGAAAATGCAAGCTATGTAACAAGGAAATGTTTTATTATTGGACCAGGAAGCAGTTATATATATATATATATATATATAATATATAAAGGTAAAATATATTTTTTATATATTATATATATATATATATATATTTATATATATATATAAAGGTAAAACATAGGGAAAAGCAAGGAAATTAGATGGTTTTAAAATATATCTTTTAACCAGTCAAGCTATCCCTTTCAGCACTGTGTGGAACATAACATTAATCTTATTTGTCTGTGATCTAAAAAAACTATCTATTTCCTCATAGTCAGAACTTTGCTACATTACCTCATGTTTTACCCACAGAAGCCAAACTGCTGGATTTTTGGAGACTGCTAGCAATAAATTTTTTTCTATGAAAATTTGTTCAGTACTAATCTTAACCATCTCTACAATGAACTCACAAAGAAGTTTAGTATTAAAAAGCACCTCATAAGTCATTTTACAATAAACCTGAAGGAATATTGAACGTTTGTAAATATGACCTCTCTTTGCAGGACTTCTCTCTTTTAGCTTTCCTTCCTGAAGCTTTTCTACAATTATCTTTAGATCTCCATGAAAGAACCTAAAGAAATGAAAGCTCAGGTTTGTAGCAATATTATTCATCTTACTAATGGATATTCTATAGCTTGTCTTTTTTTCCACTTCCTCTTACCTGGTCCTTTCATAACTCAGGCAGTCAGACAGACTCTTAAATACCCTTTGGTTGAAGCCAATGGCACTTACAGATGTAATTTATACAGTACCTGATGATTTAAATGGCAAAACCCCAAAACCTTGTGATTTTAAAAAATGCAAATGTGTCTGGATCTTGTTAATGAAAGTTCTTGACTACAGTAGAAATTCCATTTTTTTTTCTGAAAACCATTTGCTCATGAGATTCAGCTCTTCTTAAAAAAAAAAAAAAAAAAAAAAGTTGGAATCATGGTTTTACCTGGGTTTTTTTTTGTCCAGAGGACTCAGCTGAAACCTTGCCAGTGGTGACATGTAGGATGCTGGCAGTGGTGAGAGACCATGATGACCACATTGTTAAAACAAATAGTGTAACAGCAGGTTTCATAACACAGGAATTCCAGGGAACAGTGGATTTATTTTAGCCCTGAGACTGAGAAACTTCTCAGCATCTTTAAAACAAACACACACACAAAAAAAGGTTACAAAGGGTATCTGCATGTTAGAGCCAAAGCTTTGCCCATGAGTAAGAACTTTGCTACTTTTCTTCTACTTTGCTATTCCATTTTGACTGTAAGGAAATTAAAACACACACCTTTATCTTAGATGTCACAGCTTTATCTTAGATGTCTAAGCCAGTCTATGAGGATGAAGGGTGAACCCAGACTGGTTCCCTTTGGGAAGAGCTGAGGCTATCTGATGGTAAACAGTAGGTGTATTAATTTGTGGATAAAGATCCCATGATGCAGGTTGTCAAGTTGTTTATTAATGGGGTCACAACTTGAGAAAACATTAGGTTTCACTGCACTACTCCCTGCATAAATTTTGTCAGTTCTTACTTCTTGAAGGTCTTAAATGTGAATTGCCATTTACTGCTGGCTAAGTCTCATTTTTTCCAAGAGGGTGGCAATGCCCATGTAACAGATTCTATGGAAGGAACAGGCTTATTTAATTTATTATCATTTTGTGAGACTCAGCAGTGTCTACTCCTTTTGAATTTAGGGTAAGGATATTTGAGCAATCTGGGTTAAAGCAACATTGGTGGTGTTTCTTATTGCCTCATCCTGCTTTTTTTGCAAAGCAGCTGTGCTTGAGGCACTCCTATTTGATATTTTGGATATCCCCAGGTATGACTGACTACACCAAATAATCTTGACATACTTGACATCTCTTTTGGAAGGAGATAGATTTTCTTTTGAGTTGTCCTGCTGCCTTAATGCAGAGAAGTCCTGGGAAATTGCTTCTTCAACCTGAAGGGTGTAACAAGATTGAAGATGGAGGCATTTGCTTCCCTTCCTTGTTCTGTTCATTTTGTTATAACTGCATTGTCAGTGTTCAGAAAGAAGGCAGAGTTCACTATGAGAACTTCAAATTTAGGTCACTGGTTCTGATTCACACACCTGCTAGTTTGGAAATAAAAAAAATGAGCAATTTCTTATTTTCCATCTAAGTATTAGAATAAGACATGGTGTGTGTCTTGTTTCTATTTCTAGTCAGCTTGGGTGTGTAAGGCAGAGAATTTCCCAATTTTTTAACTCTCAGAGAAGAGGGAGATGTTACTAGAGATACCCTTCCTCTGTTTTCCACAAGCACACAGAAAAGTTTCCTCTCCTGTGGAGCTGCAAGGTTTGCTCTTGAATTTGTGCTTTCTCATCCACCTTTGAGATAAGCTGTGGCAATTTCTGTTTGCTATGTTGTCACATCCAGGCTGCTGTTCAAGAAAAACAAATTGGTCATAATGATCAGGAGTCCAGGTAAAACATCTTTTAGCAATCTCTTAAAGATCTAACTTTGTTTTGTATAACAGGTATAAACATAAACTTATTTTAATATTGTGTTTTATGTACAGGAAGAAAAGGAACATCACCTTGCAAGTGAGGAATAATGCTTTTACACCCAGTTCAGTTACAGAGACTTCATATTCCTGCTGAAGAAGAAAAAGAGTCAGATGCCCTGCAGTACTGTAAGAGTTACCAATTTCCCATCTCCAGGGAATAGCAACAAAAAAATGCATTAGATGTCCTGGGAAAGCTCAGTGCCTTGTCAGCTGAATCATCACACCAGAATTATAAAATTTTAAGAGCTATACTATACAGAATTATTTTGCATTGAAAAGATATGCTTAGAGCATATAACACACTTGTTCCCAGGGTGTTATTTGATTAAAAAGAAACCTGTTGAAATATATTCTCTTTTCTGTGGTATTGTGATAGGAGGATTACAGAGACTTTGCTATATGCTGTTTCATCATCATCATAATTTCAGCCTAGACATTTGTAGGTGGCTGCTATATTTGTTGGATACAGACCTGTGTGCACCCCAGTTGTTGACTGTGATCAGAACTTTTATGAACAAAGCAGGATTTCATTTTCCCCACAGGGATTCCTTGCTGATAACACTTCTGTGCTCAGCAACTGGCCTTGCAGCATTTTGTTTGCATACTGCTAGTATGCACCTTCAGGTTTCACTGAGAGATGATAACAGGATACTTGAGTAAGCCTTGAAATGAAAGCATAGAGAGTGATGCCTGCTTGCTTTTTCCTTTTCACTTGATATTATCAGCTTCTGGGCTTAAAGTGATTATGTATTTTAGGGCAGTGTTATCAGACCCTGATGTAAAATATATTTCTATTAGTACTATGCCAAAATAAAGATATAAAATCATGAACATTGTACTGACATCCTCTGTCCCCACCTCTTGCTTTTATCTTCATCTTAAGCACCTACATCATGGGAGAATAATATATTAATCAGACATTTTACAAGCCAGAATCCTATGTAGCTTGATCACTTTTGGGGTAATATTTAGCTAGACTGCCTAAAACTGCTTATTGGTCTCTACGGACTTCTGCTGAATTTATTTAATACAAAGTGTAATATAAAAAGCTTTCTCCACAGTTAATTAGCCTCCAGGTTATTTGAGGCCCTAGGGCACTGTATTTGAGTTGTCATTGCTACTTGCAAAGATCAGCAGTATTTAATTCTTGTGTTACACAAAGTAGATTGCATGTGCTTATCTGGCTAGTATTAATTCATTGCTTATAGGACCTAATTTTATTTTTTATTTTCTTGTCTATTAAAGGTGGTGCAAAAGATGAGGAACTTTGCTGAAATCAGATGTGTTACACTGAGATGATACGAGTTTAAATTACAGCAGAACTAAACCTGAAGGTTCCTCCAGAATTATGCTGGGGGCACATTTGTTTTTGCTACATGATAAACACAAGCTTATTAATTATTCCTGTTTTTTACAGAGAAAACATCAGGTTTCCTTCATCGGATAATCCTGTGTTCTCAGAAAACATTCACACATCTTCCACTACCCAGTTAGCAGGGACAGGCACATGGTAGTGGTTAGAGGAGCAGCAGAAGGTTAAATCATCTGACTTTGATGTTACGTTCATCGTTTGCCCTTAGTGCACAGTAATATCTTAAAAAAAAAAAAAAAAAAAAAAAAAAAATGTAAAGCAACGTGGGAGTATTCATTACTGGGCAAACACAGCTGACAAGTTAAAGAACATGTCTCTCAGGCTGAGACCAAAGTGCTTCATGTATTCATGTATAATGGAGATTACGGTAAGAACCAAATGAAGTTGTCTAAGGGAAAACAGTGTCTCCTGAGCCTCTATTCTGGTTTGGCCACAAGTTAATAACACAACCAGCACTTAACAACAAAATGCAGGACAGTATTATCTTTTAGCAAATGCCCGTCATGTGCAATCCAAACAGGTCAATTACCAGCAAATCTCTGAAGATCTCCTGAACCCTCAGAAGAGTCAGAGATGCCAAGAAAATGTCTAGATGCATGGAGACACAGGAACAGAAATAGGGCACAAACCAATTTGCAGAAATGGAACTTAACCCTTAGAGGGAAGAACACAGCCTGCTACATATTCATTTCCATTTCATTAAATATTTATGGAGAGACATGCATGTAATGTGATTCTAAATTATGGAAAAAGCACAAACTGAAGCTGCACTGTTACAGACATGTTTAATCTGTTTTTTAAATTTTTTTTTGTGTCTTGCAGGTGTAATGGACAAATGTGTGGGTTTTTTCTCTGCTGCTATCATTCTAGATATTTGAAAATTAACATCTTGAAGAATTCTAAATCATCACACTCAAAAAATATAGCATGGTGGCCAGGGATACCTTATTCTTCAGCTCAATACACATGTCTATGATCTATTAATATTAATGAAACCTGCACACAAGCATGTGGGGATAATTGACCCCATTAAATTCCATTTACTCATGAGATACTTTGTAAGGTTTGACCCTTAGTTATTGTAGTTTTTATCATTGATGAAAGTTGGAACTGTGTATGCCAACAGAAGCTTATTTCAAAAGCAGCTTTGTGGGGGGGGGAAAAAAAAAGAGAGAAAAGGTGAAAAAAAGAAAAAGAATAAAGACAAAAAAAGGAGAGAAAAAGAGACAAAAATGAAAAAAAGAGAAAAAGAGAAAGAGGAAGAGATAAAGAGGAATAGGGAAAGGAAAAGGGAGAGATAAAAAGAAAGAAAGAGATGAAGAGAAGAAGAGAAAGGAAAAGAAAGGAAAAGAGAAAGAAGAAAGGAAAAGCGAAAGAAAAAAAGAATCTCAAAGAAACATGTTTTGTCCAATCTTTGAGCAGCTAATGAAAGTAACCTTGTTTTGCTTTAAACTTTTTTTGGGACAGGACATCAAAATACTTTAACACATGAAGAACCTCAGCTTGGATATATTTTTAATGGGGATCTCCACTGTCATTTGCATGACTTTGTGGGCAGACATGGAAAGGATGAAATCTGGATCCAGTCAAGGTCAGTCTGGACAGGGCTATGAAGCAACCTTATTATTTGGAGAAGTTCCTGCTCATTGTTTAGGGTTTAGATTAGATGGCTGCTAAAGGTCCCTACACACTCAAACCATTCTGTGATTTGAACATTTTTTCTTAAATTCTGGGAATGTTGTCTTTGAGTTTTTTTCACGCTTTTCCTATTTTCCTATTTTCTGTTTGAGAAACAAGAGAGTCAATCTGTTGTCTTTTTATTGGCTGGTCTCTAAATATATGATGATTATGGATTTAGTTCACTGGAGAGGGTGCACCTAAAATCTTTCCTGACTAGCACTAGGTGTAGGCAACAATGTATGAATCACTTTCACATCTTTTTTCAAATAAGGGATATATTCTTCTTGTCCAGGAATGGCTGATCTCTTTCAGCTGATCTTTTCTTGAAAAGATACAGCCTGTGATAGACAATTTGTTTTACCACCATGTGCAACCATAATATAACCTACCCTGACATACAGAGAAAGAGAGAATACTAGGGTTAGAACTAGCATTTGTATTGCTGTAGCTAGAGCTTTGTAACAGACATTACTCATTTTTCTGATAGTTTTACTCCATGTTCTTGGTAGCAATCTCAAAAAACCCCCCAACCTCTTGGAAGAAATCTCACAAACAGTGAGATCAAATCTTTCCCAAAAGGAGCACTCAGACTACATGAGCTGCTATACTCTTTCTTCTTGGTACCCGATACAGAAATTGTTGGGGTTTTTATGGTCTTTTACCCAGTGTACCTTCAAAATGTCCTTGTTCAGGGCTGCAGGGTACCTGAGAAAGCATCCAGAATCACATTTACTTCCCCCCAGAACTGAACGGGGTCTACCCAAGACCCAATGTCTCCATCAGCATTCACACAATGCTCACTGCACCAGAGCAGAGTGAAGTATCTCCAGACATGAGTTAGTGGCACAATCTAAACAGAAGCTCAGCTGACTGACATACTGAACATGAGAGCATTGGCAAAGCTGACAGTGGAAACAGAGAGGAAATTCACTCTTGGAGTTGGAGGCACCTGGGTAAAAGCAGGAGGAGCTGCTGATTAACAGCTTCAGACTGCAGACCAAATACAAAAAGGATGAACAATAAAATTCTGTTATGTCTTTCTGTGGCATGCATGCAATTTATCATTAAGGTATATTCCATAGGTAGCTCCAGCAGTACATTTTCACAGTCTACTTGATGCATATGAAATTTGGCTTGGAGTTTCGAAAAAAGGCAAAAGTACAGAGATTCTATTCCATACAACAGGAAAACCAAAGCCCTGCAATATTAGTTACAACTGCAAAATTTTTATGACAGCTGAATCACTCAGTAAGGCAGGGAGCATGCAGTTGTGTCTCAGAGGGTGCACATTTAGCAGGCTGCTGGGGTTTCACTATAAAACACAACACGCCAGTTCCTTCACAGAACTCTAGTAGGTTTGGGAGGTATGACTGTCTTCTACCTTCTACCAGAAGTCAGATGGACCTGTCTCTGGGCATGTCTTTTTCCATAAATTGACCGGTTTGATTCCTTTTCCAACTTCTACCTATTTGTTTGCTGCAGAAGTCAGGTTTACTAGGTTCCCAGTTACCAGGGTCACCTCTGGAGCTTTTCTCAAAAACCTTTTTCCCTGCCTGTGGCACTGAGGTCAGTGCAAATTAGTTATTTTCTTGTTAACAATCTCAAACAAACCTCTTGGGATGAAGCTGACAAACAAATCTTTCCCAAAAGGAGTACTCAGACTACATGAGCAATTATACTCCTTATTCTTTCTCCTCAAGGAAGGAGGAGTGTTCTCCTCAACACAGAAATGAGTGTTTTTACATTTTACCCAGTGCACCTGCAAAATCCCCTTGTTCAGGGCTGCAGGACACCTGAAGAAGGATGCCATTACTGGAAATGTCATATTTGAGTTTATTTGGAAATTATGAGTGAATAATTTCTGCTCCAAGTGCATACACTTTAATCTGATGCAGTCCTGGAGACCCTTTTGGTCTCATATGGGAACCTCCCTGGCTGCCTTTACTGCTTATCAATGCAAATAACACACTTGGGTTTCCTGCAATGTCTTTTTTCTTCCAGAACTGTTCCTTTTGCCTCTCTGCCATGTGTTGGCACCATGAGTTCACCAGCACCTTCCTAGAGTCTGAGGTTACCCAGCAAAGTTTGATTAGGTTTGTATGTTCAGCAAGACACTCTTCAAAATATTTTTGGCCTATTTATTGCAGTTTTTGTTAACTTCTCCAAGTCTTACCTATTTTTCTCCACTGGACATGACTTAAATTCTGAATGATAGCTTTTTACTCCTGGTAACCATGCTCTCTGCCCTTTAACACAGGAACTACTTTTGATATAAGAAGAGGCTATTTAATGATATGCAAGTGCACTGAACCTTTATTATGCCTTTATGCAGACTCCATGGGGACTGTGCTAGCTGCTCCTTTATTTACTTAACCTTGCCATTTTAAGGTAGATTTCTGCAAAGCTCTGTATTTTTTATGTCATCTTTCTGTAAGGAGTTGAAGTTGACAATGGTAATATCAGTCCATAATTCTTTTCCTTATACTTAGAAAATTGTTAGCTTAGTTCTGCTGGATGTATCTGACCACTAAATGGGGCTGGCATCAGGCATCTCAGTCAATGTTTTACCTCAGCTCTCACTCCTCAGATAAACTCTTAGACCATCCCCCAAGAGTTAAATTGTACAGCTGCTCACCACCACAACTGGACTGCTGTGCCACACACCATTGTCTTCTGTAGCAAGTGTGAAATAACTTTTTCAGGAGTCAACCACTGTCAAGGGGTCGTGTCCATGTGCTGGAGGAGGCACAGTCCTTTATTGAAGAAGCTGCAGACAGCAATATTAGCTTCAGTTCCAACTTTTAAATTCCTGTAAGAAACAGACTAGTTTAGCCCTTTGGTGATCTGCAACATGTGAGGACTACACTTTTGTACTACACCTGACCTGCTGATTTCTTCAGTGCATACAGCAGAATGGCTTCATAATAAAAGCAGTCACGTTCACCTATACAGCTTTGGAGTTTGCAAGACTGTTATGTTTCTAATCATGAAAACCATGGCTTTATTGAGATGATAAAGTAGCCATAAATAAAAAGCTCACAGGAGCAGGCTGACAAATAAACTTTTAATGTGTTAGGTATGTATGGTGATGTAGTTTGTGGTGACAGCACATTGCTCAGGAGAGCAGGTGATATTCTGCTTCCTATTATACCAATGTCAAACCAGAGAATTTCCATTGTCTATATTTCAAGCAGTTCAACTAAGATAAAGATCTCTACACAGAGTTTCATAGCCTTTTTTTTTGCCACTGTGTAGTATTATTACAAAAAGAAAGTACTATAGAAGTCAAATTACTTTCAATATTGTTTCTGATAATAAATGCACTAAAAATGGTTTAGTCTTATCCATTAATCATAACAAAATCAGAAAAAGAAGCTGAAATAGATTTCACCAACCCTATCTCCTACACTGTTATGAAACTTAGGTGTGTGACCAAAGCAATGCCTATCAGAGTTACTGTCACTGGAAACCAGACACCTCTGGGTGGACATTGTCATTTTAGGTCTCACAATGACAGCACTTGGTGTGAATCACATTTCCAGCCCTTAGATTATTTGTAGTAAGAATAAAACAAGAGGAAATTATAGAAAGGAAAATAGAGAAGGGCAAAAAGCATCGTGCATATGTACAGGAACCACAATGGGAAGCTGTAAGCAGAGGTGGGATGGCAGAACAGATCCTGGGAACAAGCACAGACAGCTCTAAGTGCAGACTTTTGATCCCCAACCTCTTCCCATGCTGACCTCTGTACCTGACAATCTTGGGCAGGTGTCCTGGGAGCACTCCCAGCCCTGGCAATGGGCTCTGCCTGCAGGGCTGGCTGGACTGGGCAGTCCTGGTCCAGAGCAGGTTAATTGAACTGAAGGCACAGAGAGACAGAGGGACAAAAGTAGGGCAGCATCTGCACACAAAGCCTGAGCTGCTTAACTTACACTAATGGAAAAAAGGATTTGAATAGCTAAAACCTGGAACACTGAACTGAGATGCAAATATAACTCCAAGTATGTATTTCTGGGCTCTAGGAGGACTGGTAGAGAGGAAAATGATAACCATCTTGCTACTGTTTTGGAGGATTTGTTCCCCTCCTCCTTTTTTTAAATAACAGAGATATTATTTTCAGTCTAAAATTGTCTTTTTGTATGTAAACTCAAGAACAACTGGAACTCTGGTTCCAGTCTTAGAAGTGACATTTACATATATGTGCACTCATGTACAAACACTTTTTCACAAAAGTATACAAATCCTATGCCCAACCTGCCCCCCCCATTTTTCTGCCTCCAAACATTTGCTTTGTTATACACCCTCAAGGAAGATGATGGCAAATAACTACACATAAAAAGAAAGTTTGTTTTCAAAAAATAAAACCCAATGTAGGCTGTTTCTAAGAGGTAAATATAAATCAGATGTATTTCAGATATTCACTTATTCAAATGCTATACCTGAAAAGGCAAAGGGCAGGTTCTATTCAAATTTGAAGCAACATAAAAAAAGAAAAAAAAAAAGGAAAAATTTGGTACCACTCTCTTAAGTACCACAGAGATATCTGCCATTTTTATGTAACATAACAGCATGGCAGACTATAATTTCACATTTCATGAACCTGTTTCTATGTGAGCATTCTTATTTGAAAGGTAAATCAGATTATCTCCACTATTCACAACAGAGTGGGAGTCATGTAGGTTCATTTTCATTTTATAGATGAAATTATTTAGGAAGAAACATTGAGACTTTCTTGATGCAACATACAATAATATTGACTGAAGAAGGGATGGGGTCCAGGTCTGTGGCCATCTACCTGTATGCATTAACCTCTAGGCTTTCAAGAAGTCTGATGCATACCAGAAAATTAATTTTCTACCTATTATATTATACTTTTCTGTCCTAGGGCAACAGTCATATTTCCAAAAAAAGTAGTGATTTTTGTATTGGATGGGAGGGGATATTTTAAGCAGATGTCCAATTAATTTGTTTCCTCTGGAACAAATTCTCACTGTGCTTTTCAATGTGCAGTTTTACTCTGCCATTGGCTGCTTCCTGGACTGGCAGAGTGATGAAGGGCAGGGAAAGAGAAAACACACAGGTTTACCTGCTCACTTCATGAAATGAAGGTACAGCAAATCTTTCACCTCTGCTGGCCTCCCTTGAGGGCCCTTCTGAGTGTCATCACTACACCTAACAAATGTTTACTTCTCCTTCATTTTAGTTGTGGCAGAATTATTGGAAACTACCATACTATCCTTGGAGAAAGGATCTCCTGGGAAATGTAGAATTTTACTATTCTTATTTACCTTTTTCACCCCCTACCTAAAAAGAAAAAAAAAGTTTTCTTTTTTTTTTTAAACGCTTAATGCAATTAAACCTTCTCTCTCTCAGGGAGGGAGTCAGGGCCACCAACCTACATGTAGTCTAAGGCAAAGATACACCCAAGACCATGTTTAACACTGCTCCCCTTCTCTTTTTGGTGGAGCATGGAATTTAACATTACATATGGTAGAGCCAGACTACAATAGTTTTGAGAGCTGTAGGGGAAGGGTCGTTGGCTTTGTGGCTGAACTCCTCACCTGTTCCCATGGGGAGAGGGTGCCCTGCAACGAGACAGATGGCTCCTACAGGAGCTCAGCAGAAATGTCCATGTGTACCCTACTTATTTTTGTATGGCATTCATTGATTCAGCCTGCTTCTGAGACTCTTTCTCCCCTTCTTAATAGGAATTTTATCATGTTCTTAAATCTTTGCCAGTTTCAACGTGGCTGATTTAATTTCACACAAACAAGTGTGGGAGCAGCAGTCTGGGTTCCCCTGGATAAACACCAGACCACGTGCCACTTGTGTTTGACTATGTCAGCCGTGAGACCCATTAAGTACAAAGTTCTGTCAGACAAGACATAAATCTTTCGTCAACGAAAGGGGTACATTATCTACTTCTCAGCTGTTTGGTTTCTGAACGGCTACCTGAGGTTTAAGATAAACATTGAGCATTTCTACTTAAAAAAAAAGAAAAAAGAAAAAAATTAAAAACAGAATTATTTCTCTCATACATTGAACATCAATGTCAAATCATAGAGAACAGGGTTTGGTTGTCATAGCATGTCCCAGGTCAGCCTGGAAATGTAGCAGTAAAGTGGAAGGATTTCTAAAGAAGCAAAGAATTTACTAGCACTTTGGCTGTAATATACTTTGTACCTTCTGAGTCAGTCCCATGCAATGAAGCTGACAGATTAACTCCTGAGCCAAGTGGGTGCAACTTTGCTGGGTTAAGGAAGCTGTGCCCTGCATTCCCAGGAATGCATTCAGCCCAAGATTGTGAAGAGGGTTATGTTGAACTGGGATCCTTATTCTCAGCCACTGTCTTCTTGTTCCCAGGTATCTTCATACTGAAAAATGTGAAAAAAGTATAGTGATGACTAGTCAAATGACAACAGTTTAAAGGCTCAAGGATTTAGTAGCTCTCCATGAATACAGTCAATTTCTGCTCAGTTTTCCATTCCTATATACGTTGAATTTGAATTTTGATTTTTTTTATACCATTTTGCAGGTGATATCAGCCTTATTAGGGTAAGCTGATAGGGTTATCTGGTACTGTTGGACTTGCACTATCCAACTCCCCAAAATATCTCCGGGACTCATCCCCATCTTTCAGTGACATTTGGCTGTTTTTCATATAACTCCTCCTTATCCACCCATGAATTCCTCAGAGCACCATCTGTAAATTTGTCAGCTTCTCACCCCGTGATCCCTCATATCCAGCAATTTCTTGTGCTATGTCCTGCAGTTTCTCACATCTTCTGCTGCTCAGTGCCCACCAGGCTAAGGCACTGGCAGAGGTCCCATCACTTGCCCACAGCCAGCATCACAACCTCAGCCTGGTCCAGTGGCAGAAAAATATGTGCATTCTGCTAGGACTGAACAATAGCAACTACAGTATGTAAAAAGTAAAAAGAAGGAGTTTTATGGATTGAATGGGATACCTCGTTCTTATTCTGCACAGTTCCTGATGAGTTATGGAATGAATTATTAAGTGAGAAAAGAGGATGTACCATCTGTTCCCAAACAAAGGTAAAACCTTCAGTTAAATAAGAGCTTGAAAGGATCATGAAGACACTTGTGATTAGCCTAGGGAACTGGAGGCCACTGCAGGAAGCTGCTTCAGGGGGTGATGGGTTCAGATCTGACAAAATAGAACTAGGAGTTGAGAAAATTATACTTTAGGAGAAATGTCTTTGAATGCGGAGGAACAGTGATCTAAATAAAACCACAACAATTGTAGCACCCATAAGATTCTATATATTAGATTTAGATCCTCAGAAGAAAATGAAAACATCTCAATGTAAGAAAATAAACATCAGCTACAATAGTAAAGCAGATAGACTGCAAGTGCATACAACTATTTAAATGCAATTTTGGAAAATCAAGCTATGAATATGTGATTTTTGGCATTTTTGTTGTAGAAGGGCTTATCCCATTTTTTCTGATTCTAGGATTAATAAGCATTATACAAACCAAGCATAAAATAAGCAACACCTCATTCAGCACTCTCCCCAGAATTTCCAATGTATTTATGTACTGCTGGGAACATGGTTATAGAAGTGATTAGAAAACATCATGGCAGGAAACATTTGATGTTAAATATTTGAGTTATGCTTCTATCACATATTGTCTGAAATTCTCTTACTTTTTAGATTTCAATCTTTTCAAAGTTTTCCTGAAGCTTCTGGCACATTTTCTGCAAAATGTGTACATGAAAGACAACACATTCATAGAGCACTCTAGCCCTCTGGTATTGTTTAAACACTGATGGTTAAGGTTTAAATTTACAGGGAACAAATAATTCTACATCAAAACTAAGGTGTTGCATGTTTATTTACAGATCAGGACCCAGTAGTAATGTGTATTTGTCATGGAAACAGATTTGAATTTAATTCTAAACCATGTTTTGCACAGGGAAAATGTGAGTTTCATTTTACTTGTCTCTGTTTTCAATTATAATTTGACAAAAGAAATAACTGCATTACCTATTTGATTTGCCAAAATTTTATCCCAGCACCACCTGTTGAGCCCTCGGCACTCCAATCCTGACATATAGCAGAGAACAAAATTATGCAGTTGGCATACTAACCAGCAAGGATGCCAACAAAAGCATAATATAGTCTTTGTACTCAAAGTATAACAAAATATATATTAAGCTACCAACTGCAAAGTTTTAAGAAAGCCACATTTAATTATACATGAACATATCTTTCCAACAAATAACTCAGTAGAAAAATGGTATGGAAGTTGGAAAGGACACTTTTTGTATGGTTTGCTTTGGTAAATCTTGCAAGCTTAAAATAAATAAAGTTTCACAATACCACAGTAGATTTACATTACAGATGGCAAAAAAAAAAGTCAGTTAGTTTATACAAATAGATGGGTTCAACACTATCAGCTCCACAGTTTAAACAAAATTCCCCACGGTCATTTCTGGCTAACAGAAATGAACTAACACAGCACTGGTCTCCCAGGAAGGTGGAAGAAGAGGCTTCTAGCAACAGGTCTGGATCAAAATCTCTCTTCAGGAACGAACTGAGACCAAAGCAGTAGGGAGTAACTGTGTCTCTAAGACGTGTTTCTCAAAGCAGCATTGAGTCAGGAAAGTAATCACAACTGCTTTTCTGGCTCTTCTGACCTGAGAGCTGCACAGAACAGGGCTCAGAAGTAGAAGAGAGCTAGAACAGGTCAGTAGGCATGAGGCAAAACTTCTGTTGTTCAGTTATACAGAGGTCAGATGAGATCTGAGAAGGGGCTGTGAACTCACAGGGGATTTATACACTGGGAAGGGCTACCAAGGGTCCTAGCAGTGATGCTAGAATTTCCAGAGTTTTCCCAAAAACATGAGTTAAACCACCACATGCTTTTTAAGCACTGTTTTTAAATACAGTGACAATTTACAGATTTGTATCACCTCCCCAATAAGCCTAAGAGAAAATTAAATCTAGAAACTAGATTAAATTCTAGAAATTCTAGAATTATAGCAGTGCTAATTCAAAGAGACTGTTGGCTAGAAAAATAACATTAGATATAAAATAAGGATTGTGTTGCAAGGTAAGTAGAAAACAAGGAATTATGAGATTTATACCTGCTCACCCAGAAACTGCTGTAACTGCCCTCAGACAGACCCAGGCATGAGGACAAAGTAAGGCACAAATAGCTAGTAGACCCACAAAAAAAGCCCAAACAACACTTTGGGAGAGGGTAATTGCCAGTGTTGCAAAAATTCTCCTGAAGAATTTGCACAGGGCTGAATATACATGTTCTGATGCTGGCTAAGGCTCCAGTCAACATTTTCATATGAAGCATAAAGGAAAGACTATTAAAACTTTGGCTAAGGCATAAAGATGCTATAGGCTAAATAAAACATCTAGAAAATCTTTAGAGACCATGGTGTACAGCTTCCAGAATAGACTGTGGTAGTGTTAGCTCATAAGCTTGGAGGACTTGATGACCTCAGAGGTCTTTTCCAGCCTCAATAATTCTGTGGTTCTGTGACTAGAGAGAAAAAGCCCAACTAATTTTGTAAACAAGGAAACAAACCGGCTGTAAATCAGATATAAAGGTTTTTCTTATTCTGCTAACTTTCTCACTCTGAGCTACTCAACTAATTATTACCACTGTAGGCTTATACAAGCCTAAATGGAGGCAGCACCTCTTGTCACCTGTTAGCTATCACTTGATACAAAGTTCTGCTATTTTTGTTTGGTGTGGAACATTTCAAACTGTATACAGAAAATTGCAGAATAATGTTGCACTTGGATTGCTTTCTTACCAATGCAAACAGCAACCAGCATTTAGTTGCAGTTGTGGAATCTCTGTCTTTGGAGGGTTCAGTTCAACTGGACACAGCCAGGGTGTGATGAGAAGTGCTTTGGGGAGGGGGTTGGACTAAATGACCTACAAAAGTCCCTTTCCAGCCTAAATCATCTATGATTGTAAAACTGACCTAAAATAATCAGATATATTTTCTTTCCATTTATTATTACATTATTTGTCATACTTGTTTGAAGGCTGGAATGTGTTTACTGTTTATAATTGTTTACAAATGATGGTTTGTAATTATGTATGTAAATATAATTTTATAATTTATTCACTTTTTGCTTGAGGGATTGATCAAATAGAAGCAAAATCCTTAAATGGATCAGTAAGCATACTGGATGCCTGTGGTGTAATTCCAATGAACCAATGAGAATGCTTGCCTAAAATTCCAAAAATACTCCAATATCTTTAATTCTTCTGTGTTGAAAAAGTAAAATGACAATTGTTAATGAGTAAGTTTTTCCTTCAAAGTTGTAATAGCAATTGTAAAAAACTCAACAGGAATTAGTATGCATTTAGGAAAGCCAAATGTAGTTGATCTCTCTTCAGTTTCAAGTATCTTTTGGGGTAACCACATTTCATTTAGGAAAATAAGGCTAGAGGAAGTATACATTTGGCAGATAGTTTGGCATCATCTATGTCTAGGTTTCTCAGATGTCTAAGAGCCAAGAAAATGTGCCAGGATTTTAATTTCTTTCAGATAGCAGATCCCATGTAATCCTCACTCTTGATGAGGCTGTCAAATAAAGTATCTGGATAGTGTTTGAATAGGGCATTAAATGTCTCCTATAAGAGAATCCATCATAATTTCTTTCCTTTTCAGAATAACTAGAAATTTTTACATTGAAATGTGGAGCTTTAAGTTTTATACTCATCAACTATTAAGAAAACTCACTCCATCATAAGCCCAAGCCATGAATATTGTGAGATTTACAGGTAGGTAACAGTGAGCTGTACAAAAGGCAGCATCTTTTCAGGCAATCTTTGAAGTCTGCTTTGAGTAACCCAAATGCCTCAGGCACTGCTCTGCTCCACTGCCATTCAACAGGTAGATGCTATTAGTCCCTTGTACCATCATATGAAGTGGGATTTGCAAATTTAATTCCATTTAAATCTGGACAATCTGGGAAGGGTAAATGATTCTGGAATGAAATGCCAGTGATCCTTATATTTAGTTCTGTGTCTGCAGCACTGCTCCAAGCAATCGGCCCTGGTCTGCATCACATTTCTCTTACTGTTTGGATAGTCTGATAGTACACACATATCCTCTGGCAGAAACCAGCTCCACTGGGGATCCTTTCACTTTAAGATTGAGTTTACCTGTCACTGAAGGTGACTGAGGTCAGCTGGCTTAAAATGACTGATCTATAATCCACACTTCCTAAAAGGATGAGTGAAATCCAAAGAGACTCTCATACATTCCCAGGGAGATCTTAGCATCTTAAAAATAGACCTTGACACCACTCCAAAGTTTAGCCTCTGCCTTCACAAAGAGGAATCAAAATCAGCTTTGGTGCAGATCCTCCACAGGAGACAGTTCTCAAAGTGCTACTGAGCACTCTGTGACTTCCTTATCATTCAGCAGCTTGTCATTGATCCCTCTGCCAGCTTTCACTAACAGTGAGATACTGCAGCTGACTAGAAGCAGGAGAGAGAGAAAAAAACATGTGTTTTCATACTTCCACATTTACTTCTCTAGTTCCTCCTTTACATCACTACTTTTGAAGATACCTCTGTACAACTGGGCTCAAGGTGATAGATGCAGGGCATCTATCTATAGATAGGCATCTCTATTTTCTGTAGAAAAATCCTACCATGATGAATAGAATTCTATAGAAACAGCTCTAGGAACTTAATGTATTTGTAGAATTAATCTCGCTATAAATTTTTGAGCCACCTAATAAAGATTTACATCAAGAATAATATTCATTTTTGCATTCTACAGAGTTTTGGCCGGAACTTGTCCCATTCTGCTTCCTTCCCATCATAATCACATCATTCCTGCTGCAACCCAAGCCATCCACCCTTCTGGAAACTGGTTTAAGATTTACCCAGTGCTGCTTCCAAACACAAAGTGATTTCCTGTGTCAAATGACTAACCTGTTGCATTGGGAAGAGAAGAAATATAATTTCACTGTCAGCCTCTGAGCTAGCAAGGTGATTCATCAGTTTGTTTACATAGTGAAGAGCACACTTTGGTAAGAGGCACAAGAAAGGGTGATGATTTCATTTGGCATCCCCTAATACTGACTTTTATGTTGGCACTTACCCATTTAGGCAGCTATGTGTAGAGTAGGCAACTTGAGAAACAGGCATGAAATTAATGCAACAAATTGTCTTCAAAGAATTTTCTTGATCCATAATTGTATTAAAATGTAACAAAAACATTTTTCCACAATAATTTTGCTCATTTCAAGGGATACCTGATACACAAGGGACTTTTTCCCTTCCTGTGGCAAGTAAACACAAAGCCACCATGGTTCTTGTCAAACTTGTTCAAAGTTTACATGGATCTGGTTGGACAAATATGGGGGAAAATTATATCCAATGTTTTGGGCACTAGCCCATGCACCTCCTTACATCTCAACAGTGCTTCTTCCAGCTTTTGATGCATGTTTCTAAATAAGGTTTGGAATTGTTTGGATTATAGTATTTAAAAAAATATATTACATGAAACAGAATATAATTTTGGCTCTGTGAAACCTACCTCTTTCTCATGATTTTTTTTCTAATTGGAAACAGTAGCTAGTGATTTTTGCTCTGCTTTTCTTGGATGCTGCTGTTTTAGGGTTATCTATTGCCTGAAAGAACAATTGCTTCTCACATGCTATTGAAGAAGATCATCTTGTGATGGAGCTAGAGATGACACAATGCTGTACTGAAGGTATCTTGTACAGCGGCAAAAGCCAGAGGACTTGTCCTTTTCACTACCAACTTCATTAAATTTCTGTGTGGTGGGTAGCTGAGTGAAATCAACAGAGTTTTCTGCTGGACTTTTAAATGGACCATGATATATGTTATTGATAGGAATTACATATTAATGGAGAGGTTCCCATTTTCCCCGAAGTTTCAGCATTATATAGAAGAAAGGGAAAATAACCTGTTAAATACCCTCTAAACCATTATTTGGAAAGATTGTTATTTTGCATTAAATAAAATAGATAAAATTTTGAGTTTTTTCAATGTCATTGGCAAAAATCACAACTGAAATATTTCAGCAGAAGGGAAGTTTGCAGACAGCAAGCTAAGGTATTTGCTTGGTTGTCTTTGGCACTCCTAGTATTTAAATCCAGGGTTCCAATACTGTCAATACGTACAGGACTCTTTACAGGAATTATGAACAGAGATCAATAGTTATTCCTACAGCAGGTCAGCAGGCACATAACTTACTGAAGTGGAAGGCTCAGTGCTTTTGACCTCTCTCCTACCTCAACAAATAAATCCAAAGCCAGGGCAGGCATATCACTGCTCGTGGGCTGGGGGCCTTCTGGAAATTCCTCCATTAAGCAGAAATCTTTGAGGAAAGTATTAATTCATTTAACCTGGTTTGCTTCTGTGCTTGCCTATGAAGCACGAGCACATTTATGGCAGCTGGTAATACAAAGCTGCATCTCTTGAAGACTTGGGCTCCACTCTGCTTCCTGGGTTAAAAGGTGGACAAAATCTGAAAGTTAAGAAGGTGTCACTAGAGATGATCTAAAATTCAGGGGAATTATCCTCTGATCTGGAAAACTTCCTGAAGGCTTCACCCTCCTTCACACAATGTATTTGAATGCCAGGAGACTCGTTTGCAAAAAATTAAATCAGTTACCAGGTGCTCTACCTGGAGAAGCAGAATTGAAATCTCCAACCTCTGTTGTAACCTGAGTGGTTTGGTTCACCCACAGCAGCAGGGTTTGCCCACACCTGCCCTGCTGACACTTCTGCCCTTTCTTTTGTTTCATTTTGAAAACCAATCGCCACGAAACCAGCGTCAGTGTCAGCTCAATGGTGTGGACACTGGCAGTGCCCCGCTCACGCTTTACCTTGGTTGTTATAGAATCACAGAATCATAGAACTGGCTGGGTTGGGAGGGACCTCAGAGATCATCAAGTCCAACCCTTGATCCACTACCCCTGTGGTACCTAGAATCTAGACCATGGCACTGAGTGCCACATCCAGTCTCTTCATAAATATCTCTAGGGATGGAGAATCCACTACTTCCCTGGGCAGCCCATTCCAATGTCTGATCACCCTCTCCATGAAGAAATTCTTTCTAATATCCAACCTAAACCTCCCCTGGCACAACTTAAGACCGTGCCCTCTTGTCTTGCTGATAGTTGCCTGGGAAAAGAGACCAACCCCCCCCTGGCTCCAGCCTCCTTTCAGGGAGTTGTAGAGAGCGATGAGGTCTCCCCTGAGCCTCCTCTTCTCCAGGCTGAACACCCCCAGCTCCCTCAGCCTCTCCTCACAGGACTTGTGCTGGATCCCTTCACCAGCCTGGTTGCCCTCCTTTGGACCTGCTCCAGGACCTCAATCTCCTTCCTGAACTGAGGGGCCCAGAACTGGACACAGGACTCGAGCTGTGGCCTCACCAGGGCTGAGTACAGGGGCAGAATCCCTTCCCTGGACCTGCTGGCCACGCTGTTCCTGATCCAGGCCAGGATGCCATTGGCCTTCTTGGCCACCTGGGCACACTGCTGGCTCCTGTTCAGCTTCCTGTCAATCACCGACAGTTTCCCAAGAACCCGGGAACGGCCCGAGGGAGCCCAGAGATGAGACTGACCCTAAACCCCCCAAAAAACCTGCCGAGTGCCCGGACCCAACCCCCCCCTCTCTCCCTCCGCCCGTTCCGCGGGCGCGGATGAGGAGCGCTGTTCCCGCCGCCCAGCAGAGGGCGGTGCCGGCCCGGAGTGAGGCGCGGAGCGGAGCCGGCCCCCCCGAAGCAGCTCCCCCGGGGCCGCGGCGGCAGCGCGGAGGGGATGCGCGGGAGCGCGGGGTTTGGCAGCAGCCCGGTGCCGAGGGAAGCTGTCATTCCTGTGCTGGTTTTTTAACTCTCCTGAAGATACACAAGGAGAAATGTCAGCTCCCAGTTTAGAAGGCTCTGTAGGTACAATTTAAGCAATTCTTGAGGGGATTATAATTTTTTTTGAGTTAAATAAAATTGCCATTCTTGTATTTTGTACATGCTTGTTACTCTGAACTGTCCCAAAGCAGCTTTTTTTTTTTTTTTTTTTTTTTTTTTTTTTTTTTTTTTTTTTTTTTTTTTCCTTTTCTGGTGTGTTTTTGTCATTTCTTTTGAGAAGGAGGAATTGAAGAGGGACAGGGGCCTTTTACTTGGGAGTTGGAGACCCAGAGGGTTTTTGTTAGCTGTTATCAGGAGTTGTGTAAAATCCCTTCAGTGCAGGCAGATGGAACAAGCACTGCGTGTCCTGGGTGCTTTCTTCTGCCAGCCTTTGGCCCAGCACTGCCCAGGGACCCTCTGGGGACATTTCTGAAAACTTCCCCACTCCTGTCCCACTGGACACGGGGAATCCTCTCTGCCTGCACCTCACTGGAGACTTGGGATACAAGAGGCGTAGATTATACATTCTCCTTTCCACTTTTTCACTCATATCGAAAGCCTGGAACCAACCACAGATACTTCTAAAACCTTTTCCTTAAATACCTCAAGCTGCAGAAAGAAAAATAAATCCAGTTTATTACCTGGTTTTTTTTCCTCAATGGATGTGGGTTTTATTGTGTTTCTCCAGCATTGTTCTGAAATTTGTTTCATAAAGACCTACATATAAAAACACCAGAAAAACCATATTTGAATTTGTATTTGTATGTCTATTTATTTATATTTTGCAAAATTTATATTATTTCACTGTTCTTTGATTCCTTAATATGAAAGCAACTGAATCAACCATTTAAGGTTTACTTTTCTATGCTTAACAAAATAATGAAGTATGACAGTTTATGGTTTTTCTCCTCTGGATGGCAGTAACTCCTGCTTAAATGTTCATAACCCATGACTGCAACACCCCACAGCAAGGGATTTCCTTATCTTTGTTAGTGTACTATCCAAAAGAAATATTTACTTTCATTCATTTTGTGTTTTTTCAAATCAAAATTTTAAAGCTAAGTAAGCTTTCAAATAAGGAATCCATTTTATGTAAAAATCTAATTGCATGAGTTCTATGTATAAAAACAGAACAGAAATCATAAGAAAGGAACTGATGCTGAGTACTTGCATCTATTTCTATCTAATTATGTTTCATAAAAATTAACAAATGTTTCTGAGAAATCAGATTCCTTGTTATTAAATAACCAAGCAATAAAAATCAGAGAAATGTCCTGAGTGTACCAGAACTTCTGCTCATTTAAAATATTCTCATTGTAGCAGAGCACATCTGGATTTCTTGACTGTTCATTACAATGTGAACCTTTAAAAGAGAAAAAACATCCAAGTCAAGATGATTTCCAAACAGCCCCTGTGCATCCATGTAAGTTAGCTCAAAAAAAGAGATATAAAGGGGGAATTCCCTCCTCTCTCCAAAACTGACCAAAAAATCATTTTCATAGAGAGCAATGGTCCCCAGCCCTGGTTCAGCAAGAGCACACATTTCCCCTGTGTCCTAATATTTATTAGTCTATCAAAGAAAAAGGAATTGATTCTATCTACAAGTTCTTGGTCCATGGGCTGAGATGGCCAGTGGAGGTCTAGGAGTGGTTTTGAGAACTGGGTGTTTTTCTACCGAGAGCATAATGTTACCAGCTCGTTTGAAAACTTTGTTTTCAAATAGAGGAAGAAACTTGGCTCTTAGAACTGAGAAAAACATTTCTGTTCGTATCTCTTTCAGTGGTAAAAAAATAGATTCGGCAGATTTAGCAAGTTTACATTAATTTCTCCAGAACCATGACACTGTGTACATTTCCCCTCAATATTGCTGGTGCTCAGAAAAGCCACATCCTTATGCTGTTCTGTTTCTGCCACTACTGTCCTGAACCTTCAGTAACACAGCAAGGTTCTGCTTATTTATCTATTCTTCCTATATCTGAAAGAGAGAAACAAAACACTTCTGTGGTAAAAAGGCCAATATTGTAAAGGGTCCTACCTGAGCATTGCAAAGCCTCTGGGGTGATTGAAACATCAGTCCAGCACTGGAAATGATGTGTTTTTGGGAGGCATGGTGTCTCCTGAGTTTCTCGTCAGGCTGGGGAGCAAACTTTGTTACTCTCCTGGAAAAGGAGCATCTCCTACTCCCTGGGTTGAATCCAGCTCCACAATGCAGGGAGAAACAGAGAATTACTGGCATACCATCTTGATCTCCCCTACTTTATTGTTTGGGTCATTTTCTTGAGGAGCATAGCACAGGTGCTCAAGAAGCTTTAAAGAGAGACGACACTGGGAGAAAAACTGCAAATTACTCCAAACTATCGCCTTGGCCTCTTTTTTTTTGGTTTTTTGTTTTTTTTTTTTTTTTTGAATGTCAGAAAACCTGAAAAATAATAATGATGTGGATGTAGCTAAAATGATATTACAGCTTGCCACAAAGCTGAGATTTCATCCTTTCAAAAGAGAAATAAAACTAGATAAATCATTTGTTAGGCTGCAGGTCCATACCTCTGAGATTCCCTGATTTACTGAAAATTTTCTCTGAAGACTTCATTAAGTTCTGGCTCTGGCACCAATTTTTCAGCAAAAGATAAAGCACTTTGAGAAGCCGTCCCAAAAGGTTCCTCCTTAGCATGTCTGTGAAGGCCTGTTCTGCTCATACAGACTCCTGAGCTGGAGAGGGGGGATGGGGAGGAAGAGGGAGAACTCCCCTCCCAGACAAGGAGAGAGGAAATACAAGACTGGTGGCATGTAGCAGTTTTCTGTCCTATTAAACATAATGCTCTCTCCCCACTTAAGTATGTGAATTTGCCCCTGTTCACCATGGTATCAGGTAAAAGAAGGACAGACATACTAAAAAATAATAAACGGATTAAGCAGCCAGCTGCAAATTTATTTTGTACTGTGTAATTTTCTAGGTACAAGCTTTATCCAGAATGTGGGAGGAAGGTTTCTGCCATATAATGCTGGGATGCTGAGCTACCAAATATCTGAGCTCTCTCATGCTGCCCTGTCTGAAACATGAGCATTCTGTATAGTCTCTTTTTGAAAAAGATGTAATTCATGAACCTCCCCATTCCCTTAGCTCTGGAAAATATCTGTACCCGTTTCCTAGATGTACCTGTGGCATAGCAGAATTACAGGCAGAATACATGCAGCAATGCATATATTATAAAAACTCTGTACTTCATCTCCCTGATAATGGAAGTTGATGGAAAACAAAGATGCTTTTCTAAATGTTTCAGGGTGCCATCTCTGACAGTTGAGGCCAGGAGAGAGAAGGCACACAGAACCTCTCAGGCTGAGATCCAAAACAGAGATTTCAACTTTATTGTGAGGACAGAAGAGCACTGTGCACTTGAATTTCTAGCTGTTGGCACTATAACTCTACCCAGTTGAGTCAGAAGGCCAGGCTATAGCTGGAGCTCAGTTTGAAAGGAGATTTCAAACAGATTAAAAATTCCTGTTCATTTCAATCTCCTAAATCAAATAAGACTCTCTGAAAGATTGATTTCTTTCTAAATTCTGAATAATTCTTTAAAATATGATCATGATATTATGAGTATATGGCCATTTTTTGATCCTGGTTTAAACACACATGTATGGGATTCATGCTAACCTTCCTGATGTCTGCAGTTTAAGTCTGTCAATTGTTTGTCTGGAAAACAGTCAACTTTAAAAAAAAAAAAAAAAATTCTGCTGGGGACAGCAGCCCTGTATCAGACTGGAGATGTTTTGTAGCCCAAGGACCTCAACTATAACTACAAGGTGAACTGTGTGCAAGAAATGTGAAATTTTGTTGAAATGCCTATTCCTATTTTCTCAAACTAATTAGCAACAGCAGCCTTCCAGGGCTTTCTTGCTTTCTTGTGCAAATGCAGTGGCTGTAATGGAGCAGTCCTCTTGAAATGAGGGCAGGATTTCCCTTTTGGTGTTCAGTTAATAGTAGGATCTCTTCTAGAACATGCTTTCTGCTACCTGCTGCATGAAGTTCTCTGCAATGCTATACAAATGGGCAGTACAAGTAAAACTCATCCTAGTTATTGCTGCTCTCAGGTTTGTTTCACCCAAGCAAGGTCTTGTTGACTTTTCTTTATGTATAGCATCTACTGCTGATTCTACCTGTAGGAAATCAAAGAGGGGAAAAAAAAAAAGTTTCTCTGCATAGAATATACTCTTGTTTTAAAAAGAGCTGCTACATGAAAACCTTGTAGGGTTTCTGGGTTGCTGGAGTTTCCTGAGGCAGGCTTGTCATTGTTGATAATACACTTAACACAATATATCAGCATGCTACAGAAAGATTTCCCAGGACTGGCTATGCCCTTTTTACAGCAATAAGAAAGAATGACTAAGGTATAAAAGGGCATACTGCAGTGAAGTATTTTTGTGAGTGAGGACTGCAGGGGCAGATAAGACAGATAAAACTAACACCTTCTGCAACCATGAAGAAGTTAGCAAAAGAAGAAGTTTAAGGGGGAATGCAATTAAAAGTCAAGTATACTGAACATTCACACATCCAAAAAAATTACCTCTATAGCAGGGTTGGCTGCTGGGAAAACCCTGTGTGATCCAGAAAAAAGAAACCTTTTTTTCATGTAATGGCACAATTGGATGTAGAGATAGGGTTGGTTTGACATCTCTGGGCTCCTGCCAACTTTGCTGAATCTGAAGAAATAATTGCAGAGCAATCTGAGCAATACAGTAAATCCTGAAACTAAGTTTCACACAATTAAACCACCACATTCAAATGGTCAGGGACTACAAGTGGAAAGAAAAAAGGACAGAGTCTGTTTTCAGGAAGTGTATTTCTTATGATGTCCAAGTTATATTTAAACTGATTTATAAAATGATTTTGTTGTAAACCATCAGTATACAATGCCCCCTCCTGCTGCTAGCTTCCCCAGTTGCACTGTGTGTTCCTGTGCTTTCCACCTGTTTCAATATCCTCTGCTCTGTCACCTGCTCTATCCTCTATGGACCTTGCTAAGGCTACAAAGGATCTACAAAGGTTTGTTATCTTATATACATATATTATAATACATATATATTTTATATTATTTTATGTATATTTGATATAATTGAGATTTTAGTGCTGCTTTTTAATGAAACTCTATTTGTAAGCCCAAATAGTCCACTGTTCCTTGCTTGCTACAACTAGCTATTCACAACTGAGATGGATGTATTTGATAAAACAATAAACCCCACAAAAATGAAAATCAGACCTCTTCATAGTCTCCTTTTCTTCAAGGGACACAGGAATACTGGAAAAGTATTAAGATGATAATGGCCTTTTGCACTGCCTGTAATTATTCTGTTAGCAGCAGACTGGCTGTTCAATCAACTAAAAACATGAGGATCCAAGTTCTTGCATGGGGCAAATATGGCCCAGAATCATTGCATTGGTAAAGTTTGCACTAGCAGTTACTGAAATCTATTTAACTAACTCCTGGTGAGTTTCTAAGGATGACCAGAATGCCTTTATGTAACTTGCTCCAGGCATCAAGGCTTCACAGAAATCAACCCATCCTCTCCTCCTTTGCACATTTTATTTCTCCTTTCCAAAATGACTTCATTCTAACCAAATGACTAACATTCTAACTCAGTATCATTCTAACAAAATTTTATAAGCATGTGATAGACAGATGGCCCAAGTCTCCTGAAGACATTTCAAAGGCCAAAAATTACCAAGATGTGCAGTTCTTAGCTTAAGGTAATGGGAATGCCACCCCTTAGCTTCAGTAACTACTCAGTGTAAGGGTATAGGGGCTGCTATGGCAATCCAATGCCATCCATCAAATCCCTTTTAAATGGTATCTGAGAATTAATTTGCATTTTTTACAAAGTGGTTGCAAAAAGGACCAGTGATACTAATGGATCAGCAAGCCATTAATGCATCTAGTACAAGCTTTTCTTAGATTTTCTCCAAGATAAAAGGTTTTCTTTTGGTTATCTGTCTTTGCAGTACTGATCAAAGAATGTAATTTTTATGTGAGTCAAAGAAATACTCTCTATTGATTGATAGAAGTTGCTGCATAAAGAATTTAAGTACATGACATGATGTGCTTAATAGGAATCACCACAGGAAATTTTATAAAAAATAAAGGATTGTCTTTGATTTCATATACTTAAATAGCACCAGTAAAAAGTACCTGGTGGCTAATAGTAGTAACAATAAGAACAATGACAACCATCATCATCATTTACCCCTGAGTTACCCTAATGAAGCCTTGGATCAGTCATACCATTTGGGAAGCCCATACCATTTGCAGTTGAACATCATGCCTTCACTTCTGGTGGCTTTTTTCCTCTGTTGTCCTCAGAGTCTGATGGACGTGGTTCAGAACAAGTGCATGTCTGCACATGGAAAACAAAGCAGCTTAAAGCACTCTGATTTGCTCACATCATCAGAACAGATATACAGAGAAAAATATTTTCTTTGATCTGGCATTCACCTGTTTGTCCCTGTGTGATGGGCATGAATAGTAGGAGGTGAAACAGTGCTGCTTTCAAGCTTTAAAAGAGCTCTGCAGAGGCTGCTTTGAACAGGTGAGTGAAATGAAGAAAGAATGAGGGTCTTCATATTGATAAACCCAGCTGCATTGTGAGCATTCTTGGAAGTGTGTGAGGTGCTGATAAGAGTTTTATCAAGCATGTATTACATCAACTGGCTGCTATACCAGCCCTCTAATCAGCTGGCTTTCCTAGCAACAGTACCTAAACAATAAGCTCACATCTACTGAGGAAGCACTTTACTGTCAGTGAAGATGCTCTTACAGTAATTCATGTTTGAGACCAGGAGTAAAGCAAGACAACCAGATCCGAGGTTTAAATGTGCTCAGATGCTGAGGGAACCAAGGATCTTTTGAAAATCCTGTTTGGTGCAAGCTTTGGTCCTGCACACCTTGGAGCTCCCCCACATCTTGGAGTTCCCCTACCTTCTTGAGAAAGAATATGTATTTAGTAAGTTAACTGGGGAGTCAATAGAAATAATTGTTAAAAATTAAACACAAATCTGTGAGTAATGTACTTTCCAGATGTGTTTTTAATGCAACATTTAGTTAAGTGTTAACAAGATCTATTCAGGACTTTGCATAAAAGCTTTAGAAGGAATGCAGAGGACAGAACTCCTGGTCTAAAAGAGGAAAAGGCCCATGAATATAGTTTCTTTTGCTAAAATGAGACTGAGATTAGAATTTCTTAGATTAAATGGGGATAGACCTTGGGAGACTGTAAAGATCTGAGAATACTGAGAGACTTCAAGAATTCAGTTTTTCATCACCAGCAATATTAAAATCCCCGAGTAAGATTATTAAATCCCTGGGTAAGTTTATTCTTTGTCTTGTACTTAAATAAATAAGTACTAATTCCATTTAGGAAATGCAATAGCTTGATTTAATAGGGTTATTTCTGACCATCAAAAGTGGTAAGACAATATGCCTCAGATTGAAAATAACAGCCAGCCTAGAATCTGCTCCTCCCACAGAACAGTAACATACACTGCCATCCATATCTCTGCACCTCCTTTCAAAGAAATCTGATACTTTTTCCTGAAGCTATTCTGGGATAATTGTATCATTGTCCATTATAAATTCACATATATTTTTGTAAGAAAAGCAAGGGTCCCATTGGCACCATTAGAAATAATCCTTTCAGAGATTTCCAAAGATAAGTTTTACTTCACTTCAACAAGAAATTAACTGAACACTCTACAGAAATTTTATTTTTCCTCATAAGCAACAATAGATTGCTGTAAAGTAATTCACAATTACAAATGCTGGTATAAAAGTAGTGATACTCTGGCTCCTATAGAAAGTAAATAAATGGTGCCAATAAAGACAGGCCAACATGAAAGAATAAAACTTTTGTTTTTAACTATATATAATCAAAGAAAATGTAAGTTTCTAAAAATTCATTAAGACTCAGACCTTGTCTTTTTGGAAGTCTTTCTCAGTGACTGGACCACTGGAAGACTGGTGGGTGAATTTTTCACATATAGACACCACCAACTAATGAAAAAGCTCAGTTTATTTGAAATTGGGTACTATTCTTATTGAGTTGTCACAGAAAGAGAGCAGAGATAAATTTCTCCTGATTTGTCCTTTCCTTGTGATCCTATCCACTCTAGCTAACACTAGGGAAGTCTTTTTTTCCACCTATGTCCTGTGCTCACTCCAGGAGGGTAGGGGACTTTCAGAAGCCTCCTGAAATGACTGCACCTTGATGCCTTATGAATTTATGCAGAGAATTTAATGCTTAGTGTGTTTGTGCTTAGCAGCCAGAAAAATTAGTATTTTTTCACCTAAAATGTGTTAAAACATTTCATTGCACCAGAAAACTGTCATATGAATTTTAGATGACAGCTGTTACAATGGAAGTGTCACAAGGATTAACATAGAGAAGCATCTCTGTAGGCCATCTAAAGTGATAGCCTCTCTCTTGATGCAGTCAGCAACAAATATTTCAAAAAGGAGGTAGGCAGTAATCAGCATATAGGCTAAAAAAGAGCCAAAAGGTTTGGATCCATATGCAAACTTTCCCAGAGACCACTGGACTTCAGATTTTCAGTACAATGCTCTTTGTGTGCTAATGCTAAGAGCAGTGCAGTCATGCACAGAGGATATTTCCTCCTAGCTTACATGCTCATGAATAATTTTCTATTCAGTAAGCCTACTTTACAAAATAATTAAGGGCTTGTGGATCCCTCCTAAATTTACAGTACAGTGAACTTGCATCTGATACACCCCACTCATTCCAAGTCACAGTATTGTTCCTGCTGCAGTGTTACTTACAGCTGGACTTCTTCTAGGAGGTAATGACTGCCTTACAGAAGTCTTGCCCTTTTTGGAAGGCTTTCTCAAAGTGGTGAAGCTGCCTGAGGTAATGAATGTATGAGACAAGACCAGTGTCATCATTTGCAAATGAGGATACAGAACAGAAAGGTGCTCCTGCATGTTAAATTTAGAATAACAAAATGCAAGTTAAAGCTGTCTCTCTTACAGCTAGACTGTTATATCATGCTTTCCTCCAAGGTGCCTGTTTATACCAAGAGCCAATTTAGAGTATCAGCATTTAATTCTGGAATGCAATTATACTTCCCATGTAATAAAAATTACATGTATCATTCAAAATATCAGAAAATGTGTGTATACCATATAATATGAAATCATCTGAAGGATGGATATTAATAGAAAAATGTGGATGTATTTCCTTTGGTAGAGAGTGCTTAACATACTAGTTAAGCAGCAGCTGTTTCTTATTTCAGAAAATCAAAGAAACCCTATGGCTGATTCCTCCAACTTCTGACTATCTGTGTCACTTGTAGAAATGACATGCTTTATTTTGGGTTTTGTTTGTTTTAAATTTTTTTTATTATTATTTACAGTTCGCTATGAACAAACTTCAGCACTTCTAAGAAATTCTAAAAGGCAGTGATGAGCACATAAAGTTCTTGTTACATCTGCTAGGCAGTGGGAAAAAACCCAAAGAACCCTGGAAATCTGGGGAGGGAAACAGGAAAATTGGAGGAAAGGCTTGTATCCCTGGGACAGGTACCCATGTGACTGGGAGGCATAAGGACTTATTCCCATAAAGCTCAGAATGCCTCGTAATGCCATAATAAGTAAAGAATGGGCTATAGCTTCCTAGCAAAAAAATTCAGAAGATTCCACTGAATGTTTTCCTCATGAAAGACATTTTCATATCCTTTAGGCAAAGAGAATGATGGAAGCTGATCTCTCACTACCACTAACAGAGTGTAACACATTGCTCAGTCTGTGCATTTACAGAATCTGGTATCCAACTGATATGAGATAGCTCATATTTCTTGGATGATGGAAGCCCTTGACTCAATTGGAAGATTCCAGATTAAAAGATTTACAGAGCATATAATCTTCGTAATACTCTCTTACCTAGATTCCAGGGCTTCCTCCATGGCTGCAGTGGTAGTATTTCTGTCTCTGGTATTAACTGATAGAATGTTCACAGATTGGAGCTGTGAAAATCTCTTGCTGCCCTATTTAACAAAGACAGTTATTGGTTACTTTAGAAAACAGTAATATATGGTTGCTTGGTAAAGAATGATTTGAATTATTAATTTAATTTTTGTAGGATGGCTATGTGTAATGGTCTCTTATTTTGACACATGAAGCTTTCAAAAGAGCAACTCAGGTTCTGGAGCATTTCTTTCTGCCTGGGTATTCTTTGCAGCACTAAAATTTGATTATGTATTGTTACATGTTAACCCACCTCGTGAACTTTTCTGAAATAATCCATCTGAGTTGGTCTTGACCTTTTTCAATTTATAAACCTCTGAATGTATCCCAGCAATATTATGAACTGCACTCTGCCCTCTGAATTCAAGCTAACAGTAACCTTGCTTTCCTTTGTTACTTTTCAAGGGACTGCTTGGAAATGGTCTCTTTTGCAAGCCAGGGGTTGAAAATCATGTGCAATTTTGTGACCAAATTCACAACCAGAGTAACTTGGCATATCTATTGATTTTAAAGGAAAAATTCTTTGATTCTTTGAAATTTGAAAAATGTCTTTGAAAGACTGAAGACTTTCCCTTCTTTAGTCCTCTTCTACAGCTTTGTTGTGAATAAGATTGAGCTTCATTTCAATATAATTATATCTTTGGTAAATACTCCTTACCTAATATCTATAGTAGAACACATCAAAGAGCCCAAGAGGAAACTTAAAACATTTTTACATCATAAAGTTCTTCAAATTGCATTTTTACTTGGTCTCAGATGTATTCTAGATGCCCAGTTTTAAAGACAGCTCTGCAGTCAGAAAGCACATTTTATCTCAGTGAGGCAGCATAACGTATGCACAAATTTGAAAGAAGTTATACTGTTAGTAACATAAATTTTGCTTGGCACCTCTGATCAAGTAGTTCTACTGCTGAAGTCTTGAGCAAGGTATCAGTGTCTCTGAATAGGGTTTACACTGATTTACACGATGATCATAAGTCCAATTATTATAAGGAAATAGTTACTGCTTCTGAAAAAGAAAAGCTCAAAAGGAATGTAGGTATTAAGAAAAGTAACAGTTAGGCCTGATATATTTTCTGAAGATAATTAAAAGTATTTACATTTTAAAAGACAAGAAAGTATCTGAAAAATTAGAGAAAAATGGAAAATTGTCTTTTATGCTGTTACTGCCTAGCTCGCTTTGCAGTTCTGTCTCATGATGAGTAACTAAAGAAAACTATTATTATGCAAACCACTCCAACACAAAAGGGTATTACATATCTTGTACAAAAGGGGATTTCTTTAAAAAGCACAGCACATTCAGTGTTTAGGGTTTGCAGTTGAAATTCGTGGCCTTGCTTGCCAATATTATCATGCAGCTGGGTATTATGCTATTGCTTTACTCTGAGGGGAAAAAAAAATCACAATAAAGATATTCAAATGGATTTGTATTAAACTGTTGTATTCTCTTATGTTGCAAAATAATTTTTAATGATTTCTAGCATCTCTTCACTAGCACAAAGGTCACAACAAACAGCAGCCATGCAGTGGATTGCAAAGAGAAAACATCAAAAATGGACATCTTTTGATTAAAGAAATTATTACTGGAAATTAGTCTTAGGATGTATTTCAGTGTTGAAAATTGAGACATTTGATAGTATTGATAACAGTATTTTTCTCTTATTTAATATCTATGAGACCGAAGTTGACCTCTCTATAAAAAAAATTTCTGACAAAAACTCTTCTATTGTTGATATATAATATGGGTTTATTATTTTAATTTAAATTCTAGATCATCTTTCCAGAAATTCTCTTCTACTTAAATAAAATCAAAATCAGCCGACCCAAGCCACTCCTGGTGAGTAAGAGATTAATGTAGTCTCAGAAATCTTAAGCTCTTTCTGATGTGACTATTCAAATACTAATTTGGACTAGTAAATTACATTAGCCTTGGCAGGGTTGGGTGCTTCCTGCTTCTTTTGTGTAAAGTCTTAGTCATGTGACTGTTTTGAACCAGCTTACTAAAGTTCAGTGGTATTTCTGAAACTCTTTTAAAGGAATGTTTTATAGAAAACAATAAGTGACACAGTACATGTCAGTTTCAGAGGAATATCTTAACCATTTTTTTCATTTGCATATGTTACCTTCCTGTCTCTGGCCCTTTGATACATACATCACTGGGTATCTCTAGCCATGTTTTCAAGTCCATGTTTCTCTTTTTGTTTTTCTGTTTGTCCTTGAGTTTGCTGAGCAGTGCCATCATAGAAGGTTGAAAGATCTGCACTCTGTTGTGATTCTATGCACTGAAAAATAAAGGAAAGGCACAAAATGAACACTTTTTTTGTAAGGAAAGAAAAGGCTATGAAATGGTTTCTTGGCATGAATAAGTACAGAGGTCAGTCTAAGACACTGAACACTCTGAGGCATCTAAACACTAAAGTCAGACTAGCTGTGGGAGTACAATAAAGTTAGCAATAAAAAAGAGGACTTTGGAAAGCTGTATAACAATAAAAATATATTTTGAACATACCTACATTTCCTTTAAAAAAATTGAAAGTACAAAAGATGCCACAAAATACTGTCAGAATCTCACTTGCTTATACATAATTTTCCTTTGTGCTACTTGTTCAGCAACAAATTCCTACATTTTTATTCCAAGTTTTCAATTACTGTGTCTTGTCAGGTATGATCAGCTACATTAGAAAAAGTAGTGGTGAAAAAAACTAATCTCAGCTGATCTTCTAAAATGTATGCAAGGATCAGCACTGAGACAAATGTTAGCATTTGTGTCCCAATTTGGTCCTAACTTGTTCTTAGGCCATCATTTATTAAAAATGATTAAATATTCTGATTTCTGTCCTTCCACTTTTTTTTGCTATAATTTATTAAAAACATAGTTCCAAACTTACTTGACAAAATCAAGAATAGGTGTGTACATTTTCTGATCATCAGCTTGTCTGGTACTTCTGCTTTCTACATCACTGCAGCCTAATTTAACTGAGGTTCTAGTTTTCAGAAATTTAAGAAAGCAAATCTACAAGATCAGCAATACAGCTCTGCAGGTAATGTAATATTTCCAAAGTACTGTGTTCAGCAACAGGACACAATGACATAGCTCTTTTAAAAGAGGCAGACATTTTAATCCCCATTTTACTGAAGGGGAGATTTGGTCACAAGATGCTTACAGTTTGAAATTTAATGGACATCCTTGCACTGCCATAGCTACTGTACCACCAAGTGGAAAGTTTGCACTGCTCTGCTGATTTTGATAACTGAAAATATTTCTCCATTTGGAAGACTGTTAGATGAGCCATTCTGACAGTTTTGCTTAATGGCTTCAGTGGAATGTCAGGGTATATATTTATGCATTTACCCATAGTGGCTCAGAAGCCTCCTGGGGAAGTACTGGCTTGCTAAAATTCATGTTGCTCTAACTCCCCTCTACTGCTTGTAGAATTAGAAGAGGAGTTTTGTTCTAGAGGGGAACTGGTTAAAGTATTTCCACTCTGGTGGAAACTGGTATTTCCACTCTGAGGAGAATTTTAATGCACTGAAATCTGTTTTCTTTCACAGAAGTCTGAAACTTTGTAATTTCTGATAAAAATATATTCTAAAATTTTTTTTGTCAAATTAACTGAAAGACTTCATTTTACTGTTAAATTCAATTAAAATTATATCATTCTATGCAAAAAGTGGAACTATGTAATTTGTGGTGTTCTGTTTTTGTTTGTACCTATAACAATTCTTGTAAAATTAACTTTCCCTTTCAATTCATATAAACATTTCTTTGCATTAGGCTGTACTTCTTAAAAAAACAATAGAATCATAGAATGGTTTAGGTTGGAACCTTAAAGATCATCTCGTTCCACCCGCCCTACCATGGGCAGGGACACCTCCCACTAGATCAGGTTGCTCAAACCTCCATCCAACCTGGCCTGGAACACTTCCAGGAAGGGGGCAGCCACAACTTCTTGGGCAACCTGTGCCAGTGTCTCACCACCCTCAAGATAAATAATTTTTTCCTAATGTCTAACCTAAATCTCCCCTCTTCAAGTTTTAAACCATTGCCCCTTGTCCTCTCACTACATACATGTGTAAAAAGCCCTACCCCAGCTTTCCTGAAGGCCCCTTCAGATGTTGGAAGGTTTCTATAAGATCACCTTGGAGCCTCCTTTTCTCCAGGCTGAACAACCCCAACTCCCTCAGCCTGGCTTCAGAGGGGAGGATGCTCCAGCCCTCTGATCATTTTAGTGGCTCTCTCTGGAAACATCCCAGGAGCTCTGTGTCCTTCTTATGCTGGGACTCCACACCAGGACACAGTACTCCAGGTGGGGTCTCACAAGAGCAGAGCTGAGGAGGAGAATCATCTCCTTTGACTGTCTGTCTGTGCTTTTGATAGCATCAGGAAGTCAAGCTTTGTGCTAGTGTTACTAGGACAAGTGGTATTTACTGACCACTTTGTACAGCTGTCTCTTGTCATAGCTCAGAGAAAAGGTCTACAGAAGCAAAATTGCCCATTTTCTCTTCATTGATTACTGAGTTATCTCTAAAACATTTATCAATGAATCACTCACTCACATTCAGCGTTATTATTTTGGTGGAGATACATCTCCCTCATTCTCAAAATTTCCAGTTCACCCTACTAAACTATTTTCCTTAAAATGTTTCCTGAAAGAGAGAAGGAACAGATCTACTGGGATTTGAGCTTACTTTTCCTCAGTGCAGCACTGAGTATGGTACAAATGTGTGATCTTCCAGAACATCCTGTAAGACTAGCTGGATAATGTCCATATACAGTCTTGAAGAAATACTGGTATACTCATGCTTCCATTGAAGTGTGGCATGTTTTTTTTTTTTCCACTTGGCAACCTTTTTTTTTTAAACTCTCAAACTCTCAACATTTCTGGAATAAGAAGAAAAACAACAGAAATGAAAGAAAATGCACTAAATAAGACATACTAATTGCAGGCTAATTGTGATTAATTAGTAATTATAAGTTCTCCCCACCCTCTGCTTCAATTTTTGGTAAGTAATTCACTTCCACAAATTGAGTAAAACCAGACAGATTTCTAAATACCTTAATCATTTTTATTTTAATTGACAGATGAGTTTGTCTGCTGTCATTGCTTCCAAAAACTTGCATTTCTTAAATCAGGATGGACATAGTAGGATCCTGTTATTTAGACTGATAAAGAAAAAGAAAAACCGAAAACCTGTAGCCCACACACCAAATATTTAGTCTTCATTGCCTATATTTTGTTTTCAAACTCCTTAATGAATTTATGCTTGGATTTACATGACTGTTGCAAAGAAGAGGACTTATTGCTCTTTTTTTTTTTCAAGTGTTCTTCAGTTCTAATGACAGGAAGCAAGTCAGGCCTTCTGGCAGGTTCTTGGCCATTTACAAACCCACTGTGATGGCCTTCCAAGTCACAGAGGCTTAATGGCATTAGAATCCTGGATCTCCCTGGCAGAATCAGAGAAAAGAGCTTCTCACACTACAGAGCAAGAATTGCACTTCTGCCTAACGCAGCCTCATTGCGCATCCACGTGTTCTTACTTCTCTTTAAATATGGATCTGTCTGACTTAAGTTTTGCCTCAAAATTCAAAAGACTTCTTCAGATCTTCTAGGCCATGTTATTAAAAATTCTTAAATATCCTCTGTCATTTTTAAAAATTTCTGTTGAAACGTGAGGGTCAATTTTTACAAAACAATATTTACAACTACTACTAACCTAAAAGCTCAAAAACAGGACATGTAAGTGAACTGTACAGTTTTTCCTTCAGGTTTTTCCATCAGCGTGGCTTCAGAACAAGGTTTTAAAATAGCACTAACTAAAAGAAATACCAGTGTTATAAATTACTGCTTCTCAGAAGGCCTTTTGTTCTGGGTTGATGTGCTGCTGCTTTTTTGGTAGCACGGGAAGGGCCCTAGGGGTGGCTCCTATGAGAAGCTGCTGAAAAATCCTCCTGCTCCAAAAAGTCTGTCCCCACCTCTGGCTAATGTTCCGGACATCAGTGACAACAGATGAGCATCTGCGATTAACATAGTCCAGAAGGGGAAAGGAGCAGCGTTAGTACCTCAGGGCAGAAATGAGGAAGGGGGAATACCAGAGGTGAGGGCAGTGCCGGAGCTGAGATACCAAGGTCGGTGAGGAAGGAAGGGGAGAAGGTGCCTGAGCAGAGGTTCCCCTACATCCCGTGGTTAGACAGCAGGCTGTTCCCTGCAGCCATGGAGGGGTCAGATGTGGCTCTGCAGCCGTGTAGGACCCCGTGTCAGAGGAGGTGACTGTTCCCACAGCAGCCATGACTCTGTGGGCAGCCCGGGCTGGAGCAGTTCCTGAGGGACTGCACCTCATGGGAGGGACTCATGTCGGAGGGGTTCCTGAAGGACTCTCTGCCATGAGAGGGACCCCGCGTTGGAGCAGGGGAAGAATGTGAGGAGTCCTCCCCCTGAGGAGGAAGGAGCGGCAGAAACACCATGTGGGGAACTGACCCTGAACCCTCCCTGTGTCCCCTGTGTCCTGAGGGGGAGGCATCAGGGAAGTGATGTGGGCCTGGGAAGAAGGGAGGGGTGGGGGGGCAAGGTATTTAAGCTCTGGTTTGTGTTTTCTCTTTTTCTCTGTTTTGATTTGATTAATGATAAATTAAACTGATTTTTTTTTTTTTTTTCCCCCAAGCTGAGCCTGTTTTGCCTGTGACCATAACTGGTGAGTGGAACCCTCATAGCCCTTGTCTTGACCCACGAGGTTTCAGGTGGGCTTCCTCCTCACCAACCTGAAACAGGGGAGGGGACATGAGTGGCCATCTGGTTCTTTGCTGCGGGCTGGGCCTAAACCACGACAGCTTTAAAGTTTTCCTCTTTTCCTGTTTGTAAATCCTTAGTCTTTGCATTTTTTTTTTCAGACAGGAAGACAATAGCAATTGATTTATGTGCACAAAAGAAGCGTTTCTCAATTTTCTGTCCAGCTTCCTCTGAAATCTCATTGACCTCCACAGTGCAGCTTCTTCCATGAAAGTTTTCTTTGGGATTAATAGCCTACAGCATCAAATCATTGACTGCTATAGGCATTATCAGTGTATAACTAAGGCTGCCACATAAGTCTTGTTTTCAGAGATTAATAGTTTGGCTAAAAAATAGAATTTTATGCTGAAACTCATCAAAGAAAAAAAAAGCCCAGTCTAGGAGTAATTTTACTTTTTAGGTTCAGAAATCTTCACAACTCTGTGAGTGTTTTTAAACTAAAATTCTGAGTGAGACCTTGACTCGCTATTTACATCCCATTGGTGCCTTGGAGAAATCCCAGCCTGACTTTTTAAGAGTGCAGATCCACTTCTGATAAATTATGGAAAGGCAATGTAAAAAGGTGTTTTAAAAAATATTATTCCCTATGTTTAAGATTCTCAAATCAGATGTGTTCACCGTTTCTCAGGAAGACATTTTAATCTTGAGAAAAATATAACATTTTTCGGATGATTTTAGCCAGCCAGCCTAAGATGTGAGACCAAGAATGTTCACTGCAATAACAGAGGGGTATGAATGGTTCTGTTAAGATTTCATGCAGGGTAACTGAGAAGCCTACTGCCCCTTCAGTAGCTGGAAATGCTGATGGCTTGAGGAATGAAATCACTCTATAGGTGAGGCCCAGGAGGAGCTGAGGTGAGGAGTTTGGGGAATGTGGCCTCCTGCCTCTTCAGGATAGTTTGCTATCTGAAACTGAGTGCCAGGAGTAACAGGTGAGGCAGAGGAGGATGCAGACACCTTTTTCTCCATCCTCTTGAAACAATATCTTCACCTAACTTAGATCAAAACCAGCAGAAGAACTTACATGCTCTTCTTTGTACAAGCCCTTTTAGGAGAAGTCTGGAGACACCATCTGGAAGGAAAGCTGACAGACGCCATGGTGTTTCCAGTTTCCTTTGCAGGTAATTCCTATAAAGGGATGACTTGGTTCTGAGTCATGGCCATGGGAAATGGAGATACAAACATGACACAATATACAAACATGTTCAAGGCTACAGGCTACAAATTTAAGTGCTTCAAATAAAAACCTCAGCTAAGATGACCTCCCAGTGCAGTGGTTCCCATGACTCCTCATTCATTCCACAACAGAAATCTGAACAAAGACAATATCCTGCCCCCAACTCCCCCCAAACCAGTCACCCTAACAAAAAATATCCCATCAGTCTTTCCTCACAAATATTGGACAATTCCTAATGCTTGTGTCCATCAGCAGGACCACTGTTTCACATGGCCAATAAAAATATCATGTTTTCTTACCAGCCAGTTGCTATATCAAGGAAAAGGCCAGGACACTCTCTAGACCATCCCCTAGTTTCAGATATGTCAGTGGCTACCACAGTTTGGATTGTTCCTAGAATATCACCCTTAAATTCATTCTGTTCTGTTTTCAAGCAGACATACATTGGTCCTTAGCAGCAGCAAGGCTACACCCTCTCAAAGTGAAGCACAGGTACGCACAGAATCCAAGGTGCTGAATTTGAATAGGAAATATGAATCTCCATGTATTTGGGAAAGCTGCATTTGCATCTGACCCAGAAGTCTTTTCTAGGAGCAGCTCAGTGTTACTAGATAAATTCTGTCCAAACTCTGAAATTCCTTGTGAAGGCATATAGCCGGGGATCCTCACAGATGGGGTTAAAAGTAAGATAATAAGGTAGCTTTGCAGATGCATGAAAAAACTCTTTCCTAATGTAAGGAATGGCATGGGATAAAGTTGGAAACTGAATGAGTGAAAAACAAAGCAGGAGATGGAAGAGTCTGCATTGTGGGCAAATCAGTGAAAGTGATTTCTTGATCCTGAATGAGAGATGATAGATAGGATGAGGTGAGGCTGTGCATGGCTTTTAAGGTGAAGACAAGCTGCTTATATCTGCTAACAAAGGAATGTTATATTTGACAGACAAAGTAACGGACTAGGAAAATATCTCTACAGTCCTATGCTATATAGAATCTTTCCAGCAAGACTGCAGTTTTCAAAAGCAGAGGAATATGTATCGCAGTAATCAACAGAGCTTAGTGATAATTTACATATATATTAACTCTTGCATAATAATAATCACTGAGTAAGTTCTATAATTTACTTTCATAATGACAATTGCTTTTACCGACTCCTTGGAAACTTACAGTGAAGCATGTTGCATAGGAAAGTAAAAATTTTGTTGGATATTTTTGATAGATTGTTTCATGACAGCATTTTCACTGCAACATTCTTGTAAAATTTCTAGTTTTATAAACAAAAAGTTACTTAATTAAATCTCCTTTTTACATGCCCTTTTGTTTGTTTTTTTTGTTTTTAGCAAAGACTTTTCACTTAAATACAGTACCTGAGGGCACTTAGTGCTCATATCCATGGCAATTACATAATGTCTTAGCTGGTGGTCTTGGTTTATTCCTCTCCAGGATCTGGTAGCAGAAGAGAGGTTGCCCACGAGAACTTGGAGATGGCTCTGGAAAGTCAGCATGCTGGATAACACAGACATCAAGTCACTAAACACACCATTCCATAAATGTACAGATTTAGCAGCACTTCACTTTATATAGAATAGTATTACTTTATAGTTGTTCTGGCTGTAATATACAAGAAATTAATTTTATTCCCCATTGTATCACATCCTTCATTTCCCCCATGCAGAGCCTGACTTCTGCATACACATTTTTCCAGGAAAAAGCTTCTCCTATTAATAGACTACTTGGCTTCACACACTGAGATGAATGAACAAGGTTTCAAGTGCCTGCCTAATTTAAGCAGACCATATGTCATAAGCTATAGTACCCTGCTAGTAGAGAATAAAATAAGGCAAGATTGAGAGGAAAAATAGCTTCCTACCATTAGCTGACCTCTCAGACTCAAAGTTTCAGAGATTTTTATTTAAGTGTGCTCAGAACTATTTTTGTGTATTACTTATTCTGTGCATCACATGAAGTTATGCACATTTCTAATGTATCCTTAATGGACACAATCTGCCAATCCTGATTTTTTTTCTTTCCTTTTTATTTATTTTTTAAACTCTTGGAACTGTCTTCAAAGCATGACGAGATTCACATTTTTCTGCTTTGGCTTTCCAACTTGTAAAAACTGGAATGCATTTTTTTACTATTTATTTAGTGTCCCGTGATTGTAGGATACTGCAAATTTTCCTTTGCTACTGTAAAATACACTAGTGGGTGAATACTTTTTTATAGCAAATCAAACTAATTACTATTAATGCTTAACCAGCCCATCTCTGCTGAATAGTTGAAAGATGGGCTCTTTCAGACTCTCTGACTGGTTATATAATCAGCATTCCTCATAAACATTTGAGTCATTAGAGCTAAGAATCACATTTTCCTGGAAAGCTGTCCAGAGCTGGGTGCAAACAGAGTGAGAGAACAACAAAATGTAAAAAATCAGCCTTTCCATTTATTTCTTCCCACTCATCCCATGCATTTCTACTGTATATTTTTCCTTGTTTTGTCTTTCTCTAAATATTTATTGAAAAATAATATTGCCAGATCATTTTATTCAGGCTAGGGAATGGGAAAGAATATGGTCAGCTGATGGGCATATGTGCTTGCACTTTCTTACAGTTTTAGGATGTGCCATTCCATACTTTTAGTATAAGTCCAATTTCCATTTCCCTTATAAGCCAGATTGGCAGGCAGAGGTTTATGCTGCTATGAAAACCAGAAAAGGAAGAAATTCCATAGCTTACATAACTTAGAACTTCATTGTTTTCTTCTTACACTACTTGTGACCAAAAGTAGCAGAATGTAAGATTTACTGTCTCAAATAAAAATCTTGGGAGTTGTTTGGAATGAGGATGAATTTTTGTGCATATTTGAACCAGTTATAATTTGTCTGCCTTATGAATCTGTAAAAATGAGTATTGCCTGCAGTTCTGACACTCAAAAAGCAGAAATTAAAAAAATGTAACAAAGAAAATCTACACATGAGGAAAAAAATATCATTAAGATCAATTATTCACATTTGGAAATACTATAAATACTCCTCACCTTTCTTATTTACTTAATTTAGTGACAGAGTCAAAGGTGATGTTTAGAGTTAAAAGAGAACAGCAGCTATAAATAAGAATAAAAGAATAAGAATAGGGCTGACTTTAATCAGCAGAACAAATTACTCAATACAAAGTTCCATGATATGGCACACTGTCCTAGAGAAAAAAATCCAAGGCCCCAGTCCTATAAACTCTTTGGTGCTTTATGGCTGTGGAAGATGTCCATGAGGACCAAGCCCATGTCTGTGTGGTACCTAAGAGGAAGAAAATATTTGAAGTACCTTCTGTGATAGCAAATTATACTGTTCTGTCAATCCTGTCATGTTTCATGATAACAGAATCACAAAATGTTAGGGGTTGGAAGGAACCTTGAAAGATCATTGGGTCCAACCCCCCCTGCCAGAGCAGGAGCATTTAGTGCTTAATGTAGGTCAGACAGGAATGGCTCCAGGTGGGTTTTCAATGTTTCCAGAGAAGGAGAGAGGGGCAGACAGGGACTCACGGGCTGGAGCAGTTCCTGAGGGACTGCACCTCATGGGAGGGACTCATATCGGAGGGGTTCCTGAAGGACTCTCTGCCATGAGAGGGACCCCGCATTGGAGCAGGGGAAGAATGTGAGGAGTCCTCCCCCTGAGGAGGAAGGAGCGGCAGAAACACCGTGTGGGGAACTGACCCTGAACCCCCCTGTGTCCCCTGTGTCCTGAGGGGGAGGCAGCAGGGAAGCGATGTGGGCCTGGGAAGAAGGGAGGCAGGAGAAGGTACTAGGATCTGGTCATGTTTTTTCTTTTTCCTAGTAGATTAAATTAGTTTTTTCTTTCTTCCCAAGTTGAGTCTGTCACGTTTTGCCCACTACCCTAACTGGAGAGTGAAAACAGCCCTGTCCTTGCCTGGAGGAAGGGCATCATTAATGGAGATGTTGTTTAAGGAACCATGTTGGCATATGTCACTGACAGCATTTCAGAAGTTTCCTTAGGAGTATAGCAAAGAAAAGCCTGGAGTTGCACTGCTGAATTTGCTTCAGCTTGCTCAATGTAAAAGAAAAACCTAAAAGTCAGGCACTGACTAACTGTGTTGCCTTTGAAGAAAGGATTGTGCTTGTTGGCAGAGGAAGGAAGGAGCCAGGACAAAACAAGAGAAGGAAGAAGTTGGTTCTTTCCTTCTACTAGCTAGCTCCTTCATTTTTCTGCCAGGATCATAATTCTAATTTACAAGATAAACATATCTCTATTTATATATTATTAAAATTTAATTTAGATTACAGAAAATTACATGTCTTTTGGGTTCAAAGCTGTGACTATTCAGAGAAAGGAAAATGAGAGAAAATGAGGAAAATATGCATATGAGGCAAAGGTCATTTTGATGTCAATAGAAAACAGCCCCAGTCAAAAAGAAAAGTTTCTGTTCACATTCAACATATTTTAACTCAGTACATATTTTGTTTCCTGTTTAATGTTATCTCTTATTACAGAGATATAGCCAGAATACTTAGCTCTACAATTCTAGGTGTTTAAATATATAAATATTTAAATGCATCAAAAAACGTATCCTTGAAAATCAAAACTGAAGAAAGCTTCTGTGCATTCCTTCTTTAATAATTTGCTTTTGATATAACTAGGGCTCAAAGCTGTCAAAGTAAAAGAATTATCCTGAGAAAAATTTTAATTGCCCCAATTATTTAATGTAACATCTCGGGCTCACCATTACAGTGTAAAAGTTGGCATTATGAATTAAGTTGCAAGGATTTTTCTGCAACACTTACTGTCCCAACTATTATGAACAAATTTTGAATAAATTAATTCTATTTTTTAATGTCCAGTTGAAAGTTGTGCATACTTCTACAGCTAGTAAAAAGGAACAAGATAAGTACAACCCACTACAAAACTTAGCCACTTAATTATACTTTGTTTTAAAAAATACTTATTTATGCAATTTTCTCAGAAGAAATGAAGGAAAAAAACCTGCAAACTTGGGAAAAAAGAAAAAAAAGAAAAAAGAAAAAAAAAAACCAACCCAAAATGTTTTGCATTATTTTTCTGTTGTCGCATTACAGGTATTATTCTCACCACAGAGAAAAGCAGGTCCTAAGACTTTGCCATAAATAGTTTCTAAAGCAATGGAGTCCTCTATAGTATCTCTTTTACACCAAAAGATGGAAAGAATCCACTTCTGCAAAATACATCCTTCATACAGGAAGACAGATAGAACTGAAACTTAATGATAGGGATTCAGTGTTAGGGACACAGTTTAAGAAATCTGTAGCAAATTTAGCTAGAGGTAAAAGATCATCAGTAAGGAGGATATTTGGCACAGTGTCTGTTGATGCAAAGTCTTATATTTATCAGAAAAATAATAGCTTCTATGCATTGTAATCAAAATTGTCCTTCCACTGTTTTTACTATATAGTTACAATACTGATTCTAACACAAATCTTTTCTCTGACACTAAGGAATATAGGTGGAGTAGTAAGCTCCAGACTAGAATTGTAATGTGAACAAAAATTGTGAAAATACAAAGAGTAAACTTCAGAAAATGAAACAGTGTTTCAAAGAAAATAGAAATCAAACTTTGCCCTTAGAAGTTTTTGAGTTTTGTTTGATTACATCCAACAGAATCACATAGGCAACTAGATTTTGAAGGAAGCTCTAGTTTATTTACGTAGGCTAAAAAAATATGTATGACTATAAATGTAGTTCAAAAACTTATAAAATAGTCACAGAGAATTTAAAGCGTCCCATTCTCATAAGCAAGTGGGAAAGAAATCATGTCAGTCACTGGAGCCTTCATTTCAGTTTCCAAATACTCTCAGCTACAGCTGCTTTGAATAGGGATGGAGGGTGCTCGGAACTCCTCAGAAATTAGTCCAAAACCAGGACTAAAGAAACAGAGTTGTAAGCTTCCAAACAGGCTTTCCTTCACCAGATTTCCTGGTGACAGTCATCTTAATTTTAAAAATCTGGAAATGACTGTGCTCATAAACAAGAACGATACTGTGATTTTACTTGGTTTGAATTTCTACAAGGTTAGAGAAACTTTGCAGGATCTTTGTGATGGATGATGAAAGGGGATGTTTAGTGTATTGTTTTCCTTTTTTTCATAATATGATAACTAGCTTTTTCTAAGCTGGAAAACCTGTGATGTTACTTCAGTAAATGGTGGTAAATGTGATACTGAGCAAGAACAAGCACTTATGCTGTTAGGATGTTTTCTTCAAGAAGAAGACTGTAATCTCACAAAGCAGAAAGGGACTCTCAGTATCCATTTGGTTTATAGTCTGTCTGGAAAAAGGTCAACTCTCTGTGGGATCTGAGACTTAACCATGGAGTATGTAATTTTTGGTGGGAAAGAAATGCCACCTCCACCTCACCCACCCTAATAAATAAAGAACCAAAGAACCTAACTGAACAATTATGTTTCTCAAAATAGTCACGGGTGCTGAATTTGTAATGAAAATATCAAATGTTTTGTCTGATCCTTTTTGGGCAAGTAGTTCATGTGAAGGAAGTATCTGGCATATCTCAAAAACTACACAGCTTAAGAGCCAAAGAAAATAGGAAAGGCAGCAATCTCTGAGAAACTTCCTACCCCTTTTCAGCTGGTGGGACTTGGATTCCCATAGGATGCTATAGAAGCCAGGTAGTCTCAGCACTGCAAGGTAGAGAAAACAGGGTTACATTTTTGACATTTTCCTTAAAGAAAAAAATTAATAAAAGTTACAATTTATTATTATTATTTAGGGTTCATTAAATTTGGAATAATTCCATTTTAGATAACAATGCCTCTGAGTTCATCCATAACTATCAGGAAGATAGCCTACTTCTGTATGTCTTCCTCTACTGCCATTGCCAAATGGAAAACTTTTGCCCTAATGTTGTCTGAGGACTTAGTACCTGATAAGAAAGATTTTGGAGATAAAATTATTTTAATGACTCCATAAGAGTTGATTATTTGAATAAAAATGTGAAACGTAAGCCCACACTTTGAATAAATAACACTCTCGGGGAGTCAGAACTTGTCATGACTGTTGTATGTCTTATATTTTTCATCTGAAACCCACATTTGCAGTTTATTCTAAATCTATCTTGTGGTCTGAATGACATCTTCTCTTGCTCCTGAGAACATCTCGTGAAGGCTGAATAAAAACCTTCCTTTCTAGCTATATGAAGTTTTATAAGAAACCCTCCTCTGCTGTACAAAGACCTATTTGGAACAGTGAAAAGACAGAAAATGCTCAAGACATATAAACCATTGACAGGACTTGTTTTTGTTTTTTGGTTTTTTTTCATCTGTTCATGGGAGGAAATCCAAAGCTTCCCAGAACTTTACGTTTTGGTTTTCTGAAGTACTTGTCATTTAATCAGTCTAGTCAGGAACAGAGTAATCATCAAATTTCAGTGGAATACACCTCTTTATACCATATGAGAACAAAGCTGTGGGTGGGCTGCTAAATTCCTGTCTGAAGAACTTACTGAGGTCAAGCAAATAATAATTACAAGGGGCATATAAAATCATGGTAGTGTAACTAGAGGGACCTGTGCTTCCACGCTCTGTTTTTACTTCAAAAGCAGTACAATCCCAGCATTTTAAACACACTTCCTGAAATCAGTATCAATTTAGACACATTTAAACAGCTCCATAAATAGCTGTTAAACAATAAATATTTTTAAATAAACAAATTTTTAGTAATAAATATTTCAAAAAATAATTCATCTAAATTTTCTTTTTTAAAAAAACTATATAGGTTAGTTCACTGTTGTGAACATATTGCCTCTGAATTCTGTTTTATCACTGACAACAGAGATACTAAAAAAACATTGCTGTACTTTCTGCAGGGGGCACTCTGATCAAAGTTTTTATTTTGTTTCCTAGCAGAAAAAACATTGGGAAAAACTGTTTTGCCAAACTAACACGTAGAACATTAATGAACAATGTCCAAAATGTTTTCAGTGATGGTTAACTAGAATTATTTTAAAATTTTTCTACTGGAGGATTCAGAATGAGTCATGTAGAAATGAATATTTATATTCCCTCTGACCTCAAACATTCTTGATCTTGCACAAGGTCACATAAGGAGACCATGGAAAGCTTCCACATAACTTACTTGATAATTTCTCTCCTTAGCTCAGCAAGCTGTGTATGTGATACATACCACATGTTTTGGGGTGCATTCAGAGGCCCATTAAGTTCTCAGAAAATTAACTTTATAGCTATTTAATTGTGAATGACAATAACTGAAAATACATAAGGAATGTCAAGGCAGGGAGACAAATTGCACAGGATAGCATTTTGCTGCTGCTGGAGCTATTTTTAAATCTGGCAATGATCTGTCACCATTACACAGTCTGTTTTTCCTTAAAAGATACTCTGAACACAGCATAAAGTTCCCAATCCAAAAGCTAAGAATTTCAGAAAAATAAAAAGAAAAATCAGTTTTCTATGTTCTTTAAGTATTTCTTGGCTCCCCTAAAATTATTTTTCCAGAGCTACAATCTTCTCTTTTTTCTAGACATATTTAAAGTATTAAAAGTATTTCTTATACAGATACAAATGCACATATTAGAAGTATGATTCAGATCAGAAGGACTGATGAGTCAGTCATATATACAGCAACATAATGAATCATATGACAGGAAAAACTGAAATGGCAGATTTAGTATTTCCTTAGAGCCTGAATAAGAGAAATTCAGATTATGCTGAATATTATGTTTTATACAGGGAGTGATTTTGCCACTAGAAAATGTGGACTAGCAGGAAAAACCTAGAATGATGAAATTCCAGTACAGAAGAACCACAGACATCTCTGGAATTGTATGAAGTGATTAGCAGCAAAATAAAAAACTTCAAGGCTCAGTACTTTCTAGCAGCACATCTTTCAAAGGACAGACTGAAATAAACTGTCCTGCTGCAGAATGAATCTTCAAATGCATGAATTTGCCTAGAGTGAGAATAATAGAAATGCCACTGGAAATAACATTTTCAGATCAATGGACAATTATGGATATTATAATGAAAATGTTATTGGTTGTAAAAAATTAAATGGGTGTTGAAAAGAATGGAAAGCATCAATTCAGCTGTGTTAGCTTGGAGGACAAACATGAAGGTCCTCATTTATTAGGTTCAATTATGGATTTTGAGCTCTGCTCTTAACCTGAGGCCAATGCAATAATTTTTCTCCTTTTGACTTCTAAATCAACTTTTAAAGACCATTAGTACTAAGTTATATAGGAGCTATTGCTAACAGACCTGCATGCATAAGAATTTCAAAATATTGTGTAATTAATTTATACAAATGAGACCGTTCTCTGAGCTTATTAAAAGTTTTAGCTGTAACTGTCTTTTTACTCACAAGAGTAAGACCAGTGTGAGGTTTTGTTTGGCATTAGCTTTTCTAAGAAAAATATTGTCAAATGCTGACCTCCCAGAATTCATATTTGGGTTTTTTCACTTTGATTTCCTCCTGCCTTCAGCATCAACTAATTTTACATGTCTTCACAAATCTAGAACATGAAATGTTAGTGCTCCTATAGGATGCTTCTCTGTACCAGAGTTCTCTGGGATTGCCAGAGAAGTCCTATAGATTGGTAGATAGTTTTTCAGAAAAGCTTGCTCAGTTCAGGAAAATATACTAATCTAAAATTGGGTCATTTCATTGAAAGATGCTTGTTCGATAGTTGTCAGATCCATCTTCCAGGAAAATTGTCAGATATCAAAAACAGAACTTCGGCACTCTGTCACAGGGTGATTCTCACCCCTAATCATCATCAGTAAAGCTGGGGCTTGCCTGGTTGATCCTTCTGGGGAAGCTGTTAACCCCTGGTGCTTCAAACAAGCAGTATTTTAATGGAGACACACTGCAAAATGGAAAGCTAAACTAAATGTTTTAAAGTACAGGAAAAAAGATTCTAAATAAAAAAGAGTGGCCCAAATCAAACTAGAAGGTACAGCCATTTCTTATACATTCCTGTCTATCTTCAACATGGAAGAGACAATAAACACCATAAAAGACCAAAGACCTATCTGAAAATGGAAAGAATAACAACAGTATTGCCAGATGCTAAGGAGTATGACTTTGCCAATGACTGCTCTTATGTTTCATACTCTAATTGGGAGTTTGCATGAATAGTTGATGGATGAGAATGGGTAGCAGGGAAATGCAAGTTAAGATCTGTCACACTGGGACTGCCTGCTGTCAGACAGTGCCAGGCAAGGAGGTGTCATCTTGGCTGCCACTGCTCCCATTGCAAGCCGGCTGCCTTGGAAATGGTTGGGGGAGCATTCTGGTGCCCTAAGGCAAAATTCTACCCAGCTGATGAAAACATGGATGGGTTGCTCATGCTTTCTGTAAAACATTTTTATATTGTTAGTTTTAATGAGGCACTACCCAGCAGCCTGTGTATGTCTTCACACAGCCCTGCCCTTTGTGCCTCCTTGGAGCACATCGTTCAGGCTCTTAACCCCACAGACTGATGCTTCATCTCCTCATCCTTAATGCTGAACAGATCCAGGACTTCAGCACAGCTCTCACACGAGCAGATGGCCTACTGAAGGGCTAATGTAAAAGACTGAATCTGCCTGAACACTAACTCTGAGCTGAAGTAGAATCTGATCAAAGTGTCCCTAGAACTGGAAAGAAAGGCAAAACTGACTGAAGTGGGTGCAAAGCAGTCTGGCAAGGCACTTTAAAACAACTCAGTAGTTTGCAACCTGAACACTGTCACACAAAAGTCATTGTGAAGCAATCAGCAATGAAATAAACCTACTGCATCAAACTGAAATAAGGACAAAATACTCAGAGTGTTGTCAGTGCTTATTATTTAAATAGCGTAAAGTTGGAAACAGAAGAAACAAGACTGAATTAATTTGCAAACCACGTGGCTGTCAATTAGGTGACATATTGGTATAAGTAAATATGTTATTGGACACCAATTCATTATAATTTGCAAGGATACTGGATAAAAAACATACTACAGTCTTGCCATTTGTGCTATTAAAGATATGTTTAATCTCTAATATATGAGGTTTGATGTTTGTGGGTTTACAATAAATAAGGAAGGAAAGAATTACAACATATATTGCAAGTTCTGTCATTTATCTAGAATAAGACATGCATGATAATTATAATTTATGGTATGCTCTTGCTTGTATCAATTACATAATGTTTGTTTGATTGTTCTTTAGAAGTGATTAATATAAGTTCTTTTTATTAGAGAGAACTGGGATTTGCTATGTGTATTATTAAAGGATGCAGTTGCTAAGACACTAGTTAAATAACTGGAAGTTGATTGCAGATGTAAATTATGGAGACTGTGTTCTGTCATGAATTTATGCAGTTTTTAAAGATCCCAGTGAAATATTCTGAGTGTTGATAAGACAGAAGCTGAATGTATTTAAACATACAAGTCTTCAAGACAGATGAAAAATTAAATTACCCAAGAGACTTTAGGTTACAGTGTCCTACGTCCCCAGCTCTGGTTTTGATTTTAAAAGATTAAAATATTTCTGCTTTTTTCTAACAATATTTATGGCAGAAGGCAGAGATATTCTCTGAGAGACCAGTATGTAACAGTTTTCTCCTTTTTTTCCTTTCTACAGGTGAATGCCTTAAACAGCAAAGCCTAGAGTTGTTTTCCTTCTTGCCTTGTTCCCATTTGTCTTGGTTTTCTTCCCGCAAGCCCCACTCAGTGCCATAAGCACTAACACTGAGCAAAGGACTTCATAGCTTGAAGAAGTCCTTCCTTACAGCTTTAACTGAAGCCAAAGAGTTAAAGGCCAGTGTTTATCTTGCTTAGCTTTCCTTCATATGAAGACTGTTTTTCCTCTCATTAAGTGTTCCAAACCAGAAAGACAACTACTATTTTCTGTACTAGAATTTGCATTCCATTTATGATATTTGCATTGGGCATGTTTAGACATTTCCTTCTCTCTCTCTCTTTTTTTTTTTTTTTTTAAGAGTTTCTCCGGTTCATCTAGAGCAACAACATTCAGATGTTGCATCAGTTCAACACCAGGTGAAAAAACTAAGTGAAACCTGAACAGGCTCTCTTATTACTTGATTACATACTTCTAATTGGGGTAGCTCATCTAATTGGTAACAAAAGTATTTAACTCTTTTCCACCTAGGTTCCTGTGTGTTGCTAGGGAAATTTCTAGGGGCAGTGGGTGAAGATGATTCAGTTTTGAATATACAAGTGTTGTGACTTTAATATACAGTAACAGTAATCAATAAAAAATTATTTTTTTAAAGAACAGCTGTTTGAAATTTAAAGCTTAATACCTTATAGTTTTATTCTGTTTAACAAAATAGTTTTTATAATTTCAAAGAATCAAATGCATAAATATTTTCTTCCCTATATGCTTCTGGGATTAAATATTACAACAGATTTCATATTGGATTTTATATGTTATTCAAGACAAGACTTTGTCTCTCCTTATGTCTACCAAGAAAACTAGTTGGGTGCTGTTTCCTTTTATAGGGTTAAGGCATAAACAAGGATTTGGTTGCAGTGATTAAAGGGACTCTAAAAGTTGCAGCAAACACTGATCAGTCATGAGATTAATTGGTAGAGCATTACACAGTGGCTCCATAGGTGAGCAGAAGTCATTCTCCAGCAGCAGAAGTTCACCACCTCTGACAGCTAGCTCAGGATGATACCAGTAGTTTCTAGAGCAAAACTCAGGGCTGCCAACAGGTGGGAAAGGAGACTGGGACCTATGAGCTTGGCCTCCTGTTAGTGCCAGCATCCTCAGCCAGAAAATGGCATGCAGAAAGGGGAGTGAGGGAAAAGAAGTATTACTTCTCCCATTTCCCAGGCAGAGAATGCAGAGCCTGTGGGAGAAGTTGTCTGCTTCTGCTTTCAGTGAGCAGAGTGAAAGCAGTTGCGTTTAGTAGCCAAACTAAATGCAGAATGGCACTGTGCCACAGACATCTCCTAAATGACTTTCTTAGGCAGGGACAGAAAAGAAATCCAGTCAGATGGTCTCCAAAGCCACTGCCTTAACCACAGCTCCCTTTCCATTGCCCAGTTCTCCCTCCTCCTGCTGCCTCCCTCCCTCCATGGCCACAGGCAGTTCACAAAAGAGCAAGGAAAAACTGACTTTGTTAAAAGACCCTCAGTTTTCTTCATTTTGGGGTCATTAGAGTGATCAAAAATCAGCTTTTTATCAAATGTATCACCTGCAATTATTCTCTGTTAAACTCAGCAGAATTCTCTAAACTACTGAAAGACACTTCCTACCAGTTCCTCTATATTGCACTGCGTGAAGTAATACAGATATTAAATGTAACCTGCAGTTTCAGATAATTGGGTAACATCCCCAGAAACCAATTTTAAAATATTACATTTGGCTGTTTCTTTTGGTTCTTCTATATTAATTTAGCAAGGTTATATATATGTATATATGTACAGAAGTTACTCATGCATGTAGCAAATCTGAGTGATAAGCATAATAATTCAACAATATTATATCATTATAACTTTTTAAACTCTGGTTGAAAAATGTCAAAGTTCATATTTGAACATTATTATGAAGTAATGAACATATACAAGTCATTTCACATCTGCCACCTAGAACAGTGCCTGTCAGAAGGTGCACTTTGATTTTTGTTAAGTGCAAAATGCATATTTTTCTTTTTGTGCCTTTTAGGCGTACCATGGAGTCCATTGGGAGCTATGCTGTTCTATTCTAAAAGCATCATGCACAAAGAAAGTATTTGTGTCTTCAGGGAGAGAGTGAAGAGAGAGAGGTGGGGGTGTGGCAGGAGTAGGGAGTTTCTTTTCATTTCTGACCTCCAGGTGTGATCACTTCATATAAAGTAAACAAGAGCTATATCCCTTTCTCTTTCTTGCCCTGTCTTGATAGGGTATGTTTGCATGGGACAGGGATAGAAATGTCAATGTTTCTAAATTTTCTGCTGCTTAGGTAGGCCCTGAAGTAGCTGACAGATGGAATTTGTGGTTCTTTTTTTATCTCAATAAGCAACAGTAAAGAGAAATCAATAGCTGTGGGGCCAGACTAGACACTTGCTTTGACTCTGCTTTGTTCATAAGATCCCAGTGGGCTGGCTAAGTCCATAGTCACAGCAATGCAATGGATACCAGCCTATTTCTTGAGCCTTAAGTCCTCTTGGACATCATTGCTTCAGCATTCTCTCAGAGACTTTGGGCAACCAGAGCTTGTGAGCGCAGCTGATCTGGACAGGGATATAGGGAAGCAGAAGCTCTCCTTGCATCCTCTCTCTCTCTCCTTCCCCAAGTACTCAGAGAGTACAAGTACAGAGAGACCCTTGCATTTTGCCTAGACTTTATGTTAATTTAATTTCAAACAACTTGACAAATGTAATATTTCAATTCCACAATCAATAAGAAAAACATTTTTGTCATGAACTTACGATCAGCAACTGAATGTCTTGGTTCCCAGGGGAATATTCACTTAAATGCATTGTACTTGACCAGCATTTTTCTTTCTCTACACTTTAATGTGTTGGTCATAAAACATCTATCAGAGAGGACACAGGTGCTACAGATGATTGCCTGTATAGACAGGAATAGGCAGGAGCCTGAACATTACATTTATTGGCTGGGCTGTTTATCCTTTAGGCTAAGGTCGCATGCATTAACCTAGCCACTTCCTAGGTTTATTTTAAAAGGTAAAATAAAACACACACCTTGTAATGCTGAAATTTAAATGATTCCAGGTGTGCTGTTTGATGATCATTCCATTAGGTTCTAGTTAAGGTTTTTGTAAGAGATTTACTTTACTCTGTTTCTGAGAGGCAATGGTTACTCTCCTGAGCTGTCTGCAGGTGGAGTGCAGCTCTGGAGGCACCATCCTGAATGCCCTCTGAAATGGCTGAGACCTGCACCAGACTTTCCAATACATGCTCAGCCTGCTGTATCTCTTTTGACATGAAATTGTCAGGAACAGGTCTGGCTCTGAAAGGGAAAGTGAATCAGAGGACTGGAGAAGGGATGGGAGTCAACAAAGGCAACAGCAAAGGGGAAGGGCCCAGGTCATGTTGAGGGAGAGCACTGCAATGCCTAGGAAGACAGGGAAATGGATATGAGTGTGTTAAGAGAGGGAAAAGAATGTTCTAGGGAAGGACTTTAAGGAACATCAGGCAAAGCAGAGCAAAGCAGAACTCTCTCATTTCCCTGAGCTCCTCAGGAAGTTGTTCAGTTTTTTAACAACAATGGCTCAGCAACAGTAACCGGGTGGTAGAGGGCTGAGGTGCAAGAGAAGGGATATATAACAAGAAACTGGAGGAGCCTATCTTTATGAGGAGAGCAGAGGCAGTAGAAATATTGTCTTGATTTGGGCTGTTGACCTATTTACAGTAGAAAGGCAGGCACTTTCCAGTTGAGCAAGTGGGAAGAAAACATAGAAATTAAGAGAAAGGTATATGATCAAAATATTTGAAATAGTAAGAACTGAAGCTCCTATTGATAGACCTTTTAATGGATAAATCATTAATCTGTTTCATGAATGCTTGGACTAAACATTTAGAGGTCATTTAGCACTCCACTAAATTACACCGTGTACAAGAAAACTCATACCATCCATTTTTGTTGGAGTATGTTGGCAATGATTGAACCTCCAGCCATGCTGCCAGCATTACTTGCTTGGAGACAGCTTCCATGAGGTTGTGTTAAGCATCAGCTGTGTAACCATCACCACGTATAAGAGCTCAACCTGAATGACGGAGAAAGAGAGAATGTGGAGCATGGAAAATATCACAGGAAAGAACAAGCATTTTAAAGAAGGCAGAATTATGGGGTCCACAAAATCATGAATAATAGTGACATATTATTTCCCTACTATAAATGACATCTAGACTAAAGACCTTCTATCAGGTTCCCCAGAGCTGTATTACTTTTCCAGTTCTGCCATAAACTTTTGCAAGCCACTTAATCTTTGAAAATATATAAAATATGTGTTACTAGTTTATAGGGAAAAAAAAATAGAAAAAGAAGACTGCTAGAGTCCTCTCCTGCCAAATCCCATGGACTTCCTGAAAGTAAATCTCTTTTTGAGATGTTGGTATTCTGAAGACCTCTTAGCACAGCCCAAATCTCCAGTCCCGCTCCAGATGCATGGGGTCATCTCTTCTAAACAATTCTTTGGCAGTGCAAAAACATTACTTATGACATGCTGGTTTGCTACTTTTGTTACTGGACAGAGCCTGCTCACAGTTGCCTTCTAAAACAAAAGAGGTGGAAGGTGTGGCTAAGCAATGTAAGACCAGCAGAGTTCATTTTTGTCTCTGCTTTTCATTTAGTCCTAAGAAAAATACTGCCTGGTTATATTTAGCATTGTGATCCGATCACCAGAAGGGGCACTGGGCAGGGTTTGTGGTTTCTTCAAGCAATCTGCTGATCACAACATCTTGGGTAAATCATTCCCTACTCACAGTCATTAATCCACTGTGTAATTAAGTCTTCAGGATTACTTTTTCTTTAGGGGTCAGTAAACTCCCTTTCCTGACCAACAGAAGAAACTTACCTAGTAAGACACCCAGGCTCAGACAGGACAGAGGATGCCTGGCAGATCTTTTGTTTCTGTCTCAGAGCCTTCCAGGGAGCTGCCCACCTCCCAGGCCAGAGCTTCTGCACAGGAGATAAAAGGTTTTGTGGGAGCTTTGTCCTTTTTCTAGGCTCTCAGCCCAACTGTTCAACTGTATAGGAAACAAATGTATTCTCTTTTCCTGAGCAGTGATACGTCAGGACTATTTCTGTAGCTGTAGGAGAAGCCCAGTGCCACCAGGTAATTCTTCCAGGGTGAGGTGGTTTGCATGGTGTCCACAGTAGCAGTCACAAGCCAGATTTACTCATGAGCATTTAACGCCACTTTTTAATGTAGAAGTTATGCCAAAAAAAGGCCTGGGGTTACATCCCATACAATGAAGTTCCTCAGGCTCTAGGCAGGGGGATTCATCACTCTTTATATCAACACATTTCTTCCAGGGGATTGGCCATCATTACTACAGCTTAGGGGATTCACCTGTAAAACCAAAACAAAGCCTGCTGAAAGATTAGAGAACTTAAAGAACTGAGAAAAGGGAAGCTTGTCCTCTGTAGGGCAAGATAAGAATCATATTTTTACTTTAAGGAAATGAGTTTAATTTATAAATACCGAAGAAGAGTACAAATATTTTTCTGACCAAAGGCAAGCTAAATATCTATCTGATGTGGCAGACTTGCTGATTATTACAGGTAGGCTCAATAACCAGTATAAAACCATCTTAATTTTCTTCCCTGAAGCAAAAAGAACTTTATTATCCATAGCTGAGATGGAATTTGTTGAAATGGAGCTTAATAACTACTAAACAAACAAGCCACAAAATGAATGAGTCTAGCAAAACGCGTTGAAATAGTGAGATACATCATGAAATGTGATTAATGACACCAAGGGAAATATAAAATAACATGTTTCCCTGGAAATGGGCTGTAAGTGCACAATGTCTGCACAATATTGTGCATCTGCAGTTCTCTGTCCTGCCACCTAATATTCAAATTGCCTGCCAGTATAAACACAGCTGCTAAATGTCTTCTAGCACTGCAAAAATAATGAATCTCCACTTTCTTCTTAGCTATTGAAGTATATTTTTACAGAGACAAATGCAGTGTTTACCCTTGTTCAACAGAAGACAATGTCAGTGTCCAACATACATGTCTTACTAACACGCGGTCAGATTCAAATATCACAGAACAAAAAAACAGGGTGGCTGCTTTATAGTATCCTTAGATGAGCTGGGATTTATTGTTTCTGGTTTGAGTAATTTCTCATCTGGTTTCCACATAGAGATTTGCCTACCCGTCCTATAAAATCACAATTTTTGTTTTTTTTGACAAGAACTACAACTTTCCCGAATCTAGCAGGATTGTGAGGGGAGGATAAGAAATCTCCTTCCTGTAAATGCTGCTTTCCACATTGTGGATTGGCCTGCAGAATCCACTGGGTAAGTACTGTGATTGGTTTCTCCCCACTCTGGAGACATGGGTCTGCAGCAGCTGAGGGCATAAGAGACTCCAAGTAACAATTTTCATGTTATAATACTAGCCTGGACTGTAAGAAGTAATTTAAGATAATTTACCATGTTGCATTTATGGAAACAATTTTTCAGAAAATATAACTAAGGAAAACCCAAGTAAAATGGAAAATGATAGTCAGAATTTTCAAACGCTGTACTCTGCTTAGTCTTTGTCTAGATGAAGAGAGAATAAATGGGAAAAAATAAAACTGAAAAAAAAAAAGAAAAAAAGAAAGAAATAAGGCTCCATAACCTTAGGAAGGGTACCAGTCTATTTATATACTTCCTGGAATGCTTAGAACATTTATTCTTACTGGCCACAAGAAATCACTTTGTTGTGCAAAAGGTTTCACACATGAACTCAAGCCAAAAGTTTGTTTTCATGGCACTGTGGGAAGAAAAAACATTATTGTACAGTTTTGTGAACTACAGACAGAAATCAGTCTGCCGACCTGCCAGGTAAAACCTCTCTGAATTTAAGAAAACATGTCACTTTTCACAAGCTTATTCAAATCATAGCCTTGGAATTCCTTTCTTCTGTTATATGGAGAGAAAACTGGCACCTAATCATGATTAGGAATGAGAGCTAAGTACAATTACTACTCTTGATAAGCTAAAAACCATTCACAAACTATCATTTTTTGTCAGCCTGCCTCTCTCAACCTATTCACCATTTTTTATCTTATCCTCCTGTTACATTTCTTCAGCTGGCATCCTATGGGGCAAAGAATATGCTTTCTCAGGACTTATACACAAACTATCTTCAGCCCACTTTTCCATTGGCTGCAGCAGAAATACCAAAGATATAACAAACACCAGGGTGTTTTTGTTTTGTTTTGGTTTCGTATTTTGGGTTGGGTTTTTTTGTATTTTTTTCCCATCAGAAAGCAAGATAGACCTTAAATGTTAATAAAATTGTAGGAAAAAAAATTTTACAGAAAAATTATTCATGAAAGACAATTAGGAAGATTCAGTTGGTCACACCATTTTAAGGAATAAGATTCAACTTTTACAGAATCACAGAGTCACAGAATCATCTGGGTTGGTAAGGACCTCTGAGATCAAGTCCAACCCTTGACCCACTACCAGACCATGGCACTGAGTGCCACTCAGTCTCTTCTTAAAAGCTTCCAGGGATGGAGAATCCACCACCTCCCATTCCTGATCACCCTCTCTAAAGAATTTCTTCCTAATATCTAACCTAAACCTCCCCTGGCAGAGCTTAAGTCCATGCCCTCTTGTCTTACTGATGGCTGCCTGGGAGAAGAGCCCAACCCCCCCCTGGCTCCAGCCTCCTTTCAGGGAGTTGTAAAGAGTGATGAGGTCTCCCTTGAGCCTCCTCTTCTCCAGACTAAACTGTAGTTGGACTGTCCAATTATCTTCCTCTATAAAGTATTTTTCCTTATATTTAATTGGAGGAGTACCTATTACACTAACAGGCAAGAGAGAACTTCATCAATAGCCACTCATGATCTGCAGTTGTGTTTGATGCAGTTCAAAGCTCCAAAGTGGATCACATTGGCTTGGTGACACCAGTCCACCTTTAGAGCAGGTAAATATATCTGCACTCTTGTAAATGAATCTTGAAGTATTTATTTTGAGCATTGCAGCTAGAATAAAACTAACTCAAGTGGAACCCCAACTTTCTTGCTGCTAGACCGAAATGTAGTTCTAGGAACCCAGTTCTCCAAGTTACTTAATTACGAGATTGAAATCCAAGTCCTTTTATTTTTGTTCAATAGCTTCATATTTTTAAATAGAGGCTAGAGCTGAAACAAGCAGTTGCTCCTGCTGTGTTTTCATGCTGTTCTCATCCTCTGGGCTGGGCCTGAGGAGCAAACCTCAGCAAGCACACAGCAGTGCTCTTCCAAAGCAGCATGGCTTTGGATGCTGATACACTGAGGTGGAATAAAGTCACGGTGCTAGGTACAGCTGTCAGTTGTACTAGGGTAAAGGTAAGCTAATGCCTTGAAAGTCAGTGGATTTATTCTATCCCACAGTTATTCTGGCATAAATCACCACAGGAATTTTATTACAGTAGCAATATCAGCAGAGGTGGGCACAAAATGCAATGACAAGAGAGCTGCTGAAGACAGGGTTTGATATTATGCCCCAGCAGCAGGAACAAGAGAGAGCAGGGGCTGAACAGAGCTGAGCTAGAAGAGCAACAACTGAGAAATGCCCAAGTAACATTAAATAAGAACTGAGCTCTCCTGTTTTTCACATGGGAGGCTTCATATCACATCATGGAAGAACTGAGGATGTTTTTCAGCCTTTATTTGCTATCTATTTCCCTTATTCACTCCACTTTCCTAAAAAACCAACCAAACAAACAAGCAAATAAAAAAACCAAGTCTTGCACATTTATGAATCCACTGAAACACGTAATTTGGACCAAAATAGACAAATCTGACTACAACTGTCAATGTAACAAAGGAAGCTTGGATAAGGACTCAGGTCACTGGTTAGGCACCACTTACTATAAAAAGCCCTTAGATGATCCTGAGGAAAAGCTTGCTAAAATGCACCTGAAAAAATCAAATGGCCTGATCATTAAAAAAAAAAAAAAAGAAAAAGATCATTGTGTTAAATTCCCAGTCACATCAATAAGAGGTGCTCATAGGTATTGTCTTGTGATGGTTGGGCTTGAGGGATGTTAAAGAACTGTAGACTGAACACAAAACCCTGCACAGCTCTTACTCTATTTGAGAGTAAGGGACCAAAGGAAGAGAAAGGAAGAAACAGTTCTCTAACACAGCTGCTTTCTTCCTGCTTTAACAATACCTTTCAGGTGTCCAACAAAACAAATGCAAACGATGACCACAGACACACACCTCTCAGGAACTCTGCCCTCACTGCTGGCTTCAAACATTTGCTGTGTTTTTACAGAGCTGAAATTACTGCTGCACTGAATCCCAGAATTACAGTCAGACACCGCCCTGTCTGTGGTTGCAGGCGGCACAGACAAAGCTTTGGAGAGGGTTCTGGGTTCTTTTCACAGTGGAGCAAGGCTGGAAGGGGGTTCAGGCTGTCCTCTGCTTCCCCACCCTTTGCCAAGGATTTGTCCTGCTGCCAGGGAGCATGGCAAACCCACCCAAATCCTGCTGCTGCCAGCCTGGGTAGCCAGGATATACCAGGGATGTGCATGCATCTCCTTCCTCTCAGGAAGCTCCTCACTGCAACCTGTCATTTTTTATTTTCCATATAGCCTCATGACATTTTAAAGAACAAAACTGTGGGTAGGATACCTTTCATAATAATAAACAGGAATGGCAGTGCTTTTGTGAATGCAATGTCAATGTAACACCCTTAGAGAGCATTATAAATTCATCAGAATCAGAGTCTAAAGAAAATTTTATTCCCTGGCATCAGCTGCTTTTAGCCATGCCACAGATATTTAGCAGAATTTAAACTCCAGATTAAGTATTGATTGAGTTTAAATAAATTATAATATGTTAGAGACAAAAAGCTGGGCTGTGACTGGTATAGATGTTTCACTTTTTACCCTCCTTCTCACCTCAAATATTCACAAATTTATTCAATGCATTATGACTGTAATGAACAAACAACTAAAAACTGTGTAGTCCTGAAGTAATTAGTAATTGCAGCAGCACCTTTACCTACTTATCACAGGAATGAATAAAAATTATAAGCTAGGCACAGAATAAATGTATCAATTTAAAAGAGAATGTGAATAAGAGTAAATTCCTAAAGAATTAGGTACAGGGGAAAAGTAAATGGAAAACTGCAGCTTATACTAACACTTGGTTAGATTTCTGATCCTTTCTGCCTTTTTTTAAGGTTCAAAAATATCTCTAATGATGGCTACCACAAGCTGTAATGCAATGATACACTCCTCTGTTGTGTTAAGTAGTGTCAGATGCTTGTGTATTTGGCACATCATTTCTGGACAGCTAACAGATGAACATATCATTCTCAACCATATTTAATAGGGAATGAAAACTTGCATGAGCAGGTATTCAAAAATGTAATTATGATAAAGTTACCAAAGCCAACTGAGAGACAAAACAGGCCTAAACTTTCTGGAAAAGAAAACAACTGCTGAACTGCTAAAAGAGGACAAGAGGACACATAAGGGCATATAGTTTTGTGTTTGACCTATTTTGGTTGATTTAATTTTCAGATTTTGTAAGCCAAGCTCCAGTGAGTTCCTGAGGAAAAAAATTCTAGCTGGCATTTTACTGTGAGTCAAACCTCACACAAAAAGTGCTTTGTGCATCAAGATAACATTAGGAGCTGTCTAGCTGCACGTACCAAAGGACCAGTTTGAACAAAGAAAAACAGAGCTCTAATGGACTTCTCATAGTGATGATACTTTACACTTCTGTAGCACATTTCAATTTGAAATCTCTCAGTGTTTTGCAGTGCATGACAATTAAGCCTATCACTTGGAAACTTCAGTAGAAAACAATTCTACTTCAGTAGAAAACAATTACCACAATTTTACTGATGAAAAAACTGAAATACAGAGAAGTTGAACGACCTCCATAAGATCTTACAGCAAAGAGGATGCCAGTGTATTGTAAGAAATTCCAAGAAGGTATTTAGACCTCTGAATCATCAAGGACAATACCTCCCATTTCCAAATAGCCTATCTGCCACCACAGTTATATATTTGACTAATATTTAATCAGCTTCATGAACAAAAAATACATCTTTAAATTTAAAAGTTTTTTTTTCCTGTTGTTGTTGTTACCAAGCTGATGGCAGGAAGATTTTTTTTTTTAATGAAAGTTCAGACAGTTTGAGGTGCAATAACAATTCAGATAAACTCCACCTGGAGCTGGAAAGAGTGACTGAAGTTGCATATATTACCATACTGCATATAAACACATGGTGTGACAAAGTTGAGCCAGCAATTGCCCATTTTAAGGGACAACCATAGAACTTTCTTGGCAAGACTGTCTTCAGACTGTACACCCAGGAAGACCCCAATAATTTTGCCTTCCTAAGTCATTCACTGTGAATAAAAGTAGTAAGCTTTGAATTTGTCTTTTTAATTTAGTTACCACTGAACTGCTGTGAGATTTACTGCTTGCTTTCCTCTCTGCTAAGAAATATGAGATTTATATTTTCTGAAGAATGTAATAAGTAAATTATTTTCCCAAATATCTCTCTTTCCAGTTAGACATAACACTGCAGTTAGAATAACCCAATCCTTCTTTGAGGCATTAGTAAAAGCAAGAGGCAGTGGAGTTATATTTTGAAATGCTGTACAGCTTTACCTGCCTACATCTAGCTTAACTATCACTGAAATCTTCTTGAGATTTAACCCCAGAGAGGATAAGCTTCTGTCTTTCAAGCAGAGTTTCTAGCAGCAGCAGTATATGTAAGTGCAAGGGTGTATCCAAAGGCCTTCAGAGATTATTAGCACAGCAATGCCATGAAGTTGAGCATTTTGCCCAAGCCCCATCTGTGAAGAGGGCTGTATATCCACTTCCCACATTGACAGCCCTGCATGAAATTGAGCAGTGATGACAGAAGGGTGAGGGATGAAGTTCAAAGATCAAGCAGTAACAGGAAAGAAATACAATTCTACCTGTTACACCATAAGAAGAGGTAGGATGTTGTCATTTCAGCAGGCTTTCTTTAACATTAATCCAGAATCAATGGTTTAGCATTGTTATCCTGCAATATATGAGGGAGCTTCTCATGGTCTGGATGCAACAAACTATTTTGGGGCAACGAAAGAGACTCAAATTTGGTAATCCACACTAAAAAGCCCTATGCACCTTATGCTACTCTATGGTAGATACATTAGTCAGAGAATGAGGATCAAGAATTATCTACATGCATTTTCCATATGTGTATCTTTGTGAAACCACTCAGGAAGAGAGAGTGGTTGCACACTCTCTAAAGTTGCAGTGCTAACCTGTTAGGGTCATGGTTGAGTGGGATGAAGATCACTAAGACTTTCATAGATGGAGAATGTAATGTGTTTTAGTGATTTCTGAAACTGGTCTCCTCTTACTAAGAAACTTCTAATTCTTGAGAAGAAAATTCAACAGAGTAACATCTCACTTCCACTCTTCACCTGTTCTTTTGGGGTATAGCAGCCTTCAAAATCTCCGCACAGAGAACTAATGAAATGTATTAAGCTTATCCAGGCAGTGTCACTGTATCATACATATTTGATACATTAGAAGCTACCATTTTCCATGATTCTGATTTGGTAGCTTTATATTTTCTTTATATGTTTTCTGGTTTCTTGAAATGAAATAAGTCTTACATTTATAAAATATCAGACCATGCAGACTTATGTGCTGATGGCTAGCTCCATTTGAAAATTCTTTAGCCCTAAAGCCTAGCAAGAATCTGATGGGAAGTGTTAAAGCAACCTGACAGAAATCCCCTGCAGTGCTTAAGAAAAAAACCCCAACCCTCCCCGCTCCCAGCTAAACCCTGAAACAAGGTCAATGCACTAAAAGGCTCTGGAAGTAATTTCTTATAAATAAATATCCTGGGGAATTAATGCAGACAGTGCAACAGTCACACCTCTAAAATAAAGGTAGTTATGAGTATGTAAGTATTTCTCCTTTACATGTTAGGAATAGCACACATCAGTCAATGCAAGATTAAATACAGTTCTGGCTATATGCTTCAGAAGAAAGCAATATTTTTTCTCAGGGAGAAAACTTGAATCATAAGCTTGAATCAGGGAGTAGTTTGAGTGCATGCCTAATGTTAAGCCTGTAAAGAGTCCCAAGTCTTTTGATATGCTGAACTCACAGACCTTTGAAAGGGCAATTGTGGTCCTAAAAAGCAAAAGCAATAGCACAGCACTAAATGCAGGACTCTAGCAAACAGGAGCAAATGCTGAGAAATCACAGCTTTTATGGCTGCTGTACTGACCAGAGTCAGATTCCACTACATTCATCTCTGATTGAATCCTGACTATCATTTTTACCTACCTGATCAGCTCAGATACTGCATTACTGCACAACAACAATTAGTTTTCCTTTAAAAAGAACCAGGAGTTCTCATCTCCTGTGACTGCAGTCAATGGCAACCATTTCTCTGGTCAACGAGACATGAATTACAGAAATATTCATGGTTAATATAAATATGAAGAGCATTTTCATATGAAAAAGTTATGTTCTTTTGGCAAGTAATAATTCAGGGAATTTATGTATTATTTTGTAACAGCAATGGGAGGTTTTGACCTAGCTTAGATCAGTTTTTTGAATATCATTTCAACACTTCTTCCTTCACTTTAATTTTGTCCAGATGAGCTTCTTTTTTATTTGCTGAAAGGAGAAAAGTATGGAAAAAAAGGGGATCATTAAATCACAAATCCACTTATCTTCACTGCATCTGTGATGTTGTTCCCTAAGCAGTAGTAATCTACATTCAGGAAATCTGCACAGGTTTCTCACAGGAAAAGCACAACATCTGAGCCAGAGTGTGAAGACAGTAGTCAAGAACTGGAAGAAATAAAAGAAAGAAAAACCCAAAGCTAAACAAAATCCCCAAACCTTTAATTTCTTCTCCATCAGAATATCAAGCAACAGTCCTTTAAATTAAGAGGATGTTTATGCCTTCCTATTTTGGAAGTAATTTCCTAAGGTTTAAAATGCAGCTAAAAGGCTTACAATTCTATATTAGCACAGCCTGATTTTCAGTTTTGCTTATCACTGCCTGCCATGCAGCTGCCTTGCTTTCTCTCTTTGAAAGTTTCAGGTTCTTTAGAGAGTAATTATGTTTTCCAAATACAGTTGAGAATCCTGATGTTGTAATAATTTTCAGAGCCACTATGAACATTGCTAATTGTGTATGTGGCTTTCTTGACTGACTCCATTGCACATGCTGAGATTACCAGTTACCAAAAAATCACTATAAACTATAAAGTAAAGAGAACAAAGTCAGCTTTTTGTATTTCTTTCTTGGTAAAGGTGTTGATAGTTTTTACTGAATGGAAATTCTTGTAAAAAATGAGGTTGGAAAATATTTTTTTTTTTCCTGAACTGTTAAAATGATAGACAGTAAATAAACAGCTGTAAGTGAAATAGTTCCCTTCTGTCCCACACCTACTTTTTTAAACACCTAAGAAAGTAGCCACAAATACAGCCAAGTTTAGGTCTGATATCCAAAGTAAACAGGAACACACAAAGCTTCTTAGTTCCTCTAGTATATTCTTTTAAAGTACAAGCAGGAAGATCTCTAAAAATTCAGAGCTCCAAGTTATGAAGAGATTTGGGTATTGCAACTGAACATTACCAGACCACTGAAAATTACCACAAATAGAATAAATTCTGCAAAATATTTAGCAAAAAAGAAAATGGATGTGCACAAGGGGATATAACAATGGAGGAAAACTAGTGAAGAGGACAATAAGCCCCCAGTTTTTTGCTGTCTTTACATAGCAGCTTGAGCACGCTGGGAGCAGAGTTATGAACTAACACAGATTTCAAATACTGTGAATACTGGTAGCAAAAGAATTAAAAATAGATGCATCTGGCCAATTTACAGTGTGCAAACTAGGACTTCAAATAATTATATATATCTATATATATATGTATACACAACACCTCTTTCTTATCTTGAATAAGATCATGACTGTCTCCAATAAGTAGACAAAAAAGTGCTTGGCACCCTGTTTCTGCTAACTCCTTAGAAAAGCAACCACAGTTCATATTACAAACATGATGAGGTTCTTTTCTTTATAGAATAATGTAAGCAAACCTTTTCTTATTTAATCTATTTAATGAAGTGCTATTTACTACCAGTTTCTGAAGTACTTCAGATAATAAAACCTAAATCCTTGATCCTAGAGGGAATTTTAAGTACAAGAGTTTTTTTAAAAATTATGTTACCCATTAAATGTTTTAACTATAGCTTTAGGAATTTTAAGAAAGTCTCATAATTTTTACTGTCTTGATCTCTATGTCTTAGAAGGTAAGTAATTTTTGACCTACATTAACCGATTGAGACTCTGTCAATGGGATGTGCAATCAATACGTGAGTAACACCCCATGCATTAGCACTGAATATACCAGAAGGTTAAAAAGTGCACAGTATTTCCATGAAGCTTTTTCAATTTTTCTTTTTAATGATTTTTCTTAATCTGGGAGTAAGCAAATCCAGTTCTAATATGCTAGAGGTTGGAAAATTATGCCACTCAGGCATTTTTTACTCCATAAAATATCCCATGGCATATACTTTCCCAGTTTCCATAGATTGCTCTCAATACTGTGTCAGAAATCCACATTGGGCATGAGAGTTTGGCATGAATATTTCGTAGCATGAACATTTTGAAGAACTGGTTAGGAATTAAATTCTGGTATAGGATAAATCTGAAACCAATTTTTTTGATGAAAATTTTGTACAGCATGTTCCGTATATGTTATTTCATCCTTCTCTAAGCAGTTTCATTTCAAAGTTTATCTTTTTCTCTTTTTTTCTAAGTGAAATACTTTTACCACTTTTCAAGTCAGAAAAAACAGGATGAGGAAAAAAGCATTATTTCTTTCTCACATTAAGATTATTTTATCAGTTTCTAATTTTAGCTCTTTTCGCGTTTTGTTTGCTAGCATAACTGGGTCAGTTCTTTCAGGTTGAAAATCCTGTCTGAAGAAAAGCAAAGTTACTTGTCATGAAGCAAAGCAAATGGCTGTGAATAATTTATAAGAAAGTAAAAATATTCTTCTTTTGAGATTTTAACAGGAGAACAACCTCAAGTTATAAATTATTATAATTACACTGAATATGCTCTCCATCCTCTTACTCCTCTGCTCCAGTTGCTGCCACAATACTTTGCTCCAGTGGCTTCAGCCTCCCAGGTGCCACAGATGCAGCCTCTCCAGGCCCTTGCCCTTCAGGCCATGAATTTATCTGTGACTACAGCCCTGCTTCACACTTGCCTGAATATGTTCATTAATGTTCTTGCATGTTTCTCCCTTTATAGAATAACATGCAGGCCTGTGTTAAATGTCTGGTGGGATGAAAGGTGAGGAAAGCTGGGGGTTCCAAAAGCAAACCTGATGCTCACAGGAGATTATGGGGTCATGGGTGAGATGCAGCACAAAGATCCCCACACCCACTGCTGAGGCACAAAGCCACACTGATAGTGGCTGGTAAAGCCACAGTGTTCAGAGGCATTTGTTTTCATAATATAGAGAGGGTCTTTCTCTATGTAGAGATGGTAAAGTTGAGAACTATGGGGTATTTGAGGGAATAGTACAATTACAGAAACATGATGAGAATTGGATGCTCTTATTAAAAAGTCTGTAATGAATGTGTCAGTTCTCTGTGGTTCTAAGGGAATATGACTAATGATTTAAAATCTTTCAAATGCTTTCTGCAAAACACCTCTAGACTACTGAGGCTGATAAACCATCCAGCATCTTTTTCTCATTAACAGATTTCTGATTTTTAGGTTGAAAATTTAGAAGCACAGGTGAAGTAACTATAATGTAGGAATGGACATTATACATAAGCCAGCTCCCATAAATAAGTTCATGCAATGCAGTTACCATTGGAGTTCAGTAAGTTCATATACCTTCCTATAACAATCTTTTGCAACCTTGACCCACTTTTTACACTGAGATCAGACTGGCAAGAGAGGGAAAGGACAGGTAGTCCACTGGTTCTTGTCAGCATGACTGATGCAACCATTTGTGCAGGCAAGATTTCAGCAATGCATTCAATATTTTTGCATAAGAGGTGGGCATATATACTGACACTGTTGCTACCAATGTGTTCCCAAAGATTATTGAGTTGTACAGGAGGAGTTCAAAGTGTGCATTCCCTACTGCTCATCATTCCTGCCACATGGTCAATCAGTGACTGCTTGATGATCTAAGTCTTGTGGGAACCTGAACATCTCTAATATTTCAGACTTACCCCTGGTTCAGAACAGTATATTCTAGTTCTTAATGTGAAATGTCAGCACAATATTGCCCTTAAATCTCCTGATACATAATTCCTGTTTGACATACTACTTATGGTACCATGACCCAGTGAGGAAGCTAAAGTTCTTTGATCAAATGTGGGTGGTGAAGTTGATATTCATTCTGAAGTGGAAGACCTAACTAAGTGACAGTCTGTGTGTGTTGGGGGTTGGGGGGACAGACAGATTTGCTGGAAACAGTCTTTAGATCTGCTTTTCTGGAGGACCCGTAATTTAAAATCTAGGCCCTGAAATTTTAGACTTCAAGAAAGACAAAATATCTGTGAAGAGATTCTGAGCTTTTCAACTGATTGACCCCAGTCATACTGAGTAACATTCTGTATTTTTATAGGTTATTTATATTTTATAGGTAGATATTACAGGAATAGAAAATTTTGGTATTACAAAGCTTCTTCCAAAGTGAAAAAAACTTAGTCTTTTTCTCATGAAATATCACAGAGTTAGTATGGCATATAGTAAGTATATTTCAGATTAATGTCACGGTGATTTCCCTTGAAGGGCTACTTGAAGTCTTACATTTATGTGCTATTAAATTGTTTTCCATATTCAGCAACTCACCATTTATGTAAGGATCATATCACTTCACTGGCCTTGCTAGGCATACAACACACCATGACATATCACAGAAGTTAAAATTGACTCTTCATTCTATTCCTTCACATTGCACAGCAGAGGGAGGAATCACATTTTCTCTGGTTGCTACTGCATTCAGGAATTCCTGATGCTTTAACCTTGTCTGATTTTCTATTCCAGGTCAGATTCTCAGATTTGCAGTCATTAGCAACCTCAGTGGAATAGCATCTCTATGTGGCAGAATCATGATCCCAGCTTCACTTTTTCTCTTCACTACCTACAAGCCTGAACCAAATTATCCACGCTTTTAATATTTCATTCTTATCCACCACTTGCTGTACATTTACTAAAGAATAACATCTTTGGTGTGTATAAAAGAAAGACATACTTGGGTTTTTGCCCTCAGAATAATGTATTCAGCTTCAGAGAATAAAGTTTATTAGTGAAATTTTTAATAAGAATTAAAACTAAAGTGCACCAAGTAGGCAACTACTAAGTGATATCCAGCATGTGACTGGGCTGCAGGATTTTCAGGACTGCACTTGCTGACTGTCCTCTAAGGAACTGTTCCCTAAGCTAAAAGCAGCTTTGGGTGGGTGCTGTCATTTTCAAAACTCCCTCTGTGATTTTAATACCCAATTCCATTAACTTTGGCACTAGGCCTGCTAATACTGTAGGCAGGTTAGAAAATCTTCAGCTGTTTACAGGTGCTTCAAAGATTAGAATGGTAATCACTCACATTTTCTGCTGTGATCAATGTAAGAAGGAAGGTAAAGACAGCAGAAGAGAGAGACAGGCTTGGATTCACAGAGAAACTTATCCATCTCATGTGCTTTTTGCATTTTTATGAGCAAAAATAATTCAATCTTCTCTCTATCATTCTTGTCCTTAAGTTTTGGAGCTTAAAGCACCAGTTTTTTATAAATGGTAGCCTGGGTAACAAAAAACATTGGGCCAGTGAGATTCCCTTGCCTCCTTCAGTGAGGCATTTTCTTATTTTGCTATCTAAAAATGTACATTAAAATACATGACATATAAGGGTTACTAAAACTCTGCTTATTTTTCTAAGTAAAAATGTTTACTATCTAAAAATATTACTATCTAAAAATGATTTTCCTATGGCCAGAAGAACATACTTCTGTAAGAAAACTGTAATTACTCACATGATCTTTGGATATTCAGTCACCTTCTGCTGGAGAAGTTATTGAGTCACCTGAACACCTTATAGCTGTTGATCCCTCATTTCTTACAAGGTGATGGTCTTTGGAGGATGGATAAAATGTGCACTTGCCTTTTCAACAGGTTTTACTCCAATATGATCATTTATTGCACCGAGTTACCTGCATTTTTCTTCTTATACATAGATGGGACAGAGAAAAGGGGATATACTATGAAAATAACTGTATTTTCACTCTTTTTGGTCATGATTTATGAATTTTCTTCAATGTTTTTATTGAAGAAATTATATCCAAGATTTTCTGTGTTTGATAATATGTTCATATGGGAAAGTGGCTGCTACAGTGACCAGCTGAATCATATTGCCCAGACCAGTGACAGCTGCCAAATTAAAACCAGGGTTGTCTGAGAAACTAAGAGAAAGCAAGATATCCTATAAATAAAACCAAAAGAACTTCTACTTATTTTTAAAGTCTAATACAGTGTCATGAAACGTTTGATTTTTCTAAGTTTTGGAGTGGAGAGGTATGTCAAATATAAAACTCTTGGTTTTACAAAGACCTTTCAATGACACTTATTTCAAAGAGAGTGTAAGACTTACACACACATTAATACTCTCTTCATGGAAAGGATATGTCCCTGTTGAGTGAAAATTGAGTCCAGAAAACTTGTGATTTGATGCAAGATTTATTGGTACTGTAGCAAAAAATTTCCCACAACCTCATCTTTGTCAAAAACTGTTGAAGAAACAGCTCAATTCTGTCTCTCTCCCTCCACACCTGGTCTTTTGGGCCTGTGTTGCTACTTCATTTTAAATAGTTCACTTTAGGACATGTGGCTACAAAGAAATTATTTTATTTTTTTTTTCTTTAAAAAATAAACTCATACTGTTGGGAAGGGCTTTTTATTGTTTTGTTTATTGGTTTTTTTTTATTGTTTGTTGGGGGTTTTTTTTTGTTGTTGTTTTTTTGGTTTGTTTTTGTTTTTTGTGGTCCTAAAATAAGATTCTGAGTCTGACTATCTATAGCTTCAAGGCTAATATAGTAATTCACTGGTAAAGAAAGCAGGTGAGTAAACGGTTCAGGGACAGCTCCTGTTGTAAAACTACAAAGGACTTAACAAGATATAAGGCAGGTAAAAACTGAAATATTTACCATGATAACTTGCTCTAGTATAGCTGTATATTGGGGCAATTGCTAAGAAAGCAATAATATAAAAATAATTCAGGCTTGTTGACATCAAATATTAATGGAATTGCTAACAGTTTTACTTCACCCTAAATAACTTTTGTTATCCCAGTTACTAATACCTATAGTATAAGAATGTGGCATTTTTCTATTAAAGGCAGAAGAGTTAGAAAAACCCTCAGTATATCATGGATTGAAACAAAGAAAAGTTGTGGGAAGTTCAGTTTTCTCTGTGTTTTTCCAAACTGTTATGGAAAACCAGGTGAGAAAGGTTATGTATATAGATTTGCACAAAACTGCCTTTGCCTTCTCTAATGCCAATTAGGAAGTAAAGATCTGGTTCTTTTCCATGGATCAGTATGTGTCTTTATAACCACAGTAGTACTGAAGAGGAAGGCTGGAGATGACAGAAACTGAAATTTATTCCTCTCAGTGTGGAGAAAACTATTTGGGCTCTGTTTCCCAAATGAAGAAAAAAGAACCTGGTGAGAAAAGGCTCCAGACCTCCTTGGATGAAAACCTGTACTAAAAGAAGTACAAGAATTAGGAAAAAAAGTTATTCTGCAGTAAAAAGGCAACACTTAAAGGCTGGAAAATGTGGGAGCAAACCAAGAACATGCAAAAGTGAAATCTGGCTTGTATTGCAAAGCAAGTTAAGATTCTTGAAGGATTTTCAACTTTATACAAGCAGACCAATGCAAGAAAAGCTGGTGTCACTAAGCATTTGAGGAAAAGGATGAAACATGGACTAGATTAATGTAAATGGACAAAAGTATGAAAACACACAAAAAAAATAGGAAATAGGATAAAAAAACTGCATTGATTTTCTGGAGAACTCTTATGCTAGATCAAGCATAAACTACCTGGCAGAACAGATTTGCTTGAAAAAGGAATGATAAAAGATTAGATGCTTCTGATTAAGGCATCTGAGGGTAGTGCCACATGAGAAATCATTAGTTCAGCTGAAGAGTATAAATGGGGAGGGGACTGGTGGAGAGAGACAGTATTGTGTTATTCAGAAAACAGAACTGCTGGACTGGAGACTCCCTAGGAGCTGAGTTTCCCCAGGGAGCAGTGTGGGAACAGATGCTGTTTCATGTTTCCAGTAATGGTTGTCATAGAAAAGAGAGAAGTATGTTAATGACATTCAGTGGTGGCACTGAAGAGGGTGAACTGTAAAAATAGGAGATACTCCAAGTATCATGGAGGAAATCATAGGTGATAATGAAAAAAGTGATAGAGAGAGTCAGAAATTCAATAGTAGAAAAATCACAGGGAATAATGTTGATGTTAATGAAGAAAATTTCAACCCGGAGTGACGGAATGGAAAAGATGGGAATGGGAAGATAAGAGTTATACATCCCTTGTCATTCATCTGGGAAAAAGGCAAACCCAGTACTAGTGTTCCTTAGGTGTAGTTTTTCCACTATTAAGCAAATACAATACACTGTTGACAAACTGGGTAGAATGTACAATTATAGTCACACTCAGAAAAGCTACATTAAAATACATGCCATATGAGGGTTACTGAAACTCTGCTTATTTTTCTAAGTAAAAAAGGAACGGCCCTATTTTCAAAGAGAATTTCCATAATAGGCAAAGAAGCACACATCCTGGTTTTACATTTTTCTAGAGCTAATGTTACTGCAGACTCTTGTAAGACACCTGCCCCTCTTTGCTCAGGTCTTAGAGAATGCCTGCAGTCTTTTCTTTCTCAATGTTGCTGCATCCTTGGTGCTAACCCACCAACCTGCATTCCCCAGGAATTTGGAGAAATGGGAGAGCCTGATGAGAGCATATCTCTGCCTGGTTATTTTCATTGATCTTCCTCAAACCAAAACCAAATGCTGCAGTATGAACATTGAGGATTTTGCTTGGGAAGACCTTTGGGTACACCTCTGCTTTCTCAGCATGCCTCAGGGTGGGAAGCAGACTCTGCAGCTGTGTGACTTCCAGATGAATAAACTACCATGGGTAGAATGTAAGAGCTTTGGGTGACAAGAACACTTATTTACCTCTGGCATTAGACCTAAACTACAAGGAAGCAAATAATCATCATTCCCCTTGAGAAAGTGACTACAGTAAGACCTTTTCAGCACAGCAGTGGCAAGAAAGTGGAAAGGGAGAATGTGGTCCCCACCTGTGACACTGAGCCATGTGGCTAATCACGCCATCCTGTAAGTTTCCATGACAACTAGATCCTTAGTTTGGCTACCAGTTTGCACTGGCCAGCTCACAAAACTGCATAGTGCTGCAATAATCAGAATCAGTGACTTGTAAGATTTTTCTATGGAAAACAGCTACCTGCTGGTTGTATGTATGCTGCTGGATATTGACTCTCCACCAGTCAGGGAGCAGCTTTGTTGAGGCCAGGCAGCAGCTGCAGCAGATGCAGTTTTGCAGGGTGCAAAATCAGACTGGTGCTCTCCTTATCTGAAGTCTGATGTTCCTTGGGACCACTCTGAGAGAAATGATATTTTGAGTTATTTTAGAGATGCTCAACAAGCAAGAATCAGTTTCAGGTGCCACAAAAGAGAAAGTTCTTTCATGAAGATTGTCCAAAACCAAAAGAAATGTGGAGATTTTCTGTCTGATACTCTAGTTATGCTCATGTGCTTGACCAGTACATCTACAGGTTATACAGCTCATGACATTTTTTTAAAGCTCATGTGTCTTTTCTTTGCTTCATCTTTAATCTGTAACCAGTGAATTTATGTGCAGGCAATCCTACATGAGACAGACCCAGCAGGAGACAAAATGAGGCAAAGAGGATTGCATCTGACAGAGCTGTTTAAATAAATTGTTAATTTTCTTAGAATACTGGGGGACCTGTCTGTAGCACCAAATCTCTATAGCTTGTAATCTTATAAGCCATCTGTCTCTCTGTGTTCTAGAGAAGGCTATGGACATGGGAGGATGATGAAATATTAGAATGTAAATATTGAGGGGGTGGGAGATTATTGCATTATCTAATCTTGCATCTTGCAAGATGGTGGGCTCCCTAAACTCCCACTGTGCTAAGGGAATAAAGGGTGTTCAAGGTCTGAGCTCTGAAACAGACACACATTTTGCACACTGGATCAATTTTATTTTTAGATGAGTGAATGTGTGTGCCTGTATCTCTGTAGTTTTATTTTTCTCTTAAATATAATTTTTATCAATTAGAAGTAAAAACATTATATTAGTATTTTATGCTGTGTTCAATAATCCACAGAAAAAAAAAATCTATGCTTAATCTATTGACCTTTAAGAGAAAACCATGTTTTTACTCAGCTTTGCAGAGGACAAAGACTGGGTTAAAACCAACCAGTGCTTACTAATTTTTTATAAGAGGGCTGTTTCTTGGATGAAAAGAGCTCCTATCTTCTTAGTGGGTGAGGGCGTATGTTACATTTACTTTCTAAAATGGATAAACTTGGTACATAATAGGAGGTCTGCTTTTTTTGTTTTTTTTAAATAAGGTCTGGTCTGAGATCAAGAAATTTGTTTATGTATCTCTCTCCTGAAAAATTATGTGACTTCTATGAAAGACTAATACACGTCTTTTCAACTCAGGAACTTGTCAGTGTAATAATTCATGGCCTCTGTGTCATTATATCTCAAGAGAGAGAATATCTCCTTGTGGCAGAAGATGAGAGAAGAGCTTTAGGAGACCTGTGTTTCACTTCTAGTTTAAGAACTGAGGGGTTTGAAAGAGTAGGAACTACATCATGTCTTTAAAACTGGCCTTCAGTCACTTGTCTTTGAATTTCCCCATTGTAGTAGTATTTATAGAATTATGTAAAGCAGTTGGGAATCTTTACCTGAACCATATGCAATTTTCTTATGGGAATCTATTATGTATTAAGTATAATTTACTAAGAAACTATCACACACACTTGTTGTTACAGTTATTTTTAGATTTGTTCTGTGAAAATAGTACATTTTAACAAATATTAAAACAAGTGCCTTCTCCCAAACTCCGAAGATTATCAACTGTAAAACACAACACAAAATCACTACATTTTCCTTTAGCTATCTAATTTACAAATCACCAAGCCTTTTCATAGAAAGCCCAAGTAAGAAAATACACTTTTCACCTAAGTCTAAATCAGCATCTTATAGTTGATATGTAATTTCTGTGTTTCTTTTTGCAATTAACTGCCAATACCTATATTTTTCAGGTATACAACAGATTGATACAACTTTTATAAGACAACTATCAACAAGTCTGTAGGTGAAAGAAATGAGACAAATGATCAGCTCCCCTGCATTTTGTGAAGAGCCTTATAAAGCAGCTAAGAAATATACATTTTTTCCTTTTGATAAACCTCAGTGAAAAGGCAGTCACAGATGTTTAAGGCCACTAGAGAGACTGACATCATTATTTTCAGATAAATATATACATATACTTTTTGTCACTTACAGTCTTTCTCAGAATTGTGAAGAGTTCTTCCTCCTGTATGGAAACCTTCCTTTCTGGAATTCCAAATTAAAAAAAAAAAAAGCACACTAAGAGCAGATGCCAAAACATTAGGCTTCTTAGCTGTAGCATTTGTGCATATTGAATAAGATCAAAGTTTTGGTGTGGTCCCAAAATTAAATAATTTTAGTCAAGAATCAAAGTTACTATAATCTTTATAAAGACATGATGGAGTAATAAAAATGTTTACAATGTGATTAATGGGCCAATAACTACATTTTTAATCTTTAATAATAGAGAAATAAGTTCTCTAATGGACATAAAAATGCATTTTAGACAATTGGTATAAAGTAAATGATCTTCTAATTACTAAAACTATTCCAATGCACTAGAAATCACATGACAGCATGCAGCAAATGCTGTTACCAACCTCATCAGAGACTCTAGAATTGAGGTGTCTGTATTTCATATAAAAGCATTCTCATTTGATGTTTATTTGCAGACTATATATGGAAATAAGAAGAACTAATCTTTATCTGGTATCCATTTTTAGAGCCATTTGACTGTTAATATCCTACCAGCTTTTTTGAAAACAATGAGTATGCAGCTCAGAAGAATGCATATTCTTTCTACAAACTGTTGGAACATTTTATAATATTTTTGTTCTAAACAAAACCAACAGTGAATTCAATCCCAATATCCAGTACACAAAGAATAAATTCCTAAAATAAAAATTCTGTATTGAGATGAGGCTTTGCAATATTCCAGTCTTGCTACTTTAGAGCTAAAGGCACCTCCTGGACATGCACTTAAACTTGATCTATGCTATTATACTACAGAAATACAATTGATCACTAAAACAATCTCAGTGTATGGAGGAAAGAAAAGATGGGAAGAGAATTTATATTATCATCTCATCAGAAGATATTCTGTTCAAAAACAAAACAATGAATTATACTGTTGTGGGTATTTTTTCACATTTTCAGCAGTTGTTCCAATAGAAGGGTGGTGAGCCTTGAGATGAAAACTTTGGGGTGTAATTGTATGAAAATTCATCCTAGACTTACATCAACTCATGAGCTAGAGAGCTGAGTTCATTTTAACCACTTTGTTTCCTTCTAATGGGAAAACATGAAATACATCATATATTACATATTGATATATAAATATCAATGAAACATTTTTCTTGACAAGGCATAAGAGCATGGATATATGCTCTATTGCATAGAGAAGATAGTGCCCTTTATTGAATTGGGATTTCTAGGCAGAATATCCTGAGTATCAGAAACCGTTAATCAGCTTATTTTTCTTCTTACAGACCTTGATATTTGTGTTAAGCTTAGTAAAATTATTTGCCTATTTTTTATACTACAGCTTTTTTAACTTTGTTCATTTTTTTTTTTTTTTTTGCCTTGAATTTTAGACTGAACATGCTGCAATGGCTGCACATTAGTAAGTACTTCCAGTTTGAACTTCTTCTAAGTTAACAGTTTGAGAGCTGGAGATGAATATACTCTCAATGTAGAACTTTTACTCACCTAAGGCATCTGCATAGGACTGGCAGACGTGGCCAAACCTTGCAGCTGATGCATGCTCAGCTGGAGTGGCAGCTGGAGGTCAGGCAAGGTACCCTACATTTAGTTACCTAAATTGCTCTTCTTGTGTTCATATGAACAACTTTCATAAAAGCTTCTGGTCCAAGACACCAGTGATTTAAATGGTGGTAAAAGAGGACAAGCAGAATAATTGACTTTTGTCTGCCAAGTTCTTGGTGCAGAATTCCACTGGGATAAGTGTGGAGCAGGCAACAAGACATTTATCCATACAATTGTCAGGAAATGAGTACAGCACCTTTTACAAGGCTTACTACCTTGAAAACGATGAGCCTGTTTCATGGAACCAAACTGTGATCACAGAAACTGTTTTTCAACATTTTCTTCCTCACAATCTCTAATATAGGTATTTTAGAATACCCAATGCTTCAGAGAGGATTTCAGTTAAGTCACTGACACTGATACTTTGCTTATTCTTAAGAAAATGAACTGGGAAAAGATATCTAAAATCCAACCTTCAGCAAGGCATTGGTTGTTTTCTGAACAGCCTTTTTGTCCTTCACCTCAGAAACACTGTCCAGAAAACATTTTCAAATTTATGTTACTTGCAGAATGAAAAAGTACTTCATCATCTGGATTCCAAATGTGTTTATTTTTAACTTCCACTAAAGGCTCCCTGTTCAGCATGTGCTCAGCTCAGACAGTATCCTATCTTATCCCCAAGCAAGATTTTGTACCTCTTAGGGCTGAAACTTGCAAATCAGTCTGCTCTGCCAGTGAAGCTGTCCAACCTGTATTAGAAAGCGTAGCTAGAAGATGATGGAAAGTGATTATTCCCCTCTCTGTGATACTTGTGAAACCACATCTGGAGAATGGTGACCAGAGGTGGTCTGCCCACTACAATTCTCATTAGATACAAGGAAAAAAAAATCTTCACCATGATGGTTTTTGAACACTGGGAGGAACTACCTAAAGAATCTCCATCCTTGGAGAAAGGAAGAACTGTAGTGGGCACAGCATTGAGTAACCAAGCCTAAGAAGAATCTGCTTTGAGCTGGGGGGGCTAGCATATAAATGAACTAAAAGAACATATTCTACTAATTAGGTTCAGTGGGACAAAGCCAGGTAAAAACAAAGGATTAGGTGCTGAATAGAAAAAAAATTACCCTGAGAATCACTCAGCATCAGATTATTCAGAAGTTTTTTCTGTGCATAGATGACAGCAGTATGCAGAGTAAAATGTACCTTACATATCAAGGACTCGCCACAAAATATGAACACAACATAGAATTCAGCACACAAAGAGTGAAATGATGGGACTATAAATTTTTACTCTAAGTCTCAGATCTGTGGATTCCTCTAACAACACAAAAACAGCTGCACACACAAGTCTGGCAATTGCCACAGAGAGTGACAATTCTGAGAGATGGAGGTATCCTGTACCTCAACATTAATACCTATATCTATTTTAAGGTTTGTAGATATTTTGTCTTGCAGTATGAGAACACCAAGGCAATCTCAAAATATGGTTAATACAGGCAAGAGCTGGTGTCTTCATCAACCAAAGAGTAGAAGAAACTGACTTCTTTTCTCTCTTATAAAGTACTACGAAAGCATTAAATATTTTTATAAAAGAATGAAATCTATGCAAGAAATGGTACTTCTTATGAAACTTCCTATGTAATTTTTTTAAAAAAACAAATCATTTTAAACATCTCCATATTGTTCCAAGCTTCCATACCTGTAGCTGTCAGGACAGTCCACCTCTAACAATTTATCAATTTTATCCCATATCTTGACAGTGACATTTGTCCCACTTTAAAAAAAAGCATCCATGCCTACAATATTTTTGCAAAAACACTGAAAAGTGTTGGTTTGTAGCACCTGAAAGAATTATCTCTTGGTTTCTGGTATGAAGACCTTGTTTGTTGTCTTGGTCTTTTTTTTTTTTTTTTTTTTTTTTTCTTGCTTTTGTCTGTGTGTGTGTGTGAAGATTTATGAAAAGGAGTGAAACAGAATTACTGAAACATAATATGGAGTCTGGGATATTCATCTACCTGGGAAAACACATGCCTAGATACATGACTTCACAGTGGTCATTTATCAGTTATCAGTTTCCAATTGCCATTTGTAAGTGTATTTTTTGTGACTGTCACATTTCCACACCCGAATTTGTTCATTATAAAACCACCTGCTAAGAGATTCTTATGAGCTCAGGTTTACTCTTAAACTATTTCCATTAAATTTTAATTCCAGTATAATCCTTTTAAAGAACTCACAGTGCCACTGGATCAGGTCAGCTGTTGCTTTGTGTAATCACATCTTGAAAGCCCCCTGGGATGCAAACCTCACCATGGCACTGGGCAGCCTTCTACAGTGCTGCTCTACCTTCCTAAATGAAGATGTTTTTCTCAGTGTTCTGCCTAAATCCTCCCAATCTGCAACGTATGGCTGCTGCCCCATGTTATACCACTCACCACAACAAGGAAGAGCCTGGCTCTGATGTCTTTGTAACTCCCCTTCAAGTAGGATTTGGCTATTAGTGTCCTCATCCTTCTCTTGAGTAAACTTGCCTTTCCCACTATAAATCAAACTGTAATTCCCTCTGGAAGGTAAGTGAAATAGAAAAACACTTTCTATTTAACCTTTAAGATTGGAATCATAATTTTTGGTACAGTTGTAATTTGTTGTTCTGAACAACAATGGGTGTAACCCTCTGGCTAGAGCCTACTAGCAATACAGTCTTGCTCGTAGGGTAGTTTAAACATAATGTTCCTGTTGCTAGGAAGAGCTCAAGAATTTCAGTTTAACATACTATGCTCTCAATACCTAAAAATGTTTGCCATGGGCGGCTAAGGCTGTTCTTTTGTAATTCTATCCATAAAAGTGCTCCATCCCCAAATTACCATCATCAGTAGTTGACAATCTGCCATCTTTCTCTTGGAAGCATTACTTCTCTGACATGTTATAGGATAATATGATAGGAAATGCCTGATTCTAAGAATCCATGAGTATATTAAAATAAATCTTACCTTACATCAATGTGAATACAAAGCTCTTGTAGTGTGACTTCCCGTATTTTCTGTGCTGCTTTCACATATTACAAGCTAAACTAGATCAGGCTGGATTAGTACTTCCACAGATTACCAGTGACTGGATTCTTCATACACTGGTACAAAAGATAATTAGTTATTTGAGCATTTATTCCTACATGAATACCCCCAAATCACCCCAGGATTAGATATGCTATGACATACTGCTAAAACTGCTGGCTTTAGAAAGAGTATAAAACAAATGTCCAATTGCAAGTAGCTTTACAGCTGCAAGATTGCTATTTTTAAGACAAAAAATAAACAGGTTAAAATCTGAAGGTACAGCCTTGCTCTGTTTTGAAAGTTTCTCACAGCTTTTGTTCTCTCTCTGCAGCACTTCAGGAGTTAATACCAAGATGTCCTCCTGTCTGTTGATGGCTTCCAAGGATTGCTATGGAATGGTAGGACCTTTCTGCCAGACAAGACCCCCTGCAAAAAAGGCTCACACATTTTAGTGCCATTTTTCACTTTCACATTTTTTCTAGCCCCTCAGAATACTAAGATTTCTAATTTTGAGACACTCTACTGTAGAAACCAACGGATTGCTACTAACTGCTTAAAAAATCTTCTACACTGAAATGAAAGGCTTATTAAAATTGAGAGACCTTCCAACCTATGTCAACATGGGCTTCAAAACAAGACTGAGCAATTGTGGGTATTGGTATAGAGCATGCATTCTGTAGCTGCTGCCTTAGGATTCCCCTGATGCTCTGGCTGAGGCTCACTAAAGGCTTTCAGGTCACAGCATGTATTAGGACCTGAATCTCTTGATCAGTGAGGCTGGGCCCAGCAGAATGAGTCCCTTCCCTCCCTGCCAAAGGTGGATGTGCAGAGCAGGAGGTGTGGGCTCTCAGCAGGGAACACCCTTTGGGGTACCCCCTGCAATTTGCTCCCTGAGATGAGGCAGTGGATATTCTTTCCTCCCTTCTCAGCAGTTTGCTGTCACAATGTACTCATCACTATTAAAGTCTCTACCATATTCCTGTAAACAATTCCAAAACTCAAAGGGAAAGTTGTTAACCCGAAGCACTGTTTTTTATGAATGTAAAAAAATCAATCACAGTTAAAAAGTTTCAGAACCTTTTTTATGCAATGCTCAGTAAAAACAAGGATTTTGGCAGGATCTTGGTAAATAAAAACATTAATGCTATGAAGTCCCTCTAATCATGTAGCAGATGTTTCTTCTGTTTAGTTTTCATCATGTTACAGACATATTGTTTATATAATGCTTTTTGGCATATCTTTACAAGAGAAAAAGGTACCACCTTTTTACAGGGTAGACGTATTATTACGAATCTGTTTTTGCCCATGGGAAGTCAATACTCATTCTGGGTCACCTTTGCATATTATCTTCTATGACAGTAAGATGATTTCTTTCTAAAAAAGAATCTATAAAAATAAGAATCTGTAAAAAATGTAATCACCTCTCAAATGCAGCTCACAGAAATCCCACAGTAGGAAACAAGAGAGCTGAGGACAAGTGAGATCAGAGCATGGTGGGGAGTACTGTAAATCGTTTTCTTTGTAAATTAGACAAAAGACATGTTTACTTAAAAAAAAAAAAAAAAAAAAAAAAAAGCCCTCCATAATATTAATTCAAACTGATCTCTGATTTATGAGCTCTGCTGCCTCACCAAGAAGTACTCCAGCTCCCAAGTTCATACTTTATCTTTAGTTTGTCTTTTTGGGATTCAAAAGAAAACTACAGCAAAAGATATTTTACATATCCTTGATTCAAGTTTTTTCTTCCTATTGATAAGCTAATACTTTAGTCTTCATTTCTCTGCATTTGAAGGGGTTTTTAACTTTCAGTACTGATTCATTTCTAAGTTTCAAATTTCACATTAGTAAAGAATTTTTGAGACATAATCACTGTGGCAATTCAAATATCATCATGTTAATCCTAACAAACTGCATTCAGATAACATTAGTGGGCTGATTTACAAGTAGTAAAGCAAGGATGGGACTATTCTTAATTTATCCTGCTGTGTTGAGATATTAACACACATATGGCAGAGGAGATTACCAGCAGTTCTGAGACCCCCACGATTCTTCAGGCATAACAAAGTAGATTAATGACAAAGTAATAAGGTCAGCTCAGGTATAATGCAGCCTTTTCTCCTGGATTACTTCAGGGTTAGATTTTGGCCAAACTTAATGCAAAATTTCATTCCACTCCCTGACTTGGGTTGTTGTCTTAAAGCAGAATAGCAGTGAATTCTGTGATGGAAGATGAAGGATTTGCAACCCAGGAGATTAAATCTCTCGTTTACTCTATTAACTAATTTGGGTTCTAGATAACAAATGCCAGTATTTGCCATCACAAAACTGTTGACAAGAGAATGACTTGTTCTCCAGATGTAAAAGTGATAGGTAAAGCAGCACTTCTGAAGCATAATTAAACAAATAAGGAACATAGCACAGACAATATTTCTGGTGAACTTCAAGCCATTTGGGAAGAATTAAACCAATCACATGTGCAGATGAGAATAATTAATCTAGCTGCTTAAACAGACAGGCTGCTCATTGTCATTGTGAGAAAGAAATTAATACAGCAAGCAGTAGGTGAAAAAAGCTAATATCGTATGTGATAACACAACTATTTCCCAAATGAATTCACTACTAGAGAAGATAGTTATTACCTATAAAATTAAAGGCAATAAACATAATTTAAATAGTGCTTGAGAAAAGCTGGTATATCTCCAAGATTTCATATACAATCTCCAGCTGTTTTCTGACAGATTAATTGTCTCATAATAAAACCATAAAAACATTTAATTAAATGTAAAGTAAAAAGTCATGTACTCCCATGTAATGGAAATATCAGGAGTGATAAATGCTGGGCAGATGTAGTGAATACATTTTTATACCTGTGTTTATTGGAAGGCAAAAGGAACAGGTGTGGTCTATGGGGTAAATAAGGGATTTAAAGTGAAGGGATCAGATTTCTAGGTCAAGGATAATTGCTGACATTCAATTTCTTTGTTTACGGTTATACTGATTTACAAGCTTACAGAACAAAAACAAGACTCTGATCATCATACTGTGGGAGACTGAATTCTCTGCACTTTGCATCATCTATTATACAAAAAATGTTCTGAAAATTAACGTTCTTATTTTGCATAAATTAATTTGTTACCTGGCTTGCAAACCAACTTCTGCGACCATTTTTTTAAAGGATCAAGCAAAAGAAAAAAAAAAAACAAGTCCTGAAGTTAAAGGAAGGTGGGCAGACCCCTCTCTTTTCTTTGTTTGCACCAAGTTCTGCTGCCAGCTTTTACTCTCTTTTTCTCATCAGATAGCCACACACATTTTTGACTGTAGGAAAAGAGAGAGCTTGGGTCAGTGCACTTGCCTTTCCATTGAGTGATCTATGTTAAACCCCACAATAGACCAGGATCTCCATGATGGCACTATGGCCTCTAGGAGTTATTAATCACAGGTGAAGTGCTACTGCTTTCTGCACACTCTATCCATGATCAGGCACGACAGGAAAAACAGAGGCAGTGACAGCTGTGTCTATAATTGCCCCTGTACTAGAACATAGATGTCCATTTTATTGGTGTTTACTCTCCTTAGGAAAACAATTGTCCATTATCAGTGCAGGAATTGAGGCACCCTAATGCTTAAGTGCAGCAGTACTGGCGAGATAGAGAAAGGAGAGTGGAAAAGCATGGTAGAGGATCAGGGAAGCATTTTGTACTGCTCACATGAGCTGAAGTTTTACTGACTGTAAGCACATCAGTAAACTTCACCCAAGGCTGTACTGCATTGAGGTATACTAGGGAGGGGGTCCCCTGGATAGCATCTGGCAGATGGTGACCTGCTTCACTTCTTTTGCCTTTGGTAGGAAAAGCTGCAAGCTCACACACTATTTCTGCAGGACTCAATGAAGGACAGATCCTTGAGATAAAAAGATTTGGAACCAGATGACGAAGACTAACGCAGAAATCAAAATAAACCAGTCACAGATACTGTAAACTTTTATTTCCACTATGTTGTGTGAGGGAATAAGAAGGCTGCCTAGACATTCAAAAGGGCTATTAAGGTGGAGTGCCTTCTGCCCCTCCTCCTACACCTGGAACATGAAATATCTTATTGCTAAAACCTCAAGAAAAACAAGCATTAATGTCTCTAAACAAAGCCCTGAAAAAAGGCATGCTTTATTTAATACCAATAGCCTTTTAGGAAAAACTTCTGGTGAGGTTATTTTGCACATTAATAACAATGTGCATTAGAATTTTATCTTTTCCAGTTTATTCAGATTTGGTTGAAATTGCTAGCTATGTGAATTATCAGTTTCAAAAAGGTGGAGGATTAAAACGTTGCAATGTAAACAACATATCATCTGCAGATTACTTAGGCCAATTTCTTATATTTTTTGTTTTAAACTTCCAGGATGCTTGAACTTTCACCATGAATGACTACTTAGCCAAAGATGCTACCTGTACAGAAAAGCACATTTCCTACTGAGAGAGAACTGAGAGTGAATGTCTGTGTTAAAAAAGAGATCACAGGACTTCCTAAAGCAATGCTCACAGAATAGGAGAACACAAACATGTTGGATGGTCCTGATGGGCTCTGTCTTGCTGAAGACAGACAGGAAGACAGAAGATGCTTAGAGCTCTGGGAAACATTCAGATACTCAAACAGACATCTAGACTCAGTAGCCAAAATTACATTTTTATGGAACCTGTTTGTTTAAACTCAAGACATTGAGTTTAATTTCCCTCATCTTAATGGTTTGTTTATTACCAACCTGGTGCATACTTCCTACCCTGACACACCATTATAATTCTGTTTCTATGACATAATAGAATAGAACAACTTGATTTTAAATTGGTTAGGGTAGGAGTGAAAGTGAAAAAGAAATGGCTTATGTGGAGATAAGAGGTCACTATGTCATCTTCAGAAAATTTTAACCTATAATTTAAAAAGGTGATAAATATTAGTCTATTACAAAGTAAAATAAAATTGAGAAATGAAGTACCCAGAAATTCAGCTGAGGCCTTACCAGTTGATGATACTTCTCAGACTGCTTGATGAATCCTTCCTTACTTGTCTCTTTTCATCCCTTTGCTCAAAACATACAAATTCTCAAAGCCAACCTCCAGGCTCAACATGCTAATGTTCTCTGCAAAAGCTAACTAAAACATCATACAAAAAAAGACTATGTATATCTAAAGTTTCCTGAGGGAAGGAATGCAGAGCAAACTTGAACAAGCCCCATTTCCAACGTGTAGCAATCTGTCCATATTCTTCAGTGAATCCCTTCATGGGCATGAAGAAACGTCTTACTGTTGAGGTTATTTCAGTGGACATGGAAGGGTGTAGCACATTTTATTATTTCTTGTATAGGTTTTAAAATTTTGCAATGTATTCTAAAACACTTGAGGGCTTTCTTATGAAAAAAAACTATGAAAGTGTGTTTGAAAATTTTCTCCTCTATGACAACCTGTTGCATTATAATGGAAAAACTACAGGCTATGAGCTAGGAATTTATTAAGCATTATTATGTTAGATAATGTCTAGGTTAATAACAATTAGCATGATATGAATGTAACTAAAAAGAAATATTGCAGCCATGTGTTAGTTATTAATAAATCAACATAATTTTTGACAGCTATCCAAATATCCTGAGAAACTTTTCAAAGTCATGGTCCACCTAGATGCAAAATCTGTATTTATTTAAATATTGCATATCAAAAGGAAGATAAATATGCAAAATCTAAACACAAAAGTATGTGTATATTCTAATGAAAACAAGTTACTCAGTGTGGAAGTCAGTGGAAACTTTTTCATGGTACTTTGGAGAGATTTTTAAAAAATTCTTGGGTGTCTACAAATGCAACCAAAACATTACTGTTTTTTGGTTTTTTTTTTCTGTGCCAAAAATCTGCTTATGGATTACAAAATAGAAACTTGCAGTTGTGCTATACCACCTCAGTGACAAAAGCAAATTTTAGTCACATGAGAGACAAACAAGCCATAGAAAAATTGAGAAATAAACTCAACCCTCAGAGGTGTTAGTTTCAAATACAGAGTGAAACTAATTTCTACATTTATCTTTCTATTAATTTCTAGTAACTCACTGCAGTCTTTCTTAAATTAGCTTAGAAAATTCTCATGAGAAAAAAATTGCAAGTAGCTTCAGTTTATGAGTATATTTAAATACACTTTTAAACATGAGCTTTAATTCCATGAAGTTCCAGATATGTATATACATTTAATATTAATCATTTTTCAATGCCTTTTCTGTAGGATCATAACTCTCACTTTTCTGCACACAGTCTCTTCCCCTCCTGAGGCTCTTGGTCTTACTTGCAAAACGTTGCAAGCCATGAACATTTCATGCTGCTACCATTATTTTAATCTGATTCAGTATCTGATGTAGTGGTGGCTTCTATCATTGTCCCCCAAAATACTGCAGAAGGCTACTTCACACAGTAAAAGAATGGAGAATTGACATGAGAAAGCAATTATGTGGGAAACATTAAATCAAGCATTCCCAGATGGTATATTTATATTGAGAATAAACTGTAAGGGAGCCAAGTTAGAAGTCTGTGAAGCTTCCACCACGGTTAAAGGGACACTGCCCCTTAGTCTGGGGCCCCTAAACTGCATGGGGATTTTCCAAAACTTAAGGTGAAATAGAAAATATCACTTAAAACTCAAACCAGTAATTATTTATCTTCTCATATAACATCCATCTCAAGTACCAAGCAGTCTAACAGTCCAACTATGCAAGGGTATGTGAATCAGAAAATAAAACTGGATGGATAGAAATGTCAGATTGACTGTTTTCCAGTATCAGTCTACACTTCATGAACTACAGAAACCAGACAAAAGAGTGATACATCCAAAAAAAAGGTATTTTAAAAGTGTTTCCATTGTAATAAACTACATTGTCAGGTCAGCATTTCTTATTTTTTATAAAAAGCATAAGCTTGGTTGAAAGCAACCCTTTACAGAAAACAGTCCATTACATTAAATGTCAATAAAAAAGAATGAGTAATTGTGCTCAGATATAGCAACCCCAGAAGCAAGAGCAAACAAAGCAGAAAACAGATTGGGTAAAATCTGCACATACTCTCAGGACAGTTTACATCACAAATCTTAAGTTCTATGTAAATAAAACCCCCATTTTAATAAAAGCAGGCATTCTATTTCAATCTTATTTGTCTTTTGGTAGAATGAGGTCTAAACATTAAAAATAATAAAGCTAGCAACTTAGTTACCAACAGCACTCATGTTTAACAGCACATGTTTTTCTTTTTTTTAGCAAAATTTCTGAAGACCAGAAATGGACTAAATTTGTGATTTTGGTTTTATATCAATCATGTAAACTTCAAAATGTATCTGGCCCATAAATTTTGTCTGTCATAGAAGTCTGAAGTCTCTGAATTTATCATATGAATAAGTTTGCATATTTAACTCTACCTGATGGTTTTAAAGATATATAAAGATATATGGTGTGTAGTGCATGTTGCCTCAAATTAGAGCCAGAATCAGTAAGAAGAAACAATGTGAACATAAAAAGCAGAGAGACTAAGCTTTTCTTTAAACTTCCCAGATATCTGTGTGAAGCTTCAAAGCAGTTAGTTCAGCCAAACTGATACACCTACATTAAGGCAAACCTACTGCCAATCTGAATGGAGTGCACTAAAAATCAAGAATAAATATGATGTGATGAACATGTATGAATGTATCAGAGAGCTGCAGTGTATTTGTAAATACCATAAATATTTTAGAATTTTCACCCTTAAAATAGAAGTTGGTTAACAAAAGAAAATAAAATTTGAATAGAAGCAAAAGTGAAATGCCATTAACATAAACATGGGATGTCCTACACTATTTTTGAAAGTCCTATTGAGTCACAGTGTACCTGCTAAATTGTCCCTTTCTTAGTAAAAAACACTGTTGGCCATGACTTGACATTGCATCTCTGTAGTCATTACTCTCACTTTTTACACCCTCCAGAAAACCTACCTGCTGCAGCATATTATCTAGTTTATTCACATACCTGGCAGACAAAAATCATGTTTTGTAAATACAGTCATCTATTCCACTTGGCAAAAAAGTAGTTAGAAAGATTTGAAATGGTTATTAGAAAAAAGGAAGATGGTTCTAGTGAATAGCCAGAGCCTGGGACAAGTTGAGCTTTGGACATTAATCATGTGAAAGCCTGGGCCTAGCTTCCCTCAGGAATGGGCAAAGTTCCCAGTTCCTTCAAACATCTGTTTGATATTACCAGAATCACTAGGGAATGATTCAAGGAGTGCAGAGCTGGCTTAGAATGTCTCCACCATGGAGGCAAAATCCAAATTTCTGGGAGTTTAGGGGGCCAAGGGTAAAGAAGACCTAGAGAGGTCAGTTCAATTCAGTAAGAAATGAGGAACAGAGTGACTCCAGGGCAGGAAGGATCTCCAAGGTTATCCAGACATCAAGACAGAGAGAGGAAAGGAGGATCTAGAGGCAAGCAGAAAGGCATCAGAGGGGTTTGTGTGGAAAAGGGCTAAAAGATATCTGTGGAGCACAGTGGAGGTGGCCACTGCCCTTCCTCTTTCCTTTCCTGCCTGTACTTCTCCTTACTCCTCATCTGTTTGCTTGGAATAAGGGACTGCTACTCCTGCTAGGATGTCTGAGATAACTGCCCTCCTCAGCCCAATCTTTTGGTTCCATCTCATGTGAGAAGTGGCCTCCTCTTCCATTACCATCCAATCACTCCCAATCCTTCCCCAAGCTGCTCAAGAAAGAACAGACCAGTGCCAGAGGCAAGTCTAGACCTGATGCCTGGCAGTGGAAAGGGAACAGCAGGGATGTGCTGAAGAGGCAAAGGAGGGGGTTGGAACAGCTTTGAAGTCAGATGCAGAAGTATGAGAGTCCTCAGAGTGATAGCCCAGCCCTTTGCTGTGGGACAGGTGGTGAGGACGTTCAGGATGAAGAGGCCAGGGCTCATTGCCTCATCAGCAAAGGATGCAGGCAAATGCAGTCCCTCCAGAGGACATCTAAGCACTGGCAAGGGACTGGAAGAAGGACACTGCTGGAAGAAAATATGATAAAGAAAATTAATCTTGTAGAGAGAAGTATTTTTTTAGGGAGTTGTGAGAACTAAAGAAGAAGGTGATTATACAAATTCCTGGAATAAATTAGGGAAATTAACTAAAGAAGGGAGACTTTGTCCTTAAGCAGGAAGATACCCATCTGAGATACACAATTGTAATGTTAGGAACCAAGAGATAATGTGAATAATTCTTTATTGAGATGATACCAGAACTTATGCCCACAGAAAGTTGGGGTATACTTAGTCAAATGAACTGCAGCTGGGTGGCAGTGTGCCCCAAATTACTTTATTTATTGGAATAGTTTGGATATTTTGGAGAAATTTCCTGGATATTTGTTGAGTCGGCATCCATTCTTTTGGGTCACAAAGATTACAGTAAGTAGCTTACTTTAACACCCATGCTGATCACAGTACATCAGAATTCATAAATGGGTGGTTTGTCAAAGATGGCAACAACAAAAGTTGTGGCTGAGGAATGGCATCAAAATTATTAATGCAAAATGGCTGCCCACAGCCAGGCCTGTTTGTCTTTCATTAGCATACTGATTTTCACCAGAGCCTAAAAGACAAATAAACCATTAACACCTGAATTGAAGGGAGGAACTGAAATGAGCACAACACTGCTTTATTTCTCCTCCAGCTGGGTGAGCTCACAAGTTACCCTGGATCACACAACAAGCGTATGGTGCCTGGCAGATCAGTGGTGGCACACACAGAGGTGCCTGTACCTGTCCCCTTGGTGCAGCAGCTGGGAGGTTCTGCACCACTGGCAGGAGGACACGGGGCTCGGAGCAGCTGGCATGGGTATCATGGCAGTGACACAACCCATCCCACTGCTCCCACTCAGTGAATGACTCCGTGGAAGTCAAGAGCTGCTTCTATGAGTTAAAGTTGACTGTGGCCATTGCGATGCAACCCAGAAATACTGTAGGGACTGGGAAGGAGGAGAATAGTGGTAGCACACAGCAAATAAAGAATTAAGAATCTCTGCATCTAGCTGAAAGAAAATATAGCAGCATAGGCTGCTATCTGCATATTTTTCCCAAACAAGCCATAGGGCTGCACTCAGATTTCAGACAGCAGATCTGGGTCTTCTCTAACTGAAACAAATGGGTGTTTGCCAACTACTTCAAAGGAAATGTTTAAAAATGAGACCATTAAACAGCTAAGGGAGCTGATGTAATCATATTTTAACCCAATTATCCTTTCCAGTATGTATTTGTCAGCATTTAATCCCATCTGCCATTGTGCTGCCCAAGTGTCTAAATTGTATAGGTCCCTCAAGAGTTCTCTAGTCTTGGCTAATCTAACAAATTCTGTGCCATATGCAAATTATAATTTGCAAATGTTCTCCCTCATTTCCAGACTCTATTAAAGAACTGGTTGTATTATGTGCACTCCACAGTTAATTCTTTGACATTTTGGAATTTTACCAAATTTTCTGTTTTATTTGCTGCAATCTCAAAACCATAGCAATCTACCTTTAAACCTTTGTACAATAGATCATTACTAATAACATCTGAGAGACTAGAAAAACCCTAAAAATATATAAACCAGTTTCTTTGTTTACACTCATATTTACACAACAAAGTGATGATATTTAATTTATATTTTCAATAAAATATTCCTCTTTATAGATTTTATAACTTTGATTCTGCAGATGGTTTACTATTGTCTATAGTTATTTTTTCTGTTAATGTACCTGTGACTTCAATGACATCCCTTGGTTCATAATTTCTAGGAATATCTTTTATACTTTTTTAAGAAACAAGGCTGATAGTAATTCAAATAATTACATATCTTCCAGCAGGAAATAATCTGTGTCTCAACCAACCTAATTTAATTCAAATGTGACTATAGCCATAATGGGACAAAAAATCAGCTAAAACAGTATAAAAAGTTATGAACGTCAATACTAAATGACAGTTTTGGTTTTATGATTTAAGATTAAAGACATGATCTATTTTTCTCTGTGACTCTGATGCAGCAAAATATTTCAAGGTGAAGGATCCTATTCTCATTTTCACTTTAGAGTCTTCACTAACACTCCTGAAGAGGAAAAGAATTTCAGTGTACAGGAAAAGAGTTCCAGTTGGATCACATGTAAGCATGAATCCTATGTTGAGCTGAAGCTTGAGAAGAAAAATCACATACATATCACTTGCACAAAAAGTCTACTGATGAAATAAAAAGTAGGAAACAGTGTTCATTTGTATCAAGTAAATTTCTTGCAGAACACCAACTTGAATGGTTATTTCAGTTGGTAGATATAAGTAGCTACGTGTTTTTGATAATTTAGTCTCTGTGTTTCAGAGACAACCTATGCTAAGAGCAGAATTTAATATTTGGACCCACAAGAATGGTTCATTACTATAAATGTCTGCAATACTAATCAAGAAGGATAATGTTCTGGTCAGGGTAATAATTAACTTTTAACTGACTTACAAATGTAAAAACAGGATCCTCATGATGCAGGCATCAACTAATTGAAAGAAATAGGTGTCTGAATTTTTTAACTACTTGAATTCCTCCCTCTAAAGGATCACTGTAATGCTTAAGGGAAATGATAGTACATTGCAGTACAGTGAACACTGTAACACATCTAGTAAATGGAGATTGTTCCTTCTGTTGTGCCTGGTACACCTTTTGTAGTCTGAGAGACAGCCAAATTTACTGTATCTGAACAGAAAAAAAAAAAAAAAAAAGTAAAGGCTTCCATCAAGAAGCTCAAATGTGAGTTAAAAGTAACAAAGTGAGGATGGTGTAATTGTTACTAGTTATATATACCAGAATAATATCAACAACTTTTTTTCAGTACAAACGCCAGCAAGCAAGGAATAGTACTAGACTAAACAGAGAATGTAAAAAAGCACAGAGAATTGGGGTCTGTGCTAGAAGAAACGTGAAACCCCAATGAATGGTGCAGAATGAATTACAGAGCATTCAGAGCAATGTTATAGGTTTCCCATGTGGGCATTAACAGTGGAGTTCCATGAGGTTTTGGCAACAGTACAATTTGTAACAACAACAAAAAGAGTTTGCTGAATTATTTAAGCATAAAATCAACATACCTCAAACAAAAAAAAAAAAACAAAAAAACCCACCAATGTATGTGGCCTGAGAGAAGGAGGAGCTATACAAGGAAATACACCTCTTTCTCCTCCCTCCTTTTATGCCATTTAGCTTTGATTAATTCTTTGAAATCCCTGCAGACTTTGGTTTTATTTAACTCTTTAATGCTTTTCACAGAACAGAGGTGTCTTGTTTTTCAGGGATGAGATGTTAGCTTTGCAAGAAACTTCCCTTTCCCCCTCAACTAATTTTCTTCTAAGTTGAAAAGCACAACAACAGCTTTTTGCTGGTAACAAAAAAAAATAATTTTGTTTTGTTTTGTTTTCCCTTTCCTGCATGCTACTCTGACAACAACTATGTAGATTTTATTTTTTTTTCTGGAGCTTCTGCTTCATGTGGGATGGCTCTGTACTCAGAATACAGCTCACACAGGGAGGGCATGGGAGAAACAGGGGGTGAGAACAAAAGCTGTAACATATTTATAGGCTTTTCAGGTTCAAAAGTCTACTGCATGCAATGCATTACAAGTGTCATGCATTTAAAATGAGGCAGAAGGACTGCCTAGATCTTCAGACAAAAAAGATGCAGAACTAAGAGCTATTAAAAATCCACAGAATTTTTGTGGTAAAAGGTGCAGCATATTTTGATCTTTATTTTAAAAATTAACAAATAAGACATTTCAAAGGAATAATCTTCAAGGAACTTTTCTGGGTGGAACAGAATTAACTGGGAACCTTTCAGATTTCCTGCATTTTCCCAGTTTTTTTTCAACCAGGGAGCATTTAGTTTACCATCTCTTAATGGCAATATAGGATAGTCTTGGGGCTCAGTGTCCATCCCTCAGACCTATCTCTCAGAAATGAAAGAGAGTAACAGCAGGCCTTGAGTAGGGACAAAATGGCTCTCAAAAATATGTCTTAGCTTGGTAGCTTTTCTCACAAGGTCTTTGACATCTTCAGAATCACAGAATGTCTTTGGTTAGAAGATCATCCAGTCCAACCTTTGACTGACACTGTAAGCTCGCCACTAAACCATGTCCCTAAGGACCAAGTCCAGATGCTGTTTAAATACCTCCAGAGATGGTGAGTCCACCACTTCCCTGGGCAGACTGTTCCAATGTCTGACAGCCCTTTCAGTGAAAAACTGTTTCCTAATATCCAGCCAAAACTCCCCTGGCATCGCTTGCATCCATTTCCTCTGGTCCTGTCACACATCACCAATGAGAAGTTGTCTCCCTCCTCATGCCATCCTCCCTTGAGGTAGCTGAGGTGATCAGGTCTCCTCTCAGTCTCCTCCAGACTAAACATCCCCAGCTCTTTCAGTTACTCCTAATAGCACTTGTGCTCTAGGCCCTTTGTGAGCCCCCTTGCCCTTTTCTGGACACAATCCAGCACTTCTATGTCCTTCAGATCCTGCAGAGATAGAAGTATTTTCTTCACAGCCATCAGTCTTGGGCCCTTTTCCCCCATGACAACTCATTTTCCTTCTGCAACAGCCTTAGATCTGTCCTTAGCTCCTGTCTCTGCTACTGACTGACACCATAACATTTTCATAACTCAACAGGACTGAGCAAGACCCTGAGTACCAGATTTCCCTAAGGGACAGATAACAGTAATAGTCACTGTGCCATGCAGTGCAGCCCTAGCAGCATGGCAGGGCTGTGGCTCCTGATTTTTTGCCTTTGTGACAGGTGGGGCAGTGTGGCCTCCCTGGTGCTTCAGCTGGGACACAAGGAGCCCCAAGGTTGCCCAGGGATCCTCTCTTCTTTCTCCCCAGGAAAAAAGAGGAGCTAAACAGCCATTGTACATCAGTTGGTAAGATATGGGTCTCATATCCCCAAGAGAATGAGCAGTAAGTCCTGGTGTCCCAGATACTGCCCTGCCTTGGAGGCATTACCAAAGGCAGAGTTCTCTGGAGTGGAAGGACATCTTCTGTCATGCCTTGCTGAAAAGGTGTCCTACTGTGGTGGATAGTGAGGTCAGTTCTCTGGTACCATGAAAGCTCACAGATCAGGCTTCATTAGAAAACAACATTAATTACCTACTGTAGAGGGCGCATAGATGAAGCTCTCATTAACAGTAAATAAGAAATAACAGCAAAGTCTGAATCAGAGAAAAAAAAAGTAGTGAAACCATCCACTAAAGGCTTCTAAAGGTAGAAGATTATAATAAAAGATCAAAACATTACATTACATGTGTAACAAAATTAATTGATTTGGAAATGAATGAATACAGCAATATCTTACCCAGAAAGGATGAGTATCACATTCAAATGTGAAAATAAATTATTGTATTGCTCATTCTGAAAGGATTTTGGAATTACTGAGTGCTAGGATGAGACATCAGGAAAAAAAGCATTAAATAAATAGCCACTTATAGGGCTAACTTTTCAGTTAATTAAGGAAAAGAAAGGACTAACATCAGATCATATTGCAATGACTTGACAGAGGAATAGACAGGTCCTTGAGAAGGTCAGCTCTTTCTACTGCAGCAGATCAAACATCTCAGCTTTAGAGAATGACAGAGATAATGAAACTACAAGAAAGCAACCAAAAAGCAATGTGATTATATGAAAATAAGTAGCAGCAAAACTGAAATGATATTTCCTTTTTGGAACTAGCAAGATTCCCCCTCTTTAGTCTGCAAATTCTTCAGAAATCTGAGTTTTTCTTCAATACAACTGCTTATACCAGTACAAATGTAACACACACATGTGCAGTTAGACTGGCAGAATAAATGCTTGGCTTCTAAATTCTCCACTCCCCCAAACTGCACCCTTTAACTCTCTAGAGGGCTATATATGGAAGGAGTATTTATTTTTCTACAGTGGTGTAAAATTAACTTAGTGAAAACAAGAAGTGGGCCCCAATGCTTCTCTGAAATTTGCTGTCCTACTTTCCAGCTGTGCAAAACAGTAGGAGTGGGAAACTGCAGAGCAAGAGGCTGCTAGTGCCACCAATGCTCCTCAGAGTATCCCAAATGGTTTGAATTCAGACCATTATAGGATGAACTATTGTTTCCATTGCTGTTCCGCTTGTAATCCATGAAAGATATTTAATGTGGTGTGGGAGGAGGAGTGTATTGAAAGAAGGGGAAACTAAGGGCATGAGAAAGATTGTGCAAGTGATTCTGTTTTAATGAGGGTTTTCAGCACGTGGGTTTTTTCTTTGTAGCAGCAAAAGAAAAAAACCTTATACCTGAATTTTACAAGTTACACAAAATCCTGAGAATTTCAATTTTTTACTCCTATGTTATTTTTCAAGCTAACTTATACCCCTTCTTAAAATTCCATTTGAGAAATATCTGCATTCACTGAAGCTATAGTTGGACCAGCACTATGGTGTAAACTGTGGTCACAATGTAATGATCTCATCTTACTGCAAGAAAAGGAGATGTATTTTAAGACTCAATGCACTCTTTCCTAAGATGATTAAAAAGGTCCAGGCTGTAGGTTGACTAATAGGGCTGCAGCCCTCACATGCAAACCAAACTGCTAGAAAAGTTGTCATCTGAATCCTATTATATACTTTCTCATCCACTGCATTATTTGTATACACTTTTAAATTTGATTGCAGTTTAGAAAGATGAATACAATAGAATTTTACTAATTTCAGGAAGATATTTTGCTTTATTTTAATTTTAAAACTAGTCTCATAGTTGAGAATCTGGTTTCCTCCTGCTATGAAAGAATCACTTTCTATCTGATTTTGAGAGATCATAATATAAGTTAACAGTTTGTTAATTTTCACTGACAGTTTTCTTGTTACTTTTGCTGGAACTCAGTGGCCAGAAGGAATAGGGAGGTGATCATCCCTCTGTACTGAGCTCTGGTGAGGACACATCCTGAGTGCTGTGTTCAGTTCTGGGCACCTCACTATAAAAGGGACATAGAAGTGCTGGAGAATGTCCAGAAAAGGGAAACAAAGCTCATGAAGGGCTTGGAGCACAAGTCCTGTAAGGAGCAGCTGAGAGAGCTGGGGGTGTTCAGTCTGGAGAAGAGGAGGCTGAGAGGAGACCTTAGAGCTCTCTTCAGCTACCTCAAAGGAGGTTGTACTGAGGAGGGAAACAGCCTCTTTTCCTTAGTAAACTGTGATAGGACCAGAGGGAATGGATGGAAGCTGCACCAGGGAAGGTTTAGGCTGGATGTTAGGAAATATTTTTTCACTGAGAGGGTTGTCAGGCATTAGAATAGTCCAGGACAGTGGTGAAGTCACCATCCCCAGAAGCATTTAAAAGGCACTTGTACCTGGTCCTTAAGGTACAGGTTTAGTAGTTTGGTTGAGTAATTGACTGTGGTGTTAGTCAAAAGTTGGACTGGATGATCTTGGAGGTCTCTTCCAACTTAAACATTCTGTGTGATTCTGTGGTTTCTGTGATTCATTAAGAATTGCTCCGTTTGCTGACATCTCAGCCACAACTTCTCTGCCAGCAGCAACTTTATTCCCCATACTACAAGACAACTTCCCCCAGTTTGCCCTTTTTCGGTATTCCTTACCATTGATTCAGGTCAGAGGCCCTTTTGGAAGTGCAGTCCAGTGGCTGCAATTCTATAATGCCCTGCAGAGAGCTTTAACATTTTTCAGAATTATTTTCCCTTTCTAGTCTCATTAGAAGTTTCCAGGAGATTTTAAACTACCATTTAGACTTATACGTCTGGTTTAGGCAGAAAAGATTTTAAAAGTTGTAAAAGGACAACTAACAGATTCTACTTCAAAACAGCTGTTTAACCATTCTCAGTGGAAAATAAACAGGTGTTCTAGACACTTCTTAGCACTGTAAGCATCATTATGATATTAACATCAGTACCACAAAGAAAAGATGACAAAAGCAATTGTCAGCACTTTTGAATCAACTGCTACATAGTTGGCTGCCTGCTGAACTGTACACCTTCTACTCATACTCATTGAAGAAGGGGATACTCTGTAGATCCAGATCCTCATATGCAAAACCTCATCTTATACAGGGAAGGACTGACTGCAAGCCATAGGAGACTGCCTGCAAGAGCAGCTTCCATTTTTATGTAAAAACAACTGCACTCTAACCTGAAGAGTTACAATTTCCCCCTTAAACACAATAGAGGTGAAACTATATAACAGAGCATGGTGTGGAATGTGTGTGGTAGACTGTTTCCAGTAGACTACCTTGTCTGAAAATCTTCCTAAAGTACATTATGATTGTTACTTCAATAAACAGAGAGAAAAATGCATGGTTTTAGACTTGTGAATTTAAAATACAAAATGGCCGACACACATAAAATCAGAAGTCATTTAAGAAAAAGATACTTAAACTTGATTGCCTTTGGCATATTAAAAGTAAAATAAAGGTTCTAAGAGCTTACATCTAAAAACCCATTTGAAAATGGGTCACTCCTTTTCACCGAATCTGTTATTTCAGTTTATTTGATATGGACTTAATAGACTTAGTGCTACATTTCATGAAGAGAAAAGAATGAAGTGCTCTTCTGTGTCACTTACTGCTTGCAATACAGGGTGCTGAGAGAAACAATCAGAGCTCTGCTGTCTACAGAAACCAGTAAAAAGAAACATCTCTGTAATAAGTGTTCAAATTATTTTTATTCTCAGGCATACCTCATATTTTAATCTCTTTATATTGTTTCATCTGTTTGCATTTGGATTCTCATCTCTTTAAAGAGTTTGCTCCAAACTACTGGACACCCAGGTTCCAGGCCCCCAATTTTTATTAATTTTTTTTTTTTTTAGTTCAGCTTTCCAGTTTGGCATGAGATTCCTAGGTACTGAAAGCCCTATTTAGAGCCTGAGCTTGCAAGGCCTCTGAAAAAGAAATGCTCCTTGGCTTGTTTTTGCCTTGTGACGAGATATTTGAAGAACTTGGTTATACAGCTTTTATTTTCACCTTGCAAATAATGGAGGCTTGCACTCCCATTATTCGTGATAAAACAAATTGCAAGAAGGCTAATGGGAACTTAATAGGCCTATGGATCAGGAGGGGATCTTGCTTTTGGCCTAGTCTCAAGGAGCAGTTTAGCTGAACCATGAGCATGTTTGGTTTTTTTTTTTTAGGAGAGTGGTTTGCTGCAACATATATTGTGATTTTAAGGTCTTCTTTTTCTATATCACCGAGACAGAATGAAAATTGCTGTACACTGTGTTTACTAGGGAGACTAGAAAAATTCTTCAAGGCCTTTGGAAGAGAAATAAGATCATGGACTTGCTGCCGTACTTGCATGAAAATGGGTGGCATGAAGAGTAGTATCTGTTTGACTGACTGAAATAGCTGAAATCGTGTGGCTAGGAGCTGCTGGTTTTACTCTGCCTGTTTGTTTACTGTATAGAGAGCACTGACTGTTTAAGTCTTGATCTCTCCATCCACAAAATGTGAAAGACAACATTAACTGTCTCACAGGGATGCTGGGAGATTACGTAATGTTTGCACAGCTATTTTAAAATATGAAGTACTGTGAATTAGTGGTGTAATTGCTGAGAGTGAAGACTTATCCTCTTAAAAGAAAATGAGAATGACAACTTCTAAAGAAAATTATTTTGAAGAGTGTTTTTAGCTATGGTAATCTACACTATTTATCTATTTGCTAATTAAAATTATTTTAGTCTGTTAGAACTGATCAGAACAATGTACACAAAGATGACACCTGACTGTAGTTGTCACTGAAGTGTACTCAATCCGATGGGAAAATCATTAAAAAGTTAGCACTGTACTTTCAAAGGTCCTCTCTTCTTCCAGTCCATGTCTTTATAAGTCAATAATTTAATTCTTTCTGTGTTTCAAGTTGGTAAAATCTGTGCTGCTAAGTGGTGCTTTCCTTCCAAGAGACTCATTTACTGAGGAATCCTCTTCACTATGATTTAATCTTTCATCCTGCATGGATGCCACTTTACTCATCACTAATTCATACCACACATCACAAGCTACATCAACATCTGCATCCTCTGGATGGAAACTTTTCATTTCTTCCCCTTTAAGAATATCTGTCATTCTGCAGACCCAGTCATCAGCTCCCAACAACCTTCCCATCTGTACGAAATGCATTCTGAATAAACATTGGAAGGAAGGATGCATAAATATTTGACAGCATTCATAGCTGAGGCAGGTTATTAAGCACTCTGCATTTCACAAGAATACTCAAGACTGTTTTTCAATGAAGTACTACAAGTGAGACTCCAAGTGTTTTTTAATCCGAGTAAGCTTTTACTTTTTAAGAGGCTCTTAGTGCCTAGATATGAGAAAAGAAGATTGTGGACATGCATAACATTTTGCAATTTCATTTTGGCTGGTTTCATGATTATCGTATTCTGCATACCTGAATCTTTGTTACTTGGAATATTGAGCATGCAAGAAACAGACACTGTAACAGAAAATGAAATGAGAAATGAATGACTTCCTCCCTGTAGACTTAGTTAATGCTTATCATATAGGTCCAAAATTCTAGTGATTTGGTCATCTGAAAGACAGTTTGATTTTCTCATTCTCCACATGGGAAATGTTTAATGCTATGGTGCAATAATATAAAAACTACACAGCAAAGCATTAAAAGGGAGAATAAATTGCATTTGCTCCCTCTCAATGCCTTCACTAATTTCTCCAATAATGTCTATGTGACTGCTCCTTTAACTATCAGTGGGTTAAAACTGAAGAGTAATAAGGAACCATTACTAGAAGAACAGCCTAAGAAACTTAAAAATCTTATTTTTAGCCATGAGACCCAACAGCTTCTTGTCAGAATTCATAATTTATCTCCAGTTTCTAGATTTTCTTAGCAGGCCGATTTCAAACTAACTTCAATAATCTCACCTAAATTAGTTCCAGATGTATTCCTTCATTAAAGAAATAGCACAACTGTATGAAACTCTCCCTAAATTTGTAGCAATACCAGCCACAATCACAAGCCTACTGTGTTTACATGCCTATTGTAAACTGATCATTGTAATCACTGTTCTGCTCTAATCTGTGGTCTATTTAATTTCTGACAATCTTATGTTCTGGGCTGCTGAAAGTCAGAAAATCCTTGCCCCTGCCCTCCTACACCTATGTAGAGTTCTACTGAGTCTGAACAGAGTCCATCTGGGGCTTCTGGCACATGTGCCTGCACTTGCAGAGCCAGTTCATCAGATTATAAAAGATGTAGATTAGCAAGATTTTTCCAGTGATGTCAGTAGAACAGTTTTGGTGTTGGAGTTTGGCAGGGTAACATTCCATATTAAAACATGGATTTTTGACTAGACATTGGCCTAAACTTAATCTCTTTTCCAAACAGCCCAAATCACTGCAAAAATACTGAAAAAATTACTTACACAGCGGGTTTGTTTTACAGTGATCAAACATAACCAAATAAATTTTCCTGTCTGAATTTCATATTCTATGCTCCTTTTCAGTTTAGTTTAATGTGAGATTTGCCACAGAGAAGGGGACATATTTTCTGAAAATGCAGAATCTGCAGATGAAATCTACAGAGCATCCCATCCAGCTCAGTCTCAGGAATATGCTGGACATAACTGGCAAATCCATTCTTTGTAATTTTTTTCCCCAATGTGACTTAATCTTAGCCTAGTCTTTTGACCACAATTTATATCAAAGCATAGAAAACCAAAGTTTTTGGTTTAACATAACATAAAATGACAACAAAATATAGCACAGGAGATAGCACAGTAAACCTGAATGTACATCAGTAAACCTTAGCAAAGTAGGGTTTATCTTGCACGTGCAAAGAATATCACATACTAGCCAAATAGGAGACACATTCAGCACTGAGGACTAAGTATTTAAGCCTAATTTCATCTAATATAGTAGCTCTAACTAAAGTGCAATGAAAGAGCAGACATCAAAACAATCAAGCATGCAACTTCAGACTGTAATGATAAGCTTCTGACAGAAAAGGACTAAAGTCAGATAGCTCATACTTCTGCATTTCCTTAACATTTACCTGTACAGGTTTAAATGCAGAAATAGATAGTAAAGGTTCAGGTTTTTGGTTTGGTGTTTTTTTGGATTTTTTTGATAATGGGACATGCACATCACACAGTTATTTGAAAGCAATTTAGAACATAAATATCATTAAGCACTAGTATTTATGTGCAAAAGCTTGAGGCTTTTTTATACATAACACTCTAGTATAAAAATGACCTTTGAGGGAAAAAAAAGCAGCAGGAAAAAAATATACTTACTGCTTTTAAGAAAAACAGAACCGTATAAGCAGAACTAAATATTATATGCCACTTAAATTGATGAATCTGGCTTACAGAAAGCCAAATTTGGGACTTCACAATCCCACAAAATCCTATGGTCTGTAATAGCTTTACAAGCATTACTAGCCAGCACAAAACTTACCCAGGACCATTGATACTAAAAATAATATAGTAAAATATTTGAAGTTGCTTCAAACTTTCTAGTAAAAAATTGTCTGTGGATGAGGGGTAAATAAATAAATGTTTTCTAATTAGCTAGTCTCACATGTCCTGAAAGTGCATACATATGAAAATCTTGTTTAACCTCATTTTATAAGTATCTTGTTCCATTTCAACGTAATCTTTTAAATGTGTTATAGCAACAAGAAATCATATGTCACATAAATTCAGCATCTTTAGTTTGATGAGCTAACTAGTGCAGTGGCATAAATTGCATTTTTCTGCTTTGAAACTAAGTATATTATTTTTGTCTAATCCTCTATTTTACACCAAATCCTTCCTGAGGAGTCTTAAAAATTCAGATAAAAGAACAACATAATTTTATAATTCCAAATGGGGACATATAAGTGGGCTATACCATTAACTGCAACTGCTAGACAGAAACACATAGCTTGCAGACATACCTAATGCTATACTAAGAAAGATCTGACGTGTCTCCAGCCATGGTAGCATATATTATAGGAAAACAAAATAGCTAAAGGATACTTACATCCTTGCATCCAAGAAGTATAAATATGTAAGAGATGAAATCCTGGTCCAGCTAAATGCTAGCAAAGTTCTTTTTCAGGGTAAGTATGTATGTATATTTTCAGGGTAAGTATATGTACCCTGTAGTGTTAGGACATGCCAGAAGGCAATACCTTCCTTAGCATAAGGTTGGCAGGTATAGAGATGTAGCACATGCTACACTGCAACTTCAGTGATGCTCTTGGAGCCTGCATGCAGTCTAACACCAGTATTTGAGATCAAATTGTAACCCATGCAAGTTCAACATTCAGAGTGTCAGAAACAAAACAATTTGTGCTTTCATGTGGACTATACTTCCCTAGTCTGGTTGGTAAGCCAGTGACACTAAAATCCATGCAAGTGTCTTCACTGTAGCTGCCATGAAGTCAGCTGGGATAAGCCAGGGGATATCACCTCCTGCTTGCCATGATGCTGAAGCCTGACACAGCCACATTCCCTGGCAACAAGTGGTTAAAAGGCCAAGTCAGACCAAAAAACACAAACCAACCAACAAAAAAAAAAAAAAAAAAATGTGTATTTTGATATAAAGAAGGGACAAAGCTCATAATAACTATTAAAATCAGGTAAAGCAATATGTGGAAAAACCCTCTTCAGAGAATAAACACTGAAAGGACACGACACCATGCCCAGGTGACCCTTTACCCTGGAGCTGTGGCCTCTTGCTTAGCACTGACCACCATGTGTGTGCTCTGGGATGCTGCCAGTGCCAGGAAGAAGCAGAGCTGGATGGCTCCATGAGGTGTGCCAGTTCATGGGAAACTCGGACTGCTCCTGGGAGATTTCTTTGTTCTAAAGCTCATCAGCATTTTCCTTTTTTCATATGTGCATCTTGCAGGAGTCTTTTTTAATAGTCCCCATTTTTCTGCTTTCAGCAGGCCTGCTTTTAGGAAACATTCTTTAAGTTACAGCAAAATCAATATTAATGAAGTCATAAAGCCTTTCATGGATTTTATATTTGTTCCTTCTAAGAAAAAATATATTGAAAAAACCTCAAAACTTTCCACCGAGCCCACAGTCCTTGAGATGAACTGCAGAATAAACCCAGGAAAGACTGAACAGAAATAAAGTGACCTCGAGATACTGGTTTCATTGGCAATTGTTCCACAGAGAATCCGTGATGTTCATAAACCTAATTGTGAATACAAAGTTTGTTACAAGTGTGTTTTATATAGGACATAATATCAAAAATGATATCATTATGCACGGAGAGATAGATGGTATAAATTAAATATTTCAAAAAAGGATCAGAGAGTACATTTCCACAGCAACACTAGACACTGAAGTCAGCTGGAAAACAAGATTTGCTGTCCTTGGAATTTCTAAACTATTAAGTGAGGCAGGCATTTGAAGGCAAATAGACACTAAGAAAGAAGCATGATTATATTTGAGAAATTCCATCTTGCTATGATAAAAATTAGATCAGTTATCTATTTCAAACATGGAGGGGTTTTTTTCAGTTTAGAAACATGGTTCTTCAAATGAAAGCCAAATGTAGATAATACCTCCGGGTCAGTTGGGTTGTGTTATATTCCTCAAACACAAAGAGGAAAACACAAATCTCAGACTGAATGGATTTTATTTAAGATTCAAGTGTCACCATGTCACAGGACAGAATGCATCTTTTTAAACTGTACTTTTCTCCTACTTCAATTAATTTGCTCACTTTCCTTGACCAGCAAACAAGGAAAATCCCAATAAAAGCTATAATATACAAAGCATGGGACTTGAATATCCTTTCTATGTTTCAATAACTAAGAAAGCTGTAGCAATACTTCAAACTAAACCACATCTAAAATAGCACACCCCTACATGGAATATATGGGCCAAGAATATGAGAAGTTTGCAAATGCTTACTATGCCTGGACTTATTTGAAACACTATTTATGCAGTGTAGGTTATTAAAGTTCGAATTTCCTGTCAGATTGTTTTTGGATGTCATAGCTAATACAGAAGTATTCTTCACCATAAGATCTCATAGGTTTGGATGAAATATAAACCAGTACTCTAAGGTTCAAATGCTCAGTTACTCACACTGGAACACTGGAAACCAACATGGTGATGACACCTTGGTTACACTTCCATTTTGACACCTACCTGTTTTAATTTATTTAATATGTGCCACACCAACTTGGTTTTTTTTTCAATTTTTCCACCATTCTAAGCTGAAAGCTTTATAAAATAGATTGGCACTACTAGCAATACAATCTTGCAAATAAATTGTTATAAAAATTATTTCTCTGAACCTCTGTTAAGCAATAGTATTTACAATGCCATTGTTTCAATACTTGCATTAGAGTCATATAGGCAATTCCACTATTTCTCTGAATGTCTGAAGTTGGGTTCACAAGACCTACACCTTTTAAACAACTGACAACATAAGTTGTTTTTTTTCCAGGCCTCTGGGACTTCCACAGTTTTCCAAGACTTATTAAAAATAAATGTTAACAGTCCAAAATGCTCATGAGACACTTTTAAACACTTGGAGGAAATTTTTGTACCTGTTGTTTTAGGTGATGCTGTTTAAAAATGCTACTGAATAACCACAAGTGGAAAAATCTTTCATCAATCCCATCATCAACATCTCTCCTAGCTATAGAATAAAAATATTTATTAAACACATCTGCTTTCCCCTGGAGTAAGGACATTACCTTTTCATCTAGCAATTACATATAATTGCTGTGTTCCTTTAATCTTAATATATTACCATTCTCTAATAACCATTGACTTTTCTCTAGATCTTTTGCTTCCCTTATAAACTTTCTACTACTTCTATTTTTTTTTTTTCTTTTCTTTGTCATTTACTGAATTACCCCTCTTCTGGATTTAAATACTTCCCTTTCTGAATCAGCATAAGGTTTTCTTTCTTAACTCTGAGGTTTAGGTTTAGTGATAGAAAAGCATGATCAATATTTACATATTTCCCTTATGACTTAATTCACAAACAATTACAGATTTATGAGCATTAGGTAGGATCTTATTCTATTCATATATATCTCCAGCAATTATGTCATAATCAGAACAACCACCAATATTTAGTTGCAAGATCAGTTCCTATATAAGCATTAGGATGAGGATTACTATGGATTTCCCATGGAAGATGTAATGCTTAGGAAGTCAGGAAATTGATAATTTTTGAAAAAAATTCCAACATTCTCTGGCACATGGAGTATCTGAACATCCATGATGTTCCAATCAAACATTTTGCACTACTCTTGCAGGCAGATTTTTCTGGGCATGCTCTTTATGTTGGTGCTTGCCACTGAGCCCCTAATCACACACTTGCTGCCAGCAAGAACTTTACAGTCTGTACACTCAGGAATGCATTGAGCTAGTGAGAAAACTGAAATCCATTTTCAAATAGTGAGTGAGTTCTAATCCTGTACTGGGGCAAGGAGGAGCCAGGGCTGGTGTTGCTGCTGCCCTGCACAGGAGTCACTCATTGTCTGGCAGAGAAGATCCAGCTTTGAGGAGAAATGGGATGTTTCTAGTCTTACATAAAAGCAGGAAAAAAAACTTGTGTAGCATGCAGATCCTAACCACTGTCCCATTGATTGATATCCACAATGAACTGTGACTGGAAATAAATTCCTTCACAGGCTCTAGACAAACAGCCTCCAGAAATTCTTCTGTTGTACTTAGTTCATCTCCTTTTGTCAATACTGCAAAACAGGTAAGTTACTTACAGGAAGTTTTTTAGGAAAGCAATTAGAACAAGGACTAAAATGATGTCACTTGAAAATGAGTTACAGCTGCCTAAAAACCGTGAAAAATTAAGCCATTATCTCTGCAGGGTTTTAGTTAACCCATCCATATAAAAATATTTTCCTATCTTTGTGTTTCTGTGAAAATTGTGATTAAGTGATGGGTAAGCATAAATTATAATTCCTTTAAATTCCTGTTTCAAACAGGGTAACTACCATGTTATTGCAGACTTCAGATAAAGTGGATCATTCTTTTCCATCCAGAACAATTTTTTTTTTATTATTATTTTCTGAGAAAACTGCCCTTATGTTTAGAGCAAAGATAATTTGATAAGGACACTCCTGTCCAAATGGAAACTCTCAACTTTTTTAATATTTCCCCTTTGTAACTAAAACTGGTACAAAGCAGATGATTTCTAACAATAATCTGTGCTGTGTTACTCTTTGAGTGATACTTCCTGCTGAACTACAATCACTTCATTACTACAATCTCTGTACTTTCTAGTGGCCCATATGACATCTAGGTCTGCTATAAGACATACAGCAATTCCAGATCTTATCAAACATGTATATCTTCATTTTCACTTTGGAAAGCAGGTTCATATTTAAATATTTCAAAGAAATATGCACTTTCAAAAACTGCTGCAAGTTAGTGTTCCCTTGTGTAAGTCATCCATTTTTAGAACTAAATGTACAATTATGCAGCTTAAGTCACACAGAAGATCCATGGAATTTGTGCATATTACTCATGCAAGAGCAATTTTTTTTTTTGTAAAGAAGTTTTTCTACATAAATAGATCTAAAATGTAGATAAATAGCTGTGTTCAAATAATCAAGAACTGCAAAAGAGGCCATGCCAAAGGGCATTTTCCTTGGGTGACTGAAAGTCAGTATGGTACGTAAAACTAAGTTACAGAAGGCTTTTATTAATCAGTAAATTGCAGTATTTCTTCAGTTACCAAGGCACTTGGCAAACATTTGTCACATTAGGCAATTAAAAAGGCAATAGTGCTGTTGTCTGGTAACTTTGGAAGCACTTTAAAATTACAAATTAAAACAAAGACTAGAAATAAAACAATTGTCTTTTGTTGCTTTTAACTTCTGGACTCACAATCAGAAATCAAGGATGCATTGCATCAAGGGGGCCTGAGAGTCACTGAGGAAAGTGATTTCAATTAACAATTGCATACAAAGAGCTTCTGCACCCAAATGAAAAAGGATGCCACAGCATTTGTTTATGAAATTGGGGGATTTAAACTGTTTAATAAGTATTACAGTCTCAACAACTCCTCTCTAATGACATCTGAAGGAATAAAGCTGTGCTGTAACTGTGTGTACAGCAGAGAACCTGATGATATTCAAACCATAGCAAATTTTCAAATGCAATGCAGACATTCTGAGTATCAGTAAGAGGAGAAAGCCTGTATTAACAACACCTTTGTTAATAATTGATGCCAAGTGCAAGCTAAATATAAATAGACAAATGAGTGCAGGAACATAACTGTTTTGTTTTTTTTTTTTCTGTAAAGCCTCTGACCTGAGCAGGTTTTCATGTTCTAGGAAGTCCTTCTTCCTTAGAAGTACATTTCAAAGTCCTTGGCTTTGACAGCTTTGCTTAAGGAGCCCCTCATTCAGTGACAGTCACTCCCTTTTCTTGATACCTAAGAGTTTTTGAAATGTGTTGGAATTGACATAAATGTAGCTTTGGTTGAATTGTAAAAATTGTTTAGGATAATTACCTTAAACATTTAACTGAATCTCTTGAGTAGGCTTCCTTTGCTGATTTTATATGGAAAATTATTATTTTTTAAAAATTATTATTTATATGGAAAAAAATGTTGGTTTCAAACTCCATTGCTTAGACAGTTTAATTTTTAAAACTACTGATCACAAGGGGAGTACTTAGTGCTTACTCATTTTGAAAGGAGGGAATAGCGGTGACTAGAATGGATAAATTTAATTGTCTGCTTTTGAAAATCTTGTTCTTGGACCTAAAATTTTCCACATCTCTCCTGAGAACTAGATTTCTCCCAGTATTTCTACTAGTTCCTTCTCTTTTCTTCTGTCCTGGAAAAAATAAGAACAGCAGCCACTTTTTGTGACTAGAAATTTTATCTTTGTATTCATTTGAGAATTGGAAAAAAAACCCCAAAAAACTTAAAGCATTGTTTCCATCCTTCCTCCTATCTTGCTTCTACTAGTAAAACCACTCTAGATCAAGTTCTGGGCCAAAAGTCTTATTTTATGCTACCCAGGTTATCTTCTTTTAGAAAACAACTCAGACTAAGTTGGCATGTTTAGTGGCCCAGGCCACCAGATTTTCTAGGAACACATTATGTATTCCAACCAGTTGGAGGGAGACTGGCAGGGGAGTCTATGGTGACTGTGATTCATGTCTGCTGAACAGTTGGTTCACTGAAGGTGTCACACCAAAAAATCTCTCTCTTCCTGGAGATGGTGCCTGGCTTAGGCAGCTCAAGAAGATGAGTAGATTTTGCAGCAAATAGACACAAGTCAAGTATTGTGAATGGGTATTTCCACTATGAGCAGAAATTTTCTTATGTCTCTTCTGCAGCAAAAAAAGTTCTTTAGAGACATCTCTTGGAGAATATTAACTTTCACTGTGGTGTTTTCCCCATCCTGCCATCCACAATATTTAACTTGCTTCCAATTCACACTGAGTACTCAAATTTTGTTCCGCTCAACTTTTACTTTTTCCAGCAGGAAGCTCTAGTGGGCATATTTCCCCTATCTAGCCACCCTCCTCTTTTTTTTTTTTTTCGTTAACTGAAAGCTCTAACCCTATGGTTAGAGCTTGTTTTTTGTTTTTTTTTTTTTTCTTTCTTCCATTTCTTTTTAGGCTTGTGTAATCCCAGCACAGGTCTAACAAAGCAATGCAAAACCAGATCTGATCTATTCTCAAGATGGTGCTGAAAGGTGGAGTTGGCTGGAGTTCAAATCTGTGCTGAACAGCTCTCTGTAGCTCAATAAAGACTTGTGTCTGTGTTTGTTTATCCTCTGGAGTAGAGCACAGAGTATGCTATTTCATTTAAAATCATACATGGATACAAGACAACACTTCTTAACTTGTAGAAAGACAGGTCATAAATGAACTCTCAGGAGATGAGGAAACCTATGTTATCAGTCTTTTTTCTACTGGAAGTAACACATTCCAATGCAAACGTTGCTCATTGAAGTTATAGTTTCCTACCTTAGCAAATACTTGCTTCCTCAAAATGACCTGGGCATATTCAGCTTCATCTTCACTCGATACGTCTACTTTACAGAGGAATCAGCCACATAACAAAAAATGAAAATAAAATAAAATGATAAACCATAAATCAGTAGGGTTACTGCAAAGCTGTGTTTGCTGCATGTATGCATAAGGAGTGATGATTGGGACTTTTAAATTCAGGACAGTATCCATTTGAAAAGCAGATTGTCATGCTTAATGCATAAGACCCTGCATGCTGCTGTATTCAACAAAGACAAAAGAACGTTCAAAGCAGATTCTGTGTCAGCTTGCAACAATTAACACAGAGAAGCAATAGTAAGAGATTATGATGTTGCAGCCTTTTTTGCTATGGTCCAGTGCCACCTCGTGCTGCCCCATAAAATCATCTGCTCCAGTCACACTCTGACTTCTGCCAGTCAGGGTCAGGTCATATTATGCCAGCTCCTGACAGCCAGACTGCGACCAGACTGCATGCAACACATGCATGAATCTGTGTGTGTATGCACAAGTACATGTTAACATACATACAGAGCTACACACAGAGTTATTTTTACATATTATTTCTTAATATATACTAAAACAACTGTAATATAAGGATTACATTATTATTATTATTATTAATCATTATTATTATTAGGTATTTGCTTCAAATCCTGCTTAAACTTGGGGCAGAAACAGCAAAAAATGGCACAAATCTATGGCTTTTACTGATCATGCTTTAGGACATCCTCCCAAAGACATGCTGGCCTGGCAGAAAAAACTGTTCTACACCTATACAGGATCACCCAGATCATCCCAGGGACCAAGCCCACTCCACACTTCTCAGTTCATCTTTGGAGCCAGTCTTGTGGTGTAGCCCCCTCTGCTCTCATCCATGCTAAACAGGGTCACCACTGAGAATTCCTTACACATGCATCTCTGTCCTGAAACTACCCACAATAGGGATTAAAGAGACGTACAATTTAACCTCAATTCATAATCCTGCTTAAATCGGGAGTAAAATAAATCACCAAGAGCAATGACAGTACTGTTCTCAGTGCTCTACATGTGACCCTGGCAGTATCCCTTTGGAAGTACATGAAAGAGCATTGCAGGCACAAAAGTAGCTTGCTGCATGCCCACTGAGTGCTGCATGCTTTACATGCTTCCAGGATGCAAACCATGGTGCAGTTAGCAGCCACAGAGGTATTAAGTTGATTTTCTCAAAGGAATAAATGTTTTACCAGACCAAGTTAACTAAATCCCAGATATATTCCCATTTGCCAGACAGAGCATGTCTTTCTGGAAGTATCCTCAACAGCTTCAGCAACTCTCCCTTAATCACAGGATCTCTCCTTCCTGCTTTTTCATTATTAGTATTAGTAGGTCTTTGATATCCCAATTTTGGGTGTCAGCTGTGTCAGGATGCCCTGTAATTTTCTGGTAAAATTTACAGAAAGAATGTCACCACCATTTGACAGGTGAGATCAACGAAAAGCTGAATTTAAGGATGTTCATCCTTTTCTGGGCTTAACACTTGCAGCTTACTTGGCACTTTTGATCAGTTTATGTCAGGTCAGAGCTGGCAAAGCATGGGATCTCTTTTTTCTTTTCTTTTCTTTTCTTTTCTTTTCTTTTCTTTTCTTTTCTTTTCTTTTCTTTTCTTTTCTTTTCTTTTCTTTTCTTTTCTTTTCTTTTCTTTTCTTTTCTTTCCTTCCTTTCTTCCTTCCTTCCTTTCCCTTTACTGAACCATAAAGTTATTCCAGTACAGCATTTGTATCGAAATGAAATGAGCACTAAGCTGTTGTGCAATGCATACACTCTGTACCACTCCCCAACATGGTGAAATGAGTTTACCCTCTGAATCAATCTTCATGGGTGCCCCCACTTTGCCTTTAGTAAAGTGCATTGCACTTTGAGGGTGGTGGTGGTGTGGATGACTGGAATACTATTCCCTGCCAGGAACCTATGACTTAAAAAAAAAAAAAAAAAAAAAAAAAAACCTTTCAAGGAAGACCCTAATCCCATTACAAGGTCTGATACAGCTGCAGGAGAGATAAACTGGCCAGCCATTTAAAAAATGTAGGTTGGTTATAATAGCCTAAGCTAATCTATTTCTTACTCACTGTATTTCCTAATTCCTTTCCTAACACATTGCCTCCAGAATTTCATGGTAAATTATTATTTTTAAACATTATTATATGTTAGCAACAACGGGGGTGTTCACATCTGCATTTTCAGAACATTTGAAGGCATGTTTAGAGGTGAGGTTTTTCACCAAGTGTGTTGGATGGGGGATGGATACAAAGTTTAAAATGATCAGATTTATGAATAGAAACAATTTCTCAGAAATTTGATATTTAAGCCGATTTTTATATTCTCTAGAATTATTAAAAAGCCCCACCCAAACTCACAAAATCTCTCTCATTCCCTAAATCCACACTCAGATGGTCGAGCCAGCAGCCTGAGCCAGCCATGCTCTATTTTTACCCTAAGTGATAGTAAATGGAAAGGAGAATTTGCATCACTTTGTGCTGGCTGCAGTCACACAGCCATAACTGCTTTGACTTGGATGGGATGAGACAGAGTTTTCTCATGAGACACAGTGCATGCAAAATTGCTTTTTCTCTTACAACACAATTTTGTATTATATAGGCACCTGGACAAAGGGCTGGTGTAGGGTTTGGCATTCAGAGTCAGCAAGGCTTCATGGCTCTTGTGGTGAGTTCAGAGTGGCTTGCTGGGTGAAGCACAGCAATAGATCTAGTTTGCCTTTGCTGTGCACATATCAGTGAAAAAATATAGAATAAGAATTCACTTTCTGAATGTATTTCATAAAAGAAGAGGAAGAGCTATTCTTCTTAAATTCCACAATACTTCTGTTCAGATTTTTAAAACATTAATAGGAGAAATTTGCCATAAAATGCAACTACTCCTGCTGCTCACAAATGAGAGTAATTTTTTAATTTTATTTTTTTCCAAGGAAATTTTGGTTTTATTTTGCTATGGCTGTTTGCTATTTCACTTCCCAGCAAACAAACAAGCAAAAAAACCCAATCCCCCCCCATGGAAGTTACAATTAAAAGAAAATTTCATCTTAAAAAATTAATTATTACTACTACCAGAGAAAACTTCTGGTTTTGATCTAAATCCCAACTTGTGCTGGCAAAATGTTTTCAGGCAAAACATTCCAGACAGCTTGAAATTTGAAGATAATTCGTGAATTAGAAACATGACCATCAACTACATCTTTAAAAGATACTTGTTTAAAACTTTTAAAAAGTGAATGCCCATCTATGCAAGTAAATGGACTTGCTTGTGGGCACACCTCTCTTTCTCCTTCCTAACATTATCGAAAACTGCTCAAGTGACAGATCTTGGGCTCTTGATACCCCTATTTGTATTGCTGATGGAGCAAGAAAACTCAAGTCAGCCGTGCCTTGAAAAAGTTTCAGAAGCTCTGTTGTCTGTGGGCAGAATAATCCTGAGCAGCCTAGGAAAATACAGACTCACAGCCCCTTGGATGGAGGGTTTGCCTCATGTTCAAACTCAGCTTTTACTTTCAGTGCAGTCTACATACTAAATGGGAACAGATCAGCCTTCTGTAAATACTACTGCTGTGCAGCTTTTGGTTTTCTATTTTAAATTCAAATACATACTTTCATACAGAGGTAAAATGCAATATATCCTACACCTAGCCTTCCATTTTAGCAAACATGTTATAGTCTCAAAAATCATGGAAATTAATTGCCAGTGTCCACCTTAATGCAGACGCATTGTGGTGGATTACAGTAAAATACATTTCTTTCATTTCTTTTTTCATCCCCAGTGCTGTTTAACTGTCTTCCTCTTTACACATATGCACACTGCTTTTAGATATCCTTCATCTTATAAAGTTTGCTTCACCAATAGACTAAGTAAACATTTACAGTGATACATAATGCTTACTGACAACGTCAAGACAAATAGACTGTGATCCAAGAACAGACTTGATTTCCCTCAGTCTTTTCTCCGCAGGCAAAAGCTTGAGTGAATAGATGAGCCTTGCTCTGCACCTTGAAGGTCAAAAGAGGAGCTTTGACAAACCAAAAGAGAAACAAATTCCGGGGCTGACAGGCTTTCTCCATGCAAGGTCCGCCTCCAGCATCCCAATAACTGAGCTTACAGATCCCAAAGAAAAGACCTCTTTTATTATCTATTATCACAGCACAGAATGAGAGAAAATCACTGACATCCAGATAATCGGCATGCAGGCTGCAGAGCCATAGCTTCTAACCAGCATTTCAAAGTAGCCTGGTGTTGCAGGTTTGGCATTTAAAAGCAGTTTCTTGTTCTTGTTATGGGATTTCCATGCAATTTTAAAGGCTCTAATGCTCTGCCCATTATGTTTATTAACCCCTTCAATTTTTTAGACATTTAAATATCAACTTAAATTAACATCCCCAGTCAGAAAGCACTGAGATCCTGCTGGGGAAGGAGAGGGTTGGATGTGGCTGCCTGGTGACTGTTATCAACAGCAATCCTCTCCACTGCTTATTCCTCTAACCAGAGAGAAATGAGCTTTTCCAGCTTGTCTGTTTAGTCACACCTCTAAACCTTCCAACAATTCTAGTGATGGTCATAATTCAGACCTTGAAATACCCTATGATAACTCCCACTCTTTGTTGAGAAACCTTAATCAAGTGCTCCTCTCTCTTTCTCTCTTTTTTTTTTTTTTTCCTTAATGAGAGAAGGTAATATAGTCCTGTATATGAAGTCACTGAAAATTCATTATTTTTAATGTCGTCATATTTCACTCACTGCTACCGTGTGAAACAATGAGGACTAACATGAGACTTTTTTTGCACTATAACTGCATGAGCTTCATGTAACGCGTGTCTAGTCATTGATTTACTTAATTTAGTTTACTTCAGTGTCCTCCATTTAAGTGGTTTTCCCTAAGGTCCCCGTACATGGGGAAATAAATTTACTACAAAAAAATGCTATCCATATATCTATAAATTATTTCTACATTGCCAGATAGCCAGCAAAGAATTAGAGGGGAGAAGTCTGCTGCAAATTTAATGTAGCAGATGGAGAGAACAACAAATACTGGAGCAAACATCCACCTAGCGTGCCTGTTGTAAGTATTGCATTTCTGCAACTCAATTTTATTTAATGCCAGCTAATTTTGGTGTTCTCAGTACACTCCAGAATGTAATGGTCCAATCACTGCAGGACAACCTATTATCTAATCTTTGGTTAAGGAAAGAATATTGATGTTCAACTAGGAATTCATGCAGTCATTACAGACAACAAGTTTGTAAAATGAGAGGAAACCATGCCCTTGTATCTTTGCCAATGAATCCTGTGTCTTAATATTTCCTATGGCCTTAGTAGCCTATATTTAGATTCTTTGGTGAATCACCTCCCTAATTTCTCTTCTTCAAAAAAGAAAAAAATCCCTTTATCTTCCCCAATGACTTGTACATTTCTTTTCTCCAGACACTCTGTGAGAGAAAATACCTCGTCAATGCACTTGGGATATCACATAAGTGATGCTACTAGACAAATAACCCACTTCTTAACATTTTTTCTTTCAAATGATGTAAATTACATGTTTTATTTTTTTTTTAAGCTTCCTTAAGGAAAAAAAATCAAAGAGGTTTCAAGATAGTGTTTGAAACCTTCTGGCTTAAATTGGAAATCTAATTGCAAGTTCCTTTTTCAGTCTTGGATTATTTGGTTGTCATGACAAACAAGCAATTTTTGCTCAGTCCCAGCATATTACAGGGTTGAGAGAAACTCACTTTGCATCATGCAAAAAATTCTGAGTTAAATGCATGGAAGAATGATTGGCATTTCCTTCAACTTCACCCCCATGAAGTCGATTAAGGTTGATTTGCTCCCTCCTTACCATGCTGGCAAGAGGGAAACAAACTTTCCATATTGGGCTAGCATGGCCCATCTCCTCCTCCTTGTAAGACACATGCAGGAAAATGGCAATAACACTTTTGTCAAGTCTAAATTTTTGTCAACTCTAATTTTTTTTTTTGTCAACTCTAAATTTTTGTTCTTGGGTCCCTTCATATCAAAGAGAACTGAAAACAAGATCTAAGTCAAGCCAACCTTCTTTTTTTTTTTTTTGTTTTGTTTTGTTTTGGGTTTTTTTTTTTGGTTGGTTGGTTTTTGGTTGGATTTTTTAATTGTTTTTGGGGGGGTTGTTTGTTTTTGCTTTGTTTTCTTTTTTTTTTTTAATTTAAAATACCCTCTGCATCACATGGCAAGTATTTTGGCTTCACTTGTATTTTTATTTATAAGTAGTACAGAATACCAGTCTGCACTGTAAAGCTGACAGATAGCAAACCACATTCAGTAGTTGGAAATGCATCTGTGCCTTTTTTTTCCCAAGTAAAAGAAACAACAAAATAAACAGAGGAATTTGCTGTCTCATCATCCTGTTTACCTGCTGAAAACTGGAGAGGCTTTCTAGAGCTAAGGAAAATGAATAAGATATTGTGTCACCGCAGCAATCCAGCTCCTAAAACCTGCACAAGCAATTAAGTTAAACTGTAAGCAACTCTAATATGTCTGAGTATGACCTATTGGGGATGATCTTTGCAACTGCTGTTATCCTGGATGTCATTCATTAGAGGCAGCAACACACTGTAACCCTCTCAGTCTTTCTCAGCTCCTACAGCCAACTCATTGCACATCTTTTTTGCATCTGTCCTGGAAATGGCAGGAATTCCTGCAGTGTTAATATCTGTATACCTTCCCACACTGCTCCTTCACCACTGCAGCCTTTTCAGTCCTAAACGGTACAGATAACTATAATTTTGGAAAATACTGGATTTGTGTTTGTCTTGTAGTTGGACTGACATGAAACTAGAGGAAACGCAGCACCGATACGGCTGTCCCGTGGTGTCGAGTTCTCATGTAACTCTTTGAATAGCTACTTAAAAACAGTACTGGAGGGCTGAACAGAACCTTCAGATTTTTTTCTCATCTTTCAGGGCTGTGTTCAGGCATATAGCACTGGGGAGGAGGACAGACCTTCCCCCTCTCAGAGACCAAGGCTCCCATCAGCCCAGTGCCAGCACATCAGGAAGAATCAGCTTCACTCCCCCGCACTGCAGCATCCCAGAGCACAGCCGTCCCACTCACCTCCCTTCACATGGCCTCACATTTTTTACCCAGTCGAGTCCATTTTCAAATGACAGGTTTCTTCCTGCTGTCATGATGACCCTTGATCTGCAGCAGTAATTGTGCAAACAGCCCAGTCAACGTTTGACAAATTTGGTGATGGGCCTGGGAGAGAGTTTGCTTTTTGGAAAGGGTTTTCTGATACTGCTGCTTGAGCATTGCTGTAAAAGCTATGTGACCCTCTGCTTCCACAGATTTGTGGTGGAAAAGAGATAGAGTGTTTTTTATGTTGGCTAAAAATATCCTATAAATACTTACAAAGTTAACCATAGTGTCAAGTGTTCAGATATGGAAGAACAGAAAATCATAGGTGCTGAGATAAAGAAGTCAGTAGCATACTGTAGCATTCATAATGTTTCTCATTCCATACCTCTCTCTCCCACTTTACTCAAGTGTTAAGATATGGAAGAACAGAAAATCATAGGTGCTTAGATAAAGTCAATAGCATATTGTAGCATTCATAATGTTTCTCGTTCCATACCTCTGTCTCCTACTTTACAGAAATACCATCCAGTTCATTTATTTGATTACCTTAGCACTGTCCACATCTTTTTAGTTTTCATTTTGCACCCAAACAAATTACTAATAAAATACAATACACTGACTTTTTCTAAACCAGCTTTTTGAGTTGAATGCTTTAAATATTTCAAATATAAATAAAGTACATGAGAAAGAAAAGATGTTAGCTTTATAGCTATGTATAAAGCTATAAGACAAGACATGCTGATTATTTGAAAGAGGTAAAATGGAGCTTTAATTTAGTGACCTCTTCATAGTGAAACAGTGTCATCAACAGAGAGCATGGAATTCCTATACTTAGATCAGCTATGTCCTACCAGTATTTGCCACAAGTATGCTCTAAAATACCATTATATTTTTCCCTGTTATCACCCTTTTAAGTATAGAACTTCTGTCATTTCAGTACTGCTATGAGTAGCTGAACACATTTTAAAATTATCCTAAAATTATTACAAAGAAAATAAAGACAGATCAAGGTTACAGTTTCCTAACTTTATATATAATTTTAAAGTTTTCAGTTAAGTAAGAAACTGCAAGAACTTCACCTCTACTTGAGTATAACCTGTTAGTTCTACTGTTGTGCTCTTAGTGTATAAAGCATGTATAAACTTTCTTTCTACTAATAGTAGTGGTAATATAATTTTAGTAATCCTTAGGGATCTCTGAGGCTGGGGAAGGTGGAAGGTCTATGCCCTAGATCCCATGGGCTCTTTGGTACACCCTGTATTGGTGTTCACATGCAGGTAACACCTGTACTTGGCCATCTTAGGCTTAATTTTGCATTTTAAGCTCAGGTTCTGGTGCAACCCATCATTCTGTGTAGGGCCAGGCAGAGGAATGCAGCATCTCTTTTTCCTGTGACCCAAACACATGAGTTTTCTGCCATGAAGGGGAGAAGTAACCAGCAGCCCCTGCCCAGCCATGCTGTCTGCCCCTGAGCTGCCCTCCACTTCAGATGGTTTTCCTTCCAAAGCTTATGCAAGGTCCAAAGCAATTCTACTCCAGATTTTAGCAATACGGCAAATCTGATACCAAAAAAGTATGGCTTAAGAAACAAAAAAAAACCAAAGACTGCTTACTTAAAATATCTACAGAATAAAAAAGAAAAAAAAAACAAAGACAAATGTGTCAAATAATAGTAATTTACAACTCCTGAGTGTTCATAATTGCTATGAATCAGAGAGAGGTATTTTGACAGAAGAAAACCAGAAGTAATGTAACATGGATAAGAAGCTCTTGCTCAGCAATGAGACTGTTAGATTGTATTAGCTCTTTTTTGTGTCATAATACCCATGCTCCTACTGTACAAACTCCCGTGATTTAAAAACAGATCATACCATCCTAAGATGCTAAAGTATTATTTTCCCTACTATAAAAAAAAAACGTAACAGAAACCGTACGCCACCCTCCACCACCACCACCAAAACCCCAGTCTAAGAAGAGTTTCACCACTTTAGATTTGATAGGGCAGAACTACTGACCATGAATGGAGCTTTTAGAAAGCAGAAAACCCCTTTTATTTATAATAAGCAGCTTTTCCAGGGCAGAGAAAGGCAGAGGCAAAATACTCAGGGAAGTGACTGTGAAGACCCCAAAAAAGGAATTTTTGGCATCTGAGATGATGGAAATAGCTAAGCAGAAAAGGAAGCAGAAGTCAGGGGAAGCACTTTGAGTAAGGTGGTGCCCTCCCTCCAATGCTAAAGTAAATGTTCTTGTGAAAATGAGGAACAAATCTGTTTATTTCTTCTCTCAGTGTCTTGTTTTCTACAATTCATTGATCTCTGATAGATTCTTATCTGACTTCCATGAGGAGGGTGTCTGAATGTCTAGAAGAAGATGGTCTATTTACCTTCAAAATATTTCAGTGAAGTAGGGCATTCGTGCTTACTTTATGGATGAAGACAGAAAAACTCAATTACTGACAGAATGTGACACAAGTCATCCCTGGTAAAGCAGAGCCCACACCCTCAATTATGTTGCTCACCAGAACCATCCTTTGCAGAACCATCCTTTCAAGCTGAATTATGCCATAAATTAAATAACACCAAAATGAAAAATAGAGAAATATGCAGTTTTGGCTCTGCTTTTTTTTTTTTTTTTTTTTTTTTTTTTTTTTAATACACTAAATGTCTTCTTATACATTCAGGGCAGTTTGGTGAGGGCTTTGTGACTGGCAGAGAGAAGAACTGGCTTTTGGGTAGAAAAAGGAGGGCTGCAGCATACACCGTCAGATCATGAAAATTACACAACTTTTGTCCTACAATTCCTTAAAAATTAAAGGAGTTATTTTAAAATTTGATAACCACCTCTTTAAAAAAAAAAAAAAAAAAAAAAAAGTAGAAGGAACGCACCAGACATAACATAAAATACCAGAAAAAAAAATTAAATCACTGTCACAAAGAAAGTGTATAATCTGGTCAACATATAAATATACAAAACAAGTCAAAAATCTTGAAGAGACAACAGTGCATACTGCCAAAAAAACCTCAACATACCATACATACATCTTCACTATCTCGAGGACTCATATGACAAAGGTACTGTAGCCAAATGAAAAAGAAGAAATGCATAATTCATGAGGAATGGCTTTTTAACATGCGAGAGCTTTTGGCTGTCTGAAAAAGAATTGTTAAACATAAGCAATAGTATTGTCTCCAAAACTACAATCACGTTTTATTTTTCTATTATTTTCCTCAGTAAAACCTATGATTTAGAGCTCATTCCTGTATTTTGTTCAGACTTTTTCTGCTTTCAATTTATGTATCTTTATTAGAAGGCATAACCTTATTCTTAGCTTTATTTTGATTTATTTAAATAGTTTATAAAGGAGTATATTTACTAGTAGGCTTAAAATATTCCCCCTTTTTATATATATGTATATATGGCACATCTGTGACATGAGATCACATAGCACAGTCAAATCTTTCTCCCATGGTACACCATGAGTTAAAGGAAAGGCAACAGCAACAGCTGGAAATTAATGCAACATAGGTTTTCCAATCTGACTGTCAGTTGGCCTTTGGATACCCTTTTCCACCTTTCCCTGTTGTTTTGTTTTTTTTTTTTTTTCCAAAATAAATATCTTTATGTAAGTGAATTGCAATGTTACTAAAAGAAGAAACACATTTTAAAAGTTTTCACAAAAATTAGAGGAAGTAAGTGCTAAATAACTGGACAAAGCTGGACAACAGGAGCAAAGAAGATCAGAAAAGAGATATAAATACACTGAGTCTGGCAAAATAAAAATGTATTTGCAAGACTATCTATAAATTATTTTTTTTTAAAATATAGTTGGCAGGTAGCTTTGAAAACAAAAATAGGTCTCACCTTGCTGGCGAGAAAGTACCTTGTATGGGAGGTTAGGCACAAGTACACAAGTGAAGTTAAATTCTAGAGACTCCCATCTTTATATTAATACATGGACTCCAAACCTGCTACAGCCCAATGGACATACAGTAGCTCAACCCCAGAACTGTCAGACTATATTATTTTCAGTACAGCAATTATTTCAGTGACCTACTTTTTCTGTGACCAGTTTCCTACTCTAGGCAAGAATCAAAGCATAAAGCTGGAGAGTTTTTGTTTTTTTTTAATATTATCTAAGATTCCATCTCTGTTTTATACTCAAATGAGAATTAACAGGAAAGAAATTTTACATGGACATTTTGTGGGTGACAGAATTAGTGGTTTCCTCTGTAAGAAATGATTAAATGATGGATGGATAGGCTAGGGTGTGGAGCAGTGCACGTTGTTGTCCTTGCTGAGGACCCACAACATAGAAAACATTGGCTTTTTAACATAGGTTTACATTTCACTGTTATCCTTTGGTTTCCTCCTTGCTTCAGGGAGAAAAAAATACATTACTGATGCTGTATAAGTAGCAGCTTGTCTCCCAGTTATGCAGGACCACATGTACTAGGGATATATCTGGGCAAGACAAGGCATACATTTGGAAAAGACTCTATACTTTTGAATAATGGGTGAGATTCAGACCTTGAGGACTTGCTTCCTACCACCTGCTGGTAAGCATGACCCACTGATAGGAGCATCTGTGATATTCAAATCTTTATCACTTTTCCGGGTGTGAGAACTATGGACCACTCTTGTCCATATAGCACATACCATCAATAGAAGTTTTAGTTTATTATTTATCTTTTCTATATAGAAAGAAGCTTCCTTCACAGCTGCCTGTAACCATTTCACTGTCAAAACTGTCACTGCTTTTAAACTTGCCAAGGGCTACTTCTCTGAGCTCTCTTGTCACTGACTCATCAAATCTGAAATGATGTCTCTGACCTTTGAGTCAGTTGTCTTATTTCTCTTTTGACACCAATGACAACTAGAGGAAAAATGTAGATGAAACAATCAGAAAATAATGGTGAAAGCAAGCTGACAATGCCAAATCCATCCAGGAAAACATCAGTTCTTAAAAATGTTGAATACTCCCAAGGCTGCTTCTTTGGTATACAGTTGCTAGGCACTAAAAATATTTGGAATATTTAAATAAAATAGAAAATTAAAGCAGCAGAGGAATACCTGCAGCCTTCTGCAGTGACTTGCACTGAACACAGCATAGTCAAAGTCCTTGCATAAGGCCCACTTTTATGTAAGGCTCAAATCTCATACACAGTGAGGTCAGGGAAGGAAACCTTACAGAGCACCTGGGAATAGCCTGAGTCCTTTTCAGCTGTCTCCCACTACTGTTGTGTTCACTGGAACTAACTAATTGCAACTCTCAAAACTCAGGATATGAGGAGTCCTCCCTAGGCAAAATATGATATACCCATGGACAACATATTTCCCTTTTTGCATCAGTTAAGATTTATCACAATTATGTAATGTGTATAATATAATGCACTTTAATAATTATATTTGCACAAAACCCAAAGTTTGAAACTGGAATGTTATTAAGTGCTAAGCTGGTAAATTCTCATTTGGGGTCATCCAGTCTGAAACACTGTCCTGAGCTTTAAACAGTCGAAAATCACCTAAGCTATTGATCTGTGTGATGAATCTCATTTAGGAATCATGGTTCCCTTTACGAATCCACTTGAGCTCTCCCTGGCTAATGGAAGACAACCTTCAGATATTTAATGGTTAATATTATCCCAGGAGAAAGGAGCTGCTCACAAATCAGTTCTGAGTAATTCTTACACCAGTGTCTATCCTTCTGATCTTTGGTCTCTTTGCAGTGGTTCTGAAATGAATCTTTTTTTTTTTTTTTTTTTTTTTTTTTTTTTTTTTAATTTTGTTCTGTTCTCACTGGCAGAGATTATCAGAATAAGGTAGTAAACATTTCAACAGACATTAAAACGCAAAACTCAAGGGACAACACTATGCTGAACTGTCAATTACAATAAAACTTGAATGTGCAACAAATTTCAGCACAACGAAAGAATTCTAACATACTGATGAAATTTGGGTGCTGGAAAAAGAAACGCACACTGGTACTAAGAAATGCAAAGAGGGGGAAAAAGGCAGAAATTCCAGAGGAGGAAAGAATTTCTCCTCTGTCTGTGACTTCTTGAAGAAATAATATATTTCTAGTATGAAGCTGAATTTGCCCAAAGAACTGCAGTCCTTCCAGGATCTGTACCACAAAGTTCAGGCTGCAGATTAATCCAATATTATTGACAATATTAAAGAAAGAAATTTCCTATTAAATAATCAGGCATAGATATTAAAATCATTGATGATTACTACACTTAGGAAATTATTGTGATGTTGAAAAATAGTGTATTAAAAACACTTTCACTGCATGATGCTGTCCGAGTGTGTAGTTTGTGTACAGAAACAGGAGTTCAGCAGTGAATGAAGGACTTGTGCTCCAAGACAAATTGGGGATCTGTACATTCATACAATACAGGCTAAAAACATACAGGATAATTACCTGCTCCAAACACAAACTTTTCTTTTTCCCTTTTCTAGTTTGTATCAAATTTTGATTTTGGAGTTTCATGTCTGTTGAATTTTTTAATTTTCTGTTCCAGCCACAGGGTTCTCCCTTATAAATATCCCTTAAAAATGTATATTTCTGAATAAAGCTTTTTGATGGTTCTCCTCCACCTCCCTATAGACATTGAATAATATTTTTATTTATTTATTTGTTGTGCTGCCCCTTTAGTAAAGTCAATCTGTTTGTTTCTAACAGCAGCTTTAGTATAAACTTTCTTAGGAACAAATCTGATAATAACTCTCATTTTCATTGAAATAAACTATATAAAGATAATATTTTCACCTCATACAGCACAAGGAAAGAGGAGCCTAAACCAGCCTGTAGTTCAAAAAGAAAATCACAATCCAAACTTGAATATTCCACTTGATTTAGTTCTCCTCCATTTAAAACTCCTCAGTATTCAAATCCAGCACCCTGCATATGAATAATCTCTAAATTTAACACTAGCAACTTCAGAAAATGTCCATCAGGCTAAAAACCAATGTGATACCATAAGCACTATGTAAGATCTCATGTTACTGGGAAAAAAACCAAAAAACAAACCAGTACATATTCTGTATTCAAAGTGGATGATATTTATGATGCATTACTGAATAGACTTTACTCTATGACTGGATTTTTAAAACATATTTTTAAAATATCTCAGTATATATGTCAATAGTTTTCATAAGGATGAACTCACTATTCCCTTGTCCCTTTTCTGACTTACCTGACAGGTAGGCACTACACTAAAATTCGTTCATGTAGTCACAGAAAACCCACTCCAGAAAAATAATCCCAGACAATTATCTCAGAAAAAGATGAGAGTTTGGAGATTACATTGCATTCAATAGTGTGTTTCACCCCAGGTGAAACTGTACATTATTAGACAGGTAGGCCGAGATTTCCAAATCTCTATTAAGGATGTCTACACCATTTTTTGTGACAACAAGGCATTCAAACCTCTTGTTATTCACTTTATGAAGAATTAAGGCAAACATTGGTTGCCAGGCATAGCATTGCTAAAATCCTAACTGTTCTGAATTTGTGTAACATTCTGTTCTCCAGGTGCAAAAGGGAATGTTCTGATTTGTTTGAGCTATCCAAATAATTAAAAAAAAAATAAATCTTCAATTTGATCTCATTAAATTATGCAAAAAGAAATAATACCTACTTACCAAATCAGGTTATTTGGATATGAATCATGCATTCCAGGTTTAAATGTTTTTGGTAAAAGAGTTTTGCAAACATATGTTCTGATTCAGAAATTCTGTGGAGACAATACAGAGACACTATCAATGTTTTCACAGGGTCTGTTGCTTAGGAGTGTTACAATATTTCACACTGTATCATAAATAGCTGCTCTTTGACAATTTTGAAAACCTTTTTTTTTAAAAAAGGGGGAATTTCAGGATGCATTTTCTATTTCACATAGAATCACTCTGTCACTTTTAGGAAAACCATGTCCTGGAAAAAGTGCAATTAAAAAAACCCTTTTATTTAAAGCAAAGGAACAAGAATTTTCTATTCAGTTATAATAGTCACTATCCAGCTAGCACATTCATCAAACAATGAGCAATTCATGGGGGTAACATATGCAGGAGCTTGCTTGTATATATTCATATTGTCTTCTGCCTGAAAAGAGTTAAATAGAGCATATAAATGATGAATACAGAGCATCTTGGGACACAAAACAGCTAAAATAGGTTAATTAGTGAATAACATGCATCAGAGTATAAGGCTCAACTGTAAAGGTTCTGTTTTTTTAAACCTAATATATGTGCTGATCGTATTTGGAATTATGGATAATATCAAAGTAAGAGCTGTTAATTTTCAGGTTGAGTGGAGTAAGAAATATTAAGGAGTTAGAAATAATAGTTTAGATGCGTTCATGAATTAAACATACATTAGTGAATACATTTCTTTGACGTGCTCATATAGAAGCATAATATGTAAGTGACCTAGAAAATACAAACATTGTATAATCAATGGCAGAAACACTGAGACAGATAGGCCCTGGGATCTTTGATCAAATATATTCTTTGACGAATAAACAAAACATGTTATCCTGACAAAAAAAAAAAAAAAAAAAAAAAAAAAAGTCTTCTTTGGAGTACTGGAACTGTGAATTTCCCCCAGTGGTATAGAGGGGTGAGAAGCATCAGAGCATACAGCATCATAGTCTGTACTAACACCATCTGCCCTCAGCTCCAGTCCCTTCATGCAGGGGAATAGTCTCATTCCTCTCTGATGTTGCCTACTGCCAGCTCTCTGAGTGAAGACTCTACATCCCTATGTGCTTTGCCATGTTACAGAGAGCTGACCTGACTGCTCTCAGTTTGACAAATGAGAAATACATTCCCAGGTTGGCAAAAAGATGAGTTTTATGCAGAGAAGTAATGATCTCATTCCCCTCTGTTCCACTGCTGGCAAAGTGTTCTAGCATTTTAAAGACTTCTTTTGTTATCTAGAAGGGTCATACCCAGTGCTGGTAAATTGTCTACACTGTTCTTTCAACCAAATCAGTGAAATTTGCAGGTTGTCTGAAATGAATACTAATCTGAATTTTCTCCTGTGCCACTCTTCTTGGTTTGCTGTGTATGTGTCTGTGGGCTTCTGATGGAAGAGGCATCAGAAAATTTCTTTAGGAGGGAAAGAACTCAAAGTCTGTAGAGGAAGAGAAGACTCATGAGACCCAAAATACACTAGGTCAAGATAAAAACAGCCATTTGTTTGTAATAGTCTTCTGAAAATTAAGAAAAAAAGCAGTCATAATATTGTTTCATAAAGTCTTTGGAATATAAAGCATCATGACAAAGACCTGTGATCAACCTGTTATATTTATCTTCTATTCGGTGCTCATACAGTACCTGAAACAATAGAGAGGCACAATGCTGATAAAACATGAACTTGTCAACAGAATAGTGAAGTTTGTTACAGATAAAAGAATTAGTGAAGGCTTCAGTATTTAAGAAATATTTGTGATTTTTAAAGAAAAAACCATAATGATACTAGACACATAGACAGTCTTTTTTTTATGTGGATGTTCTCAGTTTGTGTTAGGCAATTGACATTTTAGATATGGACTGGAAAAGGATATTCATCAGGGTGGGCCGATAGAATGTTAAAATACATACTTTATTTTGACAAGTAAAAGCTCTGTCAGAAAGTCTTTGATTCACAAAGCTGGAATACATTCATAGTTTTGAAATATGATCCTCTATCATATTCTCTTCTTAGACAGGTTAAGGTCTTAAATACAAACAAATGCATATCAGAACCTTGGGTTGGTTTGCTTGAGGGTCTGTAAGAATAATTAGGAAAAAAATTCTAAGTAGATTTAACATGAAAGGGAATGTTGTTGGGTTTTTTTTCCCCAATATTTACTTATTTGCCAGCAAAATAAACTCTGCTATTACTGTGTCTAATACATGAGGTATTTAAGCATATTCAAATTACCACTTTTTTCATTCAAGGGTACTATCTAAATGTTTCCTATTGTCTAAATATAACTGAACAGTGATATTTAAACAAATATCGTTCAGCACAATACAAATAAATTAATCTGGCAAAGAAAAGAATTATGGTTTACAGAAAACTGCTTGAATTGGAGAAACCAGATCACAGCTGACACTCAGTACAAGGCTTTTTAAAGAGAAATATTAATTCTTTGCATCTTCTGGAAATGCCACTTCTCCAGTGCTACAGTATTTCAAACCTTCTTTAAATACCGTAAATTACAGACTTTTATTTTTCCTCCTAATTCTCAGTCATGCTTATGGCTTTAGTTTCATACTGAATCTATCTGGATGACTAAGGATGTGAAAAATACATAGATACTAAGAATGTATCCAGAGTTTGGCTTTCTTTTCTCTTCCAAACCACTGGGTGTCTGCCACCTCCAAAGATGCCCATGTAGTGTACTGCCAATACCTTTCTCAGTGGATGGCCGGGTAAGCTCACCTGGACATAAGTAGCACCTGGTTTTTTGAGTTAGCATTTTTGTTATTTTGCTACCTTTCACTCAACATAGCCATCATCTCTGCCTCAGAAAGTGTGTTTCCCCACTTTCTTGATCCAGCAAAACTAGTTTGGGTTGATAACTTGATTCTCATCCAGGTTTCTGCTGGGATTCCAGTGGGAAACCACTCCCTACCTTCCCCCATTTGGTGACTGAGCCCATGAGGTGGCCACTGACATTGCAGAAGAATAGAACACACCTCTACAACAGCTCATAGACTCTACATGGACATAATAAATTCCTTGTATTTCCTTGTATCTCAGAGTTTCCTCAAATATCACCACAAACAGACCTGTTCAGATAGGTCACTGGAAGTTAACCAAACCTTTCTGTGATGGATAAAAACTTTCTCATATAATAAAAGAGCTAAATGACAATAGTCTTATCTTATTCTTGGCTACAGACTTTCTCCAAATATCTGCTTTTATACTACTTTTCCAAACCGAGTAACAAAGCAAAGCAGCCTACATAAATGGTCTACTGAAAATATTGTAATTAAGAATATGACCAGGAATAACCCTTCATTTGAAAAATAACTCAAAATTGTCTAATTAAAATCAAATGTTTTAGCCATAGCCACAAAGCAGGCATCTGGATTTTCATCATAAAATTTCTATTTCATTAAAAAAATATTCATTTTCCATGTTAAAGACAAGCGATTTTCTGCAAATTTCAGTAACTCTCTTATTAAAAGGAAATGCAAGAATTGACTAAATATTAAGCAAAGTGTGAAAGAAAAAACTCAAGATGAAATATTAGCAGGCATGCATTCCAGAGCTTAGACTTTTCTTGAAGATAATTAAGATTCTCACAGTATTTAATTGAAACATCATGCATCTTGCCACATGTCGTTTCTTAACCAGTGATCACATACAGACAGTTATGGACTATGCTTGCAAGACAGAAAAACTCTTGGGAATCTTGGATTTTATAGTGAGATAAAAATGACATATGCATTTCTAAGTGAGGAAGCATATATAGGATGGGGAATTATCAGTGGTCACCTTAATTAAAAGCACGGCCATATGATGTGTTCACATTTTACAAGAGTATTATGAAATATATTTTAAAAAATATATTAAAAAAACATATTAAAAAATGTTTGGCAATTTTTCAGGTTGCATATAAACTCTAATTCAACTAAAATATATTGCAAAACCTTGCAGCTACAACGAGGACCTTGTAAGTGGCTGATTAATTCCATTATTGTCTCTCAAGTTTAGCGTCCCTATTAGTGGTGGTGCAATCTGATAAACTATGGGAGCAAGCTAGATCAAACATTAGCTTGTTCTATGTAGAATGCCAATCAGGAAAAAAAAATAAATTAATCATCTCCCAGGACTGCATTCCAGTAATTAACATACCTGAAGAAAAGAAAGACTACATTTTCTATTTTATTTCAAATCACTTTCACTAATTACAGTATATTTTTAACCATTTATATATCAGAAATAGGAACCCTTGTCTTGTTGTGGAGCTTCTGCAAGGCTAACATACTGCCAACATATATCCAGCTGTATGATTTGAACATGCATGCTCATGAAGAGGACTCATAGGTGTCTCCTCTACCCCTCCCCACATGTCCTGATTATGTACTTGCCATTCCCAGTGGGGGGATAGGCACAAAACCTCCTAAGGGGTAGAACATATTTCTGCCTTTAATATTCCACATGATGCAGACTGTACACTAGAGGCTGCTGGTTAATGATACTACACCTTACAGAAAGCTCTATTGCATGCCCCATGTAAAGATAGGTTAAATTAAATAAGTGCAAGTTCGTGAACCCATTTTACCTAGGAAAGGGAAGTATATGTTATTTGACACTAAATCTACTATAGAAAATCAGTGGTTTACTTTCTTCCTCACTTTAAGAAAGTTTTTAGTTGTCCAGACATGCTAAAGATTTTTCTTTTTGGTTTCACCAAATACCACCCTTTGTGACTGTGAATTAACCTTTTCCCCAAGAAATCCTCTCTGAAATTGTTTAAAACAACATTTCCATCTATAGCTGACCAGCCAGCAGTTCACTGAAGTAGACATAGGAATCAGAAAAAAGGCACAAGGAATAAAAATGGACTGCAAAAAGGAGCATGTTTTGTGTCTTCATAAAAGCAACAAATCAGAAGATGTAATCCTGTAGTCCTGCAGTAACATGATGCTCAGAGAGCACCACTCTTGTCATGTAAGATAAGGTAGGGCTGAGATTCACTTGCAGCTTACACCATTGTAAAGGGAAACAGGAACAATTAAACACACTTGGCAAACTTTGAAGGATCTGAGTATATCCTGGTGCTTTCTAATTTTGTCTGGTAATTTTATAATAAACTGCAGAGAGCCTTTTATCTGAGCTTCATATTCAGTGAAGTCACATCAAAGAACAGATCACTTACATCCGTTTGGAAGCTACTCACCAGAAACCTGCACAAAAGATACTACAGCACTGCTAAACACCCTCTCCACAAGTCCCTTGTTTATTAAGAGGAAAACTTTTATACATATAAAATAAAGCTTCAGGAAATGCACAGGCAGCCCACTCTCCCCTTGTTCCAATTACTCAAAGCCTGCAGCCTCACACCAATCACCATGGTTCGTGCTCCCAAGCATCTCCTCCCACTTCACCTCTGAGCTGTGCCAAGGTCTTTACATAGCAGCTATAAGATGCAGCTGCAAGAGTGGTATCTTCCATAAATTGACCACTTTTGTACTGCATCTGGACTCTAACTGAAGTCACTAAGCTCACAAGGTCCTTCTCAACCATGCATAATTGTTTATTGGTACAAAGGTAAGTACAGTTCATTCTCTCTTTAGAACCAGACACAGGGTGTAGGCATCGGATGTTGCAAATGGTGTTTTCTAGTAATAAGGGTGAAGAGCCAGATGCTCTTTTTTCACCATTCACACTAGCTCGCTGTCAACTACAAAGCTGAGACATAAATCTGGTGAATGTCAGCATAGATATACCTTCTGACCCCAAACCCAATCTCATTTTAAAAAACCCTGAAAAATTAACAGTGATGTCCTTACTGCAAGTTCATCAATCTCTACCTGGAATCCATTCTACCCCTACAGTTATGAGTTTAGAAAGTGTCATGGTTTAAAGCTGGGCCAGCAATTAAACAAATGACTGATGCTCTCTATTAATCCCTCTTTCCTTTCCCAGAAAGGAAAAGGAAAGAGAGTAAGGGAGTAAGGGAGGGAAACTTATGGGTTGGAAACTAAACCCCACAGCTTTAATGAAACAGTAACTATGAAAAGGAAAATAATGAAATATACACAAATATACACAAAAATATACAAAACCATTACTTTGCTCCTTCCCAGTAACACTCACATGACAACCAAGGCTGCAGGCCCTGGAAATGTCCCAGACTCAGCTCCTGGAGTCTGCTCTGAAGGAGATGGATGCAGGAAAGCACGAATTCAGGAATGCATGGATCAAAGTCAAAGGCATATGAACAGACAGGGTCCTCTCTGGACAACAGCCATGGATGAAGAGGGCTTGACCCTTGTTACCCCTCAAATTTATACCAAGTGGTATATGATGCATTTGGGATGGAATACTTCATTTGGTCCATTTTGGTCACCTGTCTGGTCCACTCCTCCCCAGAGTAGGGTCACAGGTGTGACCCCTTTACTCCCTTGTGTTTCTACAAGATGTTTTTCAGAACCAAACAATGGCCTTGGTTCTGTATACCATTTTCCAGCAGTGACTATAAACATTCAGTGCTATCAGTAGTAGAAGCAAACAGTGACTGAAAAACATACTATTAATTGCAGCAAGAGCAGTTACTTCAAAGATACTTTATTGGCTCAAGCCAGGACAGAATTACACCTACTTTGGTGGTTTCCATCCTCAAATTATTAATAGAGCTCGGTGTTTGTCAGCCTATGTCTGATACACTTATTTAAAATTTCAAGTTATATTTAGTGTCTCTTCAATTTTTACTTCCCTACAGATAGACACACGGAGTCTACAGATTCAGAACATATGAATATTTCCCAATATACTTATTCAGAAAAGAAGTCTCACAAGATAAAAGGCCACTGAACACTTTAAAAACTATTTCACCTCCATCTAAAATATCTTAAATTATGTAGTTGTAAATTATACTTAAACTTCCAATAATAGAAAAACCACTTGATCAAAGATGTTTACCTTAATTCCATTTTTAGAAAAAAGAGTTTTCTCTCTCTTAGGTGAATTATGATTATTCTTAATCATATTGAAGACAAAGTTGAGTAAGTTAGGACTTTAGAATTTTGCTGAGGATAGAAATTTCAATACTCTGTATTTTAGCATATTAATGAAACTACATTTTTAGCAATGGTAAAAGTTATATTTGAAGTATGAATATGGGTAAATATAAAATAATTACACAAAAGTGAAATGAAAATACTGACTAACTGTTAAAATGCATTTTCTAACTGAAAAGAGTTCCATAAAAACTGATCTATACTCCTTTCCTATACAAGTTCATTGTTCTGCTTTTCTGTATAATGCTTTACATTCTACATTGCCCAATTGTTAAAGGATTTACTGATTTATATAGTAAAATGGTCAATGATCACTACTCAATTTTTTATAAACCACACACTATTCTGTATACAGTTTCCAAACATAATATGAGTGTGATACCTAACAGTCTTTCAAGAGCTATAGAAAGATCTTTCAACAGGGTTGAAGACTTCCAGAGGCAGAAATTCATACACCTGTAAGTGAAATCACTCAATGTTGGCGTATTAAAAATGAGGCAGGGTCATTTTCTGATGTGGGAACACATATCATTATGTTAATACCAGTCTAAATAATGTATAAATGTAATGTCAATTTAGATCTAAAATATGTATCTATGTAATTAAAAATATAAATAAGTATTATGCTAAACCTGACTGAAGCAGAATAAACCAAATCAAATCTCTGTAGCTATTACTATAATCAACTGTCACTTCCCTGCAATTCTCTCTTTGAATACTAAGCTATAAATTAGAGAGGTTTTGAAGAATAAACCATTATCAGAAGTGTTTAAGTATTTCAAAATGTTTCAGAAAATGGTCTGACATTTCCCCTAAATGCCAAATAATAACAAGTATGACTATGTATACCCAGAAACTAAGGCATGCTGTCTTTAAAAACCAACATCCATAACAATAAAATGAGCTTTTCTAAAATAGCTGCAACTTTAACTGTGAGTTTTTTTGGTGCTGAACATGTGAGAAAAAAAATTAAAATGAAGCTCCATCCACTCTAGCAGTGATAAGTTTTCACAATTTGGAAATGTAGTCATCAGTTCTGCTGAAAAACAGTCACTGAATCAGGCTGTGCAGAACAGTGCCTTTGTTGTGCTTGGTATGCACTGACAAAAGACTAATTCTTTGCATTGTTAGAAGGACTGACTGCTTCAGAACAAACCACCACTATTCAAACTTGTCAGAACAAGCTTGAAGAAAACTAGATAAGAGCACTTGAGTGATCTGTACACAGAGACAATTGAATTGGAAGTGAAGTTACATACACGAATGATCTATTGTGTGGTGCAGCTTTAATTGTCTGAAACAATTCCTTGGTCTTTTTTGTTGCAATGATATTCTGTTTGCTAGAGGTCTTATTTGATGGATGTTTTGGGGCATCCAGCTTGCATGCTCGTGGTCTTTAACACATAGTGTACCGGTAACATGTCATGACAGGCACTCCACATAGGGTATGGAAACATTCATTTTTGAAAAATACAAGCTTGTTTGAATTTAGTTTAACTTTAAATGCAGCATTTTATGATTTTAAATAATTATGCCACACAATAATCCCTGTACAGCACGACATTCAGGAATGGTTACAGACAGAGCTTTCCCATACAAAACACAGATTTTGATCAGCACCTGTTTCTACCAGCAGGACAATTTTTATGTTGCACTAATAATTATTACATTAGTTTTTAACTGTTCTTATCCAACTAGGGCACATACATCTCTTGAGATCTGAGCCACCAACAACCTGAGCACATGTGTTATTGTATGCATACTTCTAGTCTGACTGGGATGTCAAACCAACTTGGAACATAAAAGAGAAAGGTATCTTCATATGTTGGTATAATAAGGAGTGGTCTTGGTACCTCTAAAGCAGCTCTAGCTGGAAAAGACTTTCAGAGAAAGTGAGCTTTCTCAACATGTAAGCTAAGTGAAGATTTTTATACAAGTGACACAAAAGGAAGGGAAATGGGGGAACTATATTCATATTGATGTTACAAATCTAGATTAGAAATGAAAATTTAGAAATGAAGCATAATTCCATGCACGCAATCAGCCAAAAGTAAAGGCAAGCAGGAGAGAAAAACATACAGAACAGAAGTGAGCTTTCTGGTGACAAATTTCCAGTAAGAAAGATCCAAAATGCAAAAACATAAATACTAAATAAATATGTTCCTTCTGATATTTTCCATAGTTTGTTCATTTCAGTAAAAATAATGAGTGTCTAATGCCATACAATATTTTTTGATATCAAATCATTACCAGTCCTTACTTTTCAGCAAGTACTAACTTAATTAGTTTTGTATAATGAGCTTATATCTAACTCCAGTTGATATTTATCTGAATTATAATAATTTCTACAGCCTGGGTACTAGTACAAAAACAATGGATCAAATAATAGCTTTCAAAATACTTCAGTGCATCAGCACCTCTCTACCAATAAGCACTTCATTCTTGTTTCCATTCTTGAAAAAAAGACTAGAAATGTCACTTGACCATCTAAACATTTTTCAGTAAAATTCTTAAAATAAATGCATAATACTGTACTCTGGCCAAATGGGAAAAATATCCTGCACACAGAAGGCTGAAACAAAATCTGCTATAAAGTACATACTGTGTTTGATGTTCCTACCCTAGCCTTAGGAGACAATGTCAGACATTTTCAGAAAGGTTTGCTGGGTTTTCCTCCAGTTCTCATGGAATTATCATTTTAGTTATGATTCCTTACAGGGTATTTCTTAGATATTTCTTACATGGTCATCTGATGGCACAAATACAGGGAGAACACATGATTACACAAATACACATTTTTCTCATTATAGCTATTTTCACGGTATTGTAGATGCATTATTTTAAAGTGTAAATAATACACTTCTTGTATAGAATTCTACATCCATAAATGACATCTGATTTACAGAGATCTGATTGCAATAATGTAAGTTGAAGGAATGTAGGGCTATGTGTTCTAATTTTTAAGGTGAATATTAGTGCAAAATTAATACTAATGAAATTTTTTTTTTTAATCAAATCTTATGTTTCATGCCAATTTCCTTTTGTGATTCTTCTTTACTTTTATTGTGGGAAGAGAGTAACTGGCAGCTTATTCATGAATTAGGTCCTGCATACTGTTTGCGACAGCTGTAGACTTGAATCATCCCCTGTGTGAGCAAAACATAAATTTCCTAGACATGCATCAAACTACGTTCAACCTAAATGTGAGTGAGATGATGCTAAAACTATAGCTCCCAAGCCTTCAGCAAACATAAACCCTGTCATGTGAAATTCAATGTGGATCTGAATATGTGGTGTTCTGTTGAGCTATTATACCTAATTCAAATCTAAATTTAGGTAACACAAAATAAAATTCTAATCACAAAGTCTTAAGTAGAATAGAGAGATTACAAGAATAGAGAAATGTTTTCTTAATGTAGTGTTGGTGAAGGACCTTGCCATATATAGATAATGTTGCCTTGGTTTTTTGGTGGTTTTTGGTCATAAAAGGTCATAAAAGTCTATGGCCAAATTTATTCCTGTTATTTTTCAACTGATCTTTCTGCTGCTCCTGTAGTCTTAACTGACATTGCCAGTATTTACTGCCTTTGAAAAAAAATGTTGTCTGTGTTCATATGTGAAATGAATAGGCTTAGACAGAGAAGAAAAAAAAAAATAACCTATCCTATTTTAGTCAGTGGTCAAAAACCTCAGGGAGAAAATAGCTTACTGTAAGGCAGTGTGTTCCTGCACAAAAACCCCAAGTCAACTTTCTTAAGAAAGCTTGAGGATTCCCAGAACATAATTCAAAACTGATATACAGTGTATGTGCTTAAGATATGGTATGAACTATAAAAAAATATAGAAATCGTCATACTGAAGAAGTATTCGTGCTATTTTATCAAAACTTCCTCATCCTCCTAACAAAAGGATGAGCTCTAATACCACCTGCAGCATACAGATGGACATTTTATTTAAATCAGACACCGCTGCTAGGTGCTGGACAGAACTTCTAATTCTTAAAAAAATAAACCTATAGTATCATTTACACTATACCCATGGTTAACAAATATATTATTAACTCTGCAGAACTATTTTCAGCCCAGGAAGTTTGAGAGACAGGGAGATATGTGTCAGCACAGCAAATGAACAAGGGCTAACAATTTAAGAAGCTGAAAATGTGAAGGGAAAGAGTAGATAAGGACAGGAATTTAGTGATGTGTGTTGTAAATACATTTAGTTCACAGGATTCATAAATCTGGATTCTGCTCTTCACAGATGAACTTGTGGGGCAAGCCATATTCTGGATGGTATACCTTTAAATAAGGAAATGTGTAAATTCTATAAAATGCACTGAGCAGCACTAAATCTATGCTAGCTACACCTGTACTGCAAAGGTATCACCAGCAAAGCTTGAGAATCACTCTAGAACCAGGAAACAGTCACAGTCTCTATTGCACAACTAGAGCTGTGATGTTTGAATCCAGTCCCTTACAAATCTTAGCATCTGGCCTTTGTTTCTTGAGTGGGTAAGATGAAATCCAAGGTGGAGAGAACTTCTTATACTGAGGAAGTCTGATTCAGAGCTGACTTTCTAGAGTTTCAGGCTTATATGGTTTGTGAGCTGATGTGGAGAGCACATAATATTAAAACCTCCCATTCTTTTCCAGCACCACTGAAAAGTTAATTTTTTAAGCCTGTGATAAAAAAAAATTCCTGTCTGACTGTAAAACCACCGAGTTACATATTGAGTTATATTCATATGGGAGCTGAGAGGACTAAAGCCTGCAAACTGCCACACTAAAATACAGACCTGAACTAATTTGAGTAAAAGAGCAATTCCATCACCCTCTGCCAGACAGCATGTTAGGAACGTTTCCCCTTCACACTTCTTCAAGATGCTGTATCCTCTTCAGGACCAAGAAATATTACCAGTAGGTTAGTCTGAATCAAAGTTTTCAGGGTGCCAAGTCACGTTCACTCTCTGAGTATACACATGGAAACTTGTGTCTGTCTTCTGCTTAAAAATACACCGTGCTATGGTTTATATAAGACTGGGATTAAGAGAGTTGGATAAAACAGCAATACATCCATCAGAAACTGAAATTAAGCCTCTTTGAACATCTTAAGCAGAAAGGAAGTGGGACACTCAATTATCTATGCTTAAAATTAGTCATTTAACTTATTTCAGCTTATATCAAGTTCTTTAAATCATTCATGGGAATTCACTGATCATTCAAGTAAAGCATTTGAAGCAATGGGAACTAGGCACCTAGAGACAGATGTATCAAATACATAGGTTTTGATTTAACTAAAATGCATCGAATTTTTTAAGGGTACATTCGAATTACCTGTATCATGAGGGGAAAAGAGTTACACATAGTGTGTTTTTGTTTTGCTCAGGTCTATGCAGGTGACAGGGAGAGGAGAGGAGAAAATGTGCTCTGTTAGGAAGGCCAGTCTGCACAGCCCCATCCTGTTCTCCTCACTGTGTATTAAGGTGTAACAGAAAAAGGAATGAAAAGTGCTGACTATAAAAAGGTGCTCAACTTCAGTGTTAATGCTACAGAGGAGTTGTCCAATAGATGACCTTACCATATGTTTCCTTAAAATTTAGAGTAGCTCAGAAAGACCAAAGGCAGGCTAAGAGACACTAATGAGGTAAAGCATCAATCAAAACAAGCCAGTATTATTAACATATGTATGATTACTAACCACCTTCATGATTTCGTCAAGCATTATTTCTTCAGAAACAGACCATTCTCAAAAATAGTCACAAAGGAGAATACTTAATACTCATATATATCTCAAGTTTGCAGTTAACATTTATTATTAGCTTTTTACAGCAAAAGTATTTTGGGAAATGTTTAACAAGACTGTCCTAACAATTCAAGGGTTCTTCAGTTCTGTTTTCTGTTTCATTCAACCATAACAGAAGCCAGCTGCCTGTGTTAGATGTGGATTGGCTTTGATCTTTACCAAAACACAGAAGTACCCTTTCTACATTTCTTTTTAGTCCCACAGCTCATAGTCACGAGGACCAAAATCCAGAAAGCCTCCTGTTTCTGACCTACCTGCTGGGTGGGAAGGGGTACAGAGTACACAAGAAGTGGCTCACTGCAGACAAGTAGCATTTCTCTACAACCACATAGGTTTGTAGTATATCCTGTGATGGCCATGATGAGATGGTTCAAAAGGACAGTTGCAGTAAGCTTTTATTCCCTTTTGCTTCAGCAATCTCAGTGATTGCTGCAGAATCTAGCAGCTTTTCTTTATATCACTGGCTGTTTCCCACCAATTTCCCCAAGGTGAAATGTGAGCTGACTTTTGGAGTACTTTTCTGAGGAAACATATTTGTAGCTAGAAATAGGAACAGAACACTTTGGCTGATATAAAAATCTCTGAAGCCTGTGTGATGCTTGGCTTAAGCCTTACAGGTTGCAGGTATTTTCCCACAGGACTGCCCAGCAGAAGTCTCTGGGATCCCCTGGGTCTCAGACCCTGCCCCAGCATAGCTGAGGCTCACCTGAAAAATTTCCCTTAGCAAGTTCCCTACTACTGCATTTTTCTGTGATACCATCAGACCTTCCAAGGTCTCCTGCCTCCGTCCTGTGGCATATTGACTGTGAGATTTTTTATCATGGCTTTAAGTTTGTTACAGGGTTTTAGAATTACCATGCAGCCTCTGGGAGGAGGAGCAGCCGATGTTCCCCAGGCCCGCCTGGGCTCACTGCTTGTTACACCAATGTCAGTCTGAGAGACCAGTTGGTCCTCTGCTAGAGTTTCTAACCTGTAAATCATGAACCCTCCCTAGTTACAAGAAAACTGGCCCCTTTTATTTGTTTGTTTTGGCTTGACACTACCTCCTATAGACCCTCTTTCTTTTTTTTCTCCCACCCTTCAGAGACAAGTCAAAGCTTAAAAACCCTCACCATCAAACAACTCATTCTATTTAAATAGATTACTTAAAAACAATGGCTTAAAACTCTTTACTAGCCAGTGTAAACCAACCTTTTTTAAAGGAAGATCTTTGTTTCAGAGCATTACACATATATGTTGCAGAAGCACAGAGCTGAAGATGAAACTTCATCACATAAATTATTCATTCTCTACCAAGGCAATTCCTTGTAACATAGGTTCTGAATAGGAGAAAAGTTTAAAAGGTTTTAAAGTCACAAAATTTTCAAAGTTAGAAAGATTTTAAATACTTGTAAATAGATGACAAATCAAGATTTTTCTAGCTTCACAGCAATGGAAACCAAATGGATATTAAAACACTATTCCAGTCTCCCTGTTTCTGTTATGGACTATTTCCTTTTGCTAAAATATAATCTTTACTCGGACTAAGGTTAATTTTTGTTGTTTTTTTTCAAGAACAATCTAAATGAAATATTTATATGTCATAGATTTATGCTGCGTTCTAAAAGGAGAGCTAGTTTTAACATAGACCTTGAATACAGGTGATGGAAAAATACAAACTAGACTTTAGCTTTCCTATTTGTGATAAAAAGATGCACATAATCAACAGACCAGACATGCAGTTTCCTGTTTGTTTCATTTCAGAGACAACAAAGAGATTGACAAACATATTTATATACAAAAACGTTAGTCATCTTCTATCACTGAAAATTTTCAAGTCACATGACAATATAATAATAATAAAATTAAGCTTGTACTGAGTCAGTCAGGAGATCTGACATTTCCTTTCTACCTGCACCCTTTGTATACCCATTCATAACTTTTCTTCCATCTTTACAACATGCATTTCTGCACTGCAAAGAAAATAATGAAATGCAAATATCTTTCCAGTCAGTAATAAAACTATATGTTTACACACTATGCAATACAGTGGCCAAAAAAATTCAAGTTGTCTAGCACCATTACAAGAGGTTAATTCATGCCTTTGCTAGCAGTCCATGAAATTTTGTGAATCAAGAATATTTCTGAAAAGTCTGAGTGTAGATTTTGAAGCTGTGTGATGAATAACCCACTCCTCTGGTTAAAAACCAACAGTCTAAGAACAAAGCATACATAATTTTTATTTGGCAAACACTACATAGGTATATGTTCTACATAGACCATAATAATCAGTATACATATACTACTTCTAAATAATGTACATTTTTCTCACTATTCTTTCAGGAGAGGTCATGTCTGCTGCGCAGGCTGCTTAAGAATTTCCATTTTAGAGACAGAAATTTCCAGAAAATAATGTCATTGAGGCCAATACTCATTTGAATTAGAGAAATCAAACAAACAAACAAACCCTAAACCCAAACAAAAACAAAACAGGGCAAGGGAGAGAAAATGTTTATTCCATTCCTTAAAACTTTGTAGCCACAGAACTTTTTAACATCTCATTATCTAGTGGGTGAGAAGTCCTGAACAATGTGCAAGTCAGCTTCTACTTTATCTGTGCCATGGTCTGTAACTTCAAGAGATTGTCTTTGGGAGTCTATGCAAACAGCAAAGCAAAAACTGTTATACTTGGACTTCTTCATTGCTATTATAGCCAAATATGCTTCTTTCTCATTTTTCATGCAGAGAAAACAAGATTAATCTACCTGTCTAGCTTTACCTCTACAAGCTAGAATCAAAAGCCTGCCTCGATACCCCATAAACCCTAGGAAATAAAGACAGAGTAAAGCTGACAACATGTCACATTTCTCACATTAAATATTTCACATTCTGTGAGGCTTCATGGACATCCTTTGCCTCACTAAATATTTGTTCAATAATGAGTAAAATCCAAGGTGCACTCCCTCAAGCTGTACTGCAGGTGATCACCTAATATCTCCCCATGCCCTTCATTCTTCTGCTCTGATCCAGAACTGAAATTGTTCCTTGATTTGATTTATGCAGAATCATACCAGGGTTTATTTCAGTTTTTTTCCCCCCAAATTCTACTCCTCTATTTAGACTAGGAGCACTATCAAGGAGCACTACATGTCTGATATTAATTAAGCAGTAGAACTTAATGCCATTTACAGACTTGTTATGTGACTTTTAACATAAAAGTAAATTTTATGTTTGCAGTCTTGTGAAGAGTGAATAAAATTGTAGACTAGATCAAACAGTTTTGTTTTAGATAACTTCTGACCCTACTTCCCAGATTCAGTGAGCATGCTCAAATATATGCAATAAATTCCCTTGAATTCTAACTAGAATAAAGAGTCTTGGCACAAATGCAGTGGTTAAAATACATAAAAGATATTTGATGCCTGTTCGAAAAGACAGCAAGTCACTTTTCTGGATTTTCCTTTCCAGGCTATTTATAATTCAAATGTACTTTCCATATTCACTTATTTAAAAACAGAGGCTCTAGCAAAAGGAAATAATGTATTAGGAAGAGGCACTGTGCTACATAAGCAGTTTTCAGCTGAGACTTCATTTACCATACTGAACTAGTTTCACATAGTAAGACATCCTTATGACCAAATAAGACAAAAGAAAATCCCTTGAGGGGATGTAGCACTGATCAAGGGAACTTCTCGTGCCAGAAAAGACAGTTTCATCATGGCAGTTAGGGGTTTTCTGACTAGAAAGAAAATTCTGTTGGACAAACAATTCTGCTAGAATTGCATATCCCACATTGTTATGACAGGGACTTTAATTTATTTTGCACTATGCTGTAGTGTAGCTCTACATAACAAAAGGAAATATTATGGAATATGTTTATATTCTAGTATTGAAAGGAAATGACATTGTTACATGAAATGCTTTTCAACTTAAATATATATTTTGATTTCACTTTGATAAACTAATGCTATAAATTATCCTTCTATTTGAAAAAGGTTTTCAGTCCTTTGTCTTAAAATGCTAGATTTAAATAGTTCCAGACACAAAAACCCACAAAAATAAGCGATCCCAAGCTTTGTGGCAGATTCTTCCTTCACAGCATTCCCATGGTAGAAGACACATGGTGTAGGTTTATTGTTGAAGACTGATTCAACCTTTGATTCAAATTTTAGTAAATGTTTAATGAAATTACTAAAGCTTGGGGGTTGGGGTGATGTGAAGGACACTTACTATGCCCAATAGGGGAAAATTTCACTTTCTAATCCTAGCAGAAACATCAGCCTGTGCCACAAAATAAAACACACAAAGAGAAAACAACCATATTTTATTGTAGGTCCCACATTGTTTCCGTAGCTATATCACATCAATGAACTCTGTATTTCTCTCATCACAGCATATTATGCTGGCCCTAGCTTTTGGAAAAAGGGAAATGCAGAACACACATGTGAAATAAAAGAAAAACACATATGTTTTAGATTAAGCCAATCTCAAGGTGTTAAATACCTGCTACATAGAAGAGCAAAATGGGTATTAGCACCATATCATAATTATTCAGTTTAGGTCTAGACTGTAAATTGTAACATGATATTTTTCCTAGATAACACATCCTAATTTGGTTCCATATTACTTCTGAGAGACACTGCCTCATCAGCATTTATTCATTTACATTCAGTGGACCAGTAAGAAGTGTGGCTATTTTTCTAGCAGTCTTCTACTCTCTTGTTTTATACAATACTGAATGAGATCATTGTTGTCATCTGTTGAGAGAAGTGAATTACTTACATCTCTTGTCCTTAAATATGTACTGGGCTACAGAAGTAGTTAATTTTATAAAAAACTTTCATTTGGTCATCAAATTATGATGTGGAAGGTTTAAATATTTGCAAGAAACATCATTAACCAATTCTCTGTTGTAGTCAAAAGAGAAAATGAAACAATAAGACTGCATAAGGTCTAATGTTTTCCCTTAAGTAGGCCAAGTTGAGTAATTCCTGGCAACAAATCAAGAATTAACAGGTTTACAATATTTTTATGTTTCATTATTTGTTTTTATTACAAATTAAAATATAGCACACCTTTCACAATCAATTAAAAAATACAGGATGATTAAGAGAAGTGATTCACTTATTTTTTGGATCAAGGTCTGGACTTGTGTCACTATGTCAGCTGAATAACCCAAAAAAACCTAAGTCTTGGTCTCCTCTGTCTTCTCTTTCCTTATTTCCAGCACACCTTTCACCAAATCAAGACCTTCCCCCAAGGAGTATTGTTTTCAAGTTACTAAGACTTTTGGACAGGAGAATATTTAGTTAAAATAGTTCTGACATAGAATGGCTTAGTTTGGAAAGGAGTTCTGAAAATCATACGCTCTCGCTTCTTGATGAAATCAAGAATAACTTACAACACCTTTCTATATCCTTGGTTTAAATACAGATGTTTTGATAACTGTTTTATAGACTTTTGCCTTCCTTAGCAATGCCTGATAATTGTGTACGTCTCCTTACAATTGTAATTATTAAAACCACTCTGATGACTAATTGTACATATTTTCAAGCCAGTACCTATATAATTCTAATTTTCATATCAGATACCTATTTCATATTATTCACTGATATATGTTGGCTAAAAGACGACCATCCATAGGTCTTAAACACAAGAAAATCATTACTGACTTATGTTATGCGATACCTAGAAAAAACAAACTCTATTTCTAAGAGTTCAAACTGCACTTCTAAGTGAGGTCACTAGTTTCGGTCCTGCTCTGGCAGGGGTGTTGGACTCAATCATCTTCAGAGGTCCTTACCAACCCCCTGGCATTCTGGGACTCTATTTGTACAAAAAAATCAGAAGACGACACTATGTGGTCATTTTTCAGGTAATACTGTATCACAAGTTTCTCCAACAAATTTATTAGAATTGTTGGTAGGTGTCAGCAGCTCTCCAATTGCCTCCTCTGGGTACTTTAAGGAACAGTTTGTACTTTGTTCAAGATCCTGTATCAGAGCACACACTGGAGACTCTGGCCTTGCCTTCTAGCATGGAGCTAGCCCAAGTTTTGCTCAGTGCTCTTCAACACTATTACTCCACAATATTTATATAGCATTAAAACAAATTTACTCTTTCAAAATTGCACCATTTGTACTGGAAATCTTCAGAATTTTAGTGAGGCATGTGTATTCTCCAATAGATCAGAGTGTGAACAGGGAACAACCACTAAAAAAATTGCACTGCCCAGTTTATAGGAAGATAGCAAATAATACAGCAAGAAAACTATTCTATCCTCTCAGTTAAATTAATAATAAATTTTTGTGTAGAAATAAAACTCCTTTCCAAAGCAAACCCTTTCGTGGTTTGTGTTTTGTTTGGTTGTCTTTTCATTGTTGTTGCTTAAAGACTACTTCTTTAACGCTATCTGAAGCAACTCTAAATAATGAGTATCAGTGGCTAAAGCTGAATAGTCTGCCTGACACTGCCAATAGTTACTCAGACATTGAGATTTAAGCATGACTTGCACAGAATTCAAAAATAGCAACCAACCAAACAAAAAATAAATTCTTTGACTACTAAAGTGTTGTCATTGTTGTTTTAAATAATGAATTAGAAGGATGGAATTCAAGACTTAATTATCACATTAGTTAGCCAGATGGTTTGAAATCCCAGAAGATGAGACTTTAAGTTAGTCTTACTGAGTTAGCAAAGGCAAAGGACAGCAAGAGTATGTGACTTTCTTTTGCTTGCTTTAAAAAGAAAAATTTTGTCTGGTCATCTCCCTGAGAAATGTTTCAAAAAGAATTTATAGAAATAGTGGTAGCCAAAGGAATAAAAATGTTCCATGATTCTTCAGATATCTTTGGGCACTTAGAAGTCTAGATACCTCTCTGACAGACATTCTGCTATTTCAAAGAAGAAGCCAACTTCCAAATTTAGAAGCAAACTTCCATAAAAAGGGAGACTTTTCTAAAATTGAAAAATATTTTAAAGTCTGCACCATCTTTTTTCTCTCCCCTAAATATTTTGGCAAAAAATAAGATTCCTTGTTGGATGACTTCAGGGATGGTGGGGAGGACCAGAGTCATGCATCAATAATCACTGAATAAGAACTGGTGGTATGGTTTGGCTTAACTACACTCTTTCAGCAGTTAGCTCTCTAGTGGCTTGTTCAAATGGTCCCAGCATACACACAAGAGTTTCCATTAGTGTCTGCTCCAGATGTGAGAAGAATCCATCAATTTCATTTTCAAAATGTCATAGCATGTAATAAATAACTGCCTTTGCTCAAACAGCTTCACTTCATAGAGAATGTTGAATTCTGTCTGGTAACCGCATCCTGAATAAGTTTGTCTTAGGGGAAAAAGTCATTATTCTTGGAAGAGTTTCAGAAGTTTTTTGGCTTTCTCAGGCTGCCTGAACTATGGACAGTTACCATCTGCTCTTAAATATATACATACAGCTCTAGCGTGTCATTGTACTCACGTATGAACTATATAGACACAGGAAGGCAGCATCTTTAATCCCATCCCCACTTTGAGACTAAGTAGCAAAACTTTTGGTATCCTCCTTCTTTAAGTGGATTTAGAGGAGTTGAAACTAACAGCACAGCAATTCCTTGCCTCTAAAATATTTCTCAGGTGACCATTTGAGAGAAGAAGTAGCACCTAATGAACTCTCTTAGGTGCTGTCCTTGGCAGAGCTCTCTTCTCTGAAGATAATAATACTGCTATAATCTGTGGGAACAGGGTGCTCCTGGCAAACAAGGCAACCAAAAAGATTTTGCAACTAACCATGAGTACAGTAGGTTCTCTAAGGTAACACTTCCAAGAAATGAAATGCCAGAGTGTCTCCATTCTTAGTGGAGATGTGATGAACAGAAATATTCAATTACTTGTTCAAAATGACATAGGTATCTGTGGCACAGAAGAGAATCATTGTTTCCCATGTTTCAGAAAAACCTTTTAGATATCTGCCTTTGTTAAAGATAAATCCCTTCTTCTATGTATTGCTCTGATGTAATAATTGGTAGAACTTGAAAAAAAGCCCAAAATGACCACTCTCAAAAATTCAGATCCCAATGTGTTTCATTGAGATAAAATTTTTTAAATGACATAAAACTACTCTGAGATAGTGCATAAGAGGATAAGTACATGGAAATAATAACATAAGCAAAAAACAGTAACAGTAACTCCATTTAAAAGAGCAGAGTCTATGCAACTCTTGGTATCAAATAGCAACATCTGAACTATGGAAGCTGCATTCTGCCCCCATCACTTTTTAACTTCATACAGAATGCAGGCTGTCACCACGAGAGAGAGTGTTTCTGGGACAGGACAATAAAGTCAAGTGAATGCATACCAAAGGCAACATCTATGTATTTTTAGAGTTCTGGGGTTGTCTGCATAGCAGAAAAATTGTTTTACCCAAGATTATTTTTGCAGAGGCTAGACATCATAGAGAGGAACTGCAGACTAAACCGTGTCCTCCTCTCTCTCAGCCTGGGAGCCTTTTCTTCATTTGTCGTATGCATGCTCAGTTCTGCCCAATTGTGACAAGATTTTTTGATGACTACCAGCCTACAGGAATTCTTTTGATGAACCACTGAACCATCATCTCTCCCCAAAGAACAACAACCCTATAAATGCAGTAGTGTCTAAAATCCATATGTGCATCACTTCCTATGACTGAAGTCTGCAAAAGATCAAAATAATCTACAGTAAAACTATAGATTATTTGCAAACACCTTTCCTTGTACTGTTTCTGTCTATTATTGCCTTAAGATCCTGAATTCCAAAGATGATCTAAATAATACTGTCTGGCATCATTAGGTTTCCCTTCCCCAGTTAGGACCCCCAGCTCCTGACTGTAGCACAGCTTGCAACTTTGCACCTTTCAAATTTGCACCTTGCAAATTTGCACCTTTCATTACTTCTTTGTCATCCTTCAGCAATATGAAATAATGCATATTACTTCTAGCATACAGATTATTTCTAGGTAGAATCTATACCTGTTAAATTAGAAACCTGAGCCAATAAAGGCAGGCACAAGTATCTCAAAATCAGCTATTATCAATTAAGTTGTGGAAACACATAACACAAAGAAACCTGAAGTGTGTACTGTAGAAGCAGCATTAAAAAAAAAAAACCAGTTCTGCTTAATATTGAGACTGCTATAAACCTTAGAGGATAGTTAACTAGTTTTTGGAGAATATTTTGCAACGTGTTTTGCTTTAGAACATATCTGAAAACATGCCATGCCAAGTGCAGCTCTGTTTTGGTGTCACTGGAGAAGAAAAGCAGTCCTGTGGGCTTGATATACACCATGATTTGAGTGTCCCTGATAACAATGGGACATGGCTTCTATTTGGAGGTCAGAAAGGGACAGGCTGTTCTTTATACAATGTCAATTTAAGGTGTCATTGGGGGAAAAAAATTACCATTTTAAGTGGTGAAAAATAATGACTAAAGATAGTTATGCAAGTCTTGCAATCATACATACACAAACACATATTCATTACACAGGACACAATTTACTATATGTTGCTTCAAAATACACAGACCAAATCCAGTAGTGATCACCCTTGTCTTGAAAAGGACAAAAGTTGAGTTGAAATATCTTGCCTGTGGTGATGTAACAGGTCAGTAACAGGACTATAAAATGCACCATCTGTTAAGGGAATCATGTACTACTCTTATAAACTATCATATTGCTTTCCTTAAATCTTTCATGAAAGAAAAATATTGGCTTAAAGAGAATGCTAGTCTGCTTTTTCTCCAAATTCATACTTTAATGAAAAGTTGCAAATATTTATTCCAAGGGTGCTAGGGGGCAATCTTTTAGAAGCACAATAGCTACCAACAGTATGTCATGTGAAATAAGTGTTGAAGTTAATTAATGGCAGAGCACAGGACATTTATATGGGAAAAACAGTCTCTCTAGTTTGAGAGAGAGACTACAGGGAGCAGGAAAGGAAAGGGGAACTCTGAGGTGACAGCTCACAGCCCTTGCAGACAACTCAATGACTCGAAGTCCAAGAAAAATATTGCCCAGCCCTTAACACAGAATGTAGTAGATGAAAGATTAAAGAAATCATATGAGTGGGTGAAGGGTTACTTGCATTCATAAATTGTTTTAAATGTAATTTTTTGTTGAAATTTTTCTGTCTTCTAATTATTGGCAAACAGATTGGTAATGAATTATGGAACTGTATTCTGTTTCAAAAATTGAAGGTTCATTACGTTTCTTTCATATTTTGTGATTTTCTTTGCAAAGTTTTAAGGCCAGCCTGTATAAATTTGATTATGTATTTGAAATTTCTTATTTCCCTACTGTTAAACACATTTCCTCTGTGGAAATGCTGAGCCTTTGTGAGAGCTGTTAAAAAAGTGCAGCTAATCAGTCTTTTTTTTCTGGAAGGACTTTCTCAGCTAGAAACGAAGTATAAGATCTGTGGCTTTCAAGTTCTACTGTCTAAATTCTTCTTCCACACCAGCTGGAGAAAATGCTTTCAAGAGTTTTTATGCTTCTTCCTGTGTGGTGATGCAGCTTTCCCCTAACGACTATTTCCCATCACTACCCACAGACATTACCTTCTGAACCACTGCTTTAACGGTTTCTTGCCACTTCCACCTTACCAAAAGAAAAATAAATAAAAAATAAAAAAAAATAAAAAGGTCTCACTTAAGAGAAGCTTTACAAATATCTGCATGCCAGGCTGTTAAAAGAGATAATATCTCAAGGAACTTAAAATTAGGTGAACGTTTCTTGTGTAAAGAAAATAAACCAAACCAATGTGAATGTGTGCAGGCAGCAGATGTGGCCGAAATTATGGGTACATCCTTTTTGCCATGCTTACGGTACGATGTCCTTTACTGAAAACTTTACAGTATTAAAAAATAAGTGACTTTTTCCCATGCAATATAACTGTTATAAGAGTAATAGTTAACACAACAAATCCCACTGGGATACCATATTGTGTCAAATTACAAGAAACTTTTAATAGTAAATCTTGCTTAAAATGAGCAAAAAACATGAAAGCTCTGTTTTTTCCAAGAGGCACTATCTAATAACAGACATATGCTGACTTTGCTGGGAATTTAATATTTGCTTAATTTTCCAGAGCACTCTCAATTGCCTTCTTGAGCTCATGCTGCATTAAGTATATTTTAATCTTACTAGGATAAATTTTTCACCTACACATTTATCCAAAATTGCAGTGAAATATTTAACTAAATGGCATTTCCTTAGAGTGTAACTGAGAATATTGTAACTGCCCAGCATATCAATGTGCTTATGCTCCCTCTCACATATGTGGTTCACTTGTTTTTTATAAAGATAAAGCAATGACAGGGGCAGCAGAAGTGCCTGCACATGACGTAGTTGGGTAACTGTTCATATAGACCATGATTTAATGAAGCATGCCCAAACTTCATTTAGGTTAAGAGATGATTACATGATGCAAAAATTGTAAACTGGCACCTGTTTATAGACCTGTCTCTAATAAAAATACAAACTTTTTTCAAAACAGAATGCTAAAGATTGATCCCCTGAAAATGAAGTGCTTTTGTTTAAAACAAAACATGCAGACCAAGAGTGATGACAAAATGTCACAGAAATATAAATATATATTATTTTTATAAAATCAGTCACCCAATAGCTAATTCCACAAAAGAATATAATAGGAAGCTATTGCTGATATACTCTGATCTCATAAAACACAGATTGTTGATATCACTAAAACAATGTGAAGCAGATTGTATGTAAGAACTACAGTTGAAATTGCTGAAGAAGTATTTACTGACTAGTCAGGATACTGTCTGCAATCAAAGTGAAAACCCCACTGAAATATTTATTTTAAAACTTTTTTTCCAGTTGAAATTAGAAGGCTGTTCACAAGAGAATTTCATTCAGCCAAATTTTTTTAGGGAAGAGTGGATTAAATTAACATTGAAAAGAAATTAATATTGTTATCCAGAAAGGTCAATTCTGATGCATTCATGAACTAGACAGCCAAATGAATTATCAGTGCTTACAGAGAAACACCCAATCCATGAATCTATGTAAAACAGCCCAGAACCTCAGTTATAGTTTGTTGATTATGGAATGTTTTTGCCACTGCTTAAAGGCAACATACAGCATCTCCTCTCCCTCCTACAAAAAGCATTACAAATACATTAATAATACTAATATTGATAAAACTTTTTGTTATGTTACTAAAATTGCTAAATGTCTTAATTTGCAGTGGGTGGTTTTAATGTAAAATACAGCAATACTATTAAAACAACATATCTCAACATTACAATGAGATGGTGCACATTCAGTTTGCCTGGCAAGAGCATGAATTCAAATTTATCAGTTCTTTTTTTTTTATAAGAAGTTCTATATCACAGCAACACAAGAAAAATAAAGACTAGAATTTTAAAAGAAAGAGAACAAGACCACAAGTTACTTGAACAGTTACTTGAACAGCTCAGCCAAAGCAGACATTATTCACAATAAACTTAATTCTCGGAAAGATTTTTATTCTCTAAGAATGAGAACTGTTTGAGCTTGCTTAACTGACACAGCGATTCAGAGAGACATGTTGGTACTGATTGGGGAGTGTTAGTAGAAATTTTTAGGAGGAATAAAAAACTTACAGTAGGAGGGAAATAAAAAACAGCACCCAGAAAGCTTCACCGAAAAAAATGCAAGATAACAACATAGGAAGGTGGTGGACTTTTTATTTCTTCTACTTATTTAGGAGAGTATCTCAAAGAAAAAATATGAAATTCAGGTCTGTGTTTTTCACTAGATTTTTTATTTTTATAGCATTTAGTGAAAATAGCTTTACTTATGCTTCTAAGGGATAATTATAATTTTTTAGTAGGATGTCAAGATTGTTCAGTTATTACAATGCTTGAATTAAAACATCAGCCAAGTTCATCCCACGGCTTGTAGATTTTGTTTGACTTTTCTAATTAATAAAACATTATTATTAAATACATTATTTTAAAATAAAATATTTAGTAGTGGTAATACAGAATCTGTCTGATTTTCTGCAATGATTACTAAATTGATTACTTCCATTAACTAAAGCTATGGATAGGGCCTAAATACAATGCAAAGTTTTAATTTAGACACTAAAAACTTATTAATTTTTTTGTTTCAATTAGCAATGTTATATCAGAATCTTTTATAGTTAATGAGAATATTTACCAGTTGTAAAAGAATCTGAGTCTGGGAGGAGTATTTTTTTGGCAAAAATTTAAAATTTACATTTTAATTAAACTGTGCATGCAGTTAAACTCATAAACAGCTATTCAATACATCTTAGTTTCATTTTTAAAACAATGAGGATGTAAGCCACTAAAATTAGAAATTACTCATTTTTTCATTGTAGAACCCATACTGTTGTAACAAAATGAGTGTCAGGCTTTAACATGCACATTCAAATTTTAAGTAAATATATACCCTTATCAGACCATAAGTATTAGATTGTTTATTTTTATACGTCACTGAGAGCTTGTTTGGAAGTACCTTATACATAGATATACAAATATTTTCAGTGCAAGCACTAGACACCAACTTGTTAGTTATATTAGCAATTTTTTTTTTACTCCCTGCATAAAAAATTGTGCACAGAAACCCACTGCCCTCTCCAGCACACCAATGATATGCCACAAAGCACTTAGAGCAGAGAATCTAGATTTTATTCAGCATTTCCAGAAGTTGTGTAAACTCATTTTGCAATATCAAGACGGATTTAGATTTTATAAACAATATTAATAAAAAAGATAAGAATGTAAATCAACCTTTTCTCATGCCAGAAAAAACACAAAGTTTGTCTCATGTGGAAAAGTATTTATAGGTGAGAAAATATCAAAATACATGCATCAGCTATGATTCATCATTTTTTGTGTAACATTTGGTGAACCACAGATCCCACCTTGTCTAACAAGTAATGAGTTGTCTTAACAGAGAAGTCCCCATAGGAAACTAAAAATTCAGCCATGCTAGGGTCTCTTTCTCTCACCCCATATCCCCTTGTCACCCCACAGCCTCCTGCCCATCCTTTGGAAGAGTCTGGCAGCTGCCTCTTTCCCTCTCTTTTAGGTGAGCTCTTAGAGCAAGCTCTGTCACCCTGCCCACAGTACGTGGGACTTCATCACTTTGCAGGCACAAAGCAAAACTTCTAGTGCTCTGGCACTGTGGGCTGTCTGGTTTGGTGACACCTCTTTAAGTACATGAAATTGTAAAAGCAGAGACACTGACAGACCTCCCAAGGATTCCTGAAACAGAAGGGAGAAAGAGAAGTGCAATACACAGTGTCTTATTTCAGTATCCTCAGTACTGGAAAATGACCCCTGGCAGGGCAGAAATCTTTCCACGTCCTTTACTGAAATATAGAAGGTATTCTAGTTTTTAATGGTGGTAGTTTTGGCTTTTTCTCTCTCTTGCTTCATTAGCTTGCCTGCCCAGCCCTGCAGTGAAAATAATTTCCACTGATAACTCAGTGAAGTCATCACCTCTTCCTCTCATCATCAGTTTTCTCTTCTGCTTTTGGAAATCTACCAAGGGTACAGATTTCTTGTCCTCTTTGTCAGCTATTGCAAAATTTCACCCTTTCCAGCCCTTTAGACCTGGAACTGCACCTTGCTAAATGTTATGATCTGGAAGATTTCTTCCAGTATGGAGCTGAAAGAGAAGCTTCCCTAACATAGCAGCCATCTCACCTGGGCTAGGCCTGTTTATAAGCAGGTAAAATGACCCTACTGGAAATACAGAATGGTAAGGGGTTGGAAGGGTCCTCTGAGGACCATCTAGTCCAACCCCTCTGCTAGAGCAGGATCCCCTAGGGCTTGGAAGGAATACATCCAGGCAGGTTTTGAATGTCTCTAGAAATGAAGACTCTACAACCTCCCTGGACGATCTACTCCAGTGTTGTGTTACCCTCAGAGTGAAGAAGTATTTTCTCATACTTAATTTAAATGTCTTCTGTGTCAATTTGTGTCCATTACCTCTTGGAGGGCCCCAAATTGTTGTGGTGTCAAACTTGCTTCCAGTATTGTCTATCAACAAATTCTAATGAAGGGGTTAAGTACCTGTCAGTCACAAAATGATAGTTTTTCTATTGCAGTCTTCTAGATTGCAATAACCAGAGTTTTATTAACTCACATGTCTCTGAAAACTTCTTTTCTCTTCTTTTCGTTTTTTTAATGAGGGAAAAAGCAGAAAAAGGCTATCACAGATATTTTTTACACGAGAAAATAAGAAACTCTATTTCATTTTTGTAAAACTGCACAGACACAGATGGAGATCACCATCATCTGCTAAATGCCAGATTATGCTCTCATATTGGCATATCTTATTCAGCAAGGCAGAGTCATTCTATGTCATTATTCCTAACTCCATATGAAATAGTTGTCATTATTCCTTGGGCTAGCTACTCCCTCTCTCTCCTCCTGTGAGCCAAGCTCAAGGACTGCTTCCTCTTCACTTCCACCACCTGGACACATCCAGAGACTTTTTCACCTTAGGCTCAGTATTTTGTGCACACAGAGGTCTGACACATCTCCTGCTTCAGGAACACTGGTGGCACAATGCTCTGCACTTCTTTATCCCCTATGAAGAAAAACCCGGAGACCTGACAGCTCTGAAATACTTCTCACTCTATCTTATGTCACAAAGATGCTAGAAATGGACTTTCAATAATAAAAAGAATTTCTTATAAATCTGCACGCTGTGAGGCACACCTGTGTGTTTATTTACCAGCTTCCCAGGTGAAGTGTTTACCCTAATTTATTTGATGCCATAAGGCAGATATTTTAAACTAAAATGTCTGCATTTCCTTCAGACATGAACTGTTCAGGTTATCACACTGAACCAAACCAACATCCAAACACCATCTCATGAAGTAATCTTAGCAGTGAGAAATTTTGCAGTGCTGCAGCCTCCCAAAGAACCCTGATCTCTCCTGCCGTTTTGTTTTGTGCCCCTATTCTAGCTGCCTTCTTCAGGTAAACATGTTTTTTGTGAGTTATTTTACACTCAATAAGTTTTTCTTAAAATATGTTTTCCTTGAAATAGAAAACTACAGAACAGAATCAGAAGAAATTGTCAATATACTATGCTTAAAAATAACTTTAGCAGAAAAAAAAATCCCATATGTGAGCAAAATTTCTAATATGTGAAAGAACCAGCTAGGTATTCAGCTCCATTAAGAAGTTAAAATGTAACATCATCAAAACATTTTATACCGTGACTATGACTCAGTTGCCTTTTAAAATTGTACATTCATTAAAACATTAAAATATGTCAGTTTTTGTTAACATATTGTTTTAAAAATTCAGAAGTAAGAAACTCCCTGAGATGTAAGAGAAATTTTCATCTTCAGAAGAAAGGAACCATTATGAGTAACCAGCACATTATATAGGTGAAAAGGAAAGAAAATAGTACACCCAGCAGTGTTATCTTAATTATGTAATTTTTGCCACCTTTTCTAAATATTCACATCAGATATGACTACTTGAAAAGAGTTAATACAGATGAATCTTTTCAATACCTCAATACTTGCCTGGCCTCGCAATAATCATTCATGATTTTAATTGTAAAAAAAATTCACACATATAAAATAATTATGTCTCTAGCAACTGGTCCACTTTCTAAAGGAAATTAAAGGTAAAAAAAATTGCATAACTTAAAGAATACTGATTCCTACTCCTAATTGCTAAAGCTCATTAGAAATCCAAATGAGCATCTGATATATGCAAAGAACCCAAAGAAAGTACTTGCAAAGAGCCAGTTTCCAGGTGAGTCGGTGTGATGGGAGAGTCTGAAAGAGCTGGAGTCATAATTCTAAATAACTTAATAGACATGAGTTGAGCCAAAAGAGAGCCAACAGTATGCTTTCAGTATTGGATAAACAAAAGATTTAAAATGCTTTAAAAGTTTCCCGCATTTTGCCCATTTCTAGTATATACTAAGCTAATATGTTAATAACTCTAGCTTTATACAGCTGAGCTCCACTGCTGCTAAGATAGAAAAAAAAACAAAAGGATTCTCCTCATGCTGGATGGGTTTGGGTAAAGTCTTAGGAGCAGAAAAATGGTAGTGAAATGAGATAACCCTATTTTAAATGTTACTGTTCCAGAAAAAATTCAGAGGTGTGTCTAGCTTATATGGAACTTGTGTTTCATTATAGAAAGAATGAAAAGTTAAGATGCCTTAAGTCTTTACAATTTATTTAGATCTTTTCTTTCTTTTTTTTTTTTTTTTTTTTTTTTTTTTTCCAATAATCCTATAAAATCAAAAAGGCACTACTGGTTCTGCGCATTGCACAAAAAATAAATGGTATTTGTTGAAAATGGGATGTAGAAAATTTTAACTAGAAAGATTTGCATTATGCACACCTAGTTCTTTGCACTTTTGTTAACCGTAAAGTTCCCTTTCAGATTTACTAGTTATTATGAAAATAATTTTTGTTTATAAGCTATACTTAAAAATTAAATATTAAATAATGTTATGAATGGAATTTTAAAAGGTAGCACACTTATGCTCATTATCAAAACTACATTAAAGGTAAGGAATTTCACTTTTTCAGTGCAAGATGACTTTTTAGTCCACATAATAAAGACCTGGAGCCAAACAACCTGGGTTTTCCGTTCAAACCTACCATATGTTTTTCCAAAATAACAAATTTTACCTTCAAAGATGTGTAGGGCATAAAAGAGGCAGTCAAGTGGTAGTTTACTTGCTTTTTATAGCCACATTACTCTTTATTTTCACTGAACAAGGCCACACACACTATTTTAAAGTCTGATGACTCTGGCCTTTTGAGTGCAAACCCTCAGCCCCTCCGTGCCTCCTCCACAAATCCTCAGACTCTCGGTGACTCCAACCAAGTGTTGCTTTTCCTGTGCAAGCATCTCCCTCCTAAGTCAACAGATTTATACTGATCCAAGTGCTGCAGCACAGCCCATGCCCTGCTGAAGGCAGCTTGTCATTTCCTGTCACAGGATACCCTGCTAAATTACTCTTTGCTTTTTAAGAGTTCGGCAAATTATGTTTCAAGAAATGACCATTTGACTTGCCTTTTTGATTTAACATGTTAAAAATAAATCCCAGCCATCCTTCTTGTTAAATCCAGAGCCAGATGAGGGTACTGGAGATCAAAAATAAACATCAAATTATTCTCCCAGCTATAACAACTTACATTTGAAGTTACAAAGACAGCAATCCTTTGGTATATAGAGGTATATAGAAAAGTAGAAAAGGGATTTGAAGGAATGGCAGTGAGCTATTTCCCCTACTTTTAAGATTTTTACGTTGGAGCATGCATTCTTGATTGATAAAAAACAAATGTCCATAAAAATGCTCAATGTACCTCAGATTTAAGCTTTAGTAATCCAAAAGATGTTGAAGGTAAAAGCAGTTAAAACTACAGGCTTTCACACCAAGATGTTTTGCCTTGGAGTTCACAAGGTTTTAGACTCAGATGAGGAACTGCCACATATGCTGTATAGTTTTCACAGTTCTCCTCTCAGAGGAAAAGTTACAGCTTCAAATTCTATGTGATGAAATTGACAAAATAACTCAATGCAAAATAGGTCTCAGTTGAGTGGCCAAACCAAAACCTTTTAAGCCTTAGGCCAAAATAATAATAAAACAATTTGATTTTCAAATTAACTAACCTTTATTAAAACTTCTTGATTATGGACAGTTTCAAACTATAAACATCTTCAAGCCAAAAGTGGTAAAATATTTCTTTTTCTGAAACAGTCACTGTTTTCTTAGAGCAAATCAGCTGTTCTTTCACATTTTTCTTGACAGTGGAGTCAGGATACCTCTTGATTCCCCCTATTACCAATTCAGAGGTGACTAACAAAGCCAGATTGCTGGAAGACAGCTGGGTCCTGTGCTCTCCAGCTGGGCAGACAGGACTGCAGGGGAGCAGCCTGAACTTGCCAGGAGATGGGCTGGTCCATGCCACATGGGACAGCATGCAAACTTTGATTTAAGACACATGCTCACCCAGAAAAGACATTTTATACAATCTGAAAAATCTTGGCATGGCAAGTTGAGGACTTCAGTGCAACTTCCCTATCCATACAACTGTGGTCATGCTAATGTGCCAACACAAGGTTTGCCTCTTATTTGTGAGCAATCCTATATATTTCCAAAGTTAAGTACATGCAGATTCTATTTCACTGATTTATATACACTGATTTCTAATTTTAGAAATAGTTAAGCTTTAAATCAAAGAAGGTCATTAGTAATCATCCACCCAAAATTACAGCTTTAAAATATTTATGTTCTGAGGTCTAAAACAAAACCACAAACTGTTCAGAGTTCTCCCACTTCTTAATTCTAACCAGTGCTGCAAAAATAGTAATATGGAGAAGTCTTTTTTTGTCTACTAGCATCCCTAACTTCTGAACTTGGCTTTTTACATCTGTTTTGTATTGATCATCCAGTTCACTTGAGACTCAAATGTGGTGGTACTAAACAAATGGTGATTCTTCCTTTTCTAAAACACAAAACAAAGTATTCATTCTACATATCTTCTTCTGAACTCTTTATTCTCTTTCTGGTGGAAAAAAAGGACAAGAAAAATTCAATATTCCTCTCCAATCTACTTCAGCACAACACGAAAAGCAAGATGTCTCATCCCAGCAAAAATATATACACCTTTTTGTGCATATATGTATACATATACTATCAAGCATATATTCCATATAGCTTCTAAGACACTTCATTAGTTTCTCTAACTTAGTGGTAAAAGTCTAGCGTCTTGGCCAGTTTGTGAGATCTCTAAACAAGGACTCCCATCACAAGAGTGGACTTCTTTTTCTCAAATTTGTTGAAGGTTATTGAGCATTACTGTGAGCATGGTACATTCCCTGTTTTAGAGAAACACACAAGCAGTTTTCCAAATGTGAGCTAAAGCATGGCTTTGCCACGTGCTGATTAAGGTTCAGGAAATCTGCAAATGTCCTAAAGTCAGAGCATCACTATGGTTGTGCTTTTCACCTTTATAGGATCTGTCTAGGTCTCACAAGCAACAGATTTTCCTTACATTCTCTATTCTTTCATTATTAATGAATGCTCCAGTGTTAGACTCTTTCTTGTAGAAGAGAGGCTCATGAACTTGCAGTGACTGCTTTTCTTCTCTGAGGTACCCAAGGTCATTATTAGCACACTCAAAGGAGTAATGCAGTGCCCTGTATACTTACTGCCTTTGCTTATGCTTGGGAGTGCTAAGACTTCAGTAAAAGCTTTATTGTTGCAACAGTAAACTCAGTTAGCATAGGAAAATGTGACCATTGGCATTTCTTCTCATTAAAAAGTGAAAGAAAAGCTTTAGGGTAAAATATGGCTTTTCCATTAAGCTCCTTTTCCAGCTATATGAAAATGATGCTATAAAAACTACAGTGGCTTTGCTAATTCAGTGGCTGTTAATTTACAATCAGATCAAAAGGTAAGATTAAATGTTTGAACTTTCTCTTTCACCGCTGCTGTATTTTGACTAATTCCATCAAACCAAATGTCATCCTTACTTTTGTTAAGCAAAACTCATAACTTGCTCAAAGAAAAGTTGAGTAGCTTTCTGTTTGGATCCAAAGTACAATGACGCCAGTAAAAATACTCTCATTAACTTTAAACAAGTCCTGGCTCAGGCATTTGCATAGTAATAACTGGACAGCCAAGAGAGATGGATGTCTTTTATAAAGCTAGGAGCATTTCACATCAGATTCTGCCATTTATCATCTAAACATATGGATATCAACAACTTAGAAGACAAACAAGAGACATTACAGTATTTCATTGAAGAGACTAATAGCTATTGAAGTTCTTAATTGATATGATGAGGGGGTCCGTATTTTTTCAACTCAGGAAACCTAAATAGATGAAAATTCTGCTGTAATACATATATGAATAGTATGGACTAGGGTAACTGCAAACAGAGACATTCATAGCTGCCTTATATTTCACCGGTACCTTTTTAACTTCACAAACCCCAAATGTTCTGTTTTCTGTTTCTGTCCTTCTCTGTCCCTTCCCTTACAGGTTCTCAGCTTTTCTTCTGCAACAGAAATGTTAATGCCAGAATGGATTAATAAGCAAAAAGTATCTATAATATCTAGCTTTGGTTTTTTTTTTAAACATCTAGCTTTTATTCTGAGCATATTTATCTTTAAATTTTAATTTCAATTTCTTTAAGTGAGAATTTAGTAAGAATATTTTAGTCAAGTAAAAACCTTGAGGTGGTCCTTTAGTTAAGATCATGAAAAATTCCTTCGGTTTTAATAAAAACCCATATGCAAGTAAGGCAATTAAGGCAATTACTGTGCATTACACATCCTAGGGTGTTGATCACAAAGCTTGATCCTAGCACTGCATCTTCACAGTAAGCCACTTACTCATGTTGGCTTGTCAGGTTATCCTGGTTATTTTTGATTTGTTCATGGATGCAAGTACAGAAACAGTATTTTAAAATTAGTACAAACTTCAGTCATAAACAAAGAACACTTACCACCCTTATTTTAAAGCCAAAGAAGATGCCAATGCAATGTTAATTAATATCTTCTAGTGTGGTTAGAAATTCTGAAATTATAGAATGTGCTTTAAAGGGTATCACTATGACTAGCATAAGATGAATAGAGAAATCACATAGAGTGAGCAGAGGCTTGGATAATACAACTAGTAGCATTTGCTACAGACTACTACACCTGCTGCTAGCCATGTATCAATAAAAATCACTAACACAGTAGCTAGATGAATCCATAGTGCTTCTGTATAACCGCCTCTTGCACTGGCAGCAGTGTGCAAAATAAAAAAAGCTCTTCATGCTTAGTGCCATTCAGATGAAAAAGGGTGCAAGGGAGTGGAAGGGCAGAATCAATAAGTTTTAGACTTCAGAAAGTTACCTAAAATTTTCCAAGAGAATTTTTATTTCATTTGTGTTTTTAATTATTGGTAAGGAAAAAAAGAAGCTCCCAGCGTGCTCTTGTTCAAAGAGGTCCCAGAAAGAACATAAGCTCAAAAGCCTTAACTCACTGTTGTCCAGATTATCCTTTCCTGTCACATTCATTTTGTACCTCTCCTCCATTTTTAAGGCTCTCATTTTTCTTTTTTTATGGATGCAAACCCTCTAATGTCCTGATGTTTTCTCCTAGGCATCACCCTTGCCTACTGAGAGATTTATCATTTTCCTCTGAGGCTCACCCTGCAGACGGCTTTTGCACCATCCCCCCAGCCCAGTACCCATCAACTGTGCTAAATACAGACATTGCAGATGCCACAGATACTTGTCCATTACATTATCTCCCTTCATCCCATCTGCTAAAATCAAATTTGCTGGATCAGGGACTAAAAAAAATGCTTCCCTTCCCCTGGCCTCTGGTAGCACTAAGCCAGTTTAGGGTCAGTAATATCAGCAGAACTTTGAACTTGGGACTTTTGATTTTGCTGAAAAATCATCAACTCAGCAAACTAATACTAAATTAACAAATGAGCTCTCCTGTCATCTTAAATTGTTGAAAAATATTTCCAAAACCTCATATTTGCACTATTTTTGGACGTAAAAGGCCTACTGTTCAAGCTCTAGAATGGATTCAGAAGTTGTTAACAAATAAATAGTAGAGGAAAAGGTTTATCAATTCAGTCATCATTGTAGCCCTCAATAACCACACTGCTATTTCGTATAAACATGCACTGCATACCATCTGCTGATGTTTATTTTAATTCACCAGGAAAGACCTGTGTTTAAGTTGGAATTTAAGTGACAGAATTAGAACAAAAGGAAAAGGGCAGCAGAATAAACTGAATAAATTCCAAACATGACTTTTAAAAGCAGGCATTATAAAAGCTATAATCATATTTTAATCCCCACACCTTTTAAACATAGTAATTGCTAGACATCTGCTGATAGCACAGCCTTGCTATTGGATAACCTTAATTACCCTGTAATATTTCCTTACACTCCCCAAAATATGCCCTATGGATAATAATTCATTCACAGTTCAGCCCCATTATTAGCTACTAATTCAAACAATCAAGACAAAGACAACGAACAGATGACCTTGAACAATTACCCACTCACAGAACTGAATTTATTTCATGCTTTTTAAAGACTTTACTGCTTTCCTGGCTTCATGAGCAGCACTCAAAAATTAACAGAATGCAAGCAAGAAAAGAGCTGCAGAATAAAAGATTTGCTGGGGTACCCCTCCTGCCTTAAACATAATTTGCTTGCATTAACAAGATTAAACAGGGACCTAGACAGACTCGTGGAAAACCAGATACAATTGTTTTATTAGAATGGGTTTGTAAGCTGCAAGAAAGGTATTGGGGAACTTGGAATAATAAAAAAAAACACCCAGTGCACATAGGTAAAATGAATGGGATTCATGCAAATGTGGCTGAAGCAGACAGAGTATCACTGACCTCAGGGATAAAGCAGAAGTCTGCAAGTGTCTGAGGCTTCAAGACAATAAACATGATTTCTGCTATCTTGTATGATTATTTGTAGTGCCTATTTTGAGAAATTGTTGTTGCAATGAACATGGAAGGGGATATGGCTTTTTGAATTCTTAGTATTGTAATCAGGTTTTGGATATTTTGTCTTCGGATTAGGATAAGGTACACAAAGTAATATATAAAGGTGTTGGCCTTTCCTCTGTAGCCTCAATTCATTTTCTCTTTCAGTGTCTACAAGGTCCATTACAATCCATCTGAAAGTCAAAACATTCAGGTTCATCTGGAACTAGAATTACTGAAATAGTAGGAAATAAGGTTGAAGTAAAAGATAGGAAAAAAAGAAAATGTAAATTAAAAAAAAAAAGTAAAAATAAAATAACTGTTTTCTGAGGTGGTTCTGAGAATAAAAATGACATTGTTGTTGTAGGAATATATTTGAATTTCTTAAACACCCTTTAAACTGGATGGCAGAAAGATATTATAAATAAAATAAGCACATAGAAAGATGTATGCTACAAAATCTCCCCATACCAACATCATAACCATGGTAAAAAAATAGCTTCTAGACATTATTTAATTATTTTTATGCACTAATGACAATGACTTTAAAGATAAGACTTTTCATTTAATGTAAATTTTCTAAAAATGAACAACCCTGTGAAGTTTAGGGCAGGACAGTTAGTCCTAGGTTCCAGATGAACAGTCAGAAAGCCACAGGTAAAAGGACAACTATAGTTCTCCTTGATCTTAAAAGGTATGCAGTCTGCAAATATAGAGCACTCCAGGAAATGAGGAGTGGAAAATAATTTTCTTCTCCAGTGGAAAGCTCAAGACTGCAATATCTTCAAAGTAAAATATTTGTTTCAACATGGCTTTCTGAATACTTAAGGCTTCTTGTTGAAGCTATGCTCTCTGAGCATGCTTTGCTTATCTAGATTGTCTAATCAATCTTCTAAGGTTCAAAAATCCACCTCCCAGAAATCAGGTTTATGTGATGAAATTTCTCTTATAGTTCCAAACAGGTTTTTGTTGGTTTGTTTGTTTTTTTTTTTCAATTTTTCCACTACTCATCTGAAGATCCTCTTCATGGCTGGCATTGGAGTATCAGAACATCTCCTTGTAAAGTTGTACTTTTCTAGAGTAGGAACTGTAAGAGTGTTTGCTTTACAAAATCCTCGCTTAAAGATTGGACACCTTTCTAAAAGTTTGGGGAACATTTTCAGTAGCAATACACCAGTTTAAATTTGGTAAAGTATATTCTGCTATCAAAATGCACTAATTACACCAACATTCCTGCTTAACTTCTTTTCCTTTGGGTATTATACACCCACAATCCAACATTTGGGGTTTTCATGAAGAAGCTCATCTCTTACATATGGAACTTCTTCAGAAACAGAGATTTGACATTTCTTTTCCCAGACCAAGAGTAGTCTCTCAGGTCATAATCAGGCATCTAGGCAAAAAAAATTTTTATCAAGCCTCTGTAAGAACAGTATGCACAGTTTATGTTTCAAAAATGCCTCATGTAATGTATTATCAACATAAAATATTTTCCTGTGTATAAGCCAACAAAATAATCTCCTGGCCATGGGTCAGTTATGGCCTTTTCTAATGCAAAAATATTCAAATTATTTTTGAGGGGAAAGTTTGAAGTACACTTGTTATTAATTTCTATACAGACCAAATTAATGCAACTTGCCTGAAGCTCATGTCCTCCTTCATTCAGGAGCTGAAATGTCATGTACAGCAAGATAGTCTTTTCTTCTAATTAGTGTGGTCATGAAACAAATGAAACACTATGCAAATAAGAACTATGATGATTAAATAAAATGCTGTCCCTCCAGGAATAAAACACTCAAAATAAACTAGTTTCAAATAGTTGGTTTTGAGAGGTCCATCTGTTAAAACTGAAAGCATTTTCTTAAATTACATCTTGAAATTACTACTGGGTACTGTGTTTCAGCCATTTCAGGAAAACTTAAAAGGCAAAAGTTATTGCTAGAATTCAGGTCCAGAATGAACTGCGTTCATTCATCTCTGTTCTCATGTGTTTAATCTTACACGTTTAGCCAAGCCCAAAATTAAATTCACATTTCTGTTTGCATCCGAAAACCTGCTAGAAAGTCAGTACAAATCTAGGTAATTTCTCTTTACAAGAGTTAAACAATGAAAAGACATACTAAAGAGGAGAGAACCTTAGTCTTGACCTCTTAATCTCATAATTGCTACACAATACCATAAATCCAAAACAAAACAACCAAACTTTTTTACAGAGTGAACGGTCCTTACAAAAATACAATTCTAAAAAATAAAAATACAATTGTTTTGCATCAGTGGTTCCACTATTACTTAGCATGTCTGACATAATCTCCTGGAGAACACAACAGTGAGTGTCTTGCATGATTATTTTAGAAAATACCTATTTAACTATTTTTACTAACAAATGAATGGTAGAAATAGGGCAAAATAGTGACCAGATTCACTAACAAAAAGTCTGGTTCAAGTATTTCTTTAACTAAGTAGTTCAATGAGGGGTGATATCCCCTTTCAGACTGGGGAGCGCCAAGTTGGTTACTAACATTTTCATAGCCAAAATTAGACCTTTTCTTTGTTATCCAATGGAAGTTTTGACAATGGATCTACAACTTTCACATCCCACATTCTGGGATAGGACACCACATCCCAGAGTCAATAATTTCCTGTTCTTTATTAAAACTTCACAGAAAACATCTCCTTCATCCTGTGGCCCTGGAACTTTTGATGTTTTTAAAAATGTTCCATTCCCGTGATCCCTTTCAAAATGAAATCGAGACTATGAAGAAGGTGACCATTTCCTCCAGAAAATCCAGAAAGGGCATTTCCCTAACATTTAGGAAACAAATATTTCCTGGAATGAATCAGGTACAACAAAACCTGGCATACAGCCTTCTCCACCATAAGTAACTGTTCTGATCACCAAACTGTGTTTTTAATGAGGTTTATCTGTCTGGACACAAAGATCTTTTCCAAGACAATCTCCATCAAAACTCCTATACTGTCATGAGAAGTTTTAATGTCAAGTTATGGTTTTTTTCAGTAACAAGTTTTTGTCCTGAACTTGATTTTTTCAAATGAGAATATGATGTTTAAAGCCTCTTGGAAACTTAGAATACAGAAAGTATTGTTACTAAAGCAGTAAATAAACCAGCATCTGCATAGGCAAAGGCAATATTCTGAAAGAGTAGACCTTTTAGAAGCAAGAGAGCTGCCCAGATCCAGAAAGCTGCCCAGAACCAGAGTAGCAGAATTTTACTTTTTTTTCAGCTGCACTGTTAAGCAATCGAGGCTTCAGACATACAATGGAAGAGCTGAACTTCAGTTGTTACCACCTGCTTTTAATTCCCCTTCACATGAAAACATCTTTTTCATTCTTAGACTGAATTATTTTTCCTGCTTATGTTTTCTCTCTCCTTCTAGGACTCATGACTGTGTGCTTTTATCTTTAACGTAGTCAATTCTTAGTCTGTACCCAAGACTTTGAGTAAAAATTAGTTTTTTAAATGAAAATGAACAAACATGCCTGATTTTTCTCTTCTCCTTGATTCCAATACTCCCTTCTCTACTGCTCAATTCTTTCATCCTCTTTTATATGTTTATATATATATATATATATTTTTATATCCTTCAAAATTCATTTGCTATATCATGCATTCCCTTATGCATTGTTATTTTTCTCTGCCTACCTTTATTTTGGTATGCTGCCTTCCATGTCCAAATTTGGTTTGGTTTGCAAAGCTTTAAGGATCAATTTCCCTTCCTCCAAATAATACTAACATTCCTTAGCATTATAATGAAACAAAATATGTTTGGTTTTTTGAAAGCAGCAAAGATCATCCCACCTTCTGAATGGTGGATACCAACTTGAATTGTACAATCTTTTCTCCATGGATCTGAATACCAAATTTGGAACCATATTTAGAACTTGCACCTTTAGTTTTACCAGAGATGTATTGCATAAGTTTGTTTTCTAGTTTTCTATTGGATGTGAAATGTCCTGTATGCCAAATATTCGTCATTTTAGCTGAGTGCAGTCTGACCTAGAACATTTCTTCTTGATGATTTTTACATCTGTTCACTGCAATATAACTTCTGCCACTGCAAGGGACAGAAATGGTCACTGTCACATTTAGATTTCATATATTCTCTATGTGAAGTAGAGTCTATAACCACGTGTAAGAAGACATTAGTATAAGGAGTCAGTTTTAGCAAAAAACGATGGTTTTTCCATTGCCATTGAAGCTCAAACATTGTCTGGCAACTATCCTCAAGGGCAACTGTCTGGCCAACTTAGCAGTGGGCCTCCTGCCATCCTAACAGATGGGCACCAAGTATAAGTAGCCATAAGACCATATAAGTGCATTTAGCGTGAAACTTGGGGCACAATTCCCAGGCTTGATCACCATATGGCTTTTCCATACTGAGAGATTGTGATAAATGGAATGTTCAGTGTTAACCTAACTTTGGACATGAACTGCATGAAGGAAAATGATGAGAATAGCTCCAATCCTGTGATAAGAAGGGGCCTAGTTTGGAATTAGCAGGAACAGTAGAAGAGTAGGATTATTACACAAAAACTACTTCCCCACACTTATTTCTGTTCAACCACTAAGCTTTCCATGACAAATTCAACTTCTAAAAAACCAGGAAATTTGCTCCTTCTCTCCCTCCAGACTCTTTTACAGGGAAAGAGAATTCAAAATTATGAAAGCCAGTGCTTTCAAGAGAAAACTTGGAATTGGTTCACTTAGTCTTATAATTGAACTGAATCTACATTTCACAGTAACTTCAGTATTGAATTCTCTAGGACAGTTTTGCAAGAAAGGCTCAGGATTTCACAGAATCATTTCCATGCACATATAATTGCTTTTAGTCTGTATTCTTATTGGATATAGAAAGCATTTTACATCCCCTCAGCACATGTTTTTTCATGCAAATGCCACATCTAATCTAATGCTCAAGGAGAAAAAGAACCTACCAGAATGTTTGTGACTACCATCTTTATTCTAAGTAATTCCAAGTAGTACATGCATCAGTGCCTGTGGATTTTAGTTATAGCAGCAAGCCTCATTTGAGTTTGTTAACAGAAAGGGTTGAAAATAAATAGTAAATACTGAAATGGGAATGTAGTTCCAGTAAAATAAAACTTAAAAGTTCATAGTTAGTATTTTTCTACTCTTCTGAGTGTTAGTTCTTGTGAACATAAGATACTGCTTGTGACCTTTGAAGAGTTAAAATAATATAATTTTATGAAGCCTTGAGAAAAGCACGAGAATTTTAATGAATCATTCATCTAAATTTTTTCATTCATCTAGATTTTAAGTAGCAGGAAATCATATGAAAAAGAATTATTTGGTTGTGTTCTTGACTTTTCTATTATCCTTTTGGGTGAAGCTCAGGGTTGACACCAATCTAAAACCATGCTTAGAAATGGAAAAGTCCCACCTTTCCAATTCCTTACTACATTTTTCCACTGGAAAGGTCAATGCTGCCTTCTAGTGAGGCATGATTTGAGTAGTTTAAGATATTTACACAACCAGGAGAAAAGTTTGATCTGATCAAGGCTAGTACAGATTTTGCTGGAAACAGTCACAGCTGTGCAGCTGAAGGTCTAAGACAATATATTTCTCTAACTTCAGTTCCTAGGTCTGAGAGAGCAACACTTTTCAAGAATACTCATTTGAATTTCCTTGCTTTACAACAGCATTTAAATAACCAACTCTTCTGGCATGCACGCTTGCAGACAGCAAATGTGAAAGTTGCTAATTTGAACCTATCTGGAAGTTCAATTTAAATCTGGCCCTCCAAGAATTTTGGTTGAAACATTGATCTAATTAGGAAGAGATATAACAGACAGGCAGTACTTCATCAGAATCCCGAAGCAACCACAACAGAGAATCAAACACAGTCATACTTTTAGTTGACATATATGAGTCTTTTCTGAATTAACTCCCTACTAACTTGTAAAAAGAGAGTGAAATTAGTGTCAACTTATGTTTTGGTTACTTAGGCTACCAAGAGCTTTTTTCATATATGGTTACACATGATTAGAGTCCATTATGTTAAACTCCTCTTTTAAAAAAATGTTTATTTTCTTTTTCTTTAAGATATTAACATATACATTCTAAAGGTGAATCAGGTTATGTTTCAAAAATCAAGGAATTAACTAAGCAACACTAAATCAGACATTTTTGCAGACCTATGCTTCAACAGGAAGCTTCAAAATCTTATTCAACAGCTGAACAGGTTAGAGACAAACCAAACATACTGACAGAACATGTCCAAGTCAGCATTGGAGTATAATTAATAATGAAAAATCCTCTTGGAAATAGAGAATCTACCACAAGTATCAGGAGATCAAATTCACAACAGTGAGAATGTTTTATGCTTCAATTGTGGTTCTGTTAAGAAATAAGTCTAAAAGTTGCACAGCTTCCTGTTCATTATCTTTCAGAAACTTCTAGGACTGATTCACTCAGCTTATCTGAAAAATATTTCTCAGCTCTTAACCCTGCAAGACTGACCTTAAATACCTTAAATATGAGAGTCAAAGAATGGGCTCCTTCTGATGAATGCAGCTATGAAGTCAGCTCTGAAAATCAGGGTTGGAATCACCATTACTCCCCTTTCATGTTACAAATTACTCTATAATCAGTCCATAGTGATGACTTAAATATACCAAATTTATAACAAAGAAAGAAAAGGAAAAAGACTTCAGTAAGATAAAACTAGACACAAGTGTAGTAAAAATAAACAGGAAGAAATCCTATGACAGCAGAAATACTGTACTTCCAATAATATTGAAGTTAAAAAATGTAACTACTTTGTTTATGAAGAGAGGGATACATTTTCACAACTTAACTAACCTGCAGAACTACTAGTAGCTGCACATGATTAGATAAACCTAAAGTTTAATTTATTTATTGACTCAGATGGGTAGTGAAATTAAAGAGGTTTTTTACACGAGAAAAGTACTCATCAGCCCAGTGGTTCATGCTGGAAACCACCAACATGGGTAAGGCCAGGAGCTGTGGATAAATTTCTCCAGTGGGCAGTAGGATTGCAGAACTTTCTGACCTTGGCAATTATAAGAGCAGTGAAAGCCACAGTTAGCTCTACAGGGTTTGGGTTTCTTTGCATTCTACACTTAGCAGAGGTGTGCAGCTGTGCCAGCACAGACTGTGAGACAGAGCAGATACATAGCACAGGCATCTCTCCAACACCCGTGTGGCCTCTGGGGTCCAGATCAGAATAAAAGTTACAAACCTACTACAGAAGCAAATTATGAAGTATTGTGTGCATCTTGAAAGGCAATCAGTTCTATTTTGCAGCAGGTATATTCAGAATATTAGCCACATTTTAAGAATTTAGAAGCAAGAAACTCTATTAGAAATGCATTTATAAGTTGCAGTCATTTTAGAAGTCTCAAAAAAAAAACAAAAAAACAACAAAACGAAACAAACAAAGAGCCTTATTCCTGCTTGTTCTTGCTGATGTGGTTCTGATCCTTGTCGGCTGAAACAGAAATACATTGTGATTTAAGCTTTCAACTGCTTGGACCCAGTCAATGCCCAGACTAACACTGCCTGACTTCTCAGTTTCTTCTCATCCACCCCTCAGCTGGATCCCACAAAGGTTCTGCCTGCCCAGGCATGGGTGGTGCTGGGGCTTTGGGCTCTCACTCCCCTGGCCCCAGCAGCAGAGTCCCCAAGGCACACTGACACCCCAAACATGCCTGGATGCTTCTGCCCCTCACCAGTCCACTGACACAGAACATAATTCAAGCCCCATCAGCCTTTGCAACCCCAAAACAGATTCATAAGAATAAGGATTCCGGTTTTTCTCTTTTTTTGTTTTGTTTTACCAGGTTCATCTCAGGCCATGGTTTTACATAAATTGCTGAACACTAAACCTGATCCATAGCCATTTAAAACATGAATGAAACTTTCTAAAGCCCTTCTGGAAAAGTTTAAGAAAAAGGATTTCCTTATTGGCTACCTTATAATACATTGGCAATATTTTCAAGTGTGTCTAGACTTTTCTCTAATAACTCTTGCTGTAAAGTGTTAAAATCTGAGTCTGAGTTCAGAAATTACTGAAATAGAAATAAGGTTTTCTAAACTACAAATTTATTTCAGTTCTTTTTCTCCCCAAAATATTTTAGTTTCTGAGATATTGATCATTTGTTCAAAATTACAAATTGGACAGTCTAGTGCCCCTTTCAGATTCTCCTTTTATAATCCACATAATCTTTGTGTTTTATCTTTTGTTAGACCCTAAAGTTCTTTGATGCATGCACATTATTTTCTAGTGATTGCCATCACATGAAAAGGGTGTTAATCCTCTGCTAATTAACGACTGGTTGAGGTCAGCCAGGGTCAGCACTTTACATTTTTGGATTTAGTGAATTTTTGGCTCATTGGAACTTCTTGCTCTCATCAGTTGAGCTATTCCATCATTTTTTTTTCCTGTAATTTGTTCTATGTAATCAGTAACATCATCTTGCACTCATCCCACTAAGAACATAATAAAAGCTTTTAGTTCGACAAAGGATTCGTTTTGCTTCTATTTTTGCAGTAGCAATGCTATCTCCTGTACCACTTCTTCAATTATAAAGTCAGCTTCATGCAGTTTAGGTGTTCTGCCTGCTCAAGAAATGCATTTTCCACTGTTTTTGATAGACATACTACATATTTTGTTGCATACAGCATTTATCAATAAAAATATAATATGATACTTCCACAAAGAAGGGATTATAAAAGGTATAAAACATTTTCCTATTGGTAGAAAAAAAAATGGGGAAGGTTTTCCACTTTCATTTATTCAATAAATCATATTTATTTATTCAAATATTTCTTCATTGCCTTACTAATCAGAAAACCAGTTTACTTTACCCCAGACAGTTTTAATCTTTCAACAGTAACTTCACTGACTGTAATGGCTTATATAGTTACAATTCTATTAATCAGATTTTAAGAACAGATTTATTCCTCTTTTCACCCAATATCAACGATAAAAAAATGGTAGCTTTCTTTGGGGAATAGACACATGCCAAAAACATTTTTATCTAAGCAGCATTAATGAGATCCACCTTAATTTTTTCATAGCATGTCACCGAATTGTACTTAGTTTCTACATGACCCCATAACCACCTTTCACAGTACTGGTGAAACACAATTACACTGCCCTGTTATTCTCTTCAAAAGGTTCTACAATTTAAAGAAAAGTAGATAGCAAGACAGTAGATGTTTTGTTTTGCATTCAGTTCTCAGCAACTGAAAAGTTGGATGACAAAAAAACATAGAAACAGATGAATAAAACTTGATGAGGTTGGGAGGAAATATGAATAAAGAAAAAAAATGGAAGGGCATCAAAGCAGTCCATATCCAGGTAGCAATTAAGAAACAGATCTAGCCTTGGTAATCTTGCCAGTGAGTGCCACAACATTATCACATATGGTGTGAAAAAGCACTTCCTACCTAACAAAATAATTTCATTTTTCTGTCTTCAGATTAGGTTGAAGAGCTCTCTCATCCCTTGTGAGAGAGAAAAGGAACAAGGCATTCCCAGTCTCTCTCGTCTACCAGATTCAGTACTTTGTAATTTTTTTTTCCTCATGACCCATTTTACTTCTTCTTCCTAAATAATTAATCCTGATCTTTTCAATATCCTGCATCCAACCCCCCTACCTTTACTTGACCATTTTCATCATTATTTGAACACCCATATTACAAAAATACCATAAAAAGGATGAGTAAATTATCTTTGGAGACACTGTTTCTCAGTCTAGATTAATATTAAAACAAAGTGCTAAGAAAAAACAAAACAAAGCAAAAAATCAGCACAGCCCTGTGGCTGTCACTAGTAATTATAATTCCTTGAAAAAATCTTCAAAAAAAAAAAATCCACCTAAAATAGAAGTGCAGACTTAGCACATGCCTGTGTAGACACTGTGAGTAATTACACCTTATGTAAAAGGTATCTCACAGGCAGAACTGTATAGATGATAGCTCGTTAAGACAGTTTACAAAAGGAAGTAATCTTATCCTTATAAATCTTGATTAAAGGAAAATCAGAAAGGTGTAAATTGCTTGGGTTAAAATTATTTTGTTGTCTGAAGCTCAGTAAAAAATCTTATCAAAACAGAGTGATTCATGATCCAGGATATTAACGTTTTTTTAAAAAACGAAATACTCCCAGAGTGCTGAAGTTCTGTGGCTCTTACTCAGCCACTTGAATGGAGGAGGATGAAGGATTCCCTGAGGTTCCCTCACATTGTTACTGAGTGCACACCTTCAGCTCTTGTTACAACATCTTACTGACTATCTCAATAATTACTTTTGAATGGTTATTCTGACTGGTGAGAAGCAGCAGCTGCTGGGATTCCATTTGTATGCAGATATATGTTAAAATAAATTTTTAAAAAAGATGAAGAAACAATATTTGTTTGCCATTTCAAGTATTCTCTTTTCAGAACTTCATTAAGGAATTTTCCCTGTTTTTTAGTAAATGATTAACATCACTTTTTATTCTTTCTGCTGTAAATTAGTAGTAATAGATTTTCATACAGATTAAGTAGTAATTAATTTTAAAGTAAATTCTTTCCTTAACCTATTAACCAAGTTAGGAATTTTAGTGTAACTATTGGCATTAAAACAGGGATATAATTCTAGAATTTGAAGTTGTTTCATTACTTGAGGAACTGAAGTATTTAAAGTTAAATTAGGCCACAAGAAAAAAATATTTTTTAAAAAAAGATGATGACCTAAATGGTGAATTGTGACGGCAGCCAAGTAAATAACTTAACAAGAAAAAGCTTTGCAGAATATTGATTTAATGCATCACTTAAGCAACAGAATATCTCAAACTCAAATTATCCATGCTCTATTTCCCTGTACCTTGGACGGTTTATCTATTCACCTCTCTCAAAGGAACAAGCACATATTTCTACATGAATTGTTTGTCTATGATGTACAATTTTTAACAGTATGATAAAATTTCTCTTCAGTACAATTCTACCTATGTGGTACTCATTTATAGAATTTTTTGCGTATTAGAAAATAAAAACCTACAGAAATTTAAACAAGATAGTGTATACATTAATTATAATCTTTACTCTGTGAAGATGCAGTACTACTAAAGAAGGATTTTGACTCTGTCAAATGACTGTAAACTGCATTTCTATTTCATTGCACAGAATTGCTAAAAAGCATGAAAAGAATGCAAAAAATCTGATACAAAACTAAACTGCTTTTATATTATAGTTTGAAATGTTACATTCAGGAAAAAGTTTGTAAAGGTGATACCATCTTGCAGAAAAAGAAATGAGAAGCAATAAAAAGTACTCAGATTGTTTTGTTTTCTTTCTTTTTCTAAAGAAATGAGAGAAAGAATCTGTTTTCTCTTAACAGTCTGTCTTATTGAGTAAAATCTAGTATTGTAATGATTATTTCACCCCAAAATTAGCCTTTATTTGTTTTTTACCATTTAAAATACATGAATGACAGCTTGATGACTAGAGAGGCATCCCATCTGAATTCTGAACTTTCCTCTCATGGCTACAGAGCTGCAGACACTGCTTCCTGATGCTGCATCAGCCCCCTGACACATCAGGTCTTGCACATAGACAGGACTGTTTTCACAGCATGCCCCTAAATAAGCCCACCTAACTCCTAAATGTACAGTGAATATTATGAATAAGATACGTCCATGCCTGTGCTAAAAAAGCATTTAAATGTCCTTCTGGCCAATGGTTTCCATTTTCCTTGATTACACACTCAACTGTAGAATGGTTTTACAGATCATTTTAACAGATCATCATCTAGTTCCAAACCCTCTGCCATGGGGGTTTTGCTCCAAGCCTCATCCAACCTGGCCTCAAACACTTCCAGGGATGGGAAATCCACAACCTCCCTAGGTAACTTGTGCCACTGCCTCACCACCCTCACACTAAAGATGTCTCTAAAAGCTAATCTAAATCTAAATGAGCTAAGAAGACAGTGTTACTCAGCAGGTGGTACAAGAATTTCACAGGTTAACAGAAGCTGAAAGGTAATTATGATTTTCATGACATTTACAAAAGCATGAAACGTCGAGACACTGCCTCCAGAATCACTGTTTGTTCATAACATCTTCAATAATTTCAATCACTGTTACCTTAGTGTCAAAGATATCTCACCATAAACAAGCCAAGAATATGGAGGGGAACACTGGCAAAATGAGCCACAGTGAAACTTTTTTCCCAATTACCATTTTACCAGTAGGAAAACTTAAATTTTCAGGTCTCTTTCTCAGTCTTAGAGGAGGTGGCCATAAGATCATACTAATTTCAGCCCCTCCCCTCCAAGATGTGGCAAAAAGCTCCCTTTGCAATATCTATAAAGCACATTAAGGAATTGTACAGTTACATCCTGTCCAGTTTTATTTATCTTTTACAGTTAAGAGATGCTCTAAAAGCATCCTTGGAGCCTATTTGACCACCCTTAGTGATCTCTCCAGCTGAGCAAGGCAGGGAATAAGACTCATCTGCTCACCTCATGTTGATTTGTCATTTGACATCTGTATCAGAGCAACACCCTATAAGAGCAGACACTTTGATGCCACTGCAGCTTCATCTCTGTCAGAATCAGAGCTGGGTGAACTATTTACTCTGAATAATTTATTCAGCAGATTTCACTCTTCCTTCAGTTTAAGAGTTCTCTATACATGTCCTAATTAAAAGAGATAATTGGCTTAATACTCAAGCACTTCAATCTTACTTGCTCCCTTTGTCCAGAGGTGACCTGAATAAAGGCAGGGGTGAAATCCTGGTGCTATTTGAGACACTGAAAGCCACTCTCCTCCTTGATTTTTCTAAGGTCAGGATCTCAGTCAAGGTGTCTCAAGCAAGAAACCTCCAGTTAATGTTGTGATATGCCACAAATGAGTTCCATAATTAAACAGTGGGAAGGAAGAAAAGAAACAGAGTGAGGGACTCAGTAATAGGATATTCAGATAGCATCATGATAGCTCTGTTAATGAATGATAGATTCACATCATGAATATTTCTATCAGTAACATGATAGAAATAAGTTGGTGGTGGATTCTTCATCCCTGGAGATTTTTAAGAAGAGATTGATGTGGCACTCAGTGCCATGGTATGGTAACCATGGTGGTAGTGGATCAAAGGTTGGACTTCAAAGGTTGGACTTGGATCTCAAAGGTCCTTTCCAACCTGATTCTATGATTCTAAGTTAAAGCAGGAGGACATTTTAGGAGAGTTCAGGGTAGGATTTTTTTCCCCTACAATTATCAGACAATATATGAACATACTCTGGTGACTGCACTTTGAACAACTACAGTTTTCATTTACTTCCTCTCCTTTTCCCCCTATGTCCTGCCCCTCCTCTTTCATCCCCTCTGCCTACATCTTGTTCTTTAACCAAGATCAAAATCCTTTTGGTAAAGGAATGCTTTGGTCTTTGGTGTATACGAAATTAATTAAGCAATATAGAATATACAATGCAATATATAATTAAGGATAAAATGTCATTACTAGAGTAGCAGTTCTATTCAACTATATAGTCTATTTCTGAAAGCATCTCTACCCTGCATGCACCTAGCAAGGATCAGTGCCTGAAGGCAGTATTGAACTATATTCTCTGAAATGCCTAGTGTTTTACCAGCAATTTCAAACTCCTCTGTTCTTCAACGTTCACTCACTAAACTATGCTGCTTGAATTATTAAATCCTCTTAATTTAAATTTTCATAAGCTATCAGAGGAAAAATGCACATCCTTGAAGTAACAGATCTGGCTTCTTTTAAACAGAGCTATGGTATTATTATTACTTTTGTTCAGCAATAAATCCCCTTGTGAAAAGAAAAATATTCATTATTTCATTAAGGACTAAAATGTATAAGGTAGATGGTTTAAAAAAAAAAAAATCTTTTTGAAACTATCTTGGTTTATGACCACCCAACATTGAAGCAGGGATGGGGAAAACTACATACAGTCTTAATCCCCAGATGACTGAGGTATGAGACAAGAACAATGAATCAAAAAATGGGAGATCTCTTCAGATGAAAATTCTTACAAAAGAAGAAAAGTAATCTCCAACATGTACCATATTTATCCCCCCAAAATACAGTACTTTGAAAAACCTTGGAATATATTTTAACTTTAATATGTTTTTACTAAAAAAATAAAGTTCAACTGCTAATGACTTGTTTCCTTGCTACATTTTAATCTCACCAATGGGACTGCTCTTCTGCTGCAGGCACTACTGGAGGGGTGGGACAGCAGAGGGAATGCTCTATTTAATTTTTTTACATATAGTGTGAAATACGTAAACATTCATCTACTTCCTCTGCAAAAAATGACAATTTATCCTATGGAATGTTACATTCAATATAAAAATTTGAAATTAGTCCACATATGACCTTTACATCAAAAGACTTCTACATTGGAAACTGAAAAATTTTCCTCATGTTATCAGTTTATCTGAATGAGAAGTTGATGAGATCTGAAGTCCTCACCAACAGTCCTGTAACAAAAATGAGGTTTACAAATAATAGGTATAAGTAATAGCTCAAAGGATGCATGAATTTTAGTACATATAGGTAAGAACCTACTAGACCGGAAATAGTTTTTGTAGTGGTTATATTGCAGCCAGAGTGCCTAATGTATCCACCAAAACTTGACCCTAAGCAAAAAGAAGGCCCATGGAGAAAATACCAATAAGTTCTGATTTTTACTAGTAGTGAGTTATCAGCTTCTTTTCTACCTACTGAAAATCTTCCCAATACCTCATGTGGTTTCATTCATTTTACCTACATGAGTATCTAGAATAGTCAGAGGAAAGAGAAGACTCGTCTGGAAAAATAAAAAAGACACCAACAAAATATAAACCCAGAAGAACCCCACAGAATAAGTTATGATATTAACATCTTTACAGCTGTTTTTTCTTTATGTAAATAGTAGATATTGCAACCTGGCCAGCTGGTTCATGTACTACAGCACAGGTGACTTGTGCAGGTGATGAGAAGAAACCCTCCTTCAGAACCCTCCTGTACCAGATGCATTTGAAAAACTCTTCTTATTAGCTCAGGGCTATTCTTAACTGGGGCATAAAACCATTTCCAGAATATATGCACACACTGCAAGAGATGTGCATAGTTCTAGGCTCTGGTAATTCCTCTCTGTGAAACGGCTTTTGAGTGCCCTTTGTCCACTTGCCTGCCCCTCAGATATTTTCAATGACTTTGCTGTTTCTTTACCTCTTTGTCTTCTTTATTATCTCCTGGATTTTTTTACTAATTTTCTCTTTTCTCATGCATTACTAAGATTGAAGGATTTTACTAGCAATGACTAACATAAGATATAAACCTCAGCAGACACCACTGACTGCTGAATTATAAAAAGCAAAGGTGTGTAGAACAGCAAGAATTCTCTGGCAAAGTTGCAAGCAAATACACAGTCTATACATCACAGTTCAATTATTTTCCACAGAAAGAAAAAAAGAAAGGCTTCAAAGTGCTGAACAACATGAAATCTACATCATACACACAATAGAATTGCATTTGGTTTTCTTAGGACACAGTTAAAATGTTTTTAGAATTATTAATTTATATAATACAACACATCGACACTCAAACTGCATTAGTGCCTTTATTTGAAGAGTTTCTGAAAGAACTTTATCTGACTTCTTGGATTTTGCCTTTCTAAATGTAGAACACATTGCTAAAAAGAAACCAAGAGGCAAACTGCCTCCTCCTCTGAAATAGTCATCAAGCTTAGATTTACACAAGGAAAAATCACTAGCTGTTTTGTAAAGTTGTTTCAGAATACACCCCATATGAGAGGAGCAAGGCCTTCCTACTTTATTCCCCTCACACCTTATGGTCTCTAATAATTCCAGAGAATGAAGAAGAGCTATTTTATTGACTATTATTTCTACCTTGTTTCAATTCTCTCTTTTCTCACATGGAGTTCCTGGCCAGGAGACAGTGAAAATTCTTAGGAACAGGACCTATATGAAGCAGGAGTTGAGTGTCTTTACCAGTCTCTGCTAGATAAAGGAAACAAGCCCAAGACCTCCAAAAACCCCTCTGAAATCCAGAATTAGAAGTCCATTCTGACAACGGATAGAGTCATAGAGGACCACATAGCAGTAAAGTCTCCAGACTCTGACAGCTCTGTTCATTCAGCAATATCTTGTCTCATGTCTTAAGTGTCATCACAATGAAAGTACTTGCAAAGTAATGTTATTTCCAGACTGTGGCAGTTTTATGATGCTCTTATTCTTTGGCTCATACAGTTATGATTTCTTCTCTACTAATTCACAATGAAGAAAGAAATATTTTATTATTCAAGGAGAGTAAACATGGTGTAGCTTGTCTTCATTTTTATTTCTTTTCAGTGGAGATGATATAGAAAATAAATTGTCCATTGAAACACATAAGTACATGTGAAGATACCCTTACTCCTCTCCCTGTAGACAATGATGATGCTACAAACACTAATTTTTTTTCCAGAATACTATAGGCCACAAAAATATCTGCACATGTCACCTAAGTCTTTGACTCATGGCTCAAGAAGTGCAAGTAAATAATCACTGCTTCAAATTCCCTAATTTTTCCTGAAATTCACTCATGATGTGATTGAGGAAAGAGCTGGACAATACTAAATGACTAAATTCAGATGTTTATTCCCTCTCTTTAAATGATTTTTCAGCATTTTAAAATCAGAAACTGACATTCATGAAAAAGATGTATTTCAGACAAGGCCATGTACTGGTCTTAAAACTAAGGAGTTTACTGCTCTCTGGAGTAAGGTTTCTTTTATTAGTATTTCTTCCCACTTTGAATTAAACAACAACAACAAAAAGTAACTTAAATGATGAAGACCACCAGCACTGCAAAAGAAAAAAAGAAAATGTCTCCCAGGGTTTTCAGTTCTCTCCCCTCAGTGTTCTGGAGTCCAGATGTGGAAAACCCAGTGGAGCTGAAAACATTTTTGGAGGGAGTAGAGAAATTTTTGATGCTACTGCTGTAGCCTGATTTTATGCAAGCCAGGCAATTACCTTTCTTCATGAAGACTAAAACAAACAACAAAAAAACAACTACAAAACCAAATATCACTTTTAATATATTTTTACCAAATATTATTTTTAAGTGATGTAGCTAAGGAAAAATAAACTCCACATCTTCTTAACACTTACAAGCAAAGAAAGCCTTGCAAAGTACCACATACAGTGTATTTATCTTTGAAATCCTGTTTGTTATGTGTGTGAGTACATTTTTAAAATTCATATTTTTGCTGCTCACATATCAAGCAAACACATATTGATTTCCTGCAGCAATACCAGGTCACAGGCTGTGGAGGAACCTTCCTGTATCTTACATAGCTACACCTGGAATATGGTGTTCAGGCAGGTGATGACAAGGGTGGTCAGTGAGGTGATGAAAAAAGGCTATAAATAGCTTAAGAGGTTGAACTCCAAAGAGGAAGAAAAATTGTTTTAAGGTGGTCTGAACATCCCTTGACTGGTAGAAACAAAAAGATGTCCTGAAACCCAGAGCTAGCTATAAGCTGATGAATTGGAACTTGTATGTAGTTCAAAAGGCAGGAGTGGAGTCTGTCTGTGTTTGGCCTTGCATACACCGCAGGTGTATAATTAATTTACTATTCTAGAAAAACTATTTTGGTCAATTTCCAAGTATAGTTAAGCCCCTCAACTGATAAATTAGGCCCTAAGCTCAATAGCCCACCAACAGGAGCCACATGTTCAGAGTGTTTAAGAGGTACACTCAACAAAACTCTGAAAACAGAGAAGAGGAAATAAACCTGCCCAGAGACATAGTAGAACAAATCTATCGTTCCTCTGCTTTCTGTGGTTCTAGAAAAACATGAATGTGGGATTTTGGAGAGGTCTTTTTAACGAGGGTTAATTGCAGAATTGTGTCACACATGGCCGAGTACAGTTTCAAATTACTGCTCGTGCTGGTATAACTAAATCAAGAAAATGACAGAATATAAAAAATAGAGAATACACTTCTTTCCTCCTATTTAATCTTTTTTGTTTTGTTGGTCTAAAAGTGACCAAATATCAGTAATTATAGATTTTAGGGAATTTATTTCTTCTTTCAAAATACTATGAACACGGCATAATATTCCCCAGAGACCCAATAGTTCTGTAAAATCTTTTTTTGTCATCACTTGAATTATTAATCAAGGCCTTGGAACTGCTGGATTCATTTGTCTGGCTTATGTGATGCAAAAGCTCAAGTTAGATTATCTTGCTGCACTTCTTTCTAAGCTACAAAAGAGAAAAAACAAATCTAGAAAAGAGAAAATAATCACTCTTTAGCCAATCAGAATACAGTTAGTCCTGTAAAAATAATTATTACAGACGGTTACACAGTATTATTCTAAAAGTCAAGTCCCTGTCCCTGAACCTGAAGAAAGCCACTTCAGTTTGTCTGTGCTGCCTGAGTTAACTGCAAGCATTTCCTGAGACAGACGCAGGCAGAAAAAGGAAAAACGTCGACTTGAGAAAAGCACAGCTTCCAATCCCCACCCACCAGCTTCAATCAAAGGGATGACTTCAGTCCCTTTCTTAACTAATCCTGTCACTGTAAAATCCTACAGTCATTCTTCCACACATAAAGGGAAAACGGACTCACTAGGAGGACCTGGACTCTTTCAGCTTGAACTGTTAACCAATGGTGGAAATGCAAGAATGCTGAAGTTGTGCCTTCTGAGCCAATAGAGTGGATTTGTGTGTCCCACATGACTGTGTTTCCCCTGTCTTTCACATGGGCAGTATTTAGTTCAATTCAGAACTGCAGATAGTATAGCGTGCAGAGCAGCAATGGGATGTCTGAGCACAAGTGGCTGATTTCCAGGAGACTTCAGGAAATTTGTACATTTCTCCTGAATTAAACTGGGATTCTGCACCTTTGACATTCTCCAACCCTCCTTGTCTCTGCAGAAGGAGACAGCGACCTGCAGAGCACAACAGAACTGTGAGTACAGGGTCTATTTATTTTTATTTTCACTCAGAAAAGCAAATATCTTAAAATTGCCAAAATGCTATATGCACTAAATCGGTGGTTAATTTTCCTTATGAGATGAACGAACATCTAAAGTGCTATTCAAATTCAGAAATGTTTCTTGCATGCTTCAGTAAAAGGGAAAAAAAAAAAAAAAAAAAAAAAAAAAAAAAAAAAAAAAAAAAAAAGAAAGAAAGAGAGAAAGAAAGGAAAAAAGAAAGAAAGAAAAAAAAGTTATTCTCCAGGGCAGTGCAGGGCAGTCTTCCCGGCACGGCCAGCGTGCTGCTTTGTTCATAAAGAAAAACAAAGACAAAAAGCCCTACACACGTATGTTGTTCACTTTTATTTGTACTCTGTGTCTAATCAGGCCTGATCTGTCCCTAAGGGGAAAAAATAAAGGCAAACTTTAACTCCGCCAGCAAGGGCAGCCCAGACTCTCCAGACATCTGACAGTTATTATAATTAGCTATGAAAGACAGCGAAGACACTTTGGGGCAAATAGCTCTTACATTTGGAACAATGAAGTCAAGCAAGGTTCCCATCCCACCCCTTCCACGGGGGGAGGGGGAGAGGCGAGCCAAGGGGGGAGTGTTAGAAAAGGGTTATGGCTGAACTGAAAAAACACAGCAAGTATAATATCTGGACCCACTCAGCACAAGGAGAGGCTTTTTGATAAGCAACTTTAACTGCCTTTAGACTGCGGCTTGTGTTCAGATTCCTGGTGGGGTGGGAAAGGGTGTGGGACTTTTTGCAGCATAACGTCAGAAGGTCGGGGGTGGAGGGGCAGTGGGGATGAAGGGGGCAGAAAGAAGAGGCTATCCATAGCAAGAGACATTGCAATTGCTTCCCAGACCTTTGCTGACCAGATCTCTTTAAGCCCAAGTTGCTTTCTGGGCAAGATTTATGATAGTTCTCAAACAGAAGCAACAAAGCAGAGCATTTTTTTAATTCTTCTCTGGAAAAGAAATTGAGCCCAAATGGATAACTGTATTATCAGAAGAACAGATTTGTATTTGTGTCCTCCCCCCCGCCATGTTCAGAAGATCTCTAATAAGATCTTTTCCCCCCCGCCTGCACGCTGCTTCCCACCCACCCCCCGTACCAAAACTTCAATTCTGAAAACTACGATCAGAAGAGAAAAAGCAGACAATAGAAATCTGACTCAGTCCTGGCTAGGCTGGATCTCTAATAAAGCATGGAGTGAAAACAGTTTCTAAGTGAAAGATGAGCAGACTTCTTTTTAAAAAAAATTAAGTGCAATAAGGAGAAATTGTTGAAAGACTCCAGACGCTACTAATTATGGCTTAAATAAATCTTCCTGGACAGATGTTTGCTCACTCCCACTGCAGAGAAAGGAACGTTAAAAGAAGCGTTTTTTGAAAAAGGAATTGGTGTGATTTTTTTACACGAGGGTTTGGGGTGGTTTTTTTTATACACCGTTTTATTCTTTGTCTGCTCTCTTCTTATCTCCCCCTCCCCCAACTGCCGCCCACTGTGAGCTGAGACACCTGAAGGCTAGACATAATGATCAACAGAGCGCTGCGCTCGCCTGCCTGGATTCCAGCCAGATTTTTTTTTTTTTTTCCCCCTCCACAATCAAGGAGCCTGCACGCAATGCACGCCAAGCCCCTCAGCTCTGCCGTGTGCAGATCAGACAGAAGTCTGAACCCTGCTGCAGAAAGATTAAAGACAAACACCAGCCTTTCCTCCTTATGTCGGCCAGGCTCAGTTTCAACTTCTTTGTGATTTGCAAAAAATATGAAATAAGAAACTTTGTAAACATACACACTCGCTGTCGTACGAAACACGCGCATACGTGCACACACTTTCCAACACAGTAACTGGGGGCATCTGCAGTTCCCCATTTTAGGGTGGCTTCCACTCCAGCTTTATAGTCAAGGCAGTATTTTATGTGAAGTTCATGCATAACTTACATCTTTGCTGTGTAGCTCTTGAATACTCTGTGAAGATTTTGTAGATGTTTACAACGTAGTAGATAAAGGGAAATAGGTAACATGCACAGACCTACATCTGAAAGGCATTCAAACCAAAAGACTTCACATATTGGGCTTTACAGAGATCAGCAAGATCTCTCAGGCAGTTTTGTGGCAGTTTTAAACATGGCAGTAGCAAAATGCTCTGAGAGTAGCTTGTCTTCAAACCAAAGAAGGGGAGCGTGGCAGGGGACTATTTTAGTTAGCTGGCCTTGCAACCCCAGCCTTCCCGTTGCCACAGCCCAGAGAAACACCAACTGGCCCAGTGTCATTGTGCCAGAAAGTTGGTCTTGGGAATGCAGTACTCCCCAAAATAGTTGCTCTCCGTTTGGTGTGGCTATGGGTGGGGTTAGCAGAGACATCCAGGGAAAAGGGAGATTCAAAGCATTTATTCTATTTAATTATTAAGTGTATGCCATGTGGACCTATTTTCTGAAAGTTCTTTGGAATTCCACTAGTTTCGGGTACAAATTATGATAATGTTATACACAGTGATTAATTTTTTCTTTTCAGTATGGACTTGTGAGGAAAAGAATTAAAAGAAAATAAGCTTCTATACACATATGCGCGTACACATACATACATTGCTTTTCATTTACTCCCTCAAAGGCTTAAACACTATTTAGTCACATTGACATGTATATTAACAACAAGACAGGAATTTCTAATTTCTTTTATTTCATATTGCCAATAAGCACTATTAAAAAGGAACCTGGCGTAACTATCCCATGAATTTAGTCTTAAAAAACAAAGCTTCCTTTCCAAATAGCAGCAGAGATATACAAACAAAAGGGTGCATATAGTGGCAGCAAGGTAAACATTTGAGAAAAAATATTTCAGAGAAATGAAAAGATTTTTTTTAATTGACAGCTGTAGTCAAATGTATATATATTCCTGTTTGTTTTGCTTTTAAACAAAGGGTCTCATACTTTTGTGAAGGAATGTTTTATATACCTTAAAGTAACACTCAAGGTAACTCAACACAATGGTAGTGTATGGGAAGTGTATACTTTTAAGTTACATATATACATACACAGGTTCACTAGTATTAAATGCTAACTTTCTTTCTACTTTTTCTTGCATATGTTTGAAAAACAAAATTTATCACTTTCAAAAAAATGTATCATATATTTCAAAATAATGCCTGCAGCTATATTTCAAAATACGAATTTTCATACATTGGCATTAAGAAATCATATTTTTAGCAGTTTCCTAAAAACTAAAATTCCACATAAATTAATGCTTTTGTCAGAAGTGATTTATACACTACCTTGTGTTAGAAGTGATATTTCAACTGGCAATTTATACATTGTTTATCAACGCAAAATTAATAACGTAAGAGTTAAATATTAAACCTGAGCATAGGGATACAGGGCCCTTGCCCTGTATAGTTCAGTTTAGTTCAACACTTTCCCCTTCTCCCAGTAAGGTCTCTTGGTTTTTGTGAATGCTGGGTGTTCAGCAGCTCTAACTGAAGTAGGCAGGAGATAAAAATGCCCAGCATTTTTGCAAATATCCTTCAGCTGCTGCAGACCAGGCACCTGATATTTACCCAAATGTGAAAAATTCTGACCCAGGCACTTTTTTTTTGCTGACTTAGATAAACTTTTAATTAGTTGATGTTGAAACAAAGCAATCATTGAAACTCACAAATATTTATGATTCCATTCCTTAAAAATATGATGTCTATTCCAGCTCATCTACTACAGCTCATAGCCTATGGCCTGCAATTGGTTGTGCAAACTCCATGATGCTACTTACACAAACTTGAAGTTCTAATTTCGTTTTTTTTTAAACTCTCCTCTCTTCTCTTCCCCCCATGCTTCCTCTGTTGCATCTGCTTGCTTCAGCCGTTCATAGCTCATGCAGAAATGTAAATTTTAGTCACAAGGATAAAATGCTAAGGTTTTCTTCCAAAACTTCCAAGTGTTTGTTTCACTTAAAGCTTTACACAGCAGAAGTTAACTTGAAACACAGGCAGTCTCAGTTAGGTAACAGGGTCAAATGAGCTCATGCATTACAGATAGGAAGAGAACTCTGCATTGCATTTTTGTAAATAAAAAGCAAAAAGTATTTTAATGTAAAGATATTTCTGCTTGGTCTTTCGGCACACTGTTGTAAGAACCAAACTATGGCTGAGCCAAAATGACTTTGGGCATGGTACAGTTAGACCAGATGGCCACGTGTTCTTTTCTTATTTAGATGAGACTTTTCCTTTCAATAACATCTTTCTTCCTGACCTGCTTAAAAATTCCAGCGAATGAAATCAGCACAGGATTTTCAATTCTAATTGACCATGTGCAGAGGAAGGGCCAGTAGAGAAATCAGTAGGGCCATTGTAAGGCACACTGCATCAATCTCCCCTTTGTCCTGAATCTTTTCTAGCATGAGCTAAAATAATTAAGAATATTTAATTTATATTATTTGTGCAGCAGAAAATCTAGCCATGTTCAGTCAAAAATCATCACAAGTTCCTCTTTTATAAATGCATGCATCAAAGGGTATGTATGTCTATCACAGATCAGACAAAAAAGGTATTCAGCATCATTTAATTGCCAAATATTTAAGAGAAATAAAAACCCTCAGCAAAGAGTAAACATCAAAAAGGAAAGATGTGGGTGAATTAAAGCATGAACTGCTTTGCCTTTTCTAATCAAGTCAGAAAGCATGAAGGATATGCTACTTCTCAATTTTTTTAAAAAAAAATAATATCAAAAGTAAAAAAAAAGTAATTTTCCACTGTCCAAAATTTGCACTCTGAAAACATCTGTAATCTCTAATTGTTATTAATTTTTCTATATAGATTTTATACACCCAAACCCTGCCCATGCTATTGTGGTTTGGTGATTACAATTTCACTTTTGTGTGTGATCTACATGCAAATTACAGATTGTAAATATGGTATATACCACACACATAAACTACCTACAAAAATGTGCACAGGCAATGAAGTCTTACTTGCCATTTTTTTTTTTATTTAATGAGATGTCTTTGGAGTAAAACAACAATATTTATCAAGATTTAGCAAGCAGAGTTATGTAAAAGATGCATGAGATCCTAAACATATGTTTACATAACCCATGGATAGAGTAAGGGGGTAAAATCAATCTTTTACAGGAAAAGGGAGGGTGAAAGACCAAATGAAAGCAATTCAGATCAAGTTTTGCTTGTTGTTTATTTCTTTTGGGTTTTTTGTTTTTGTTTTTGTTTTTTTAACACAAGGAGAAGAAATTAGCAACAGATTTATTCTCCCTGTACTATTTCTGAAAAACTGCCTGTACTACTCACAGCTCAGTTTAACATTACACTTGAGTGGTTGATAGTTTCACATTATCACTAGAACCTTGAAACCAAGACACAATCAAAAAACTCCAGAATATAATTTCTGAAAAATAACTATGAAAGTGACTTCAACAAGATTTCCTTCTTTTCTTCAATTGAATTAGGTTTTTATTAAAACCTCAAAAACTTTTAAAATATAAAGTAAAAAACAATCCAGGAGAAAATGCAGTGGGCAGCCTGGCTTTTGCTAGATGTGATCATGGTGTCCAAGTAACATGTGCATGAAGAAACATGCCTGAGAACATAAAACAAAGCACAGACTTTAGGACTGGCCAGGCAGACATGGTAAAAGGTCTGGTTTCAGCTCTCCAGCAAGATGCTTTGTAGCCTTGGGCAAATCAGTTAATTGCCTGGCTTCTCATCTACGTCATATTAGCAGAATTCAAGTTTTGAATTTGTGATTATTACTGCAAACTTGGCATTCAGATACCACAGCAAAGGGTACTGGCGGCACCTCAGATACTTGAAAGAATATAAAATTCCAGGCAGAACAGCAGTCTTTGTTGTTTTTATTAAATCAATTAATTTTTTTTTGGTAGTATTTGTATAACTAGATACAAAGCCTGCTTCTCAAGAGGTTCACATAACAGTGCTACCTTATTTTGCTTAAGTTTATAATGCAATTGAGCATTCACTTAGTACTTTTTTGCTAACAGGCATAAAACAGCTGAATCTAGGATAAACAGAAGATACTACTCCATCTCTAATGGTGCTGCATACCCAACATTAAGTGCTGTCATGTGGGGCCTAACACTAAAATGCTGACTCCTGTAGAGTACTGTCTTATTTAACAGACTGTCCCATGAAACCAGTGATGTTAGCTACAGGCTAAAATGCTGCTCTGCATGACCAGGGGTACTGAACCCAAGCCCTAGGTATTTACTACCTCCAGTATTTGTGCACCAAGGATCTGCTTTAGTGACAACATTGAGCATATTCTTACTCCTCAAGCCTGACAGTGGTCTAGCAAACCATTTCCATTTTCAAAATTCACTACATGCTTACAGCATTGTGCTGAAATAAGTTTTTAATGTCTACAGAACTCTTAGACACAAAAAGTAAATACCTTTGCATGGGTTCTGCCAGCTTTGCTGGTGGTCATTGTGCTCACAGCTTCACCTTTCTATTTTTATTGACAATTCTTTCATTCTCACCATTGAACAGACTGAATTAGAAACCCTTGGGCAGTAACTCTAAAAATCACTGCTTTGTGATCACTGAGGAGCAGGAGTCAGTGGGCCTGAAGATGATCAGAAGCTTTCACAGCTTTTTTTAGGCCACCATTTTGTGTCTAACTGAAGCAACAGTGTCACATACATGGAACTGAAAACAGCTTTCCCTCTATCAGTAAATATGAGGGATCTCTGTGTGAAAGGAAAAAAAACCCAAACAAACCTTTTCTGCTGAGTGTTTCCATTAATCAGTATTCATGCACAGTATGAAAGAAATACTCAGACTTTCAACTGTTGTCAACGCTGCTATGAAGTTGTAAAAATTCATTAAGAAAAAGATAATGTGGCAGATCTCTTGGTCATCTTGCTGGGTTTGCAGAAGGCCTGGGTAGTAATAAGCAGGCAAGAAGAAAATATCCTGCATGGAAGTATGGCCTTGTCGAGTGCTCAGAACAAGGAAAGGAAGTCAGCAAATTTTGCATGGTTATGTGCAATTTATGGGCTGTATTTCACAAGCTTATTTTTACTGTCAAGGCTCCAGACTATATGAGGAGTATATCCAGTCTCTTAAGCTGTGGTGGATACTGGAATCAAATAAAATTATTTAAATCAGTTTGGTTTCGTGATTTCAGCTAGAAGTATAATAAATGTGAAACTGAAAGACTTAATTGTATGATAAAAGTACAAACACCTCTTTGTGTTTTACCTCTACTTTTTTCAAGTTCAGAGAAATAATTGAGGTTTTTTGCTTGTTTGATTTAAAAAAAAAATCAACAATGGCAAGTAGGGTAATTATTTTCTTGCATCATCCCAGCTGAAACTGGTTTCATCTACCCAATCACATAAGCTGAGAAGTTGTAAAAACAAATATTAAACTACACCCCATGAAATATTTCACATAAAGTCTCTGGTCAAGAAGCTTCAGAAAAAAGATGCATATAAATTGCTTACAGTGTTTGATAACTGCCTTTTTTTTTTTTTTTAATAAAAATCTGATAATTTGCCAGAATGTCTTAGCTATGCACTAAGTTTGTGCTACTGTTTTCAAACAATATTTGTAGTCCATTTGAAGCCATTTTTCTCAGATAATTTCCAAAAAAGAGTATTCAAAAAGATAGTAAGTCCAGTGAATGACAAAAGCGAAGAAAAAAGCAGTTCCCAAAGTTGATTAAAAGGCATCGAAAGGGTTAAAATTTCAGATCTTTATGTAAGAATTAAAAATGAAAGGAGAGTTAAAAAGGGGGAGAAGGGGGGGAAGAGCTAAGCTGCTGGTGACTTGAGTGTATTTATGGATTACTATGTCCTGAAAAGAAGAAAACCAGAGTTGTAAGATGACACTGCAGGGGTTGTCTGGACTTTTCACCGAGTGCAAAGTCTGTTTAGTCAGTGTCTTAATGCCTAATGCTGACCCTTGCCCTCTTTACTCCTCCCTGCTCCAGGTGCAACATTTTTGCAAGTGCTTTTACATTATTGGAAAGTTTGTGCAGGTTTCACACCCTGCAAAGTGCACAAAACATTTTCCACAACATCCATTACACATACCCACTATCAAACTTAGCACTTTTTTTATCCTATGTACACATGATTTTTTGTCTTCATTTTTTATTACTATATTAAATAAAAACATATGTTTTGTCAGGGTGAGCTACTTGCATAATTCTATACAATACCATACAAGATTAAGTTTAAACTCATGTTGCACACTCCATAGCACTGAATTTTATGTATATAACATTTGCCCACAAAGCTATTGATATCTTCAATTAATTCTCTTTGCTATGGAAATGGGAAGCATAACCAGAACCCATTGCTACAAAACATCCAAGGCACTTCAGACTTTTTTCCTTAGAAAGAAACTGATTTTTCATACAGTTCTTAACTATATTGGGACTGGTAAATTTTCAAGGAGCAAAAGAACAGTTTTACAGACTTATAATTAAAAGAACCAAACTACATAAGGTCTGTATAAATGCAATTTTGATTTACAAAAATAAGGAGTGTAGTAAAATGTATATCAAATATGAGATTCTATAAATCCTACAATGCCTGTTATGCAGATAATATAAAAGCTTGCACATGTATAAGTAACATGTATTCATAAATGCATTATATTTAGTAGAGTATTTCTAAGATTTTTGATGGCTGGGGACAATGGATGAAGTAAACCATCACCTTCAAGACCATTACAGATTTTGTGTTGCTTCCAAAAAGCTTACCACAGATGTTTCATGCCACTGTGGGCAAGGAAGACATTTTCCCCATTCATATTGTGCTGCAGGACTGATGGCTTCTTCAGCTGTGGACCTGGCATTTAAGATCCCTAGGCCTTCCACCATAAGCAAAGCTTTAGTGCATTTAATGCACTCTAAAATGCACTCCATGCGACCATGGTAATAAAGGTTACTGGAAATATGTTTCCTGCACTTTGCAATCTATAGCAGCTAATTATGCCTAAAAAAAATTATAAATTATGATTTAGATATTTAAAAGCCTTAAATAACTGACTGACTTCCCAAACATTCCTTCTACTCGGAGCTGTACTCCAGAGATGCTCATTAAGCTGACGCAAAAGAAAAGGGGAACAGGATTGGTTTAAAAGAGACAAATAGCAGCAGGTAGTCTTTATGGAAAACCTTACTAGTCAAAACAGTCTAGTCAAAATAACCCATGGTAATACCTCATCTAAGTTCAGCATTACTTGAAGGTAAGTTTTGCATAAAAAGACTTCTGATGCGGATTTACATCTAGAGAACTTCCATGACAGAGATGTGTGATCTCAATTAAAACATTTTACTGGATTGTATTTCAGATATAATAAGCACCATGGCATATACTGTTGCTTTCTAAAAGAATATTTGGTGGTTTCCCTCTGATATCTATTTATAAATTAATTTAGGCCATCTTCATTATCTAGATAGTTTTAAAGGGGTTTGATATTGGAGTAGTTCTTTCTTTAAAACAAAACGTGAATCTTACTAGTTTATTCTAGGAGTAGACACAGCTCAAGGGATCAAAATATTCTGGAAGTGCCTTGAAACAGTTTTATGTTCCTTGATTTCATCTGCAACAACATTTGGATGAAAGAAAAAGAGAGGAAAAAAAAAATTGTCTTTTTCATGACAGATTATTTCTAGAGCTGGGCAGCTATATCTCAGCACAAAGAGTGCTCCTGTTCACAGTGCAGCTGCTAACAACTCATCAACACTCCTTGTTTAAGAGTAAGGTACAATTAGAAGTGAAAAATTTCAAGCAACCTGAAATGCTATTATTGTAGCAAGCTATGCAACTGGATTTGATTTCTAGCCAGACTGCATCCCTTTGCTCCTGACACTATTTACAAGACATATTTAGTGCAGGTGGTACACTCCTTAATTTCACTGGAGGTCAAGTGTGCTTGTCATAATTGTAATTTTTTGCACAGCTGAGAATTCAACTCCTTCACTAGACTGAAACCAGACATTGTTTCTGCAAAGGAAACACGCAGTACTGAAAAGCTGGACTTGAAACAAACAGAATGAAGTAATTTTTTCACACTGTTTTCTCCTACTGTCTCAAGTTCATAACTTTTGAGGTTGCTGTGAAATAGTGGAAGCAGGCACTTGGGTACTTACAAAATTTCAAAACCCTTTGGGCTGCAAAAAATGGTTTCATTTGCCTTGTTTTGATGGACTACTATGAATCTATTTTTCAGGACCACAGTTTGAGAGGAAGTTCTTGTCCTGTTTAGAAACTACTGATTTTGCAATTATTTGCAAGTATAACATTGAATAAAACTAAAATTAATCCAGCTTCTAATTTAAGAAAAAAACAGATTAAAAATATAAATTCATCAGTCTACTGCAATTTTGGAGCATCAAAATAATATCTTTTGGAAAAGACTCATACAAACCTTATTCTCTGTAAATTCTAAACTGATTTGCTATCATTACTACCCACCATACAACATCTGCAGGAAAACCAGCATGGTACAAGTAGGACAATGTTCTTGTGTCTTGATTCGTTTACCCTTATGAATTATTAGTCCTCCTACACTCTATGAGTGCACCTAAAATACAGGAAATCGTGCATTGAACCTTCTCTTTCTGTGAATGTGTATTCCCCTCAGACTCTAAATTACAATAACTCCTAAAGCCTTTGCTACACATTTTATGTTTGAATGGTGCTTGGTTTCAAAGTTCTTTTCCATGTCAGTTGAAGCAAGTCATAACAAAAAATCAGGTCCTGTTATTCTTATATAACACACTTCAGTCTTGCATAACACTTAAATGACACTAATACATCATAGGCATGGGAGAGAAGAAATTCTTCCTTCCAGATCTTGTGCACTGTGAGGATCACAGCCCAAGAGAGCTCCAGACCATTAGTTCATAAAATTCTAAAACTAGAGACAGATTCCCCTTGTAAAACCCATTTTTTGCTGAGCTGTTTTTTACCCATCCCTCTTACCCTCATCCAATCTGCTTCTTTAAACCACTCTGCCCTGAACTTCTATATTTCTCTACAAAGAGTAAGATGCAAAGATGTAAAAATTGGAACTGATTTGCATAAATATGACAAGATATTCTTGATAGGATAAGATTTTTTAAAATTTTATTTGAAAGCATAAATGTAAATATAATAGTGACTTTTTCTGGGGGAGTAAATTTTCAGAGATAGATAAACATTTTTATTAAATTGACACAAGAAAGATTAGGACTTCAGATGTACCTTTTAGTTATTAGTGGAAACATCAAATAAATAATCATCTTGCAAGCTGATTAGTCTCCCTTACATAATTTCCCTACTTGCAAAATTAGACAAGTTTCCTTGGTATGCAAAATAGCATGGAGTAAGAATTACCTCATGAAATTTCAGTAAGTTAAAATATGGACCAAAGTTACTTCAATATATGGGATTCATCTCACACTAATGTTTCTACATTCAAGCTTCCTCTTCACCTCCTTGGTGAAGTACTCAGGTATTTTATTTTTTAATTTTGTTTATTATTAAATTTTACTTTTTTCTTTTATGGTGAAAGCACATTTCAATTCAAAACACATAATTTAAAAAAAGAAAAAGAAGAATACAGATCCCTCTACACAATATCCTCCACCAGTTTTGCATTAATATTTAGGAAATAAAGTTTACATAACTTCATTGAGAGAGTCACTCTGTCAGATCTATTCTATCATCACCAGTATTCCAGCTGAATTTTTCAGGCTTAGTGGTAAAATGTGGGTAACTTGACTAAGACTTTTTCCATGAAAAAAAGAAAAAAACTATTGGTCCTGTTAATGAAGATAGTGAAATCTCAGTTGCTTAAAAAGCTGATAAAGTTCTTGTCCTTTTCAAAGAGGTATCATAGGAGTTTTCTTTTGAAAAACTAATTTAGATTTGTATATTATAAAAAAAATCCTGAACTTTAAGAAGGAAATAGGTTAAAAGAAACAGAGGCTAATGCTGAATGTGCATCAAGCCCATGAATACATTTCTTGGTTGCATAATTGAATTGTTTCCCCAAGGGAGATGGCAACACTCTTGTACCCATGCAGGGCTTTTTGTAGCATCTAGCAGAGGGGATCACATTTAGCATCATCCTGGCAGACTGCAATGGGTTAGGGCTGCACTGTGTGTTTCCAACACACTCCTTGATTCTCCTGGGAGGAGACTGATGCCTTCCATACACAGATTATGAGAACATCAAGACTGCTGTAATCACCAGAGGGACTTAGCCAAATTCACAACTTTTTATTGCATGAAGACCCAACTCTCTACTCTTCTCCTCCAGTGGCTCTCTGCTATGCAGTGCCCATGTCCTGACCTATTCTTCCCTTCTTTGGGATTTACACTGAACAGACAGCAATGTTTTCCTGCTGGATGCCCTCAGGATCCAATGTGTGTTTTGGATGTTGCAAAAGGCAAGGAGATAGTAAAGAAAATTCGAAACTTTTATGAGTAAAGGAATTGTGGTCCTTGGTTACCAGAGCTTAATGACCTTCCTGCTCCTTTTTTCCCTAGCTCTCTACAACAGGAGATGGCAAGCATGATGAAGACTAGAATTGTGCATTCTTCCTTGCCAGATATTTATCATCCAGTATTTTTTAAATTTAGAAGGTTAACTTGGCTGGCATTTCTTCTACTGCACAAATGTAAAATAAGTGAGGTTACCATGGTAGGAAAGAGAAATGTGGGGGAGATCTACATCTCAACTGCTCTGTTTGATAACTCATACTTTATTTCATGACAAACAGTAAGATTCACAGAAAAAAGATATTCTGTATTTAGAAGTACTGGACATTCTTCATAATATGAGAATATTTCTGAATGAAGACCTTCTGTATTGTTTTCCATTTCCTTAAGGAGGCCTCAGACTGTGCCAGCTGTCTAAACACACTTACAGTCTCTCTACACTGTTGCAAGCCCACTGTAGTGGAATTCTTTAAGGGTCAAAGGTAACATAACTGAAGAGATTTTGCTTTTTTTTTTTTTTTTTAATACACCAGAAGATAGCCATGAACTTTTTGCAAACATAAATGTGCATATAGATGTCTCATTATAAAAATGTTTGTTAATCTAATTTAGTGATACAACCTTTTTGAGTGACTGATAACCTTTTTACAAACTGGTGGTTTTTTCCATAGTTAGTGCTACGTTCTGCAGCTTGCTTTTGACTTACCTGTATTTTTCTCTACTGCATTATTTTTCCATTTTTTAAGAAGATAATTGAGAAAAAAAAAATAAACTCTGTATCTCCCAATGTATTTGACAAGTTAATTTTACTTTTTAAGTAAGGAAAAACTAAAAAAAAAAAAAAAAAAACAAAACAAAACAAAACAACAACAACAAAAAAAAACCAAAAAGCATAACCAAAAAAACCAAAAAATCCACCCCACAACACCAAAAGAAAACCCCAAAATTTTTGATCATGATACACCCACATCTGAAGCTGGGAACTTCATAAAAGCATCAAGAAAGAGATCAAGAAAAGCAGAGAACCAATTACTGACTAGCCAATACAGCATATTTATCATTTGAAGCAATCTCTCAAAATTTTATAGTTAATCTCTTTTCTGAAATTGCTATTTGGAGGATCCCTCCTCCATTCTCCAGGAAAGACATCTGGCTCACACTAAATGGAGTTCAATGTTTGAACATCCCATCTGGTTTCATCATGTTAACACATGATTCCAAGTCATTCAAGAAGTATGAACAATGGATATTGTACTCCATATAGTACCATGTGGATTTAATCTTTAAAAGATGGTGGCACTGTAGAACTCAACCTTTTAGTTAAAAGTCAAAACATTTCATGTAATAAAAAAATATTTCTCATAACCTCAAAAAAGTCCCACAAGGAGAAAAAGACCAACAAGCAGAAAAATTACTCACTCATATAGTGCCATTCCCATTCTTACCTATCATAACACCTATCTTGATAAGTCAAGAACACATTTCCTAAGCATGGAAGTAGAAACAAACATTAAGACATACTCATTATTTTAATCCTCAAATTAACTCCAGAAAAAATACAGAACTTTGCTATGAGGCAAATGTAAGTTCTGCACCTTTGCTTTCCAGAGTTGGTAACTTTACCTTTCAGTGAGATTAACAAGCCTACAAAGTCTCTCTTCAAAAAAAACAGTGAGTAAGCATTTTCTCCAACAGGCCAGCACCAGCCTGTCTCAGTGATGCTGAAAGAACATTTTTCTCTCGAATAAAAATTCAAATACAGTTAATAACATTTCTTATTTAAGAACTTTTACATGTGCTTCTTCATAAGGGTGGTTGATCCATTGTCTTGTAACAATGACCTTAACATGAATTATCTGTATTAATTAAAGGATCTCTAGTAGGAGCAAATACTCAGTGACTTGTTATGAAAAGTTAACAGAACAGATTTCAAGCTAAAAAACAATTATAGAAAATTCAAAAGTAAGCAAGTATTTAAGAATTTGTTAGCTGCCCAATAAAATTAGATTGCTTCATTTAAACATTTAGAAAGTGAATAGACTACCTGGTAGGGCAAGAAGATCTGGTAGAGAGACATCTTTTAATGGTATGAAGCAGGTTGAATATACTTTTAAAGTTACACAATGTGTGTGATCATGTAATTTTAAAATCATAATAATGTATCTCGACTCACACTTTATTTTGGAATTAAGATTCTAAAAGACTTGATATTTGTCAGAAATATTGAAGAAGTCAATGAGGAAGAGGGACTAGTTTATCCTTAGAACTGTGAAGTAAGTATCAGAGTTGTGTAACAAGACATTATAGATTTGGCTGATGAGAGAAATCAAGTCTGTGGGGGCTGATAAAGGGGATTAAATTGCACCATCCAACTTCTTCTGAACTGTGTTGAAATATATCCTTTCTTTGTCACCTCTGTCACCATAATTACCAGAAAAGCTCAGAAGGTGAAATTAGTTGATAAATGTGGGCAAAAAAAGCAAAGTCAATTGCATGGCATCAGAATTTGAATGACATCAGAACACCTAAATTAAAAATATTTTAGGAAGTACTGATGATAGTGCAAAGTGATCTTTTAGGTATCTGGAGAATTTATTTACCCACTGTGTTGCTTCAGCTGACAAACATGTCTAGAAATTGTGTTTGAAAAGAGTTTATGAAAGTGAATGAGTTCCTTGGGGCAGGAACTGCGAAATTTCATAGCTAAGTTGGATTAAAGATTAGCTGTATCAGTTGAAGATTTTAGTTAAACCTATAAAGATTACATAGACTTCTAAACCAGTTGATTATAAGGATTTACAATTGTCACTTGTAGCTGATTGCAGTAGGGAAGATACTGAACCCCCTAATTCATTATAAGAATATACAAAACTGGAAGAGAGAATCAAACTTTTCAAATTTTAATGTAGTGTTCCACTGTTCCTATCATCTCTAATGATTAAATAATATATTTAGTGACTACATTCATTGATGACCACCTTGCTTTTATAGAAAAGAGAATTGTTTGTTTATTTGACAATACTTCTATCAACTCTTTTCAAGTAATTATGGTTGAGTATTCATTCAGCAGAGATTTATGCAACCTATAGCAGACAGCAAGTGTCAGAAAGTCATCAGAGCCCATTCATCTAATTCAAGTACTCTGTTTAGAAAGGCACTGCTTTTGAGTGCCCCAAACCTATTCATTCAGTTCATGTTGGCAGTCCCGTAGTCTCCAAAATACAATACTTTTGTGTCTGTAAGTATTAATATAGAAAGTGTTTTATACCTTCCTCCATCATCTGTAAGACATGAATTTCTACAAGTACGTGTCATGCACTAATCAAAAAAGGGGATGATAAAAAAAGGAACTTCAGGAAACTGAAGTCTGAAATGGAGACTAATTGAAAGTATTTCTAAAATATTTCAGATTTGTGGCCTAAAGACAAAGATGTGAAATATGTGCAAGATCTTTCCTATAAAAACAAAGCAAACCAACAAAAACCACCAAACTCAAAAACAAACCCCAAAACCCCACCAAACAAAAAAAAAAAAACCCACAAAAACAAACTACCTGTAAGTTCCATATAAGCCTTTTCCACAGCTTTTTAGATTGGAAACCTCTGCCTTTTCAGACAAGATCTAGAGTGTTACAGCTGGTTCTACTCATTATCAGTTTCACTAAAGATTCGGCAAGAGAAATTTCAAAATGTTGCAAAGGTTTCCTAGGGAGAGAGAATTCATTCAAATGCTTTCCTGTGAGTTAAACCATGCTGGCATAGCTAGATGACACAAACATGGTGCCAAATGACCCTCTGGAAGATTAGCAATATATCCACTTAAGTGGGAAATGAGAAAGTGCCTGATAGACCTCTTGTAATTGCATCATCTCTTCTCTCATTTGCAAGAAAAATTGGGGATGTTTATGGTAATTTTTTAGTTCTTGAATGGAGTAAAGAGTATTTATTTTCTAGCATATTATATTCAATCATCTTGCTCCTATGATGTTTAACTTCATAAAAATAAAATGCCTTCACTGTTCCTCTTCACATTAGGGAGATGAGATGTATCTTCAGAGTTTGATTTAATTTTCAGCATTAGAGGAAAAATAAGTGACTTTAGAATGTATCTACTCTTGCTGGATATCTGTATAGAACTACCACCATCAATTGAAACTATTGAGTGTTCCAAATATGAAGTCTTGCAAGGGCAGCCTGAGTTCTAACTTGAACTTCGATTATTTTTAACTCATGGCTGACTTTATGGGGTGTCTAAGTGTGTTATAATCTTAATAGCTAAATTAAAACTTTTATCTCTTCTCCATTCATTGATACAATTAAGATATTTGCGCACTACAGATGTATGAAATCCCAGTTTCCCCCTCGTGCTAACACAATCTTGTTTTGCACATATAAATGGCAAGCTGCCAATTTAGGAAGTAAATGAGCTGCAGTGCAAAAGAAAATAAGTAGATATGTCTGTATGTATTAACTACAAGTCAGAGTATTGTCTGGTGCAGCTGGAGTGAAAAACACGTAAAAAAATCCAATTACAACTCCAGTCTTTATTATTGTAAGTGAAAGCTTTTGTGAGCTAGAGTAAAAACAAGAAATAAGAAATTTGAATGTCTGAATGCATACATATTTGATGAACCTGCTAAAATAACATATATAGCCATAATAATCTTTGATTCATTCTTCTCTCTCTTTAAGAATGAGAGACTTTGCATAACTAAACTTTATGGGCTCTATAATCTCTGCATGACTGTGCTGGATTCTCTCATGACATAGTTGGCACCTTCTTGTGCCACACTAGTCAGCATAAGCTGCTTTTCTGTAATTCATAGCCCACTTCTGTAGAGGACCATTGCCATTTTTCATCTGCAAAAGCAACCATAGGAAGTAGTAGAACTTTCATAAACGGAAAAAATACGTTCTACTTTTAAAACTCAATAGAAAGCAGTGTTTCATCCTATAGCCTTGCCAATGCACTTTTTAGTAATGTGTACTGTCCCATAGGTTGAAGTGAATTTGTTTGCCTCAAGGGTCAAGTGGCACTTCTCAACAAAAATGTAAGATTTCATTTCATGTTTGACTCCTAATTCACAATAGTGGAGTCTTTGAACATCATCTTTTTGGTCAAGCTGGAAAATAGTAGTTCATGAAGGTAAGCTTCATGCTTATGGTTGTAACATTTTTAAAGAAAACCTCAGAAAAAAAATATTTAAGGATTAAAAGGAAATTTATAGTCAAAAACAGACTTGAAAATAGCTCATTCCCATTTATCAGCACATAGACTATTTTAGGAAGATCTCTTAATTCTTACTAAGTTTAACTGAAATCTGATGTAGGACAGAACTAGCCTTGAACTCAGAGTTTTGTGGGCTGGAAAAAGCAATAAATGGTAAACAACAATTAGTTTCTATTTGTGAGGGACTTCATATAAATTAGCAGTCCAGCATTCAGTAGTCATATTTATTCAACATATTGAATCATATTGCTTCACCTCATCTCATCTTCATGTAAGTCTAGATAAAAAAATCTCCAAGTTTAGTGTTTAATGTCATAGGCCAGAAGGACATCAAAGTGTCTTGGCATGAATAACAACCAAGACAGAACTAAACACAAAATTTGTCAGGAACTTTTGCAAGACATGCTGTGTCCAAGAGTTAAAAAAGAATTTTAAAAATGAAGGGGAAAAATGCTTGAGAGCATTAATACTTCAAACCATTCTGGTAATCTAGGTTCATGTTTGGCTTTTTTACGACATGGATTTTTAGGAGAAGTTTCTCTATGTGTTTTAGAGAAGAAGGATAGTTATAAAATTTTTTTAAAAAAAATTTTAAAAAATGTAATTGCACATTCAAGAGAAAAAATGCTATTAACAATCAAATAATGCATCAAAATGAATGTAGGTTTCATTCACTAAGAACTTGTGTTTGCAGAGGGAAATTTTGTTGAATAGTAGGATTCCAGTACCCAGGAAACAAGCTTTTCGTATCACTCCTCCTTCCTATATTAACTTTACTTGAGGAAATATTGTAAAAGTGTCCGTCAAAAAAAAAAAAATTTAAAAATCTGCTGTTGACTTATTAAACAAAACTCCATTCCTGTGTCATAAATGAAGGCTTCTAACTACACCTGCATCATGTATACAAGCTAATAAAGATGCGAACTTTCAAAAAAGATAAATTGCTAGCTACTTAGAAAAGAAACCAGAATTTGCTGTTTGTGAGAACAAAAAATCTCCGTTCAGGAAAAAAAGCAGTGAAAGAGAGACACCTATTCTCTCTCCCTAGATGCTTTAATATAAATACAAAAAATTCCCTTATTAAATTTTTAAGTTTTAATTTATAAAGTTATTTATATTTCGATTACCTGGGAGAAATAATGCCCCTGGAAAGAAGCAGCAGTTATAAGAACTTTTATGAGAACCTTTAAGAAGACAAACAAAAATCCAGTTTTATTATCACATAATCCCATCTCCTGACTTTTGAAAAAAATACAGGTAGTTTTTTTAAAGGACATTATAAATATCAATTTGATGAGTCTGATTTTAAACTTAACCAAGAAATAATAATAACAGCAGGTATTGCCTTACTTCCAAAAGAAGCCTCTGCTTCCAAAAGAAAAGATGTAGCTCCTTACTACACATTATTTCTTCCTCCTGATTGACAGTGCATGTCAGTACAAGTCTGGTTGAAATGGGTATTGCAAGAAACTTTGTTTTGTCTTTAAATTATTGTTGTATGTAAAACATACAGCATTATTTTTCTATAATAATAGTATTTGGAGCATTAACACTTCTCCCCTTTTTTGACACTACCACTGTCATGGCAGAGAGAGCACAGTGAGGACTGTGCATCACGTCTGCTTCTCAACCCCTTTCTAGGTTGAATGACAGAGAGAGATATTTCAGAGCATCAGGAACCTTCTTTCATCTGTGGCATCAGCCAACTCTTTCTGCTTGAATAAATGGAGCAATAGGTATCTGCTGTTTTACAAAAAAAATATTTTTAATATTGTGTAAATGTTAGCAGGTATCTTCTGCTTCATATTTTAAAAACAAGAAACCAAAAGTTTAATGATTTAAAACTGAATCTCTAAATTAAACATCTCTGAAAATGAACTCTCATATCCTATTGGCAATCTGTAATTTTTATCACCTGCTGCTTGCCTGGAACACTTTTCCTTTTGCACTGCTAAGTGGAAGCCTGGAAAGTTCCTGAACACAGCAGAGCAAGCTTTCCAAGAGCTGGCCAATATTTATCATAGTAAAAGTAAAATTTCAGGCAGGTGCTTTAAGTCATAACCCATTTGCATGCATGTACTTTCACACATTCACAGTATTTTCAACTATAATATCACTCCCTCATTTAAAAGGAGGATGAACAGTAAAACTGTCTTTAAACTGTGTGCCAAACTAGGTTACTGCTTAAAAGAAATGAGCAGAGTTTCCCAAGTTCTGTGAATTAAAATGATTTGTAAAACAGTTCCTATCCTAATGTGAAACACTATAAAAATCAACCCTTATAATGCTTAAATAATAATTTGGGTTATTATTGGAAATTTTAATATTTGGAGCTGTATGCAAATGCATTTCCCTTCACTTTTATTCTAGTAAGGTGTCTTGTACGGAGCCTACCACTATACCAGAAATAAGCCTGTCTCTACCTACAGTAAACTAGACAATCAAAAATATTTTAAAATGCTAGAGAAGGAATACATCAAGTCTGACAACAAACACACACAAATTAAAATATGCTCAAATTCATTAAAAATTCTAGAGGATAAAAAGAAATATTTTTATAAGGTGTACAGTCAGGGTGCCTACAATTACTTCAAACCTTGCAATTTTAATAGAGTGGGCTTTGGATAATACACTATAAAACTCATCCTTCCTCCTGTTGAAAAAAAGACACAAGATGATACTTCCAATACCACTCAAAATAAAGAGAAAATCTAGATAATAGCCTAGAATCTGCTAGTTATCAAGACAGTTGCACTTGGAAGCTATGTACCTATAGGGTTTAAGATAACAGAACTGCACCACCAATACTCAGTCCTATTAGGACTTTACTTTTTCATATTAACATCTTTTAGATTAAACTGAGTCCCTATCAGGAACCTCATATTACATTATTCTGCATTTTACTACTATTTTTAATCTCTCTGAAATGTATTTAATCAATCTGCATGTACCAGTGAACACGAGAGCAGTAATGAGTATCTCACAACTCAAAGAATTCAAACTGTCCACTTATGAATCACCTTTCTTTCTAAAAACACCCTAAACAGGAAAATTTTCTCTTAGTTGTGCAAAACATACATCAAAAGCTGAATAAAAAAATTAAGTTTGATATGAAAATTCTCTCTGGAATGTGTTATAGAAGATACTTAGATTGTTTCTTAGAAAGGTTGTATATTGTCGTCTTCTTAATTAGAGCAATTTCTAACCTTAGATCTATTACATGCAGAATAAAAATGCCTGATTTTTAAAGGTACCAAGCAAATGAAAAAGTCACACAACTTTTCCAGAGCTGTGTAATGTAACTTTTTTGTAATAAAGAAAAAGCACGTTATCCACAATAAACTTCCCTCAGGAATTAGCTAGTTATAACAGTTCTGAGCTAAGGAAAAAACTTAATACCTCATAACTACCCTGAAAGCATATCTTCAATTATTATCTTTTTTACTTTTTCCAGTAAAAGTAGTAATTTGAAGTGACATCAGAGGTAGTTATTTGTAGTAAAGACCCAAGCACTTGTGTCAAGTAGCACTATATTCCATGAGCTGTCTCATTTAATAGCTGGATACTGGTGTGTATGATGCAAGGTGACACAACTCAGTACTTAGCAGGGGAGGCAAATGCATTTAGAAAATAACAAAAGCCTCTTAGGAGCTATGGGAATACATAATTTCATTGAGTTGAATGGAAAAGGCCTATGCTTAAAGTTAGGCAAGTGTGCTCAGATCTCTTATTTAATCATTCAGCAATAAAAGAATATCTATCAGCATATATTTTAACCTGACAAGGTATTGTAAATACTGTGTCTTTGCTTTGGATACAGTCTGCTGCTCTCATAGCATTAGATACAGTCAATGGAAAAAAAAAAATAAAGTTATGGGATACACTGTTGGGATATCTTCTTTGAATTTACTGAATTCCTTCCAAAATGACTTATGGATGGGCTATTTAGTATTCATCACCATGCTCCTGTACAGCAATGGCTGTTAATCTTCCAAAACGTAGAGAAAAGGAAAAACATTAACTCTAAGAACAGGATTATTTTGGCCTGTATTGTCATTTTTAGTAGATGAGCTGTTGGGCTTTCTACAGAAAGGAAAATATAATTCTAGTAGTTAACTGTAAATTAAATAGCTAGAGTAGGGATTTACTGTCTAGTGTCTCTAAGAAGCAGTGAAACAAATTCACTTTTCTGCTCTTTTGAAGGTCAGCACTAAATGACATACAATCTGTGTTACAGGGGTGCATCAGAGAGTCTACATGCCAGATGATGAACACATAATTCAACAAGCTCAGATTTAGGTCCACCAAAGCATGGAGTTAAATGTGTTTTCTAGTGCTTCTAAATACTGCATTCAGTCATTGCTCTTCCCTAGGAAAACAACTCCCCCACTAACCACACACACAGAAACCTTTTCCTTTTCTTCCTCCTTCAACCTCTTCCCCCAGCGTAACCCAAAAAACCAGAAAAAGTCATAAGTAAAAAGGAAAGGATAGACTGAATTTTTGTCATTGCATTGAAGGGGTTACTGGATTGACCCTAACAGCTTCATGAGACAAATAGCACTTCTCTGGCTTTATATCAGTACAGACAAGATTTGGATCTAACTGTCCTTTTGTAATTTAACTGAATTGAGGAGGGTAGGGTTTCCATCTACATTTTGAAATAGCTTTGAAGGGAAAATGCAATCTTCAAAAAGAAAAAATTAAAAGCTCTTCCTCCGGTTTCCTTTCATTTCTTATCTTCCTAAAATACATATATACAGTTTGCTCCAGGAAATGTCTGAGATGCCTTCTGGTAGCTCTTAAATAAACATTAAAATCTCCTTTTGAGTTGAAAGAGTTTCATATAATGACAGAAGAATTCTTGGACTATAACAGAGATGTAAACAAAGGTCAGGAATCACTCTCAATAATTAAAATGCATTATCGTGGGTTTGGACTTTTAGTCTGCCCTCACATAGCTGAATTAAACTTGAGCAAAGCTCTAATACACTTCTACAGCAATCTTTGCTTGTACTCTAAAACCAGCAAACCTCAGCTACATTTCTCAGCTAGGAGCTAATGTTTCTAGGTACATGTTACTGTTGCAGTTTCATGTGCCAGTAAAACCCTATTTACTTACTTCCTGTTATTAATTATGGGAAACAGGATCTCTTCAAACTGTAGGAGAGGCTCTTTTAACTCCTGTCTAGACTTTTCAAGACAAAATATTGATGAGCCCTTTAATATTCATGCAGAGACACAAACTGAGAAAAAAAAGTTACCTCAAACAGCTTATCACACATGCACACACACAAAAAAATCCCTTAAATCACTCAAGCTCACATCCTTATTGTTAGCCACTGAAGTAAGGGGTTTTTTTCATAGTTGGACACTTTTTTCATCTGTCACACTGATTAATTAACAGCTCACAGTATGAGTCCTATGCTTAAATAGCCTACTGAAACAAAGAGGAGATATCAGTGTTAATATTCCATAAAAAAAGATGGGGGGGGGGGGGGGGAAGAAAAAGGTTTTCTATAGTATTAAGGGATCTGTCTGCACATAAATAATAATAATTTTAAAATTACCTCATTTCTGTTTGGTTGCTTTACCTAAGGAGATGAAAGCGAAAAGCCTTTGAAGGAGGATTGCAGAGCAGAATTAAGACAAAAGTTATATGAGACTTTAAATGTTTTAAATGAAGCTGCTGGTCAGAAACAACCAGGTCTTGAATACCACTGAAACAATTTTCATCACTTTTTAAAAAAAAGCCAGTTTGTTGACATGCAATAAATGAGTCTATAAGCACAGTACTGTTGCCTGTACAGATAGATGTGGGAAAGGCATGCAATCACATGAAACATAGTTGCTAGAACCTTAAACCTAAAGTTGTTTTGAACAGAAACATTTGTAGTTTTCCTCCCCTGACACACACACCTTTCCCAAACTGTTACAGTCCAGTAATTATTTCAAGAGTTTGACTTTCAATAGCTATGAACTCTCCCCCTTTTCTAAGCCCCTCTAGTACTGCTGAGTGGACAAAAATTACAGATGCAAAAAAACCTAACAAATGAGTGCAAGGCTCCTCCTCTCCAGTGCCTCGACAGTCGAAGCTCCTGCCAAAACATGCCTGAAAGCTACTGAGGAGACAAAGACACAAAGATACCATTTTCTCAGGGGAAACAGATTTCATGTAGAAACTACCAGGCAGAATAGCAGCCTGGCATGTGTGTCATTTCAAAAGCATAACAGGAATGAAGGTTTTGAGAAAAAGTGAAATGGTATTTTATTATTCAGTAAGCTCAACAAATGCTGTTTAATGCACGGCTCTTCCTGAACTGCGAAACACTGCAGGGGGTGAGAGGGGGAAAAAGATCCCATAAAGCTGGAAAAACATTTTTAGTCATGGAGGACCACCAATTCCACGCGGTGCAAGATAAGAGTTCACTGCTCTTGCTCTAAATCATCTCCTGATAATGCTGTAGCATACATGCAAGCAAAACAGAGTAAATCCAGCTTTTTCAGCTCAAATCTGCTTGAATGTGCTTACTGTTAAAAGATTTTTTTTTCCCCAGGGTGCCATTAATAAAGTTGCAATGAGTTTAAAACCTTGGCACTTAAGCATGTCCAAGTTTGCAAGTTTTTCATAGCAAGTTTACTACTTTTGGCTTCTTAGGCTGTCAGGACTGGCACTCATCTCTGAGCTGGAATGGGTCTGCATCTGAGCAGGGAGATCACCAGTGAGGCAAACACAGGCAAGCAGAGCAGAAGAAAAAGCAACATTACTTCGTTTTCAAACTAATCAGAAAGTTGAGGAAAAGTGCAACTCCCGGTGGAAAGGTTTGAGATGATTCAAGTTTCTCACTAATTTAAAAATAAAAAGAATAATTACAACAGCATATTAGATTAAAAACTGTAAATTATTTTAAGTGTGATTCCAGTTCATTAGGAGTCAGTGGCAAAAGCAGCTACTGTTAAAAATAACATGAACTACTACCAGAGCGCAAATCTCGGAAACAGAGGTGTAAAATGGAGGCTTAATCATAAGCAAGGTTTTAAAAATGCTTTTAGCTCTGATAATTACTGTTCATCAACATGTAGCATTTTTACAAACTCGCTGATTATAACAGACTTTTTTTTCATTTCATGTGAGGCTGCTTCTACATATCTAGGGGCAGAGCCACCCAAATTCAGTCAGTCTTCCATCAGAAACACAAATACAGAACAAGCAGAACAGAGAATGAAAATAATTCAAATGTGATTGATACCCTGAATTGACAGGTTTGTGACTGAGGATAAAAAACAGCTGCTGAGAGCTTTCTGTTCACCTTTTCCACTCTCCCTTCAACCTAAGGAACCTCCCCTACCCACCCAGACCATGAGGATGTTGCAGAGTTCTCTGAACCCATGTGCTGCATTACAGCCCTTGCTCTTCCCTTCTGACTGCACCTGAAGACTGTGCTGGTGATAAACTTATGAAAGAAAGGGCTGGTAATCCTTTGACTAATTAGTAAAACTACTTCAGGGTATTAATACAGATCATTATACAGGGATTGGGATACTCAAGAAAAATATATCAAAACTCAAAGACTGTGTTAAGAAAAAAACCCTGTTCTCCGTATTACAAATGAGGTGGAGGACAGGGAGCACAAAAACAAACCTTGAACATTACACATTTAGTTGCAAGACTACATTTATTTTTCATTAAATGTACTTTTCTTTAGCTTTCTTCACACCCCTTTGGCTGATCCCACTATCCTCCCACTTCATAAGTCCAAGAATTTCTAAGTCTTCATAGCCAGACACCATCTAAATGCTGTCTGTTCTTGTATATGAATTTTACCATCTAAGCATCACTGGGCCCCTCCTCATCTCATGTTACTGCTATTAAAAAATCTTCTCATTTATTCTGACAAAATGCCAGTCTCCTTGTGCATAGCTATTCCCATTTGGTCTTCATTCTCAACAAGACTAAGTCACCGTCAGGGTTTTGTTTCATTAGCACAAAGGGATGTTGGCTTGCTACAGTGATGTGAAAAAAGTCTGCATCTACCAGCTTGGTGCTCTGACACTTTTTTTTTTTCCCTTTAAATTCTCAAAGTGTATCTCAACCTCCTTTTGTACTTCACCCATGGAAAGCAGAACTGCTGCACTTTAACAAACAGATCAAGAGTGATTTGATTGCCTGATTTTCAATTTCCAGAAATACTGCAAGAGAAAGAGTCTTAGTTCGGGGGTCAAATTCTGGAAGGATTGCTAAGAATAGAGCTATAATTAAAAAAAAAAAATAAAAAAAATGCTGCAGGCATTGACTAGGGGAGGCATACAGAGCTGTGAATGAAGTAAGAAACAAGATTTATAAACTAATATTACAAAGGAATCTTTTGAGAAAAAACTCAATGCATACCAGATTATAGAAACACTACAGCAGTTGAAAAATATTATCACTTGATTTCACCTATATAGCAGCCTGTTCCTTACCTGTTCCCTTTAAGCTGTTCCTATTCCTATTTGAATGCTTTTAAGGATTACACGAAGATCAAATCCAGAATTATTTCCACCTATGAAAGCTGTTAAAGTTAAAATTAAATCTCATGTCTTTGTCTAATGCCTGTTGTTGTAACAGAGTTCATTTTAATGACTACATATCCAGGCAATACATGCCACAGGGTTTGAATAGGAAGGAGACTTGTGTTTTAGTTGGCACTGATACAGCATAGGTCTTTAACATTAAAATTATTAGCATTAATAGGCATTATGTAATAAGAGCATTGAGCTTTATTCCCTGAGGGGTGGTGTTTTGTTTTTTTTTTCACAACCTATAAAACAGACAAGTAACAAATGTAAGATTTTTCAACGATATTTGAAGCATTTGAACTTGCATCTTCCTCCATTAATCATAAAGAAGGTGCAGCTGAACAAGATGGATCCAAAATTCTCAAAATGTCTTCCATGAAACTGCATGGACATCAATACTACAGATCAGTCTTTTTAAGCATTTTCTGTGTAATTACAATATTCTGCAGACCGCAAGATCTTAAAAAAGTAATCGTTAGACCTTTCGGAATAATGGATTTGAAAAGTTTTCTTTTTAGATCAAATATACCATATCTACTTGATACTGAACTCATTCAGATGAGTCCAATTTAATAACGTGGATTTAACAAGGAACTCAAATATTTGTTACTCAAGCACTGGCATTTTCAATACTGAATGCCAAGAATTCAAAAAGCTTTGGGAACCCACTGGACATCAGGGACAGGGATAATCATTTATGTGGCTCCTCAGGAGCCTTTGAACATTGCAGGCTAATGATGGAATGATTTCCAGAGCTACTGAAAATATTCAGCATTTTTTTCAGATTTGATCAGGATTGGTGTATAGTACCAATAAATATCAAGCACTACAAAGACCTGCAGTTAGTCATTTAAATTAGGATTATTTTTCTTTAAGATAGAAAACTTTTTTTTTAAATTATACTATGGAAAAAGGCAGATGGACACTGAGTATGTTTTGAGTGTCTCTGAGTTTTCAGAGAAGGACCTTATCAACACTTATCTGTGAAAAGTAAAACTAGAGCTTATTTTCTGGGAAATTTGTGTGTTGTATGTCTGATTAATCTCACAAGAACAAACTAGAAAAGCATGAAACAGATTACTTATTTGTAATATAGGTATTATAGACCTATTTACTTACGATGTTTAAACTACTAAAAATCTAAAACTTATTTACAGTATTGTGTCTCAGTTTAATATTCTGTACAATTTCAATTCACTCAGATCTAACTTGAAGCCCAACATCATTTACCTGAGAATCCAAAGAAAATAATTAGTACAAAAGCACTCAAGACCTTTATAGGGATGCTAGAGATTTTTCATTGGGTAACGTCAAGACCAATTACCAACAGATCTATTTAGTGTATCCAAAGCTATCAAGTAAAATCTTTTATTTCATTGTCTTCTAGACAAATCACCACAGAGCTACAGACCAGCAAGTGAAGTGAACTGAGGACAATTTGACTGTCATTTGTGTCGATTCCCCAGAAGTCGATGAAACGTTATCGGGTCTCCAAGGTACATCACAGAGATTAGTTGGTTGTGCCATACAATTAGTAAATGATTTAAACAAGCTGTTTCTTTGATTATGATACTTGTAGCAGTGAGAGCTATTATCTTCTATGGAAGAGTGTACCTTCCTAAATTAGGCTGTTCATTAACACTTCATTAACAATGTGTCACCCCAGCCAAATGATCAGGCAGCACAGTGGTCTCAGGGACAAGGAAGAGATCAGTATGAAACTCCACCTGCCTCATTTGGGAAAATTGAGTAAGTACAGCTGAACCACAGCTTGCAGAGAAATATTTGAATGCTAGCTTTCATCTCAGCCTTTTTGTGTAATTTTTTTTTTTTTTTTTTTTTTTTCCAAACCCCATAAGCCTTCTACAGAGCAATCAATGGAACACTGTAGAGACTGCATTAAATAGACAAGTTTTAAATGGCTGAAAGGTTTGAGGTTTGGTGTTTTTTTTTCCTTTTCATAAGGAGAGAACCCTAGGTAAATGACACCTTCTAATACAGCACATAAAAATCTTAACTACGGAAATCATTATTCTAGGCACTGTGACATTTTATATTCACAGCAGGATGTTTTTCATATCATCACGAGTTTCCAAAGTTGTTTAGTGTTTCTGTATATGCAAAACATATTAGAGAGTGCCCCAGAAGATCTGCTAATTAAAAAAGCCTACTCACGTGGTCAGACTAGAACTTGAGGACTGTAGGATGAAATGAAGGTTTGAAAACTATAATTTCTCTTTCTGTGGTAGCAGTAGAGGCAGCTGTTATAGGCTGGGCAAATTAAGGATGTGACTGACTAAGCCAGCAGTCTGGAAATAAGACATTGCAAAAACATAACAGCAAGTCATCTGCACCCCAGTTTTAAAAAGCCAAAAGAGCTGACCATTTATATTTCTCTCTCTCTCTCTCTCTCTCTCTTTCTCTCTCTTCCTGTTATTCTTATCTGTCACGTATATCCTCCATCTGGTACCCTTCCAGCCCTTGGCTCACCAGTTCTAATTTCCCACCCCCGTCTTGGGGAGTTCTTAGTAATTCCCAGGACTGTGAACAAGTGTTCCATAGTGGGAGCTGTCAGCAAATAAGAAAGGACACTTCTAAAAGAAGAGGGGGTGAAATAACAGAGTTGAAGTTCTACTGACTTTTTCTGCAGATGAGCATTGTTCATCGTATATGTGAAAAGAATTTTCCCATACTGAACAATATTTACTATTCCTTGAGAGCAGTTTCATCTACCTAGTAAAATCAGCATCTACATAAGTTGTCTGATTGAAAGACAGACTAATTGACACCACATTTTCCAGCTATATTTTTTGTTTTATAAATTACTATTTTAAGAAAAATCTTTTTTTCAGCTTCTACTCTGTTTACCCTGATTTTTTTTTTAAATAAGTTGAAGAAATCATTATGATATGAACTAATGAGGGTCTGTAATGCTTTCTGTATCAGAGAGTGAAAAAGAATCCAGGAATTATTGCAAATATAAGTTACTTTTAAAACATCAAAACCACTCAAAAACAATAGTCTTTTCTTGACAGCAGGTATGGGCTTTCTGATAGAAATAGAAGAAACATTTGTTGCCTCTTTTAAACAGCTTTTAGGTCAGTGCTGTCAACCTAGAATTTGTCTCAATTTATATTAGCCTACACCTGTGCAGTATTTTTGATCTCTGTGTATACATCACAAATGAATATCACCCAATCTATTTCCCCTATATTTATTTGTACTCAGATCAAACCCATCATTTTAAATTTGTGGTAAATACATATTTTTTAGGTGCTGCCATTTCGGTGCTACTCTAATGAGGGAAATGCAAATCACTGCATGTGATTTGAGGCACACTCAAGAGCTTTGCAAACAATTATTCATTAAATTTCAGAAATTATTCACATGATAAATTTTAACAGACACAAAACTGATGTAGCCATATTAAGTATCTCTTTTCTTTTTTAAAGAAATTTTAAGTAGCATAGAGTATTTCTTTGATGCCTTTTCTGGAAACAAATCAACTGTCATTTTACATTTTCATACAAGCCCAAGAATGAGAGAACAGCAAAGGGCTTCTAAAGGTTAAAAACCATGCTAAGTACAGGCTCCCTTTCCTTCTTCTCCCCCCAGGTTCTTTACATCTCCTCCCACGCAGTTTCTCTGCTTCATAAGCTTAAGCCAGATCCCAGTTCTTTCAAGTCTAGCAGTTAGCTGATATTTACCTTTAGTTTATGGTTTCCAATCCATCTTAGGAAGGAAAAGAGTTAGAAAATTATTTTTAGAGTGAAATTTAAATCTTTATATCTCTAATTCCCACTAAACTGGAGGAGCCTGCAGGTTTTTTGGTGGGGTATAAGGAAGAGACAAAAAGACAGTGCTGTGCACCAAGGAATCCTTGCTTTACTTTTACTATTTGTTATTCTGGAAAATACCTCATTGCAACTCTTGACCAGCAGTGCTGATTTTCTTGCTTATTTCCTTTTTAATCTCAATCTCTAAAAAATGCTGTGTAGAGCACTGATGATATTTCTGACCTGACAAACCTGGTGGCATTATTTAACAACTGCCATAATAAGAAAAAAGTCCTGCACGTATACCCCTGATACAGTGATTTGATTGTAGAGATCGGAGGAAAGAAAATCTAGGACACACCACAGAAAACACTTTTCCAGAGCAAGGAGAACATTAAAGCCAGCTGAAATCCATGCAAAGTGACATATGAAGTCGTGCAAACAACTGTGTAGTGCATTCATGTGAAAGATTGCCACTGTAGTTTATCACTCCCCCTCCAGACAGCCCTAACATCCAACTTAGTTCCCAAATAAGCACATAGATACACATCTGTTTAAGGTTTATCCTTCTGAAATATATCTGGAAAAGAAACTCAATTATTAAATTTTAATGTATGGAATTCTTACATAAAAACACATATATAAAACAGTAGTGTTACTGGACACTATTTCAACAGTGGAACACATTTCTAAAAATAACAGTATAAGAGCTATTTCATAATAATAATAAATATAATTAGAGATTTTTCTCCTTTAGGGCAAGTTCACATATGAAGGAATTAAATAAAAGAGATGATCTGATAAACAAAATACCACACCCCACAGTTGGGAAGTCAAAAAAGCCATACCTGTAGGTAAGAGCCTACTAGAACCCTCAGTCCAACTAAGCTAGGAAGTCATTCAGTTGATAATACTATGTTTATTTCATGGACTTTTACAGAGTAGAAGTCCAGGGTGTGTAGCCGTATATCTGATTATATTTACTCACAAAGAGCTTTAAAAAAAACATCATTAACAGGATTGCTGGACATATGAAAAGGAACTTGGAAAGTGCAACTATTGGATGGCTCCAAACTTTATCTGATTTCTTTAGGAGCCCCAGAAGAAAACCATCACAGACAGCTCAGTACAGAGTGTCAGAAAATACCTTACTGTTTTTTGTTTAGGTCAAGATGTTTGAAGATATCCATGACTGAATATGATTTCATTTTCCTGAATCAGGGCTTCCATAAGTGAACCTCATGGAGGCAGTTATAAAAAAACATAGCCTACAATATCTACAGGAATTTAGCAGTGCAGCTGTTGGCCACACATGCTTTAAACAGGCAGGACTAAAAAAATGTAACAATAAGTAAAAGAAAATCCAAAAAAGAACTTGAATGAAGGAATTTCACATAAATTACTGGAATATAATGTAGAAATAACCTTTTCTCCAGGTCAGCAAGCTGAAAGCATTAAGCTTGGTTTGCAGCAATCCACACAATAGATCTTGAACATTACTTCCTCGCATTGTGTATTGCATTTATGGGGTACTAGATTTTTCTAAACAGTATCCAAAGCATACTTTCAAGTCCAGCCAACAAATATCTGAATGTCACAGCAGCCTTTGAAGAGAAAGTTCCTGTGCTGTGAGTTTTTGAAGACAAGCTGAAATATTTCAAAGAGATCAAATATGTCCCAATGCTGTCTCCTCTTGTTCCCTTGAATTAAAAAAATCCAGATTATCAGGAAAGCAGAATCTAATTGAAAATGATCTTTTCAAAACAAAGAAGAAAATCACTAATCTTTAAAGAAAGTGGAGACTCATCTGGAGATGGTCAACAATAGCTGTTTTTGCAATGTAATTATTAAGAAGTACACCCAAAACACACATTTAAATAATGAACATTAAGTACTAAAAATGAGGTGCATCCTATGGAAGCACAATTCAACCACCTTTCTTTCCTTGCTGGTAGAATTGTTAAAAAAAATCAGACATCTGTTTTCAGGTACATTTAAAAAAATCTTTAACATCTTAGCACACATGCTAAACTTTTTAACAGAAGCTTTTTAAATTTCAGTTAGAATTTCTGCTTCAAAAGAGATGCTGTAACAGTTGACAATAAAACTAAGCCAAGACTTTGCATGTTATCATATGAATGAAAAAGGAATCAGATATATCAAATAGATTATATTGTATTCTTCCATAAAGAGTCATTTTGACTTCGTGAACAGGATTTTTTCCTTACATTTTTGTACCTCTTTCGTTTGTAATTTTAAAACCTGCCATCACATTCCCAAAAAGAATTCTAGTGCTCACTATGCATAAAACAAAATATTAAGTACATATACAAGTGCACAGACAGCAAGATGCTTGTTTGCAAGATTCAGTGGAATAAATGCAAAAATTTTCTATTGCTCCAAACAGAGTTCTTCTTTCCATAGGGTGATTGTTCTCTCACTTCATTGCTAAGGGAAAACTCTCCATCAAGATTATATTTTTTTTTCCTCTTAGACAACATAAACAATGGATCTCTGCGTTACTGTTAAGACTCATTAGGAAAGGATATCTTTCTCAGAGAGATAAGAAGAGATTTTGAAATTTTTTATTCAGTGTTAGATTAAAGAGAGGTGAATCTAAATTATTTGAATTTTACTTTGAGGAAAGGAAGTCGCAGCAAAAGAAAGAGGAGAAAAACTAGGCAGTGTGATCACTTTCCAGATAGATAGTAGTCTGATCGTTAGGATTTTCACACAGTGTATCTGAAACCAAGGTTTCTAGGCCCTTCTCCAACAACAACAGAGCTCTGACATTCCAGAGGCACACCAAAAACACCAGGCTGTCCACCATTCTGGGGTAGCAAAGGGTCTTTTTATTTCTCCTCATGCAAAAGGCCTTCCCAGAAAAATGTTCACTGCAAAACATATTTCTTCAAAACATCCTGCATCTTTCACACAGGGAAAAAATATTAGATTAAATTTTCAACCAGATGTATTTTTGTACACATCTTTAAATGAAGAAAAAATTTCTAACAGAATGAGAAAAAAAAAACAACCCAAAACCCCACATTCTTTCTGTAAAGTTCCAGTATGCGTTTAATCATATTACAAGTTTAATGTGTTGCATTAATTTGTTAAATTAACACAATTGGACTTTTAGAACAACAGAGGAGACTGTGATCCAACAAAAGCATGTTATAAAACACTGATGTTCAAAACAGACCAAGTATGTTCTTGTGCTTGAACCCTAACAAGGGTTTTTTTCCTTAAGACAGTTTAGTGTTCTGTGCTGATTCCTGTACTTCTTAAAGTGGTAGCTTATTAGTTCTACTGCTTTTTTAAGAGTATAAATCTGGTCTTATTCCTATGAATAGCAGTTTTCTAAGGACATTAGTTGTATTAGTTGTGATAGGATTGCTTTCTCTTAAGTTTGCGTTTTAAAGAAGACCACAAGCCTCAGAAGATCATTGTGGAAGAAACATTCTCCATTCTGTGTCGATATCACACAAAGCACAGATCAGTTTGGTGTTTTTCCTACTCTGAAGGAATATCAGGTCAGGTCATGGAAGCTAACTTAGCAATTGAATTATTATTTTTTTTCCAGTATTCCCTCTTTAAGAATTACTTAAATTTTAAGATTCCGGAAAGATGGCTGCCACTGGGCAAGGTGCCACATAAGGTGCAGCTGCTCCATCACTCTATGGGGAAAGAAAGTTGCTGGTTATGGGGACCCCCACACTTTTGCTTTCTCACAGAGACAAGCCCATTACAATTGATGCAGTATGCAGAAAACAGACAAGAGGACTAATTGAGCTTAGAAGCTACAAAGTTGCAGCTTTATTTAGGAAATGCCTCCAGGGTTGCTTGAGAAGCCCACACCACAAAGCAAAGTGAATGTTCAATTCTACATGCCCAGAAGGGAGAAAATATCCTTTTCTCTACACTCTTAAGACCATGTTAGCCCCTCCAGTCTTTCTCCAGTTAAGTAGTATTCTAGGAATCATCATCTATATTTCTTACCCTGAAGGAAGATCTGTATACTACTGATAGTTACTATAATCTTCATTACAAATTTCTATTACAGCAATACATCAGAATCATCATCTGAAATCAAGGACCCATTATGCTGCATCTTGTAAAAAGAAGAAAAAAAAAGAGGCCATTTTCAGGCTAAACAGATAAGAAAAATAGGAGTGGCCACACAGGCTTCTGGAACAGAAAGGAAATTCATGTTTAGCCTTCCTCTTCTGTCCCAGTGGAAGTTGTAGCTACTGCCCGAGAAATTTTCTGCCATAGATCAGTTGCTCATTAGGGCATTTAAAATCAATTTAATGACATCTAGTAATGATTTAAGATGAGAGAACCCACAGCTAGAACAACCAATGTTTAAAGGAATAATTATGTGTGGAACACAGGATCAGTCCCCATCCAGTTAAGAAAACGTTCAAGAAATTTGAACACATGCACATAACCATGCTAGACCATGTTCTGAAACAATGCCAAAAAGATGGAAACAACCATAACTGAGGTTGTTGTCTCATTCTTGGTTTTTACTGATCCAACCTCTTATTAAGCTTCTAGTGTCCCATGAAACAGCTGGAGAAACACCAGAACTGAAGATTCAGCAACACTTCCACAGATGGGTTTTAATTCTTCCCCTCTCTATATACTCCTTGACCATGATGAGAGAAGCAAATATCATGGTCATGGTGAAGGCCCTGGAGAGCCAGTCCTATGATGAGCAGCTGAGGGCACTGGGATCTTTTTCATTTGGAGAAAAGGAGGCTGAGTGGTGACCTTATTTCTTTCTATAGCTACCTGAAAGGAGGTTGTAACAAGGTGGGGGGGTCAGTCTCTTTTCCCAAGTAACAAGTGATAGGATGAGGCAACAGCTTCAAGTTGTGCCAAGGAAGTTTTATTTTTATTTTGGACATCAGGGAAAAATTCTTCACCAAAGGGTTATCAAGACTTGGAACAGGTTGCCAAGGGAAATGGTTGAATCATCATCCCTGGAGGTTATTTAAAAGGCATACAGATATGGTGCTCTGGGGAATGGTTTATTAGGGGACATGGCAGTGACAGGTTTATGGTTGAACTCTATGATCTTAAAGGTCTTTTCCAAACTAAATGATTCTATGAATAACAGGTTCAAATCACTGGCTATGTTACCTTACATTGTGGCTTTAGATACTAGCTAATTGTCCCCTTAAACAAGATCTGAAATGCCTTTATTATATCCTAAAATCTAAGTGCCTCTTGCACTCAAGCAATATGAATGCAATTCATAATACAGATTCCTTCATAACATACACTCTCTACACCACTACAGCCACAGTGGAAGTATTTCAACAGATACACTGTCAGCCAAATCATATCTTTGCTGTCCAACAATCACAGCCCTATTCTGTACAGCACAACAGGAACAGCTGGAATTCCACTCTCCTGAGGGCAGCTGGGACTGCACTGCTGCATCAGGAAGCGAGCTGTGCACTCCTCAGAGTTTTAATTGTTACCAAATATACTCTGGCCTTTTAATAGAAGAAATTACTGAAGGAATTATTTGTGTACAAAGCACAAGAAATTACTTCTTAATTAACATTAGGAACTAGTTTTCTAAGTGAATAATATACTTGCATGACTACAAGAAGTTGTGCACATTCACTCTATATTTAAAATCTAGTTGAGCATGAAGAAGAGTTCCCTTTAATTTTATAAATTATTTATTAAGTAGAAAAACAGCCTAAGACTGATTTTACCAAACCTGCCACTAAGATGACTTTTTTTTCCACTATCTAGTGTTCTGATTTCATTTGAAAAACAGTTTGGGAAGATGCTAGCCATTACATCTCTCAAGTTGTGCTTTGTTTTCATGTTGTTCCTCACAAAGACTTTGTGGCAAAAAGTGCAAGAAAAATTACTAGTTTCTCTTCAAACTCTGTTGAATGACAGGAAAGTAACTGCTTTCAGGTTTGATCCGTATCAGGTAAATGAAAATAGGTGAAATTAACATCTTTCCATAATAGCTGTCATCCCCTCTACTTTTTTTCAATATTCACACACATGCACACCTTTACACATTTTTCTCTTCCATGCAGGTGAATCACAGGACTGCGGTTCACTATTATGTCTCATTTGGGTTCTTAGATTCCCAGAGGACTGTGAGGACTAGATACTACTCAAATATTATTTGCCTATTCTGTATGAAGTACATGCACACTATCCTACCAGCTCCAAATACTCTTCACCGAATTGTTAGTTAATTCTTGAGCTTTTTGCCCTCTTTATATTTATTTTTTCATTGCTTCCAGAAACTCTTTAATTTTTCTGCTGACTATGGTGTTACAATAGTTTTCAGAGTACAGAAAATTTCTAATTTCAAAGTTTCTAATTTCAATATTAGATTATCAGTAATATCAGTATTTCTAATTTCAAAGTTTCTTCCATCCTTAAAAATCATCTGGTACTTATGACCAGCCCCTCTGAGCATCATGGACATGTAAATGAGGGAAGGTGATGCAAATACACTGCAACTTTTTCTAGCATTTCCTCTGACTTTCCTGTTAGAATATGTTGCAATTTGGACCTGAAGATTATGCCTGTTAACTTTAAAACACTGGGCCTTTCTTTCAAAGTCTGTGACCCTTCACAGGTATAAGAAAATTAGTTTGTGAGCAGCTGCTACAATATCCCTAAGCTCTTCCTGACTCTTACCAGTCTTACAAAGAGTTCCACAATCTAAATCGTTTCCAGAATAGGTGATTAAGCTCCAGGTAAATTTTTTGTTTCTGTGGGTGTCAAGAATTAGGGGAAAGAATTCCAAACCTTCCAGGCCAGGCTTTTGTGACAAGGGTGTTAAGAAAGAATTTAATTTGCAAAATTCATAAGCAAAATATAAGATTTCTGAAAGCGGTTAGTCCCCAACAACACTTTTCAGTAACTGACATAGGTAAATTCTTTGCTTATGGTAGAGGTATTTCCTGTGATTTTTATCTTGAATGAAGGGACATAAGAAAGAACTAAAAGTTTACCCAAAATTCACACTCATAGGTTACACACCTGTGTAAATAGTACATGACAAATCATAACCTACATGCACAGACACATGCAAAAGTCTGTTTGCAAAACACAGAATTCAGAAAGTTGAGCAAAAAAATTCAGAGGCCTCTAGTTATTTGAAATACTCTGTTTTTTTTTTTAATTGTGGGTACATAATAGGTTGCTTTAATCATTGTGACTAGCCATAGCTAGAAAGTACAGCCACACAAAGCTGAGGGATTTCATAGTAATGACTCCTTTGAGATAGCAAGAAAAAAAAATAAAATTACAGTTGGCACTGAAAATACAAGCAAATCTCTTTTCTGGTTCCATAATTTTTTTTTTGCATTATCAAGCAGAAAGACAAACTGTAATGAACATGAGATATCAGTACATTGGCAGGGCAGTGAATAAACTTGAAACAAAAATAGGAAGGCAAAATAAAGAGAAGCCAGGTTATCTCACTACTTCTATCCCAAGACCCAGAATTTTGATATTTTATTCATGATACTTCCCAATAATAATAAGAAAGAGTGTATATCTTGTAGAGATCTCTCTCTACAAGAGAGAGATCAGAAATGGTGCAGTGCCCCAACATACTCTAAGTTTCTGTTACATTTGCTGGTACAAGCTGAGAAAACTTAACCTTCCAAAATCCAGGCATAATTTCTAGTCAAAATTCTTGGACCGCCTGAGAGAGGCTTTATTTAGAGACACTAAACACTTTTTAAAAGAACCCCGTTTCCCCAGTGCCAAAACTAGAAAGTTCTGATTTTAGTAGCCATGCACAGTGGTTTAAGTGAATTCTATCTTCACTCAAAAGGAAAAACACAGACAGCAGCCAGTTTACCTTTTTGCATTTTATTGACTGTTCTGAGGAAGATTCCTCCCCAGTCCAAAGAAGTCATAAAGTTTCTTTTTGCTCATTCTAGTACTAGATTTTGGAAGAACATGAGTTGTTATATAAATGCACGGGATCAGTAGCAACTAATTTTGATAATGAGAGATTTGAAAGCACTGCTTCAAAGATACATTTCTAGATATATTATAAAGATAATTCCCAATAAATAACTTCTGCTAGGATCCAAACTTTCTAAATTAATACAGTGACTTTATTTTTCTTCATTTCTCTTTACCTTCAGTATAAAGTAGATCCATGTCATATTTTCTAGTGGAGAAATATGCACCAAACTTTAGGTATGATTTGTTTCTAAGTGAGAAAAGAAAGGTATACATATATGCACACATTTACCACACTTAGAACATGAGGATTTTACTGCACAGATAGCTTTTCTGAAATCCTCTACCTATCCCTTTAATAACTATTACTATGAAGTTTTGACTTATCCGTGGAACCTAAGCTTGATTTAAACTTTGTTGTCATTGCATGAATATTTTTTAAGAGTCCATCCAGTTAGCCAGAATTGGAAACAGCTAGCATGTATGTGGTGTAGTACAAGACTAAGATACAACAAACCAGCTAAAACAAACAGAAGAAATAAACCAAACCAAACAAACAAGCAAAAAAGATTTCTTAAAGACCAGGAACTGTTTTTGGAAATGTTTGCTCTAATTTGGCAAACAATTAGAGCATATATTTAACTGAAGATGCATTGGCTTCCGTGAGGTTATGAAAACGTGTGCTTAAATACTTACATTCAATAAGCAAAACAAGATCAGTTAGTGTAAAATGGGGCTAAAAAAGAGAGGGGGGGAAAAAACCAAACCAAAACAAAACCAAAAAACCAGAAGAGCAAGAGAAAGGACAACAAGCTTAAGACTGAGAACATTACAGCAGCCTTAACAAATGAGATATTATAGCTGGGCTGCAGTCACAGGACTGTGTGTAACTCTGTAACAGTGAAACACCAACAGCTTCTGGTGAAATTAGTTCTGTGTGCTACTGCAGTAAAAGTATAAAGAAGCATATTCAAAAGCCAACGAGCACAAAGAAAACACAGTCATGACTATTCACAATAGTGAATTCTGCACTGAATGTGTGAACGGGACATGAGTTAGGCAAAAAAACAAGCAGCCACCCTTTGCCTGGGGTCTTTGTAGCCAACCAAGCAACTTAAAAAGAAAATGTCTGTGTGCGTTAGGAGGAAGGGAAGAAATAAAACACCACAAAAACTGCTTTCCTTGTGGAAGAATGGTAACTTTGGACAACATTTGGGACCACAAGTTCAAAGGGTTATTTTATCTGCATTGTAAATACAGACCCAGAGGTTTTACAGTATTCCTGTCTCCATGATACTGTTTTTTGTGCTGTTAATGGCATTTAAATTATAGACCTGCTGCAGCCACGTAGCTGCCAACGTAGTCAAAACACCACATCACCCGATGAGACATTGTATTATAATGTCAGTGTGTCTGTTTTAACTTGTCTTTCATATACTGCACTTCTCAATCACTCTCTTTCTCTGCCAAAAAATAGATACAAGAGACAAGTCTATCTTTAGACTCCACTGAAATTTCTCACTTGGATGGCTGCAATACTTCATTTGTCACGCAGACAGAACTTCTGTTTACACCAGCGAAATTTTTAGAGGTGCAAATAGTAGAGACAGATAAAAAGCATTCAAGGAGAACTTATAATGAAAATTTGTTTCTGGCTAGGGAGTCAGAAATAGTGTCCTTTAAACAAACTGACTTCTAAACTAGATCAGGTGGAATTTTTTATTTTTTTTTTTTTGGTTTTTTTTCTATTTTTTCATTATTAGGTTGTGTTTTTTCCCTCTTCGAGTAAAATATGTGTTGAAACATTGCTTCCCAGAAGCAGGTATTTATTGACCTGTATATATCAACAATTATTCACAATAGCAAATATTGATTAAATAACAAAGTACACTTTGACAGCATCTTGAGAAAATACATTCAAATTTCTAAGCAACTGTGTGAGAAAATCTGAGATTTCTTTTTCTAAGTTATTCTAATAAAGAATCTTAACTAGTCATATGGACCCACTAACAAAGATAGGTAAAAGGATAGGTACTGAACCCAGACTTTTGGCCTACATTTAAAACTTCTTTTCAACTCAAAAACCCGAAGAAAGTTGTTTCAAGGTCACAATACTATGTTTTGAGGAAGTCTGCTCCTATAAGTTAGTCTTCTGTTTACAGCCCTCAAACAGCCAGCTCCTCTTAAGGTGAAATTATTTATGTACCTAAGGAAGAATTTTCATTCTTTCATATTTTCTGAAATGTAAATTATGCAGAGTTCATCAATCTGAACTCTCAGCGCCTCAGGTTAGTGCTTCAAAATACACTAAGAAAAAAATAATTTGCATTATTAAACTTCTGTCGGTTCTCTTTTTTCTTTATTGACTTACTAAAAGTTAGTTTCTTTTAAATTAATGTCATTCACCAGAATGTCTTCAAAGGCTTTGCAGAAGTTGGTGCAGTCATCCTGGACTGGATTCAATCCAAATCCTGATGGTTTGTCCTGACAATTTGATCTGCAAATCCTCCTTGAATTGCAGTAATTAGCCTTTCATAGAATCATAGAATTTTCAGGGTTGAAAGGGACCTTTAAGATCACCTAGTTCCAACCCCCTGCCATGGGAAGGAACACCTCCCACTAGATCAGGTTGCTCAGAGCCCTGTCCAACCTGGCCTGGGACTTCCACCACCTCTCTGGGCAACCTATTCCAGTGTCTCACCACCCTCACAGGGACTTCCAAACATCTAATCTAAATCTATCCTCCTCTAGTTTGAACCCATTCCCCTGACATCCTAAAAATCCATCATCAGCTTTCTTCTAGTCCCCCTTCAGATACTGGAAGGCTACAATGAAGTCTTCATGGAGCCTTCTCCTCTGCAGACTGAATAACCCCAACTCTCTCAGGCTCTCTTCATAGGAGAGGTGGTCCAGCCCTCTGATCATCCTCACAGCCCATCTTCTGGACATGCTCCAGCACATCCATGTCCTTCCTGTAACAGGGGCTCCAGAACTGGATGCAGTACTCCAGGGGGGTGTTTCAGGAGAGCAGGGGAGAGGGAGAGAATCACCTCCCTTGACCTGCTGGCCACATTTCTGCTTTCCTAAATACAACTCTAAAAGTCAGCATAAATTAAAATCTAAAAGTCAGCATAAAAATTCCCACTTCACTGAGAAGAGTATCAGTAATATTAGGCCTTTTTGAAAACCTACTGTGAAGATACACTGTTTAGCTCAAAGCTACCCCTAGGACAGAGACCACTGTTTGTAAGTGAACATGACAAACCCTCAAAATAATCTATTAAAAATTACTAGGTCTGATTACTTAAGAACTAGAGATCTTCTGCATAGTTTCCTTCTTTTAGTTGGTTCAATAACAATTTTGATCTCTCGTAACAATGCTAAGTATTCTCTTCAGACATGTTTCAAAAGACATGGTATTACATGGAAGATTTAAATCATGCTTGACTTCTAGTTGTCTGTATCTTCTCTTTCTGGGATAAAAGAAAAGAGCTTACTGGGGAAACAGTGGAAAACCTTCCCCTCTCTGTCCCTGCTCTGAACTGGGAAATCAAGTCCATTCTTAAATTTGCTGATATGTCCCTGTTGACCTTATCACTAGAAATCCACAGATTATTATTACAGATCAGGGAAAGAACACAAAAAAAAACCTGCAAAATGCTCTGTACCCTCTGTATGCCTTACAAATCACATTTCAAGTTGGATTAGGTATTTCCATGCTTGTCAGGGATATTAATGACTAAATACATTCCATTTTATACCTTGTTATATACTTATATTCACATCTTCCTCCTTTTTAAGTATGAGATAGATACAATTTGTTATTCAATTTAGGATGTATCAAAATGAAAACAGTATACTATTTCTCCAGTGCATGAATTCTTCAATACTTGCATAGGAAGACACAAAATGCTTAAGTCAGTACATTTCCAAGCAGTTATTTATGGAATGTGTATGGAAAAAAGCCTTTACAAAAACACACAATGCATATATTTTGGTTTGCTTCTGAACTGGATAGAAAGTTTCTGGTCCAGAAGGTCTAACAAACAAAGAATATTTGATGTTGAAAAATCCTTTTATGCTTGTGTCTCAAAGATCCTCCTTTATTCAGACATGCTTACATTTAGTTATGTTCACAGTGATCTAAGTTTTAATTTCCTTATAGAATATCTGTATGTGTTAATTTGCTTTAATTATTTTGGACCTATTTGTTTATTTTCTCTAAATTAATTCCTCATCTTCTTCCATTTTTCAACTTGCATGCAAGGGCAGCACAACTGTCTGTCTAAGTTGTATATTCAATAATGCAGCTATATGTATTTAATAATTTCCTTGCATAGTCAAGTAGCAATGACCATTATTCAGAGAACTGTGATGTGATTGGAAAGGACAATGAAAAAGAAAATATGTCCACTGCTTGTGGCCACCCAACATAGGGCTATAGAGAGATTTGTAGCAGGGCTACAATACCTATGATTTTTAAACTCTGTAACAGGTTTAATAATATGAAAATAATAAAAATTAGAATAAAATTTAAGCTGCCACAGTAGAGTTTCCATGGCAGTTTAATTTGCCATAGATATTCTGTAGAGTAAACATGAATTAACAAATTGTGTTTTGCTGAGCTCATCCAAAGACCTCTTTTTAAGCTTCCAAATTTGACAAAAAGATTTTATTATGTACACAGGTAAAACATTACCAATTTTCATTACTAAATACCCACATTTGATTTGAAAGAAATCTAGAGAGCCATACTTCAGGAGGAAGTAAAGCAAAACCCAACCTCAAGCCCAAAAAGACTTCCCAAACCCACAGAAACATCTATGCCTGCCTTCTGCTCCTGAATAATTGCCTCTGTAGGCTGATTTTGGACAAGCTTTCTGATTTATTATCTTTCTTTTCAAACATAAGAAAACCAGGAAATTATATGAATGCATTATGATAAAAAAAGTCAAACCTAAGGAGAATCACATCTCAATAACAATTTTAACACGAAATTACATAAAGAGTGCGCTGCTATCTTCAGTTTATAATTACCAGCTTGTCATAAAGCACAGAAACATAACTCCTTGAGATGCAATCCACATTGCTCCAGTTCACAACAGAATAGCTCCTAAGGCTAAGTTTTTTCCCTTTCCCCCCTTCTTACAGTTCATTTTTGGAACATATTTGTGTTTTATCTTTGGAGTCCAGATAGAAGCAAGCTTATGTTGCCAGCTAGTATTCCCCCATAAACTCTTTTTTCCCCGTGAATAGAAATGTAGGACAGTGCTGTAATAGAAGAATCAGAGAAAGCCAAGGGAAGAAGTACATAACCAGAAACAGTAGCTCTACCAGACCTGTATTAGGCAGCATGCATCTTATTCATATCAGCTCTTCAACTGCACCTCATCATAAGCTATTACACATAGTACCACTCACAAGAATAAGAATGTTTTCCATGTTTCTGCATTCTCAGTCTCATTTTATATAAGCAACATTTGTTCTTCATTGTGTCAGATTAACAAATGAAAAATCAAATGAAAGTCAGCAAGATTCAGATTGCAGCACATTTTTACTATTAGTATTCCCAAGTATCCCCGAAGGCATCTGGAGAGGAGTAACTAGATTATTTTCAATTATCTGATCTTCTGAACAATAAACAAAAAATATGAACACTGAGATTCACTAATAAAGCAGTTTAACAACAGTCAAGCAGGTGAACATGGATAAGAGAGACCAAAACACCAGTTAGCTCCTTTCAAAATCAATTAAAAAGGAAAACCCCTTCTTGGGAAATCCCCATCAAAAAAAGGAAAATCCCCCTTTCCAAGACAGACTCTATTTGTTATACTCAGAATAGAAAAAATTCTATGGCACTTTTTAAGGTTCAACAAAAAACTGCACAGCACTCTTTATTGTTCATCTTTGCAGGCTTAAGGGTCCCATACATTAACGATGCACCATAACATTATAAAAATAAGGGTAAATTTTAGTTTTTAAGAAACTACCCAGGAAACATTATTTTGACTTCAAAAAAAGCCTTGTAAGAGATAATGTGACTTCTTTTTCTCATCTGGGCTATCCAGCTACTTGCAGGCAGAGTAATAAATAGAAATAAATTCTGCAGTTTGGTACACACAAACACTACTTTCTTTTATCTTCTCAGATTTACTTTCAGTCTGGCTTGGCTAAAAGGTAAGTTGCATTTCTAAAAATCCTTCTCAGACTCTCAAATTTGTACACTGACATTTTCATCTATCAAATTCAAATGAATTCTGTGTTCATACATTAAATGCCTAGAAATAGCAGCTGAAGCTAAACCCTTTGATAATGGAAAAAATTACTTTATGGCTCTGACTTACCTGCTAAACCTCATCCTGAAAAACTGTCCAGCTGAAGAAGTGCATCCTGCATAGATTTCTTGGCTGCGTCATGTCACACATCAAGCAGGAGCTGTCACTTCAGCAGAAGGAGCAATATCAATTCAGGCCTAAGAAGAAAGCAAAACATCCAGCAAAGAATATATTAGCCTCTTATAAGGACAAGAAGAACCCTCAGTTATTATATTTCTAATGGGAGGGAGTAGGAGGAGAGGAGGAAAAGCTCCCAAAGTATCAACAAAAGGACTGAAGTTACAGAAATAATGTTAGTTATTTTTGAAGTATCTATGCATAAAATATTAATAGATATTCATATTTAGGCTGCTATGTATATTGCTTAAAGAACTAGGCACATAAAAGGATCCTAGCTTCAGTATTACGCTGATTTTAATTTTAATATTAAACCATTTTAATTTTCTCTGTACAGACATCATCTGGGTAGTGAAAGCTGGGAGCAGCTGAACTGCTTTAGAGGTACTCTGCTGGTAGGTCATTTGTTCATGTGCAGCTTAATGTTAATATTTATACTTGATTGGCAGCAAAACACTTTTTTTAAAATAGAAGCATTTCTAAATTCACTAAACCTTGGCAATTGAAGAACAAATGAGAAACACCACAGTAGCTGGGGCATTTCATGTCATATGATACCAAAAGGAAAGAAAGCAGTATATTGGTATCATTTGAGACCAGAGACCATTCTACCTCCTTAGCCATGCAGCATGGCAAGACATTTGCTACATAACAGCAACTTCAGATGGCAGTTTTAAATCCTGCCACCTTTTCACTGAAGAACAGAAGATCAGACTTCTACAGATTCTGAAACTTAGACAGGGAGTAGAGCCAGCAGCAATATTTAGCACAGAGTGACTGATTTCTGGCATCATCCAACTTCTCTGCATCAGAAATCTGGCAGCCTGGTAGGAGCTTTTCAGAGACACTGACTGAATAGTTGATACTAGTGCTACACAAAGGCTCAAAACAGCACAAGAAAGACTGAAAAAGAATAGGTCCTAAGCTCCAAGACTACTTTTTTTTTTTTTTTTTTTTTTTTTAATGAAGGTAGTGGGGGAAAAAAATCCTGGGCAGAATGCCAAAACCAAGAGAAGGCAAACCCTGTTCATTGCTCAGTTTCTGACTGTACATTTCTGACAAACACCTATAATATATATCAAACATGTTAGCTGCAAAGTCAATACAAGAAAGACCATTAATTCTTAATTTTAATGAGACGTCATAATCTGCAATGTACAGATTATTTTTTTTTTTTGACCAATAAAACAATCCCTATTTCCAGTCAAAATTGTAAGACTTGAATGAGTCTTTGTAATTATAAATGTGGTAAATTTACACTCATTCACTATGCTTAAGAATTGTGAATTGATGAAACTCCACCACCACCAGTTCTGTGGTGGAAACTTGCTGACCAAGTGAGAATAGCAGCCACCTTTTGTTGCAGAAAGTCAAAATGGAATCAGTTGAGAAGTATAAATGTTGGCTGCATGCGCACTGTAAAATTTTGCAGTTTTTGATATTTACTCACAGGCATAAAGACATGATTAGAGACTAACACTCTGCAAAACCAGAAAGGAAGACAAATAAGGTTGTTTTATGCCCTCAGAAGAGGAGGAAAGAGTTGGGAAAGAAAAAAAACAAACTTACTGGACTATACCAGGCAAGCAGGCAAATGCTTGCCAGTTCAGAAACTTTTTTTTATTTTATACAGTGAAACTTTCTTTCCATTTGTCAGAAATCATGTGGAATGTGCTTTAGGAGCTAATCCCTTCACATTTGGTTTATTCAGCATATGCCAAACCAAAACAAGGCTTCTCAAATGCATGACCAACCCAACCCACGTCCTCACATGGATGCACAGCTACCAAAATATGAAACCAGCAAAGTTTATACACAGGAAAGGATAGAATATAGTGACATGTTTTTTCCTTCAATCTGCTGAAAGTGAAGTCTGTCTGCCTTTCCATGAGTATTTTGGCTTCACATACTCAGCGATTAGGGACACATTTGCTCAGTAAAGAGGTCTGGAATTATTCTGTTGATTCATTCATTATGAATCTGTATGTTTTGTGATATCATCCAATAACTAAAGTGTAAATGCAAGGGAGAAATAGTTGCCTAATTGTCTTAAGTGTATTTTGAAGGTTTTCCTTTAAAGAAAAGTCCTACATTCTCTTGTCCCTGGATATTTAAGTTTTCTACACTACACGTTTTCCACTTCTTTTGATTATACAGGACTATGAAGACCATATGCAGTGGAACATATATGGACAGTTGATATCTGAACACTAGCAAGTCAATATTTGATGTGTCACATATATAAGTGGGAAGGAATTTCAATATTTAGATATAAGTCTCAAATGAAGCCAATCTGAACTGCAGGCAGAAGTCCAAAGAGAAGTTTGAAACTACCCTCAAAGTCAGCACCTGTTATTTGAAGATATATTAAACTCCTTGAACAGTTACAGGGCAAAATGGAAGAATGAGTAAAACAAAATTAGGTAATAGGAGCAAATCGGAGAACACGTTCATAAAGAGAAAGGAAAATTGAGACATCTGCCCACAGCCTATAACCTGGATGGTTATTAAATGGTTTTATATTCAGTTATATGTTATTTAGTTGTAATTACAATAAAATGTGAGTGTTTACATAGTTTGGATGAGCCAGAGGTCCTACAACGAAAGAATTGTATGCTATTGAATAGCATTCATATGAATGACACACAGCATTGAATTTCAGACATTTCTGTGATTTTCATGCACTCAGCTAGCACTTCATAATGATGCACAAAAAGCACTGGCATTTTTAACAGAAAATCCACTCTCACAGGAAAGATCTTTTTAAATGTGTTTCAGGGTAATCATATTGTTTTAAAAAGCCTGGCAGGTAATTTTCTAGAAAGTAGTGAAGAACTTTCACTAAGCCCTTCTCCCTTCCTTTTTCCTACTGAGGTCTAATGCACAGCTATGCTGGAGAGTGACTTGCCTGCGTGTAAGCACACGTGCACACTCACAAACTCTTGGCTGCCTACTTGTTTGTGCCAATTGTTGTAGTGGAAGTATGCCCAATCAGAAATTGCCCCATAGCTCAAGAAAAATGTTTTGAATATGTTATGGCATTGCTCATGTCCTCTTTAGAAGGAAGCTCTGCTGTTTTCTTTTACAATATTGGATTTCCAGGCATGCACATGTGCAAGCATTCCCTCCAAAAAACAAAACAAAACAAAAAAAAAATCAGATGTGATTTTCCTCTCTCCTTTATTCTTATGTGCCAATAAAATAACTTGCAAACTTATCAAAAATAAATAAATCTTGAGAATAAGTAGTGTAAAGACAAGAACAGAAAAGAGGAAGAAAGTCCTAGAAGTAGTATAGAAATGGGGTTGTGCTATCCTTATTTTTGATATACAGGAGTTTGGCATGACTATAGTAGCCGTTTCTTTTTGCACTGTAATTCCCAGTGTTTCTGTACTGCCATATCTCAGATACACATACTGAAGATTTAATTTTCTAATCTTGCAAATATAGGTAGAGATGAAAAAGAGGAGAGCAAGAACTACCAGAAAATTTCCCCTCCCCTTTGCCTTCACATTACTGGATCATAGTTCTTCAAATACTTGAAGAATTCACTGCCTCTGCAATAAAGGAAACTGGTATAAAAGGCCATGACTGATTTGTATGTGAGTAAGTTATTTTTTTATTTTACAGTTCAAATACATATGTGAAATATATTTACCAAAGAGCAGGGGTGAAAATGCAGTTCCAGAGGAAAAAAAAGTGACTAGGATCTGTGACTATTACTGTCTTGTTCAATGGATTTTATGTTAGAAAACAATCAGATCTCAAAACTTTTTATTTCTATTTCCTTCTGACTTTTTTCCCTAGGAGAGATGGTCAAGTTAAGTATTTTAGGGGCTATTTATTCTTCATCACTTCACTGTGTCTTATATTATATTAGCAGTGCTATGGAGAACATATGACAAGGACACTGAGCTCTTAAGCAAAATAGTCAGACTAGACCCTCGACATTTTGTAACATGAAAAAGAAGTTATAGAGATATGAACTGGTTAAATCTTTTCTTTGGTCATATTATAAACTTCCTTCCATCCTATTCACTAATATATTTCTTCCTTCGTGTCATTTTCTGTCTCCCTCAGCATTAAGGGATAGTATTTGGGATCTATCAATGGATGAGGGTCAGCCATCAGATTCATGGGACGTGCAAGAAGAGAACATATTTAACCCAAGTTGACATGCAGTCCTCTATTCAGACAGCTACACTGCCTCCTAGTTATCAGGTTGAATTGAGAACAAAAGTTACATTAAAAGACAGCAGGATCATTATTTCTCCCTTCTGCCCACCTCCTCAAGTGCCTGAGGTCATTTTCCACAACAAAAATGAAAGACCTTCTTGGATGTGTTTTTTGTGCTAAACAGCAGTGGTTAGTTTCTTGCAACTAATTAGTTATTCAAGTGAAAGTATAATGATCCTCCAACATGATTGAAAGTGCTTCAACTGAGTTTCCTGCTAACAGCATACTTCTGGAAAAGTTGCAATAAATCAGCAGGGTTATGGAAATCTTTAAACAAAACAAGTCTACAACAGGAACCCATTAAAGATATAGGCATGTAATATTTATGTTCCTAGCTGACGTGTGCTTTTAACCTAGCACTTTCAGCTACAGCTTTTTAGCACCTGGGTCACATACACTAAGAATGAAATTCACCCTATCTGCTAAAAGCCAGCACAATGTCTCTGCATTAGGTGTCCAGAGTATAGAGTTACCACAGGACTTAAGTGATGGAGCCTTCCCACCGAATGGAATTTCATCCACCTTTTTCTGAAGAAAAATACAAACAGAACCCCTTTAAACAGCATGGGAATTTGAATCAAACTCTGATTGCCCTTAGCAAGAAAATCAGTAGGTACCTAAACAAGAAAAGTTTTAAAAATCCAAGCAAGTACTGATGAAGAAACAAACCTCTCAGAACAGTCAATATTACCTGCAGTTGTTCAGATTGTAACTTGTTGATTAAGAGTTGTTACTGAGATGTTAATAGGGGATGCATGGAACTGGTTGGCCAGAGAAGTTGTGGGTGCCCTTTCCCTGCAAGTGTTCAAGGGCAGGTAGGATGGGGCTCAGAGCAACCTAGTGAAGATGTTCCTGACCATGCCAGGAAGGGTGGCATTAGACCATCTTTTTGGTTCTTGGAACTAAACCCATGTTTTTTTTAGAAAAGGTGCTGACTGTATAAGATGCTGACCATTAAAGCTATTAATTCATTTCAGGTTAGGTGTTCAAATGTATTTGGTACTGTAGAAAAACTACAGACCCGGTTGTATAGAAACATATTTTATGTTTGAGCCTCCTGGATGTTACAGATGTACAAGTCTGATCCCCTTGAAATCTCCAAGAGGAAGATGCATCTCATTTTATTTCAGCACATTAAACTGTGTCTGCATGTGTGTTTTCATGTATTTTTTAAAAAAACTTCAGCATACATGAAGCAAAGTGAATGGTTTAACAATGGCCACTTTTTCTGTGCACGCTTCCCCTCATCCCATTCACTCCTTTACTTCATTGCTAATCTTATAGTCAGATTTCCCAATACTTTTAAAAGACAGAACTTAGATTCACAAACCATTTACAGTCAAGATCCCAAACAATATTTCCTGGCCTGCACTGCAGCACATGACTGAAAGAAACTTCTGTAGAGCTGACAGCGAGAAACTTCAAGAAGAGGTGCAGAAAGTGCAGTTTCCTGGGACTCTGAGAGGTGGAAGGAAGTAATAAGGTTTTAATAAATTAGCAGGAGAAGGCATCTGAAGGACAGGGAAAATGAGACCAATCACTCCCCCTCTCCTCCATAAAATCTTTGCTTTCACCAGAGATTTTTGGGCCAATGACCACTTTCAACTTGCACTTTCTGTTGGGAAGTAAATTAGGAGTCCAGCTTAATTTTGTCAATAGAAAGTTTAAAGTGGTCACTGAAGCACAAAGAGCTTTTCAAAGTGCAGCTGAGCTCAACTGGGACAAGGAAGAGGATATTGAGAGAGCCACAAAAATAAAGGTAGATTACAGTTGCACCATTTTTCAACAATAAAGATAAGGCTTTTGTAAGACTTCCTGCAATCTTGTATCTCGTTGTGGGCTATCTTCTTTAGAACATACATTACTTAAATATACCCTTGCCAGGGCAGAAAACAAGTAGTTTGCCTGTGTTGTTCTTTATTAAAAGAACAAAACAGGAAAAGAGTAAATTAACCAGGCTTTTGCTCGAGTGCATGGGATTATGCTTTGCATTTGTGCTGTAAATCATTGGATCCAGTACAAGTAACTGTACTGCAATGAAGTTTACTATGCTAAATATTTAAACCAGTCCTTCAAAGTCTGAGCTTATTCTGTGTTCAGAGTTTTGTAAGGTTGAGTCAATAGTATATTTGATTTGTATGGCTGTTCCTTGATTCAAAAAAAAAAAAAAAAAATCCAAAACTTGTTTGCATCATTAAAGATGCTTAAAAGCTTAGCTCAAGACACAAAAACAAACAAAAAAACCCCCAAAACCAAAAAACAAAACAAAACACAACCCACACAGTAAAAAACAAATGTTTATAATTGTTTCTGTTTCTTATTGAAAATAAGAATAAATCAAAAGGCATAAGCATGTTTTGCCAGCTCTTGAACCAAAACTGTTTTTTTTTTTAAGGTGGAGCATTGACTGGCATAAAAAGATTTCTAGAAATTCCCTCTTTTCCCTGGAGATAGTGTTGAGCCTTTCTACTACCCCAGACTGTACATTGCAAGATAGGCATGTCTTGTGTGTCCTAAGCAGGAGTCTGTATTTATCACAGCTTACACATCTTGTGATGGAGAGTCAAAACAAAGCATACCAGGTAATTCCACCTGTGAAAACTTCCTCATCTGAACAATACCTTCAGCTCTAAGACAGTTAAAACAGCTGTTAGGCAAGTGTCTCTCAACAGTTTTCTTAATTTGTAGTCCCGATATCTTCAGAATAAGATTTCACCCATATTTGCACCCAAACAAACACCCATGGAGTGTTTGGCATACTTATAAATTGAATTTGTGATCTAACTTTTGCAAACTATGAAGATACTTTAGGAACAAAGATGAAGCATAATCTCTCATGACTTTCAAATTACACACAAAATATGAAGAGTATGTTAGCAACAAATAGATTGTCATGCAAATATTTCACAAAGGAAAAATGCAAGAATGCCAAAATACAATTACAGCAAAGGAAATAATGCAAACAGGCAGTGATTTACCATCCTTATACACTTTCAGAATCACAGTTCCAACTGAATGCTGCCAGCCTTTAGTTAGCATCCAGTACTGTATAATAAACACAGTGTTTTTAAAAAGCGTGTTTTTTCATATCCATATGCTACTGAGAAAGCTCCTGATCTGGAAGCAGACAGAAGTCAGAAAGGTGCCTTTATTCCAGCAAAGATGTGACTTCCCCTCAAAGGGCCTGGGGCAGTGTGTCTCCTATGCTAACAGCTTGAGTTGTGTGCAATAGCCCTATATTGTTTATACAGCACTTCACATGTTCAAAGCACTACGAGATATCAGTCATCACTACACTTTTATGAGGCTGTAAGTATTACCCACTAAACATTAGGGTTCAAATGACTCGCTCTTGATCAAAAGAAACTTTGTGCAGTAGGACAATAATTGTTTGAATTTGGTAATTCTTGCAGTCCATACCTATGGAAACTCTTTTTAGAGGGGGATGGGATGTTAAAGGGGTTTGCTACTGCACTGCTCTGGCAGCGAGCTACAGGCACATGAAGAATCCCTAATCACTTTTTATGGTGACTTCTAAGAAAGAATTTTGAAAATAAAAAACCCCCAAACTAAAAGCTCTCAAACATTGTATCTCATATAGCCACTGTGAAGAACCTAAAAGTCAAAATACAAACTGTATTGAAATGCTCCATAAATCCTAAAACAAAGATCCCCGTTCATTCTGAAGCAGCTTGGTATGTTTGGCATTGTTGTTTTTTTTAAGTATTAGTAGGCAAATTAAAAATAATTATCCCATTTTCTGCAGGTAAAGAACTACAATCTATTGTCTAATATTTGTCTATAGTATGTCAACTTTTGGAAATACAGAATATTTTTACTCTCTGTTTTTATACACACATTAATTTTATGAAAATTCAGTTGCTTCTGTGGACATATTTTACAAGTCTAGTCTCAATACAGCAAGTCTCCATACCCATAAAATAAATACAAAGACAAAGGGGTCGTTGAAAAACAGCCAGTGAATCCACAGTCTTGGCACATATGACAACCAAATGAATGCTTGACATAAACACTACTTGGGATGTAGAAGTTTTCACAGGTGGAATTACCTGAAGATTATTCTCTTATAGCTGAAAGTAGGTTACATGAAATCACTAGCACTAAGATTGAAGACAGAATAAGAAAAATCTTATCCACGGCCTTTCCATCCATAGCATACAATATTGTCTTTCCCACATCTTACATTTTGACTTGTATGCCGTCTGGTTTCCCACACCTACCATATGTTTTCTGAGTGCAGTTTCACAGTTATTTGCCTTAGAATCTTGCCTGCAGAATCACATGGGAAAAAGATCATACTACTAAGACAAAAATGCAGACCGCTATACACAGTCCAGATTCATCAAACAAGAAAAGGATGCCTGTTCAAGACTATCACAGGAAGGGGGAGGGTAAGAAATACCCTTCAAAGGCAGCAATGAGTACAGAGAATTACTAACAGAACCTGTTGTGTTTTAGCAAAGTTGATCGTGTTGCTCTTAACATTCACCCCCTCTATCCTACAATTTCCATTTGATGTTTTTTTAGGTACAGACTACACAGAACTCTAAACCAGACTGTGTTTGCATTTTCTACTGTTTTGACTTACATTGCCTGAGAACTTAAAATTACTGAAATATTTGCTGAAATATTAAAGCATAATAGTCAGTAGGTGAGCATTACTTCATGGATATTAATGTAAAAAACAGTAAAAAGCAGTTGCCATACTTCATTCACTGATCTAAAGAACAGATGTTTGCATATGATTTATAGACACTGAAGTATGTGCATGTCTTCCATAAATAGTAATGTGTTCCAGTAACAAAGAGTGAACAATTGTCATCCAAAAGGCTGGGAAACTGCAGGCAGTATTTAGAATTTATTCACCAGTTTCTTGGCTTTAAATAAGAAACAAGGCTTATAGGTCAAGTGCTACAATTCTATATGTTGGAAAAGGTCTTACAATTTCAATAAGGACTAGCAACATGAAGTAATAGATTGCAGAATCAGGCTCAATAAGTCAGATATAAAAGTCTGATTAGAAGATAGCAACTCTGATTTGTTAAATAGGAGCAATAATTTACATCAATTGAGGTACAGTAAGTTTAAAGCAGTAAGCAAAAGCCAATACTGCCTTGGTTATTTTCACATTAAATTTTGGAATTATCTTCAGTATTTTGTTAAATTTTGATAATTAATCGGGAGAAAATTAAAAAAACCAAACTCCACAGTTTTGAACTCTACAATTAAATTATTTCTGGAAAAGCTATCAAATATTTGATTGAACTAATATCATTGCTGCTCCTCATATTTATTCTGTTTGTAAATTAGCTCTGCTAATCAACCCACCTCGTCCTGTGTTGTAGACATGTAATATTATCTGTTGGGTTTAATTTCAAGATCTTAGTCAATTTTTGGACACCAGACTTACTAAAAGAAAAACTTAGTCAAAGGCTACAAACACATGAACCAGAATACTTGGAGATGTCCTGGTTTCTGGGCCAGTAGAACCCTGATAGGACTCAATGAGCTGCAGAATGCTCTTAGATGGCTGTGCTTGACAAACAAGTTTTTTTCAGTATAAAAAAAAATCTTGTGATTATTATTGCATCTTGGAAAGGCTATTCTGATGTGCCAAGATGTGGCGGCGGCGGCGGCGGCGCCCCCCCCCCCCGTTATTTCACAAGCAAGAACCAGGATGATTCTGCGTAACTTTAGATTTTTTTTATACCACAATGTACAAAAAGCAGCCTTGTAGAATGCAGAATTTCAAGAAGGCAATCACAATTTTCTCTCCTGTCTCACACTGGCATGCACTAGTTCTTCAAGATGTTATGGAGCTGCTCCTTTTCTCCAGAGCTGTCTGTATTCCAATAAATGGTGAAACACTCCTTAAAACACTTTTTTTCCAGCAGCGGTTTACAAAGATGATTCCAGTGACTGAAGGCTACACAAAAACATTGTGATTGTCTAGTTGGATTTCTTGAAAATCTTTGGACTTGTAATTACTGGATTGGTAATTAGGAGCTAATACTCTATTCCAACACACTGCAGAAACAACTGTAGCTGGTGTTTGTAGAATACAGCAGGAGTTTTGGATTACAATGAAATTTATTAGATTCTGATCTTTTTTTTTTTTTTTTTAACCACAGAAGAAATTAACACTTTTCATTCTGTCAGAAAAAGGACTTCCTCTGCACAGAGGTTTTACTTTCAACATATAACCCAAAGTCATCCAAGACCAAACTGAATCTCCAATAACTACAGAAAGCTGGATTTAATTCCTTTGATCGAAGCACAGCAGTGTAAATATTTAGTGAGACTTTGTATTACTGATAATTTATTGCAGGTAAACCATCAATAATACATGATAATTTGTCATTTAAGAAAGGGTCAATAAAATTGATGAACACTACAAAAATAAGAACTATAAGAACAGCTAACTGATCATTCTACTTCACTTTTTTTTCCAGATGAGCATCCAGGTGCCAGCTGGTGTAAACGCAGATGCCACTGACGTCAATGGAGCTGTGTCAGTTTACACGAGCTGACAAGCTGATCCTAAGTGTTTTAGGGCCATTTTTAGACACTGCCACTGGAATTCACTTTTGCAACATCCATAGGTTGCATTTCTTCCTGTCCCCAAGTATACATCTGGAGGCCTGTTGGCAGAGTGTGAGAGAAGGCAAGTAGGAGGTGGAAGTAGCCAACAACTGTATCCATGAGAACTTTGCAAGATGAGTATTAACACTATTGTTCTGTTGTCTTCCTTTTAGCCAGATGAATATTTTCCTTCAATGTCTTAGCTCCACCTTCCAGCAAGAAGGCAATGCCAGCAAAAAAAAAAAATTGAATGCATAAAATTGACCATAAAAATATGTTAACATACTATTTTAATCAGTGTACAGTCTCCCTGTTTTAATGCATCATGAGGGAAATCACCTAAAATAAGAAACACTCCCAAACCTGAGATCTGTGTATTTACCTATTTGTTCCTAGGCAGTCTCACTGCTGTACAAGCAGTAAGACTGTTAAAACTACAAACAAATCTGAAGTAGCCTGCAAGCCAGAGCTATCTGACACCTTCATTTATATTTCATTTATATGGGGGAAGAAGAAGGAAGAAAGGGAGAGTTGGGGCAGTAAGCTGGGCACAGTAGTACTTCACAACTCAGTCATCATTTCTAAGTAGGGAGAAGGAGCTTTGATTGTTTTACATAAAGCAGCTGTTAAACATGAACATCCTGTATAGCAGTTGCCAGTATTAGCCAATACAAAGAACAAAATGGAAAGCTAAATAATTAGAATCTAAGATGCATTTCAGATGGCATTGAAGTAATTGTTTGTTTGTGCAGAACACCATCGAGATCTTCAATTTAGGTCATGTCATCAAGAGGAGGAAGAGGGCTGAAGACTGAGGATGAGATGCTCTACTTCACACAGTTGCCCTCTGGAAGGACTGGCAAATGCAGTCACTTAAATTAAGCACAGGTCATCAGACAAGATATCTAATCTATTCCTAAGACAGGCAGCTCTAGCAGTCCAAATCCCTATGGCCTTTACAGCAACACAATGAACTGTTTCCTCATGTACCTCTGTCAATTCATGTTAGGTTCCAATTTTTTTTAAAGCAGTATTTCATGTATGCCATCAGCCTATTGCTCATAGCAAGGAAAATGCTTTGGTTTATTTATGACCTAGTAACCTTAAATAAAAAAAAAAAAACCCCATACATCCAACCTGAATGTTCACATAAGCCTGCAGATCTGAAATAAAATTTAAAATAAAGCTGGCATTTGCAACAACTAGCTAAGCCTGTCAGGGGATTTAAAAAAATATGAAAACCAGATGAGAGAAGATGAAAGCATTTTTACCCTGCATAACCTGCACACATCAGGAATCAGGGCTGGAGCTCAGAAATGCTTTTTTGTACTTACAAGTTTCAGCCCATTTCAACATAGGCTTGGTAACCAAGGAAATACCAAGGTTTTTTCCATTGGGGTGTGGGGAGGGAATAATAACAACCTGTAAAAGTAATTCCTTTTAAGATGCAATCCACCAAACCACAAGCTCTACATAGCTCCTCTCCTCCACCTCACTGCCAGGTATCAGCCAGGCAATACCCCATATTGAAATACAAAGTGACAAATGGAAGCAGAGAAAAACAGCATAGGAATAAGTATTGAGAGAAATTGCATACAGAAAAAAAAAAAAAAAAAAAAAAAAAAAAAAAAAAAAAAAAAAGAAAGAAAAAAGAAAAAAAAAAAGGTTATAATGGGGAAGATTTTCATGTTATATATTGAGCAATCCTAAAACATGAAGTCTATGAATTTGGCTAGAATAATGCTGAACACAGGCACAAAAGGCTACTGAGTGGGGAGACATTCTCTCATCACTCATGCTGGTGTAAGGAACTCCTGTTGTAATATCCCTGGAATTAAACTGTGGAAATGCCAGTACAAATAAAATGGGGAGGTGGGGAAGGGTTGTGTGTGGAAATCAGACTTCAGAGGTAAAGTATTGGCAGCAAATACGTTCCCCCCACCCGCCCCAAAAAAAAGCAAACAAAAAAATGGTATCAGAAACAAGAAAACAAAAAAGTGTTGACTGCCATGTTTACTAGAATTCAGAATATTCATAGTCAATGGCCTTCCTAAACGAAGAAAATCTAATATATCATAAAAATGAAAATTAGTTGATTCTATTCTTGTCTAGTTCTCTAATAAGTTATATTAATGACTATCCTTTAGATGTATTTAATAGATAATTTAAATATTTCATATTATTTTTTAAAAAAAAAAATGTATTAAATACATATAATGCATTAATATGTATTTAATACATAATTTCAGGCAGTTAAATGATGTAATAAATACCTCTACATGCAGAGCAATTAGTTGAAAGAAACAGCCAGAAAAAAAGTCCTTGTGATAGTGTTTGTTTACAAAATAGATTCAGGCAGCACACTTACAACCTGCAGTTTTTTGATGCTGTTTCCCTTTACACAAGTAGTAACCAAATTTACCAAATTTAACCAAAAAACCCTCAACATTTATAAAGATTAAATACATGGATGAGAAAGAATGTAAAACGTCTTTTACCAAAAGACAAGGTAAACAAACAAACTCTGAACCACAAGCCAGCCTTCTGTAGGAAAACTCTGCCTACGGACAACACGGTTTTCATGGTTAACCTTCTGATCCAGCCTCTAAAACCTCCCCCTTACAAAACAAGAATTGCAACCCTACATGTTTGGGGTTTATAATTTTTTTTTATTATTATTTCTATTAAGACTAAGGACAATTAAGTTTAAAAGTTCAGAAGATTGGAAAAAAAAGTTGTGCTGCTGAGGGAAATTTTAAGAATAAGCACTTTACTCTTTGATGATCAAGCTCTGAACATGGACAGCATGTTGCCACCTAAAAAACAAATGAAAATAAATCTAGGTCATCAAGTCTTTATATCCATTCACCTTTTTTTCCTCATGAAAACTATCATAGCAGATTCTCCATGAATGACAATTTGTAAGGAAAAAGGGCCTTTTGTCTAAGACATTTATTGACAAATTAAGTCTTCTGAAGAGAAAATAGGTCCATCAATCCTAAAAACGTTTAGATGCAACTCCTGAACTGTCGGGAGAGGAAAATTTTACTCAATGGGTGATATATAATTGACAAAACTGATTCATAAAACTTAGTCAGGTCTGTTCATTTACTAGATCTCGTGTCTTGGTTTGCTTTGCAGTTCAGTTTCATCAAATAACAGATAACATTAATCTGTTGGTGCCTGGATCTCCATCCCATATTGTTAAAACCTGAATAAGTGAAGTATCTTTTCTTTTTCTAGAAAGAAGTTTGGAAAAGTGCCAGCTCTTGATCAAAACTTGAAGTAGGACGGGCAGAGAAGGGTGTTGGTAAGAGACAAAAAAAAAAAAAAAAAAAAAAAAAAAAAAAAATTAGTGAAGTTGCATCGTTTGTATGACTGAAATCACTGTGTGAATTTTGATTACCCCCCCCCCCTCCTTTCAGACATTTGAGGATGCTGTCAAGTCAATGGAGCTCTGTTGTAGTGGTTGCTTCAGTGAACATTCAACGCTGTCGGTGAGTTTGGAATTAAAGTGAAAACCATCGACCGTTGATTGTACCCTCCAGCTAACCATCCTCCTCCTTACTTCATGCTTTCAGGCCTTAACACCGAAGATAGCAACCTAACCACCACATGATGTTTCTCCCCCATCCTGACAAGCTTTACAAAAAAGGTCACAATCAACATTCATTGCTGTCGGTGGGTTTAACTATGTGGACAAGCTCACTGAACAATGAATGCAACTGTGGCCCCACACATTTACAGTTGCTGTTGAGAGGAACACCAGCTCTGAGAGCAGTAGTGAGAAGAAAATACTTCTTATAGGCTATATTTTTCTGGTAAAAAAATTGTGGGGAACATTCACTTTTTGCTTGTGTGTTTTTAGGTATGTTTAATTTAGCTGACTAGAAAATACAAAATCACTGCCTTTTTCTGGAATATGTCTTGCTGGAGTTCGGTGTTTCCGAATCTTTACTCAGTAGGTATGTGAAAATAAATAATATAGTGAGTTTTATGTATATTCTTCTAACGACTAAGTGTAAGAGAACTGAGTATTAAAAAGCTCAATTTTAAGTAGGCATTCTGGAACGATTAAAAAATTTCTACTATACTTGTCAAATACAAATGGAAGCCAGATTTAAAAAATAGAGATAAAATGTTATATCAAAATTTAATTCATTTTACATTAATTTTAAGCACCTAAAGAAATACTATTAAGCACATACTAGCATATAGGAGTTTTTTAGGGATCTTAAAGATGACAGAAAAATTTATATCCAGAAAAAATAATGGAACAGTAGTTAAACCATAAAATTACTGTAACCTTTGGATATCTATGTCACACTCTTGGTATTGCTGTAAAAAGTAAAATAAAATAGTAAAAAAGTAAAAAGTAAATAAAAGTGTAAACAAAGCTCCCAACTTTGTCCAGACTTCTTTACAAGACTTTATTAACCTGGTCAGGCACACCGAAGAGGCAGTCTACATTTCTCACATCACAGTGATGCAAGGTAAGTGCAACTTTCAGACTTAGTGTAACTCATATTCTGCAGTAGGAATTGCTTCCTAAAGTTAGGTCATTGCATTTATATTGTTCCTTTTATAATGACAGGGTCCAGTAACAATATTTCAGTCTGATTACTTACAAGGTTTCCTGAGCACATCAGTTACACAACATTTATCTTGCGTACTGAACTTATTTGACCTGTATTTCACCATGTAGCAATTGTGGAGGATGCAAGAATCAAGGCTATTAAGATAATATTTTTTCATTGCAATGTTTGAAATGAACCCACAGGATCTATTGGTCAATTAATACTATTTTGGTCAGAAACAATAATTAAAAAGAATTGCTATGCATGCATGACTTCTCAGCAACTATGCTCCAAGAAAAGCCTGAATCTTTAAGCTTACGCATTCCTACAAAAATGGGAACTTGAATTACTAGACTTACACACTGAAAATAGATAAAGATCATATTAAAAGTAGGAATCAAATATAAATACCTAGAAGCAAAAATTTTCAAATTAAGGTGTAGCTAGTATGTTCTTGCAACAGTATTCATCACGGTTCCTTATTGGAACCTAAAAATCAGGTCTTATTTCTGCAATATATTTATTAATGCTCGTTAATTATGTTACCTATTTTAAGAGAGAATATACTTATCAAAACAGAAGATTCTAGAATTTGGTAACATTGGAAAGAAACAATGTCCTGGAGCATGGGTGGTTTCTGTCTATATGTTTTCTATGCTAACTGATAACATCTGAATTAATAGCACTGAGGGTACAGATTCCAGTGCAGGAAAAAGGTAAGGTAAGGTTTATCCTTTTCTAAGGCAGCACTTTTCCTCAAAATATATCATTCCCTGTTTTCTACCAAAATTTTGTTTCATACATAAACAGCAACAACTCAGACCCTACTAGGACCAGGTGCAGAAATCTGTCAGCATTGACTCTTCAATAATCAGTCCATACCTATCACAATTATAAAACCAATATTTTCACCTGGACTGCAAATTTCCACTTGAACAGACTCTGCAGCAATGGTCTCTTTCAGTGGTGACTTATATAAAGTTTATCAGTGATTTTATCAACACCAAGTCTTCATATAGAAATAGAAAAATGTGTTGGTGATAGATATATGTGTTGAAGATAGATATAACATTTCATACAACTTAACTAAAGGTCAGCTTCTACAGATGTAATTTACAGAATTTCATTGGCAAAACCATACCATGATTCCACACCTCATGAAATGGATCAAGGGTTGGACTTGTGTCTAAAGGGCTGGACTTGATGATCTCAGAGGTCCTTCCCAGGCTGCTTGATTTTGTGAAAGACTCTAGCTTGCACATATCTTTCCTTACTTTGTAAAGCCACAGAACAATCTCATTTTGGTAGTGGTAGGTGTGAAATGCTGTGGAAAGACTTCATGGTCATTTTTATGTTTTGTGATTTTTAATTTTTTAGTTGTTGTTGTTAATACAATCTATATGTAGTCGGTGCAATGCCTATAGGTCATAAACACTTCTAAAAAAAACCTGCTCTTCAGTGTCAATGTAAATAATTCACTTACAGCAATATTTTTAGGTCAAGCATATCAAAACCTGCAGTAAACATGATGGACCTTGACATAATAGGAGCACTAGTTTTACAGCAACAGAGAAGGAATATATTTTCCATACAAGATCAGTTGCTGTTCCCCAGTGGGGAAACAATATGTGCTTGAAGACAGCAGAGGTGATATTAAGGGCTTGTTACAAGATTTGAATCATAGAGTGATCATGGCTGGAAAGAACCTTTGAGATCATCAAGTCCAGTCATCAGACTTCCACCACCATAACCACTAAATCATCTCCCAAAGCACCACATCTACCTGGTTTTTGAATACCCCCAGTGACAGCAGCTCCATCTCCTCCCTGGGTAAGCTGTTCCAATGCTTCACCACTCTTTCAGTGAAGAAATTTTATTTAATATCCAATCTGAATCTCTGGAGCAACATGAACTCATATCCTCCTGTCCTATTGCTAGTCACTGGGGAGAAGAGGCCAACACTCACCTTGCTACAACCTCCCTTCAGGTAGCTGTATATTGCAATAAGGTTAAAATTTTTCTACTTACCTCAACTTTTTGTTTGGGTTTTTTTTTTATCCTGACTTCTAGCATGAGATGGGTCAAAACATCTAACCCAATATTTTCTGCACCAAGTCTATAGCTCAAGTCTAGCAAGTGCAGAAAGAAGCTCCTTTTTAAAATACTCCTTTTTACAAGTCAAATTCCTGTAATAGTAGTCTGTGACATGTGGGACCATGGCAGGATGGATATGTAAGACTAATTTTTTGGCATGGCCAACACCACCACACTAATATCCCTTGCTTTACAGATGGTGAAATGTCATACAGTTAATGGATTACACACAGAAAAGGTCTATTGCCAAACTTGAAGCAGTATCTAGATGATCTTGGACTAGAGTCATATATCCCTCTGGAAAAAAAAATAATGATCCTGTAGTCCTCCCTTTTCCCTAATATGAATACCAGGTTTTTCTTGCTGATCACTTTCTTTTTCTTTTATTTTGATGTTTAATCTTTGTTCCTTGCCAAAGTCACAATGAAAACCAAGTTGTTATATAAGCAATTGCATGGTGATAACCCACTTTGGATATAAAAATTAATTTTACCCTTTCTTTTATTTAGGTTTGTGAAACTTTATCCTAACTTTACTTTTTTTTTTTTTTTCTTTTTCACCTTTACAAGTCTTCCTGTGCATACACCTTAAAAGCAAGTGCCAGAAATGCAGACCATGTTCCAAACAGCCCAGCAAAGGCTAGTTGAAATAGTCTGATGTCTCCTTATTTAACAAGCAACACTGATCATTTTCAGCCAAAAATAGCATTTCTAATGGCACCACACACTTCTTTCCTAGTTTGAAACAGATTATTTCATCCCTTTGAAAAGCAGTACTAGCAATATTTTTTTCAAAGTACAGCTGCTTCTCTCCCGCAAATCCCTAAGTTTTTGAAATGTAGAAACCATGATAGCATATAGTAGTAGGAATTAAGTTTGAATACAAGCAGAAGCCTACTATGACCCAATAAAACAATATTTAAACTTGCCATTGTATTTGTTTCTCCCTCCTTACCTTGATTTTTGAAGTACAAACTACAAAAGAGGCGACAGAAAGACTAAATACAAAAACAGCAAGTTTTTCATGAGCTTGAAAAACATTCTCTCTCATACAAATGAGAAGGATCTTCAAGGTGTGTAGACATAAAAGAATAATTAAAATATTTGCCATTTTTCACTATTGGGATGCTGCTGACAATATAGTCATATATTGTTATATAGTGTAAGAAAAAGGAAGTTTTGGAAAAAAATTATAGAAGTACTGTCCAATAAGCAGCATATTAGAAGTAAGAAAATAGTACTGTTTTATATTATTTCATGCTCATTCTTTTTTCATATAGCAAGCATAATGGTTAAATGCCTCCCCTCCCTCTGCTGCTGTCTGCATCCAAAGTTTATTTACAAGCTCAGTATTTTACACTTCTTTCACTTCAGAACAACCAGTAATCACAAATTGAAAACCCAGCTATGTCTGACAAATACAAATAAGGCTTACAGTAGAGTTTAGAATGTATTCATAGAACTGATAGAACTGCCCTCTTCCTGCACCTGCTGATATGGGACTGACTTCAGCATTGTCACTAGAAAAAAATTAATCTCCTGCTCCTAGGTTTGGTTCTACACTGACACTAAAAATTTAGTGAAAACTTCAGGTGCAGAAAATCTAATCCATGGGTGCCATGAATCACAACAGAAACTTTGTATTTCACATTAACTCAGAAATAAACCCTGAGCTCTGCAGCAAGCATATACACCCATGATACATACTCTGACCTTTCCCGATTTTGTTTCATGTGCTTACAAACTAGCCTAAACATTTTGATGTGTCTGATATTTTGACAATGTTTTAATAAACCACTTTAAGCTATTTTAAGTTTGCAAACAGATTATCATGAGATCTAATAGTGTAGTTGTCATGTTGTGTTTAATGATCTTTTGTCTCTTTAATCATCATTACTTTCCCTGTCAGAAATTTCACACTATATCCTTAGGATGAAAAACAAGTCTAAAAGGAACCAGATAACAGAAATCTAGGATACCAGTATTCAGAAGGGTCAGACACCAGGTCAGGCAAAGAGGCAAGAAAATGCTGGAAAGTAATGTTCATCTGGCATTCAGGACAGTGAAAGTTTCCCTTTGCACTCAAGATAAACTACAATACATAAATTTATCTAAACTGTCTAGAGTTCAGTCAATTAATTTAACATTTAAATGCCACCTGGTTCAGTGTCTCTGTATCTATAATGCCACTGGTTGCCATACTGATGTATATAATTTAATTACTGTGGCCACTGTCCTACAGACTAGGGGAGGCCACAAAATGCTCGAGGGATACCTAAAATTGAAAGAACTTTCAGAAAAACGTTCAGGATGCAACTCTAGAAGTGTACTTTAAAGACAGAAGCCATCTGTGGACTATAGGAGTCTTTATAGCCTCTCCAGAAATACCTCGGTACATCTCCAAAACCATTGTGGGAGATCATTCCACAAGTTCACATGGATTATAGTCTGCTAATTTATGAATTCAGATTCTTTGCTGGTTTTACTCAACATACTTCTATTTATTTCCATGGAATTATGCCAATTTGTGCAAGCTGAGGATTTGGCAAGCCAACACACAAGAGAAATATAAAAGTAGTATGGTCCCACACATCCTACACTAAAAAATGCAGTCAGAGGTAGATGTCACTCCTGGGGGAGTGGGGAGGGAGAAACAAAAGAACATGTACTTGAAAAACACATGTTCCCACCTACAGAGGGAGCATTTCTGCCCACAGAAACACTGTGGGTGGCCCTGGACAAACAGCACTTTGACACCTAACTTCTCCATTTGTGCAGATTACTCCTTAACAGGTTCAAATGAGGAGTTTCAGAACACAGCAGGCAAGAGCACTTTGGGGCAGAAACGTCACCCCCACATTATGATAATCTGTCCTTTGCCACCACATGGCAGTCTCCTTCACTCCATAGAGCCTGAGGTATGTAGGTGGGAAAGAGCTCGCAGCATATTTTTATCTGATGATGGCTCCCACAGCACAAAAGTGCATACTTTTCCCTCTCTCTCCCTTTCACATTGTGCACTTTACATCATTTTCCATCATTTTGACACAGGGCTAGCAAAGGTGAACCATTCGTTGGTTAGATTTGAGGAAAGGAAAAAACACTGAAGGAAAACATTATCATGTCATTCAAAATACATTCTGTCACAACATCCAGGAGCTTCATCTCTCCCACCTAGAATTATGGACTTCAGATTTTTATCAGCCTTTGTACAAGAGATAACTCATGTTCTTGAAAATTTTACACATTGCAGGTATATGTACAAATGCTTGAAGGTGGTGACTTCTGTAATCAGATGACATGCCTCAAGAGTAAGATAATCAAACTACAGTCTGTTCAAAGTGACTACAACAAACCGACTGTTGAGTCAATTCTAAAAAAGAAAAAGCCACCCAACAAAACAACCCCTTCCCTTCTGCTGTCTCCATTGCTAGACCAACCACTCAGTCAGTGTCTTTGTGGATGAAGTCAGGCACCTAACACATTTCATACTTAAAAAAAAAAAAACAAAAAAACAACCAAACACACAAACAAAAAACCCAACAAAAACAACAAAAAAGCAACACGAAACAAACAAAAACACACTACAGCAAATAACAAAAAACTCAGAACAGCAGGTTCCTTCCTCCTTATACAGACTTAGCTATGTGGGAATGTGATTTCTGCTTTAAAACTGGTTCTGAGATTTTGGGAGCTCTATGTATCTACTGCTAACTAGACAGGAGTCTTGCTCAAGAATAATCCAAGACATACATACCCGCAGAGACATTTTTTTGGTAGAACATAGGTGCATACCTTTCCAGTTGGTTTTGACCAGTCATAACGTGTATCACTAGTGGTTCCTCTCTACTTAGGTAGGGTATCTGAGCTATATTTTCCTGCAAGAGAAGTCTCACTGCCTTATTCTCTTTTCATAGTGACACTTTTAGATTAGTTCGGCCTAATCGTGAAAAAAATTATTTGCCAGGAGGATATACTAGGTTTTGCTGGACTGAAACTGAAAGGAAATTCAATAAATTTCCTAGAGATAATAGAGGATGTTTTAAGAACATTTTGTAGTCATTTAAATTCAACTATTATACTGTCATCTTTCTACCACAAATGAACTGGTATAGGTCACATCTACAAAGGAATTCTGGTTTGGATACCCAAATCAATAAGATTACATTAGCAGCTTTCTGTGCTCAAGCTCACAGTGTGCTAGTGCCACAATCCTGATAACAGGAAAAGACACAATTTTAGCAGGTCCTCCCACTTGCTGAGCAAAAAAAGTTGGAAGCTGCGCATTGCACATAGCTGATGCTGGTAGGTTCCTGAGCTGTCTGCAGTTAATGCACCTTCATCATCAGATGATGATGATGTAAATCAGTGTTAAAGTGAAAACAGGGCCTGCATACTCACAAGCACAGAAATACTGGGGGATGAGCTTAAGCTCTATGTTCACTTGTTGGTTGCTATGTTTTAGTAGCTCTTTTTAATATACTGACTGCTACTTGCTTTCCAAGTTTTCACATACCTATCATTTCCATCAGCTGCAAGTGTAAATTTTCAAGGAATGGGAACACACACACATGCACTCAATCTGATAGAATCTGTGTATCTGTATAGAAGGTAAAACTCAACAGATGGCATTTTTTAATTTTGTGCAGCCAAATATTCAGAAGCAGCATCTGAATTTTGGATGCCTCACTTTTTTTTTTTTTAATACTCCCAAAATATGCTCCAAGAAAACTCTCGTCATTTTGTGTGGTTAAATCTCTAGCAGCATATTTTGCATGGCTATATACCTAGATTAAAAGAGCCCTAAATTAATACTTGTGTAGAGAAAGCTCAAAAATTCAGTCCATTATGTCAGTAAATAAAGTTTTTATGAATATATTTTTGAGTCAGCCCTAACTGTAGCAAAAATAAGTAGGTTGCATGTTCCTTTCCTACAGGGAAACATTGCCAAAAATATATAACTGTCACTTTTCATCTTTGAAATAATGTTAGCTACTGAAAAAAATATTCACAATGAGCAATTATGTCTTCAGCTTTCATGTCATTTTACATCATTCCACTATCAGCCATGCTCAAAAGCTTAAAGCCAACCTTCTAGGTCAGTGACTTTTGCAGACAGTGTATTTGCTATTTGGTAATTAAATTAGATACACTTTAAATAACAAGATTCTGAAACAGACATCCAATTACGAAAATGACCAAATGTAACACTGGCAATGTTGATACTGGAAGAGGAAAACTATAGATGTTAGCAATCATTAAGTATCAGTGAGGATTATAAATTTAAGGATTATGATATTAGGAATAAGTGGATCAGCAAATCACTGCAGAGAAAAATCTGCAAGATGTAGCTAAAAGCCAGGCTGAAGGACTGACCTACTTTCCATCATCAAGTTTTATTTATACGTGTATAGTATTTTTTCTTATGATTATCAAAATAATTTCTACCAAGAAGACTCTCAACTATTAATTAAGCTAAACAGAGAATGTAATATTACAGTAGATGCTCAGCTGTTACTTTTAACAAGATTTAGTCTGCTTTTATGCAAATAGCCACTAGTGCTGTTTCAGACAGTTTAAACAACAGAGGTATTAATTTTCCATATATAGAAATTTTCATAGATAAAGATATTAACTCATAATACAAGACTTAAAATTTGAATATTAAAAACAACTCTATTAAACAAAACTCAGAGGCATCTACTGGGTGAAAAGCATACAGGTTTGCTATTTTTTGAGCCTTGCATTCAGAAATTAATTTTTTAAGAAGTCAGAAAAATATCTGATGGGTGCTACATTTTCTTTGTAAAAGCAATTCCCATAATTCTTCAAGAGACAATTAAAAAAAACCAAAGCAATTTAGAGTGGTAGTGTAAAAAAAAAAAACCACCAAAAAAAAAAACCAAACCAAACCAAACCAAACCACCTCATTTGGGCTTCATTTTGTGAGTGTTTAAGGAGATGCTAGCAGATCAAGGCATGAAAATATGAAAATTCTAATAGCACACAGGAAAAACTTCAAGCTGGAGTCTGGTTAAGTCACACAAATGGTTCCACAGCAGTTGTTATTGGGATTGTACTGTTTTGGGTGTACTTTCCAGCCCACCCACAAGCTTCAGTTCAGAATTTTTGTTAGCTTAGTTCCCCTACCACCTTGCTCACAACTGGCACTGAAGTAGAAGTCCTTAATTTGTGACATCTATGCAAAAATGTCCAACTTTAAAGCCCCATTTTGAATTTTCTTCCAGATTCTGACTAATTGGAGTTTGATTTCAAAATAGACAACCTACAAAGCACAATCCACAGTCACACATTCTTAAAATATCCTGCCCACCTCATTGTGCCTGCAGACAAATGTAAGGACATAGAAGCCAACCCCATAAGGTAAAGATGACACAATACAACTGTAGCATTGCCACAGCTACTCCTAAAGTACTGAGCTGGAAAAATAACCCTAATGTTTGCAGGTATTTCTTTGGCTGAAACACATGGGAAAACTGGTTTCAAGAATGAGGGAAAAACAACCCACCACATTTGTATTTCTTGCTGTTATAAAACATGAGACTGAACAAGGGGCTTCTGTGTCCCTTCCTGTGGCACAGGTAGAGGTTTGCAGTGGTGTCACACTCAGTTGCCAGCAGGCCTTGCAATGGGCAGTCATGTAAAGCTCCTATTCACTGAAGTCTGCCACTCCAGTTATGTGCTCTTTATGGCAAGGAAAACAGAGAAAACAAAGAGGCTGTTATGCTTGAACTTCAAAGTCCTCATACCCCCAAGCTTCAGCTCTGTACCTCAGGCAGTGCAGCCCAGAAGAGAGACAGCATAGTCTCAGGTAAAGATATTTTTCTGCTCCAGTAACAGAGTCTCTATATTGCTTACCAAAGAGACTTAAAAAAAAAAAAAAAAAAAAAAAAATGTAAAGTCTTAGTATTTGATATAGGGACTGTGATTAAAAGGTGGTAACCTGATATCTGTCATTTAACTGATAAGTTTTACCTTTAAGCTTTCCAAGTTCACAGGAACTTCTATCATTGTATCGTAAGTTTATCCATAAGTGCTACAAGAATCAATGCACAAGAAGTCAGGAGATACTGATCCTCCCAGATTACAGTTCCTGTTAGAGTTATCACTCTCCAGTTGCACCAATTTCCTCTTTATCAGGGGCAAAGCTTTTATGAGATCCCTGAAGCCTGTGTGCAGTGTTTATTCTGTTAGTCTAATTAAAGGTATTACTATGTACATAGTTACTGGATCTGTTCCAAGTGGCACTTCACACCATAAATAACAGATGTGCTCTTATGGGAACAACTGCTGGTATCAATTCTTCTTTTGCCATCTCTTTAACCATTACATCATCTCACCATTCTTTAGACCTTTTCTTTGGAGGAAAAATATAACATTAACATAATATTAGTTTGGGATCATTACATTCATTAAGTCTTCATGGGTCCATACAAAGAAATAATCTGAGATGTATGTGTTTCACATTAATGGAAAATTAAATAGTTATGGATCATATCAGTCAGCAGAACTAAATTCCTCCTGTTTAATTGCATGGAACTGTCCCAAAACAAAATTACAACTTTAAACATGCATTCAAAAGTTCAAAAGGCTTTAATGCTGGTCTATGAAAGATTTGAGGAAAAAAACACAAGACTTTGGTCTTCCATTCCAAACTTCAGAGGCAGACTATAGATTTGGATTAATCTGCCTGTTTTAGAACGTGTAAACATACATCCTTCCAGTGGGAAGCGAGAAGTTGTGACTGAAGTTGAATTCTCTTTTCAGATTCATAGAGATACTACATTAGAAGATCAAAGTATGCATGTGCTTAAAACATTAGTTTGGCTGCCTAAGACTAAGGCAGTTGCCTAATATATCATCTACAGGTCATCCACTGCAACACATGCCCAGCTGTAGTCTGGGTTCAATAATGTCAATAAGGTCTGTTCCAATACAATACTATCAGCAACAACAAAAATCTAATAGGATGTAATAACAGTTTTCCCCTTTATTTGGTATATATTTTGGTATGGAAGTAATACCATGTTTTGGTATGTCTGTATTGAAGAGGTTTTTACATCCTAAGGCATTTGTCTTATGCCAAAGCAGTCAGACTCTTCCAGTGTCCATATCTGATAATTTTCAATTATCTTTTCAGGATCTCATCATTGCTGTGAGTGGAACATCCAAAATTTTATGAAGTAATTTGGATATTTCTTTGCTGCTGCTGGTTTCAGTAAATACACTTTTAAGACCATTGCCTCAGTTTCCCTGGTATACTTTCAGGCCCCCTTTTCCCAATTTAATTCCTATCTGTAATGGTGGTGAAGATGCCCAAGTTCAACACCAGGTTCTTAGTGAAGCTGTTGGATAGTCCTGAACTTGGGACAGAACCTTGTATTCAATAGCTACTAACTTTCAGGGCAAATAATTTACAACTACTTTGAATCTTACAAATACAACAGTAACAATTATTTCTTATCCACTTTCTACAAGTCCTATTTATCCCATTGTAATGGAAACTAATTTGAAATCTTGCTTCATACCAATCCATGGTGACTCTCATTCTCTTTCCATTTCAAGAGTGTTTTTTTAAAAGTTGGATTATGTTTTCCAATACTAGTTCAAGGAATTTAATTTTAGCAAATAGGATGACAGTTCTGTGAATCTTCTTTCCCTGTTTTGATTTCTTAAAGACAGGAAAGATTCTTTTTTCTTTCTAGCCAACATCTGTCCTTCAACAAAGCTTTTAGATCTTTCCCTGGAAGCACATCATAGTCAATTTTTCAGGAAAAAATTTGGTAGAGAAACAAGGGAGTTTTACAGATGATTGACACTGTAAGCATAGGGCACTTCTCAGGAAAAGAGTAATTACTTAAGCAGAAGTATACCAGAACTGAAGAGAAACTTGTAGATAAAAATACATCACTCAGTTTCTCACTGCAAAACAACAGTAAAATGGAAAAAAAGTGACATTTACTATGGTGCAAGCTTGAAGACATTATTGCTGGTCTTATGTAGCCTTGTTTTGGGACAGCATGGATGTGACAGAGTGACTTGGGCACTGTACACAGGTGGATGACAGTCAGGTAGGTTCTTTGATTAGGTCAACTAGGAATAGTAGAAGGAGAAGCCATGATCAGGATGAAGGAAGTGTGTAACTGACAGATAGGAAAAGAGCACTTCATAGACAGATTCTAGCGAGGAAAAAATTGAAAAGGTTGTGTGAAATGAAATACTTAAAAAAGGGAGAGTACAGAAGCATCAGATGGTGTCTCAGTGTAGATCAAAATATAATCCAGCAAGAGGAGGCGAGACATTTTACAGGAATAGGGAAAGCAAATCAACAAAAATATCAGAAAAAGGAGCATGGTGGAACTTAAAATAAGTGACGTACAGCTGTACTACCTTTCTTCTTGTTCATTTCCATAGTTGGCAACAGTACTTTGAGATCATTCATCACTCCGATAGTTTAAAAAAAAAAAAAAAAAAATTACTATTGACATCCTGCTGGGCTTATCTCTGCATGAATAGTTCTACAAAACAAGATATCCACCTTTTCCAGACCTCCTTGTTTTCTGAGTCAGCAATCCAGCTGAGCTGTCTTGCTGTTCCTCTGTAAGTCAGACACTAGAATGGTGTCCACTGTGGAGCTAGGTTTACACTGGATCAGACTTGGTGATGTCTGGCATGTCCTTGGGCATACTCCCGTACCTAAGAAGTTCTGTCCTCTCCCCACTATCTGTGTAAGATATTAATTGGGTAAGGTAGCACATAGAAGAATCTTTGTTAACTCACGTTCAAAATAAGCTTTCCTATTTCAGAGTTAGGAGGGTCAAAATAACTGAATTTTGCTTTTATAACTACTGGGGGATTTCCCCCTCTTTGAAGGTTTTTTGTTTTGGTTTGGTTTGGTTTTTTACATTTAAAGGGTTTAGCTGCTTTGAAGGAAAGCAGCATCTCAAATGCACTGTGAATTCTGGCTAATGACTACTAGCCTGTTTGTAGCCAGATCCAGGATAAAATACTTAAACACTTCATTGCTCTTTTTATTATTTGAAATGTTATTTTCTGGGTGGATTTTGATTTTTGAAGATTAACATTCCTGCCAGCATGCTCAGAAAGCTATGCCCATGCACAACTGCTGATTCAATTGCTCAGTGCTGCTGTCTGCAATCCAAACTTTGATTAACCAAATTGGAAAATATTTTTTTTTTTAATTTAAGAAATAAGTATCTTTTTGGACTATCTACAAGTTAGACTTCTCTTATACAAACTCTACTTTTTGATGTTTTTAAATGCACAAGAAAAGCATACCCTGTGAAGCCCCACTGGCTTTAGACAGAAACTCACAGCTGTATCTGGCTAAAGTCTTTAATCCTCTTGAAATACTATTTTCAAGTTTCATGTTCTGTGACATGAGTAGTTAGACTGCTGTTGCTTTCTGCTTCAAAATTTAACAAAATATAGGACACATGAACAATTAAGGCATTGGTAATACTCTTGCAAGTGGCAAAAACTCTTTTCCAGAAGTTACTTTTCATTATCTCATCTTTCTTTGAGACTATTTTTTTTTCTAGACTGTTAGATCTCATTAATTAAAAAAAAAAAAACAAACCAACCAACCAAACAAACCCACAATCATCTTCTAGCTTCCAGCAAACTTATGCTCTACTTTCATCTAGAAAGGCATAAATGTGTTGAGCCAAAACAAGTGTTCCCCACTATCTGAAACAATCTGTGTCATTCTGTTACATTCCTATTTACAGAGTCCCCTACAAAATTCAGGTCAGTTACCACAGCACTAACTTTTTCAGCTGTTCATACCTATCATCCTCTGGGTAAACAAAGTAAGACATGACATCAGTCTCTGGAGTCTTTTATGACTGTGATCAAAGTATCTCCATCTACTAGCATGTGCAAATATTGCCTTTATCATCCTACTGAGCAAGATTCCAAAACTAGAACTATAGTGGCTATTTCTGTTGATCTGAAAGATTTAAGATCCCTTTTCTCATCAAAAATTCCCCTTGAAATAAAAAATGAATGCTTCCAAATCAAGTATTACTGTACACAATGTAGTGACAAGACAGCAATTTAGTATCTCAATAAATTTTTAGAAGAATATTGAGACAAATAGTCAGCTCCCACCAATGAGACACTGAGGAAAATTAAAATAAGGTTGTATTACTGGTTCATTTTTTTAATCATTTGACATGGAAAGACCTGACATTTAGTGCACCTCTAGCTTAGAAATCCTCCTTCTCTCAGATCATGATCTTGAGGAGCAGATAACAGCAGTTAAACATGCAAAAACAAGCCAAAGCACTTGGCATAACAACTGGACTTCCAGCACCCACCCTCTACAGTAAAACAATGAATTAATCATAAAATTTGCTCTACTCAAAATAATAAGCCCTTTATAATTTCCAGATAAACTGCATGATCAACATAAACAAAACACAAAAAACTGGGAGCTCAGAATAGTATTTTTCAGTATTTTCAAGCAAAACTATTTAACATTTTTCACCCTAAAAAATAACCTCCCTTCTAATATATATTTAAAAATATTTAAAAGTTCCTAAGTTATAACATTAAATTCAGAAAATGTATTCAGCTTCACCCAAAAGAAACTGATGGGGAAGCTTACCCCCACCTTCTCCCATCTGGTTTGTCCTGAAACCATTTCCCCTCTCTCCCTTTCAAATGCATTAATTCAGTCACTGAACTGAAAAAATCCAGCTTTATTTAACATCTGTGCTTTGATGCACATATAGAACTGGAAGATTTCAAAGTCTTTTGTTAAGTAGTATTTACTTATATTTCAAGGAACTTTAAACTTGTTACAATTTTATTACATGTTGTCAGGGGTCATACACCAAACTGGTAGACTTGAGACAGAATCTGCCCTAATTTTCTTCAGACACCTCCAAAGGCAAAACTTGGCAATGGGCACACCAGCACCTTCAGGGAACTTGCTGCACAACAAATTCAGCCAAAACTGAGTCCTTTTCTTGCTCCCATTACGCTTGCAGCACTCCAGGAGGCTCGGCTGCTGTTGTCAGGAAGGGGCCCTTGCTCCGTGACAGTTCTAAACCCCAAATTTTCTTTTTCACTCAGAGAGATGAGCAGTGCCAGTCCAAAAGCACAAGAACCAACATCCACATAAAAAGGCAGAACTATTCTCAGACATATTAAATATTGTAGGGTAAAAGCTGTTTCGCTGTATCTAATCATGGAGGGAAGGGAAACAGATGCCTCTTGGCTTTATAAACATTATATACAAGCACAGAAGAATCAGTAAAAAGAGATGGTGCCAATGCAAAAAGGATTTCCTGCAATGATTCAACTTTCCCTCATACTGAGCCATTACCAGAACTGATGTATTTTCAGCATACACACAAAAATAGTTTTTACTTGTAATAGAGCACTAGAAAAATATGCAGGAGTAGCAATGACAACCAAAATGTGAAGACATAATGATAAATTATGGCACCCAACATACTCACCTGTTACCACTCCTTCCCTTCCAAAAACATTCCAGGAATATTGAGAAGCAAGTCTCTCCTACTTATATGCATCTTTATTCGAAATTTGAGGAGCATGTGAAAAATAGAGAGTATCTATTAATTGTGCTATGGATGTTCAAGGTTAAAGTGAGGCTGCACCGCATACTGTACTAAAAAGCAGCATTTTTATTCACTCTCAGCTTGTCCAAAATTAATTCTGGTTCTGAATTTGCTGGTTCTGAAAAGTTAAATTAGGGTCCTTAGGAAACTCCAGTGAGTTAAACTTTTATCATTCTCAAGCAGCAGTATAGAAGTGTGCCTCACAAAGCTGTTTGCAGGCAAGCAGGGTTCTACTGTCTTAAATAAAAATTAAATCAAATGGTGTGATAACGGAAGGTGGGAAATTAAGCAATATTTTGTAGGATACTACCATGATCTGTACAGAAAACTTGGTGTTTTTCCACTTATTTATGGTAAAAATAAGGACATTCCTATCGTAATCACCTTGAAAACACCAAGTAATTATAAAGCAAACAACAAAAAATTAGATCAACACAATCCATTATTTTAGCTCTGAGAATCCAGTATTTGCCTTTTCACACACACAGGTAATTGCTCAAGTACTGGAAATCTGGAAAGATGCTTACTTTCCATTATAAAGGCAAGTATATCCTATTCAGTCTCATTCCAGAGCTGTTACCCTTACTATAGAAATGGAAACTGAAATGATAACAGGAATACTGCTTTCATCACAACTTCTGGAAAATGTTTTTTCCTGATGACGATCATTTTCCCTATTCAATATTCCATCTGAATGCTTTTGATATGAAAAGGCCAAAATGATAACTTATATGGCCACAGAACATCTAAATCTGCACAACTGAAGATAGAAGAGAGTATGAACTTGAATCAGAAACCTGGACTGGAATTTACATCTTGGTTGAATTTACACCTTGGTTAATGTAACCTGCAGTTTGCTGAGGGGGTTGGGTGTATTTGTCTTATTGGTGGGGGTTTTGTTGGGTGGTTTTGGTTTGGTTTGTTGTTTTTTTTGTGGGGGGGGGGAGGGTGTTTTTTTTCCAAGATTAAAGAGTCAGTGAACAAGGGATGCTAGGTTACAGTTCCTCTGGCAAGTCAAAGCACACAATGCTTCACACACACACACACAAAATCAGTCAAAAGCATCCTGAATTCCTTAGCACATCCTAAGCACAATAAGATGTGCAAAAGCTAACAGATGCCAGTCATTAGAAAATTCTTCAGAGCCTGGGTTGCAGGCTGTCAATGAATGTTTATCATTCATTCTTGTTGCATTCTATCTCATTATAGTAGTTATAAAGTTCTCCAGACTTATACAGAGTAAAATTTTTAGTCTTGGAACACCATTTTCATTCACTGTTGAGACTTAAGGGTGTTCTTTTGTGTAAGTGTGAATGTACTGGTTTCAGCTGAGCCAAACACATATCTGAGTTTGCCTTTACTGACTGAGTAAGCCAGCACCCCAACCCCACGGGCACTCCAAGAAGTTAAGAACATAACTTTGCAGTTTAGGCCAACTTCTTTAACTTGTAAGGAAACAGAAAACAAACAAATCACCACAGCAATTTGTGAAAATGAAAGTGGAAACTGAGAGAACCTGATGCAGGATGTTACTAACAGGCATCCTTTTGCTGTATCTGCCAGCAAACAGCGAAGGGTTGTGCAGAGGCCCTGCTGGAAGTTCTCCATTTCAGTCCATCAGTAATACCACCAGCACTTCAACACATTTGGGTTCCAGTCAGCTCATGAACAGCAAGAGGTGATAAAGTTGGCAACTTGTGTTCTAGAGAGAATCTCAAAGACTTTAAATGAAAAGCCACATAACTGTGTAACCCTGACAATGTTATGAAGTTGAAACACATAACAGAACTGTTGAAATAAGAGTAAATTTACAACTCGGGATGTTAAGCAGCACAACTGTGCCATATACTGTTCTTAAGCCTATATTTTAGGAGGGGAAAGATATCCCTCCATAGTCTTTCCTTGAAGAACTGGGTAAGGAAGAGACACAGACACATGGTAAACAAATCTGAAAACAGAAAATATGTGAAGGTTTTTTTTAAGCGTCAGCTGCATCAATTCTAATGCTATTCAAGACTTTTTTTAAAGGTCAATTTTTAAGCTGAATTAATAATTTTAGACTCAATAGAGTATGGAAATTAAACTCTGAAGTGTCAAAATCATAGTTAATGCTACATTTGGCTTCCTCTTAGAAATAAATTGCTACTCTGATAGGTTCAAGTACTTCCCAAGCACAGAAAATGACCCTGTTAAACACAGTTATAACACTGATCACCCATATTTCAAGAATTGTCTAAATACATGGTGCATTGAATGGCCTATTTTCTGAGTGGAAAGCCAGCTATCTATTGAATTGTTCGCCAGGCTTCAAATGGACATTAAAGTAAATTGAAAAGTAATTCGGCTTAAATCAAAGTACTGCTGATTATCAACTGCAGATATTAGATTATGCAACATTCTGATAAAGAGCTCACGAGAACCTCACCAGTTATAAGGCATGCAGTGTTTTGTGCTAATTAAGAAAGTCCTCACACATTTGAGCTGCCACAACTTAAAAAGAAATGTCTTTATAAAGAAATAATTATTATTTGGAATCGTTAATCTAATGGGGCCCTATTGAAGATAGGGCCTCATTTCTAACCTTGTATTTGCCACAGCTCTTCAGAACAGCAATTGATACTTCAGAGCATATACTCTAATAAATGAAGTTTCAGTTCAGAAGTTTTATAAAACTTCCCCCCCTTAAAGCAATCTTTCAGATATTGCTTTGTTCTTATCTATAAATATAATGAGCAATCACCTCCCGCAGTGGTGACTTGCTGTCTGTCTAGAACTGCTCTTCTATTGTAAAATTTTCAGACAGTGCTTCTGCCCATTAGTAAAAAAAACACTCAGGCTTTCCTCTTTCACTAGCTGAGATTTTTCTGAATCTCAGAATATCCAAGCTGCACACAAACCTATATATTTTTATGATCAAATATTTGGCACAGAAACAAAGTTTATTAAAGATCTGGATTTAAAGCTACAAAATCAGAAATGGACTTTTTGATGACCTTTCTTTATAAACATGGTACTAAGTACACTATTAATAAGCAAACATATGCCCCAAATTCCCAGAGTCAGCTTTACAGCAAAGCTGTCTTTATGAATGTTAGAACTCCCCCCAAAACACATTTGCTTAATAAAGAAAGCTGTGTGTCAGACTACATCTGTGCCCATATTACCAGATTATACATATATATACGTATAAATTAGAGACTACTGTAAATACATATTCACAAGGATGCCTTGCAATACAACACTTAATTTCTGATCAGTTCTGATCTCCCCTACAGAGACACAGCTGGGGATGTCATTTCTCCTGAGCTTGTCCATCCATGTTCTAAATCCGATATCTGCTTTAAATTGTTTTGAATATAAACCACTAGGGATTAAGGAAGCTCTTAGGAAGAGGCCTTTCAAGTTATAATCACTGGAGCTCTTACCATACCACCAGCAACACGGGTGGCATATTAAATAGTTACAATCCCAGATATGAACACAATCCCATTTGAAGCAGAAGCTGGAACCAGGTACAGGAAAATGATAACAGGGAGTCAAAAGGAGTCTCTGGATTCAAACAGGGCAGACATGCAACGTAGTTTTCCACTGCTTGCAGATGAATTTAGGAGAGGCACCACCTGTTTCTCCAGATGTTTACATGCTCCTTTAGAAGATAAATAATCAACCAGCTAATCAGCCCTGATTGTGCTACAAGAATTTTACAATTGGAATACTCCACGTGAAAAACAACCCACAAACTTATTGTATATCATATCCACAGTAGTTCCATGAATTAGTAAAAATTACAATTGCATCCATGCTTAAAAGAAATTATCTTAATGAAAAGCAGAAGCAGCTAAAGCTGCTGAAGCTCTTTCAGGGAAGATATGCTTTATGTAAATTGCTGGGTATAGCTTGGCCTTCTTTTTCTATAGGGGTTTCTCAACACCAAGCAAGGCAGTGCTCTGTTGGCTTTACAGGGACTACAATTACAGTTTATACACTATTATAGTCAGCTTGAATTCATTGCCATCATTCAGGTTACATAGTTGCCCCCTTTTTTCCTGCTATTAAAGGCAAAGTAAGTGATATAATGAAGTGAAGTATGTGGCACATTTCTAATGTAAGCAAAAATACCTAATGAAATAGAAAAAAGAAAGATAATCTAAACAAATCTTAAAGGCACATGCTTAGGTGTACTTCAGGTACTTCCATTAAAGCATCAGTTGGGCCCAAGATTGAGAAAATTCTGTACCTTAGGAACCTGTACAAGTATTTCTGCTCTGTATAATGAAGCGGGCATATTTTAAAAAATGAAACAAAAAACAACTGCATCAAGAACCTGATCATATATAGGTACTTGCTGTTACTATATATGCATTTACTACCTTATATTTGACACGATCTGAACAGATCTAAATTTATTACATTCCTTTGCAGCAGACAACAAAAGGAAATATTTAATTTGTATTTAGTTTGGGATATTTTGTATGTGCGATACATTGCTTCTACTTCCTGGATAAATTTTGACTGTTCTTTACTATAAGGGGATGGAACACTGAGCCAGACTGAATGCATATAATTTTATCTACAGACTTTTACATGTTTATAACCAATTTACAAGGGAAAAAACCAAGGGAAACTTAAAACAGTCATTGAAGACACCTAGTCCTTTCTGTCCCAAAAGCATGCTTTCACAAATATAGGAATATTCAAGTTACACATTTGATTTTTTTATCCCCATTCTCTCTTTTTTCAGTATCCTTTTCTGTCCTTCTTCAGGTGCTAAGTCCTGTTCTTCTCCTTTAATTTCTCCTGAGCAGGGGACAAATATTTTTGGGTTTGCATTTGAGTCAGACTTTTAAAGCCATCACTGCCAAACTGGACTCAACACCAAATAGTAGAAGTAGATTCTCAGAAATTTTCTTCAAGCTCTAAATCAAAAAGCCACAGACTTAAGAGACACGGCCTATTTGTCTTCTGTATGACATGGAACAAGGCTGTTTTTGTAATGCCCATTTCATATAATGTTTATTATATGCTCCCATAGTATACACACAATGTTTGACAGTTGAGAGCACAAATTATTGTAATAGTCTCAGAATCAAAGCTCACTGCCTCTCTAATTAGGAGCTTTGGCTTTTCTAACTTACATAAAAACCTTTTTATGAGTAAATTCTTCTATCAAGGTAAAGGAACCTTCCCAGAAAAATAGTGAGGATAAGATAAACACCACCTTAAGTTTTTGATTACTTTCCACACCAGACTTGGTTCTCACTTTACGCTGACCTTAATTTTGCAGTATACAAACATCAGAAACAGAATTTAACTCTACAAAATGGAATAAATCTTCTCCCCCTTCCTCCCCTTTCTTAATCCAAACAACTGCCAATAACTGATGTAAGGTGGAGCTCTGAGCAAATGTGAATGCAAACTGTGCATTTACACTTCTTTATCCATGCTGTAGAGATAAATGATAACAATTTTGGAATCTAAGCAGAACTTCTGGTTCTACTGGTAGGGAAAAATAAGAAAGCAATGCCTTCTTAGTAAGAAAAAAAGACAAGTCATATATACAGTTGGACCACCAATATTACATATCTTCCAGAAAAGGACAAGCCACACCATTGAAGATTTCTCCTCCTTAAAAAGCATTGAACACCTCCACCTACTCTTCAGAGTCAATTTGGTAGAGGAAGAATACCTTACTGAAGCTCATGATCCGTGGCAACATGAGAAAAACCAAACTTGGAGATGAGCAGTGAGAGGAAGCACATACAAGAGATAAGGGCAGCAAACTTCCCTCATGAATATTTGTTAGGAATTGGATCACTTTGCAATTAGAGCACAGTTTCATCAAAACCTGTCCCTATTTTCCCTCTATGTATACCATGGAGGATGGACCCTTTTTGTCCTGCTGAGGGGAAGGTTCTGGGGCTGGGTGCCAGATGAGGGTGCCTGCATGGCTGCTCTGCCCTTAGGGCTGGGATGTGATGCAGAACTTTGCTGAAGCCATTTTCCCTTCTTCCCCACAGAGGGGATCAGGGTTGGAAGGAGCCCCTGCAGTATGGGGTGACAGAGTCGTGAGCAGCACCCATGGGTGCCCTCAGTGCCAGGATGGGCTGCGGGTGAGGACGTGGTCCCTGAAGGGCCTGAACTTGAAGTGTCTGCGGGGACCACCCCAACCAGAGGCCTCCTACAGCTTCCTGAGAGGGGCAAATGCCCACCCTGGGCTTTGCAGAAGCTGCTTTCCCTGCCAGCCTTGGGGATGGATCCAGGAGCATTACCTGGGGTGGAAGCAGGGCTCTACAGAATCACTCACTTTTTGGAGACTGAGTAATACCTGCATCTGGAGTGATCCTGCCCTTGGCTGGTGGCAAAGGGTTTGAGTTTTTTAGGACAGTGACAAAAGCTGATAGCTCCCATACTGCCACCCCCCTGGCAGCTGCTCAGTGCTCAGCTGATGCTAACTCACGAGAGCTATTGCACAACGGGACCTCATTTCTGATATTAAACAGCAAAAATACATCAATTGCACAGCAGTCTATGAGTACAGTGACTTGTTAAAAGGTTTCAGAGGACTTTATGATTCATGCAGACAAAGAATTTCATCTCCTAAAGTCATGCCTAGGGGTTGTTTTTTTTGTGTTGTGTGAGCAACACTTTCGAGTTGCATCACATTGCAATTAAATATGTAATGAATCTGTTTTGCCTGGCAGCTCTGTGCTACCATGACTTTTAAAAGTACCAACTCAAAAATTTTTGAGTACTGCAAAGAATTCAGAATCCTTCTGATTCTAATACTCAGCATCTGTCTAGAAAACATATCAATCATATGATCACAAACAGCTGTTTCATTAGACTTTTAATCAGCCATGGTTTTCAAAGGAGACAAAGAATGTTGAAAGGGGTGATGGAAAGTTATTGCAGAGAATGTCCTATGTTAGAACTTCAAAATCTGATTTTAGGGAGACAGAACGTCACCACGTACTGTAAAAACTCTTTCATGTATAATGTTATATTACAGGCAGTATATCTATCTGATAGAGATAGAAATAAAATACTCAGACACAATGCACATAGAAACACAACTGTGCTCTTGGCAGCTATGTTGTTATTCAGTAGAAAAGTTGTGTCATTAGCTTACACAGATTGCTAAGAATAAACTTGTTGCCCAGTAGTCTATTTTCTCTTCAAGTTCCATAAATCCCATTAATAAGGAGTTATGAAGCCTTACGGGAGACACAGCACATCCCTTTGCTTAGGAAATGTTGATAGCCAAAAATGGCCAACTTCTCCTCAATAATGTTGGTGTAAATCTGCATTAGCTCTGCTGGATTCTGGAAATGTTACAAGGTAGCTTCTCACTAATTTTTAATACAGCATGCCAATTTGAAGTGCAGATACTCTATGTTATCTGTCTGCCATAAAACCACAAATTTGAAGAAAAGAAGGGCTACTTCTATAATTTCTTTTTTATATGTAAAAAAACCCCAAACTCCTGACATCCAGTTATTATAAAGAGCTTATTAAAGTACTAGAAGGGTTATATCATACAATTCCTTGAAAATATTTTCAAGCCTGAAGCATGAGAGTATCTTAAACACGCCCATACTGGGACCATCAAACATGGTGCTTGCTTCACAGTGAGCCTGCATAAGTTTTTTGACTTGATCCTGACTTCTCCAAGGACCCCTGCCTGACTTAAGTGCTGCCTGCTGACCCCTTTTTGCCCAGGCACAGGGATTTTGTGTCCTGCCACTACTCCTCTGGACTGCCCATGCCTGCAGCAGAGCTGAATGCTGCAAAGGCTGGGGCAGCTACTTGATTGCTGCCAGCACTTTGTGAGAGAGAAATCCTGGATCTAAGGTCCTAGGGCAAGAGTCAGCAGACATAACACCGATCAGCAAGTGATACAGACCTCCTGGCACTATCAAAAAAACTTTTCTTTTTATCTAGAACCATGTATTTTTATTTTCCTTGCTCCTAGGCAGGTGAGGGCTTTCCTTTATTTTGGGATGCCCAGGCTGCTTGAGAGGACGTGCTGCAGCCTTTACAAAATCTTTCCGTGGGGGCCCCACTCCTGCCAGAAACCTGTTCCAGTGTGGGTTTCCCACAGGGTCACAGCCTTCTTCAGTCACCCATCTGGTCCAATGTGGGTATCTGGTCCCATGTGGGTATCTGCTCCACCTTTTCCCTCAGGGACAGCCTGCCTCATCATGGCATTCACCATGGGTTGCAGGAATATCTCTGCTCCAGCATCTCCTTCTTCACTGACCTTGGTGTCTGTAAAATTGTTGATCTCACATATTCTCACTTTTCTGCTTCTTAAATACTTTATCACAGAGGCACTACCAGCACTGCTGATGGCCTAAGCCTTGTAGCTGGTTCTCATAGAAGCCAGCCCTATAGCCTTCTCCCCCCTGTACCCTAAACCTTACCAGCAAAACCTAGTGGATTGTAATGTCATTTCTAAAGCCATCTCTTCCCCAGAAAACACCACAGATACACATTCAAAATACTGGCCAAATACCAACAAAAAAATATTGCATATTGCAAGCCATCACATGAAAGACAAATGGAAAACTCATGGGAATGAATGTTCTCTTGTCCTTCAGAGGTTTTTCACACAGGTCCTAAATAACAGGCATTTCCAAAGTGGTCCCAGGAAAAAATTTAATTAATACTATAAATTAGATTAATAAATCAATAAGCTTGAAGAATTACATAACTGTGGAGTACAGAATGATTGAAAAAAAAAACCACAAAACAAAACAAAAAAAAAACCAACAAACCACCAGCATTCAGGCCTAATTAATGTGGAGCTGTAATACCAGATCTGCCCTGGATGGTCAGACTTCAGCTACCAGTGCCAATGATTTACAGCATATTTTCTGGAGAAAACACTCCAGATATTTCAGACATGATCTGGGGGACTTCTGTTTTTGAGGTCTTACATTACCATTTTCACTGGCTTTGATGCCCTGCTTTATGAATGTCTCAGTACATTATAATTATCAGTAAAAACACTTCTTTAATGTGCAAGAAAGTGTTTTTCAAAAATTAGTAACATCAGTCTCACATGCTTAGGTGTCACAGGTGGGCATCTACAGGAGAGGCTGCATGTTAAAGCTGAGTACCATTTTAACATTTTCACCACAAACATTGCCAATAAAAAGTCAACAGGTAAAATACACATTCTTGAACCCTGTGCTTATGTTCAATATCAAAAGTTCTACCTTTTCTCTTCAACTCTTACATAAAATTCAGAGAGAAATTCCAAGTGGAAAAAATGGGAAGGAAAAAACTGAACATGAAACGAATGCCTTACTAGCAGGATACCTAGAAGTTATTAAAAACTGACAAAAAACCTCATTTCCTTTATGCCATGTGCCTAAATGTTTGACCATTTCAGAGCATTGGCCACTAACCAGAAGGAGCAGAGTAGTAAAGTTGACAAAAATTCTTGAAAGTCATGCTTCGTTACAGGTTCTGTTCTGTAAAGTAGTCCCAGTGAAATGAAGAGGCAATTTTTCTCAGGTATTAATCAGTCCCATGCAGGAAATAAAATTCTATCATCTTTTTGGTTCCATTACAATAAAAAACTTATCCATAAATGAAAAACAATGAAGCATGCAGAAAAGAAAAATAATAGGAGAGTGTGTTTTTTCCCAATTAACATCACTCAGACTATATCAAAAAAAAAAAAAAAAAAAAAAAAAAGGAAATACAGGAAGATAGGAATTGCCATAACTAACCAGATCACGGATCCAGTGTCCAAGAGAAAAAGCTTAACATGGAAAGGAAAAAAATTCTTCACTAGGAAAGGATAAGATGATCTTTTCACTCTTTCCATTCTTGGTTGCTTTCCTGAGTCACTTCTTTTGATTTGAACTCCACCATGCCCTGGAAGGCACTTATGTTTTCCCTGCTAATGGGCATTACTTTGCACATGCATCCCACCTGACCTTCATTTCTGCTTACAGTCCCCTATTCCTCTTGACACTTAAGTTTCCATATTCAGCAAGACATTAGAAATGCTTTTTTAGCTGTTAGTACTCTCTAATAATCATCTTGGAAATCTATTACACCTGGGTTGCCAACACTACAAAACACATGTGTCTGACAGCCTCTTAATTTAGGTGTGTTCTCAAGAAAGCATGTTACAACAGCTCTTTCACTCCCCACAGTTCCTGCCAGCCCACATTAATGATATGAATCCTCAGTCCTGGTAACATGGCTCCCCATTAGTATTGCTTCTCATAAAAATATTTGGGTTTTTCTTTTTTCTTTTTTTTTTGCACAGAATTTGTACAGCACATTTTTGCACAGATAAGTGTGGACATTACTATTTTCTGAGCCACCTGAATCTTATATTCCTCTATAGATTCCTGGTTCAGATCTTCAGCCTTGGATTTTTATTCTATTAACCGAATTGAAACAGACATACAAATTTGATGGACAGCTCTGAAAGTCCTGATTCCTGCTCTATACTCCCTCTGCCAAACTCCTGCAGCACCTAGCACTGAGCACTTCATAGTAGAGCAGCAGCTGCAGGATGAATATAATTATTCAGAAGTCTCACCTATGAAACACAGACTTTGTTGTAGGATCAAGATATAACTGCAGAATGTGAAGGATACAGGCAGAGATTAGCCTGCCACAGTAAATCTTCTTTACCAATCCCATCAAATGAATGATGAATGTTTACAGTTGAATGTATACATAAAGCACTTTCTCTTCTGCATCTCTGTGTCCAATTTCCTCTTTGATTTTTCATAAAAGCAAGTCACAACATGGTATTCTTTTTCCAAAATGATAGCTTGTTCCCTGTTACTGAAGATAACTTCAGTCTTTCAATGCTTTTTATCTCACAATTACTGAACACTATTGCAAAGTATTATGCTCATCACTTTCCAAAATGTCTTTTTGCCTTCTTTGCCAGAATGACTTCCCCAGAATAACCCAGGAAAGCCACAGCAGAGGGAGGAGTTAAGGTCTCATCAGTGCTCTCTGGTGCATCCTCACCTCTCTGGGTTAGTTTTCTTTCCTAGAAGCTGGAGGGGCAGTGCCTGGCAATAATGGGTCATATCCAAGAGAGGTCACATCTAAGAAGTCCATTAGGTGAAAGGCTCATGTTACCTGCAAAGGTCTTACTATCATATTATCTTCCCAGATTCCATTCTTCTGGAAGCTAATGCATGTGAGTTTATGTGCTTAATTATTACTTAGATATTTAGACTTCAGAAATAAAATATAGACATACTGTTTGCCAAATATTCGTTTAAAGGCTTTGAATAAAATAAAATCTAATTATTATAGATTAGTGAGTGCATGGATCATTCTTAGACGAGATCTCTGCTTTGATACTTTGAAATATATCTTTGCATTCCTACTTCTATTTCCATGCTTAATATTTGTACATGTATGTGGGGGGAAAGGGAACTGCTTTACTACAATTTAAGAGTCTGAGCATCATTACTTGAAATATCATTCTTTAGAAATTCAGCAAAACAGCTTGTTTCTCTTGAAGCTATACCAAAAGGGAAAAGCACAGGAGCAAAATTAATTTTTTTGTATACAGCTTTGTGCATATATATTTGAGACAACTGAGCTAATAAACAGTGGGATTTTGCAACCATTTAAGTCAGTGCAATTTTCTAAGCACTGGCAACACTTTCATAGTGCTCCAAACAAACTTGTTCAGTACCAGGCACTATAGCTGATCTGTCTTTGCAGTCTGCCCAGGCAAATCTGTCCTTCTCCTCAGCCAGGCTAATTAATTCTGATGAGGCTGCTAGAACAACATTGCTGTGCTGCATCTGATTCATGCCTCCTGTGCTGCTCTCCACTTACACCTCCAGATACCTGCATTTCAGTGAACATACATTGTACCTAGACTCAATAACATCCAAAGTTTTGACCGTTTTGCCCTGGGGGATAAAATGAAATAGCAAACCTATGTCTGACACATCACCTCCGTTTTGCTCACAGAGTTAATTTCAGATACACTGAGGAGGCCATGAAAGGCTTAGCACTGAATATCATGTTCTCCTCATCCAAGGCAACAAAGATTAAATAAGACTCTCCTTGATTTACAAAGAAAAAGCAACATTTATCTGCTTTGGTAATAATTTGTTTGTTTGCTTTAATTTGGGGGTAAATGTTGGTGAAATTTAGTGCTTATAAAAATTAGAGATGAATCTTGGCCAGAGCAAGGTTTGGTGCAAGCAGACCCTGTCTAAACTCACACACATGTCCCTGACAAAGCAGTGACACTGAAACTCAGCTGCTGCTGCAGTACTGGACCTCTTCTTAGGACAGTGTCAAATCTGAAAAGCTCAGCTGTTCGCTTGATTTCAAATAGGTTTTGAGCCCATCAAAACAGCACATTTAATTAGGCTTCCATTTCTTAACTCTGATATCTAGCTGGTATTTTTGTGTCTCCAACTATGCTCATGTAATTTGCCCTAGAAAAAAAAAAAAATTAAAAAATCAGGAGGTGGCAGAAGTTGAACCTGTGATGATGGGTTTTGTTTGGTTTGGGTTTTTTTTTTTCCTCACATGCCATTTTTAATCTAGTGGACTGAATCTTGATATAACAGAAGTCACTTGACAGAGCACATTCATGTTGCCTCATGCTTTGATCTTTACATGCACAAAAAAAATAAGAATCCCAAGAAAACTGATACAGAAGAAGAGAGCACTGAAAAAGAAACAGGTGTAAGACTGAAAAATGGTATAACCAGGTCAATAGGAATTTCCCCCTTGCTCTTCAAATTGCAGGCTTGTTTTGGGGGAGAAGAAAGAGCTTATTACAGGAGGGAAACTTTATTCATGGAGGCAGTATTTGTGAGTGTCAGTATTTCAGGTACTGAAGGACGAAAATAAACCCATTCATACTTGCTTCTCCTATTTAAGTCCCCAAATCATTGAAGAAGTTATTGAAAATTGAAAATTCCACGAATTTAATTTGAGCCCTTGCTCAGAAGATTGATGTGATCATATTGACATTACTGGACACAAGCAACACTACAAAGGAAGCTTTTCCCTGGACCTGCTTTCCTCCTGCTTGTAAGGTGCTTCGTGGAGCACAAACCCAGACTGGGAAAATTCAGGGAGTTGCTTATACATTATCCTATTGGGTAAAAAAAAAAAAAAAAAAAAAAGTTTTTTAAGAGAATGTGAAATGCATTGGGCTCAAAAAGCTTGTGGCTTATATAAGAGATGCCAAAGGGCAGTCTGTTCATTACCCAAGACATAAAAGTAAAAAAGCTGCTCCAAGGCCTTGAGGCAGCACAGTTTCCTGAGCTGTGCTTCACAGCAGCTGCCCTCCACTGCCTGCTCAGTCCTCTTTAACAGAGGACTAGAATGACACATTTACTGCCACAGCATCCCCTTTTGGGAAAGAAAAGGACAACTGCAGTTTCCAGAGCTCCCCTTTCCAGTTCTCAACTTTAACATACAGGACTCATCCTTTACTATAGTGTAATCACATTTACTCTTTTCTTTAATATAACCTTCTCTCCTTAGTCCTTCATAAATAATGGATGCTCAGATATTTGTTCTAACATGTACAGCTGGCCCTGTGTAGTTCAGTCCTCTACAAGCAAGCTGCCTTGAGGGTCAAGAAGCAGCCATACAGTTTATGGATGATTCAGTTTTACAGGACAAGTAGGGAACCAGTACAAAGGAGCAAGGGGAGTCAACATTCTCCTTCCTATCATGTGATTTTATTAATTTGCCTGAGGAATTATTCATGCACACTACAGTTTTTCCTTTAACTGCTGTGATAAAATTACATAATTGGCTGGGGAAAAAAAAAAACCAAAACCTTCCTCCCTAAATCTGGTGTGCCTTTTTGCAATTTAACAGCCCAGCAAAACAGAGGGTCACCTGAATTTCCTTCTTGCATGCAGCCCACTTCCCTGCCATGGAGCCATGTCCCCTTCTATCTTAATCATGCTACCTTCTAGCAGCCCTTTATATGTGATCTCTGCCTGTGACCCACTTCAGAGAAGCCATCAGCACACAGTTGTAGCTGTTCACAGCAGTAACCATCACATGGTCACTCGTTTGTGTTTGTGATGTATCTCAGCCAAGAGTGTCAGGTTGCAGGGGAAAGTACTGGCTGGGATTTCTACTGTAGATCAAGCTCTTGCCAAGGAAACCTGAATAAACCTTATATAAATAGCCTCTCCTTCCTATTTATCTTAGATTTTTGAAGTTATAACTATTTAATTTATCAAACTTGATTTACTGAAGTATTTACCTTGGATGCTGTTGTACTGGATGGTTCTAAGCAAAGAAATGACAAATTCATAATGACAGTTGGATGAAAAAGAATCACAACACCAGAAATTAAACTAAGCAAACTGTTGATTTATTTATATTTTTAGCTACAAGCAAAAGGCTGAGGTTAAGTAATAGGGCTCTAGATGCTATTTTAAAAATTGCAATGGAGAAAGGAACCAAAGAAATAGATTACATAAAATAAGGAAAACATGCTCACCTGCTCCATCCAAGCACTTTGGAAGAGAAAAGGGAGAAGAGATTGAAATGGCTGTTGAATAGCATTCATTTGATGACTTGTGAGCATTTCTTTATAAAAAAAAAAAAACAGTACCTCTTGCTAGAAATATTTTGTCCTGCAGCTCTGGCATCACTGCCCCCTGCGTGCCTCCTCTGGTTTTGGCTCAAGGAAACTCCTTGCTATGAAGAGGAGACTACAAGAAGCCTATGGAGAGTAAGCACCAAAGAAAACATTTGCAAGTATACCAAACCCAGTCGATGGACCCTGATGTTCTTGAAAGCCCTCTATATTTATTTTCTCCAGTTGCATGTATGGCAAGTAGTTCAATTTGCACTTTTCCTATATGAATAAAACCGAGGCCATCATTTCACAAGTTGTCAGATCACAATCATGCTGTCACCTGTGTATTAGCCTAGAACTATGGCCTAGGATTCAATGCCTTTCAAACTAAAAACTGCTCGGAACAAAAAAATTCTGTATCCAAGACTTAACTACCTGTTCCTGCTTTAGCCTGTCACAAGTTGTGATGCTCTCTGGATACATACATGAAATGGGATCAAGAACCTTCTCCTTCTCTGAGCATAGGTGAGAAGAAAAGGAGGACTTACTGGTATCCCAATTCCCTCCATTGTTGAAAACAAAAAAAGAGTGAGACAACTCTGTTCAACAGCATACAGCAAATTATATAGTTTTGCCCTTTAACAAACAACTAGAAAATGAGATGGGGCACTGGTTCATATGTTTCTGTGCAGCAGAGCTCAGTTCATGACTTCAAGGATTACTGAATTAAGAATTCAGAATCAAGCAAATTTTAAACTCTGACTCTCACATATCACTGTGAATAAGCTGTTCCTGCAAGCTGGAAATGTTGAGAGCAAGATATCTGGTTTCCTTTCCAGACTTTTCTAAGATGAACCTTCAGAATAAAATTCAGCTGACCAGATGACAGAAGGATTCACTTAGGATGCAGAAGATGCATGAATAGCTCACAGAACAGAAACAGGCCTTGAATGTAAATACACATGAGCATCCTGCCTCTTAACTCTGCACAGATCATCATAAGCTAATAACTTTATCAATAGTTTCAATTTCTAGTCCAAATATTCAGTTGGCACTGAGCCTGTGGCATTGATTTTACAAGGGTCAGTGGTTTTCCTTTTATCTAAACTTGTAAGGTCTAAAATATCAGCTCACTTCAGAAACAATAAAGCAGAGCCCGTGGACTCATGCACTGTGAGATGGTGAGAGGCTGTGCTGACATCTCCTACCTTACCAACCTGGCATGAGCTCTTCATGAGTCGGTGAGCCACAGTCTCCCACTAATGCCATGCAATGCCAAGCAATTAACCTCCACAATCTCTTCGTGGAAATTATAATTTCTCAGTAGCCACTGATGCCAGCACAGATTTATTCTGTGACAAGAGGAGCACTATTTATGCGTGGTCTCCTGTACCTCACCTGTATAATTTTTTTTTTTTTTGCAAAATCATTTTTGAAAATCACTCTTATAAAGCTCATCAGCCACACAATCCAACATTGTCTCAGTGCTGCATTGCCCCACAAAAAAAGTTAGGACAAGCCTACCACACCAACTCTGCTTCTCCTATCTTTCTTTTGTAAACCAAGCAGCTTCCAAACCATCAACTCATGGATTTCTGGTTGGGAATATCATCTCACACTTATGGCTGTGAGCAATGACTGGGCATATACACACACTCTCTCCCTTTGAGCTGGTGTTTGGTCTTGGATAGACACAATCTCTGCAGTGCTGTATGAACAAATGGCATCTTCATTACCTCAGAGGGCTCCACAGCACTTAAAGGAAGCTGAAAGCACTGAGCAGAAAAAAAGGCATCTGAAGAGTTTCAGCACAACCTGGTGGGTAAGCTCTGAAAATACACCAGGTCCATCCCAAGGCCTCTATGGGGGATTGATGTGTGTGAGCTCTTGGTCTCAGCTGCCAGGCAAAGTCAGGCTGTCCTGAGAATCAAAAATCTCCAGAACCAAGAATTGGATACTGAGTGCTAAACTTTGTCCAAAATAAACTTCCTTTTTATTTTTTCCTCTTTATTTTTTCCTCTTTTAGACAGTTGCACTTATTACTACATTAGTATTGCCAGCCATGGTGGTGTGCAGCTGTGGGAACTGAGACAACCCAGCTGTAAATAGTTACATGTCTGACCCTCAGAAAAATTTTCACTATGTTAATTTCAAAACTTCAGTAACATTATGCATTCCTCGTGCTGAAAATCCTGAGTTTAAGGAATTATATTAAATAAAACCTTTTCACTAAGGTTAAACAATGAGACTAATATTTTACAATAGTTTGTACTACGTAGCCTTCCTAAATAATTTCTCTGTCCCTAAAAAGGAGACATTCTAATAGAAACTTGCTCAGTACTTTTGTATTCATCATCTTCATTTCATTTGCATTAAAAAGATGGATTTTTAAAGCTTTTGTATAAACCTTTATTTCTATGTTGCTAGACCTTTAAAATTACTGGATTTTGTTTTTCTTCCAAAGACTTGTGGTTTTTCTGAAGCAGAGCATATATATATAAAAATGTGTTGTATTCTGTGACTGAAATTTCCCTTTTCTCCAGGTTTGGTTTTTCCTAGTCTAAAACACAGCACACTGGTTCCTGGCAAACAGTTACTTAGGTATGGAAAAATAGCTGTGGTACAGCTGTGCAGAACCCCCAGGGAATTTCTGATACTCTTTTAGAGGCAATCTGGAGATTGTACAATGTCAAAAAAACTGGGCCTTTACAAAAGCAAGATGCCTTGTCAAAGAGATAAGCGTTGCTACCGGAGCGTTTTTCTAAGGAATGTAAAATAAAGGATATAATTTCCAACTTAATGAGACACCTGTCTTGAGCCACTATCCTTTCTTACTTTCGTTGCCATCTCACACAAATTGCTCATGATGTCAGTGCTTTACTTCCCAGCTCCTAGCTTCAGCACTGCCTCATGTCACAGGCTCTCACTACCTGGCTCTGCTTGTGTCTCTCTTACAAGATTTAATTCAGGTTTCCTGTTCTGCAGCAAAGCTCAAAACTCAAGGTTTGCTTCACTCCTCGGGCACGCTTCCCCTGCCTTAGGTAATGTCCCAAGGGCAGCAGCAAGAGGTAGGGCAGGGGCAGGAGGGGACCCTCCCATCCTGGCCCAGCTCCTGGGGCTCCTGAGTGTGGCCACCAGCTCCCTCCCAGCAGATCAGTTCAGTTCATCAATCATGACATGCACAGTGCACATCTCTGAAAAAGATTTTCATGTAACTCCCTTGTTCATTACAGAGCATAAGGAACATTTAAAAATCTAAATGGAGGCAAAGACACAGGTCATTCCACTGCAGTTACCTGACCAAGCAGAATCCTGTGGAGAATTTCTCTTCTCCCTCATCTCCACACACTGGGCACTGCTAACACAGCACTGCCACCTTTCCAAACCCACCTTTCAACCAGCTTCCTACTAGCAAACTCTGGGAGAAATCCAATGTCTCTAGTCACAGAAGCCCATGATTAGCCTTGTTTGTTGCTCAGAGTCCTCTCCCAGCTGATCTGTTGTTATTTGCATCCTGGACTTACACTTGTGGACAACAACTCTTACCTTGAGGCAGTGGTTACTGGGTTTTGTGCAGCTTAGCTCTACTTGAGAAAATAAACATTTTCTATCTTACTTTGGGTGTGTGTTTCTCAGCTTTTAAGCTATGCCAAGTCTCCAGCTGGCTACAGTGTTGGTCTTGCCTTAACCAAGCCAGAGCAGTTTCTGAGCAGAGTTTGTTAGCTTGGGCTTTGTGCCTCATCTATGATGTCCTTCACTGTGTTCCTAACCTACAAGAGAATAAACCAAGTAAATAAGGAGCATCCAGGAAAATAACCTTCTTCCACAAGCTCTGTGTCACCACCTTGTGGATTTTTGAAACTCAGCTTACAATAGGCAAAAAATACATTCCTGGTACACAGAGTTCCTAGAAGCAATCAGAACTTCTAAGCCTTGTTAAGATTGGCTACCTCAACAGTCAAACTAGGATTTAATGAGATTTAATTGCATAGAATGTTATTAAATCTGAAAATAATCAAAAGCAAAGAGCTTAGTTTATTCTCTTGTGACTATAAGGAACTTTACTCCAGAAGTGGTTTGCACTAGCAGGTAAGGGCAATGTTAATGTAAGGCTCTGTCATACAGCAATGAAGTGTTAATTTAGCATGCATTTTTTTAAAAACAAACATGCAGTCAAAAAAATATAGAAATCCTTCAAGAAAACAATCTAAGAAAAATAATATCCTCCAGAATTTTTACAGCCCAGGTGCTGCAGGAGCATAAAAAGATGCAGAAGCATTTTTCAAGGCACTGAAATGTATGAACACCCTCAAATTTACATAAAATGAAAATTTGTGACTAATTTTTTATTTCGAAAATATTTTCAGTTATTCCTAAAAGTGCGACTAGTCTCTCCTTCCTGTCTCTCCTTCCTTACAATATATTGCTGCATTGACCTCTCTACTGTATTACCTGACCTAGCTGGCGAGGCTTCACACTGGCCAAATCTTAGAAGAAATTAATTGTTCTCTCTGATCCAATAAGCACCAGTGAGTCAATCTGCATCCGAGGCACTTTATCGTTTCAATCTTCAAAGTTGTGCTAAATCTGCATTTTTGACATGTTCCTCTAAAGCCAACAAGCCTTGGGCCTACAGGGTTTTTTTTTTTCAGATTATCTTCACATTTAGCCTGATGAGCTTTTGCTCCACAGGTGACACCCTCAAATTTGCCAGTTTATCCCCTACAACAATTTCAGCTGACAAGGCAGTGCAGCTGACAGTCAAGGGGAACCCCACAGCTTCTGGGAGTGTTTGCTGCCACTTCTTCAAGCAAGACTGCCAGCAAGAACTTGTTTGAGCTGGTAGCTGTGAAAAAAATACTTTACGTAGCATAACAGCAAAATTAAATTACATTCTAAACAAGTGTGGCTCTGTTTACCTGGTTCTCTTAAGTATTTTCAATTCTGCTTTGTATGGAGAGATGAGGAATATGCATTGATAGACTATGAATCTACTGAGCAAGTGTTCCTTTAATGACATCAAGGAAAACAAAAATGAAGTTTCCTTCCTCTATGAGAGGATCATGACACTTACCTGGGTTCACACAGAGTTTAAGAATTAAATGGTGTATTGTCTTGATGAAAATTGTAAATTTTGTCCATGTATGGGATAGAACAAGAGTCTGTGCATTTACATGAAAATTATCAGTTTGCAGATTCCAACAGGACAAAATAATTTCCACCCTGTCAACAATCAATTATCTATTTTATTTGTTCTAAAAACAGCAGGCAAAAATGGAGCACGACATAATACAAATCTTAGAACTGTAACATACAAAACCTCACAATTAAAAAAAAATTAAAATCCTATGCCAATTGAAATCTATAAGGTTTGGAGGAAAAGCATCTAAATATTTTCCAATTCTGAAAACAGGTTGGATGTATTCATAGAAGCAGTCTCTTTAAATAACAGTAAGTATAAGAAACAGATGAGCAAGCATGCAGTATTTTAAGCTCTACGAGTTGACTCAATGTTTTTTCTATCAGAACTGTTGCCATCATTCAAATGCCAATCTCTCAGCTCTTCTTTGGGTCTAACATTGAAATCAGAGTTTATCATGTGTGGGGCAACAAGGACACCTTGAGGCGAGTCAGAAAAATGCAGAAAATTCCATCAGCATTGATATGGGAGGACTTCCACATTTTCTGTCAGTGTGATTTCCTTGGAATTGCAACACGATGTAAATGATAAGATCTCAAAACTGTTTGGCAAAGTCCCACAAGTTCCACATACAATTATTAAAACAGTGCTTGGTCAGCACTCCTGAAATGCCAGGATATATGCTTACCAGTTCTGTTGATGTACTTGCAAATAGTTTTGAAGACAAACCTGCTTTGTCAACACACTAAGCTTGTTGTTCTGTGTTGTTTTTAGCTTTTTTACAGAAGTAAAAAAAATTCCTTGTCACTGCTCAGAATAGCATTGCACTGTACATATTTTTAAAGTATAAAAATAGTGAAAAAGTTTCTGAAGAAGTATTAAATGCAAATCTACATAAAATTTTAACTTTCACAGTTTTTTTGTCACTTTCTACAAGTTTCAAATACTCCTTTAACTTTGTACCTTTGAAAAATTGATATAACAGTAAATGTTTTCCAGAAAAACAAAAGATAGGAGGAGAAAGAAATATTGTACTCCTTAATTTGTTGAAGATTTTTTTGCATGTGAAAAAAAAACTTTTCAGGATAGCATCTAAGTTAGAATGGGACTTGCGGGGCCATTTGTAGAGGTTTCTGTTCCCTTCATGCTGTCTGTAGCCTTAGAATCATCACATACTTCAGAAATCTCTTTTTTGTCTGCTGTTGATTGGGTAAGATCAATAGTGATCAAATCAGCTTCCTTATCTGTTTTTTCTACTTCACTACAAAACTGAACTTTATCTTCTTGGTGGCTGTTCTTCTTTATTTGTCCATTCTGTGCAGGGTAGGTACTGGCAATGATGTCATACAGAAACTGGTAATGTTCCTGAAATATAAAGAGAAGTAGTTTAGGTGAATGGAATGCTCAGATCCAAAGAATAAACTCATTCTTTCTCTGTTTTGTTTTTGGTTTTGTTGTTTTGTTTTTTTTTTAATTTCAGAAATATAACATGTATAACAAGACTGTATATGAAACAGCTTCCAGAGTTCTTGGCATACAGAGTGTGGCTTCTACAGTTTATTCTGATTTTGTCTGTATGTAATGTCTCTGTAGCTGTTCCAAGTTGGATCGTTCAATATCCTCTTCATTCACAAGGTACAAAAATTGTAGTTTTTTAGAGTACCTAAGTTGTAAACCATACATATTTTAAGGAACCCAGGAAAGTCATCTAGTAACCTGCCCCTTACTGATAACACTTGGTAGTTAATGTTCAGTGTATGCAGTGGAGACACAATTTCTCTGGCATGATTTAAAGAAAACAAGTTGATGGCTGCTAGCCTGTGAAATGGAGTTAGCCTCCTAACTCTGGAGAAGTTAGGAATGTGCACATACATCCTTGAAGAAACTACAGAAACATCCATTTTCCATTTATGTAATTTTTAATTTTATAGTATTCACTTTTCCACAAAGCTGTCATAGAACTGCAGGTCTGGACATCTCTCAAAAACTCCTTCATTCTTATCAGTATCAGCTGATTCCCAAGTACTGGTGAGTGGCTGTGAATGTCCTGATTAGAGTTAATGTTCTCAATGCAGAAAAGATGTGTAAGGTTAAGAGTATGTTAGTGGCCATGATAAGTAATCTCCTAATGTTATCTGGTAATTCATAAGATTTACTTACAAAGGTGGAGACCACTCCCAGCCTGCTGCGACGAAGAGCTTTTACTACTTGGAAAACATCTATTACTTTTTCTAATTCTGCACTTTCCAAGAGGGTCATTAAAGCACAAAATACACCAGTCTGCTGTGATCCATCACTGGAAGATAACACAAAACGTACACGTAAATTTAAAATGTAAAAACAGCATGTCCTCTGACTAAATATTAGATTAATTTCAAAGCCCACATAATTCATTACATTTCCAAAACATTTTATAGTGAACTGAAACTGTTACAGTTAAGAATATCTGCTGGAAAGACATGAGGCAGTTTACCTAGAGGATCTCATGGGGCTTCTTAAGGGGTAAGAGAGAAATCAAAAGCGTCAGCCTTACAGTCTCAATGACTGTTAACAGGATTATCCTCTGGTTTCGATGGTGTGCAAGGCTACTCCTGGAAGTGCTCCTAAGAAAGTGAGCTTATGTGCTGGACTGAGAGAAAAACCTAAAAGCTCTGCTGGATCCTCAGTAGTAGTGTGCTGTAAGAGCACACTGGCCAGGCAGAGCATTTACCTCTGACCGCCTACTCCAAGACCACGCTTGCACTACAATCAAAAAGGTCAAGCTTGGGCAATTCAGGGAATCTTCTAGGAGCCTCCAGACACATGGAAAGGTTTGTAAGAAAAAGTAGACATCCCTAAATTGTGGTCGCTATGTATATCCAAAACTTTGAGCTTGGTTAAGTTATATGCTGAATTCAGACTCACTGGCAGTGGACGAGAAGCGGGACACTGTTGGTACTCTTGTCCTCAGTGACTGGCCTGGCTGGGACTTTTTGTTTCAGGTTGAGAACCATGCTGACTAAATCTTTGGGATTTTCTGGAACATCAAAGCCACTCCATTTATGATACTGATACTGATACACTTTCTGTGTTTCTTTTGTCTGAAAAACAGCAGTGGAGATGTAGTCAATGTTCAGGTCAAAATCAAGTTTCACATAGTACAAATATTGCAGCTGATTTACAAAAGAAAAATTATATTCCTGAGGACTGCATGAGTTCTACCTCATGAACATGAGGTGGGTAAATATCCAAGCTCTGCTCAAAGTCTGAAAGACAGCTGAAGTTCTGAGACTCCACTACCATCATCTCAGCAATTCACTAAATGGAAAATTTGAGCTAACTCACAGCCTTTATCATGCTTGGCTACTGGTCTGGAAGAGAAAAATACATAAATGACTTTTTTAGAGCAGAAGGTTAGGTGCAGTGGGAACTGGCAGGGAACAGTGGGAACTTCATTTTCTTTAAGCTAAGTTTATAGGAGGAAACAAATATAAAACTTCTTTTTGGCACTTGCAAAGAAACTTTTACCTTCAGATGTGTAACATCAAATGCTCGTGTGGTGTAGCTAGGACAGGAATTGACATCTGTCATTTGAACTTCTATGACATCATATGTTTGTTTTCCTTCTCCCCAGTACTGTGCACAGAGTTCCTAAAATGGGTAACAGCACAAGTCAGTGCAAACCATTCAAACTTCCAATTATTTTATCTTCCACAGATTGCCCTTACAGAATTCATTAGGATATACGAGTAGGAGTGGGTTTTGGTTTTTTTTTTGATATACCATCATAGACGCTTCCCCTCAAAAATTGATTCAGATGTAAATAAAGAAGGTAAATATTAGAACAAATTACACTGGAAATCCAAATTCCTCATCCTATGAAACACATTTCACTGGAGGAAGGGAATGAGAGAGTGTAGTGTTTTCTTTTTATAGAAAGAGCCCTTAACATGTCAGTATGAAGCCAATGCCCTCACCCGATCTCCTTCTTTCAGCTCTGTCAGCATAACAATGACTTTGACTTTTCTTTGGAAAACCATTTGCCAGAAGTCAGAGATGGTGTCCTGCAGTGGTGCCTGTGTTGCAATCATGGCTTTCGGACCCCAGTAACCCTATAAAAGAATTTTTAAATTTTTTTCTTTTCTTAAATTCATTTGAAATGTGATCGTCATGCACTATTACTCATAGCATTTAGGTGCACACTGAAATAATGAACTCTTTTGTTTATAAGGAAAATACACTTATCCCAGTAGGCCCTGGTCAAATGACATGAAACTCAGACCTCCTAACAACAACATCACTTCCAAACTGACAACAAGGTATATTCATGCTGCAGTGGATGAGACCTCTCCCAGATGTTTTCTGCAAAACTTTTTAAGGGTAAACCATTTCATTTTACACAGCTTTTTAATTTGGCCACTAAGAAACTGAGTTTATACCACACAACTTGGTGCACCCATCAGTTCATACTGAGCTGCTCAAAAATAGAAGATACATTTAAACTGAATAAATATCCTAACTGTGCAGCATTTTAAAGAATTCATATAAATCAAATGTAGATAGTTATGCCATTAAATCAGTTACTTCCTTAGTGACCAATAACTGCTTTCCTTCTTTGGGAAGTATATAAGATATCAAAAACTTATGACCCTGATTTTCACTTGTAGAGTTTTGTATATGTGAATAACTATACTCACATTTCACTAAAAAGTAAAAACATCAACATGGATCAACCTGTGGGCAGATGCCCACTAATCGAAATAGATGATATCATGAGGGCAGTCCAAAATCTATTAAGTTTTAAAAACAACAAACACACACATATGCAAAACAAAAATATTTCTATGTTCATTCTCACTATTTGAGATTGCACAGCCTAATACCATGTAAGGGGTATTAGATTCATCTTACTACTGCAGAAAAATTTAGAACATTTTGAAGATTAAAACTCTAAGTGGATTTCCCATTTGACTGTCATATCTTTCTCCTCCATTCAGGCAAATCTTATTCTATTTGTCGAGTCAGTAAGACAATAAGAGCTCAAGCTAGAATATAACTTTAGCTGAAACCTTGTGAAATACTTAAATTGGTCTTCAAAATACATACTGGCATGAAGGAAGCATTGATGTACTTGCTGGATTCTTCAGAGTCACTGTCCTCATCTGAGGAAGCATCTGAATCATGTTGCTTCTCCTTAATGCTTTCGTCTTCATGTCTGATGGGCACTCGATTAAAGTCATCTGCATGAGACAAAGTGTCACTGTCAAACCACAGTGCTGCTCAGGTACAGCATTAGAGAGGGTTTGTCCCAGCAAGTGCAGGGGAAAAATAGGACAGTCCTTTCACAACAGACTGCAGAGCAAAGGCCCCTTTATTCAAATGAATGTTCTCAGTTATTCACATTAAAAAAAAAAAAATTCTTTTTTAAACGCTGTGAGAAATTTCTAATTTTACAGTGTTGAGATAATTAATCAACCAAATACATTTCAATTAGATAAATTACTGCCCTCATTTTTTCAAAATGTAGTATGTTTTTTTACAGAAGATAAAAGTTAAAAAAGGGGAAGGTTCATGAAAAAGACTCACACGGAATTATGTTGGCATTCCTATTTTTACTTCTATTTTCCTCACGATTCCCAGTGTTCTGTGTCCGCCATCCTTTATAGGAAGGTAATCTCTAGAGAAAGAGGATGTTTGGTATTGGGCTTGATTAGAAGGATTCCTAGGGTAATTGCCCCTTCTGGGCACCCACACCCATTTTTCATTTAGCAGTGCCTCACTTCTTACTTCAATTCTTTAAACTTTGGCTACATCTGGACTCTGGTTTAAAAATGCCTGCTATACAGGCCCAGGAAATCATGCACATCCACAGGTAAATAATTGTTCTTTGTGACCCATCTTCATTAACAATATTAACAACTCAAGTGGAGATAAAATTTCATTACTTTACAGATTTTTCATGAAACTTTTTCCATGCCAGATAAATAAAATAACACAGAAGTGATCTATTACGCATGGTATCTTTGTCTCAGAACTATTGTTACTTTCTAATGTAAGTGGGAGGTAAGGATACAAGAATTAAATTATTTTTTACCTGAAACTCTGCCTCCAGCAGAGAAGGATCAGTTGGAGGATCTTTTCTTTTCAGATTGTTCAGATAGGAATGCAGTTCTGAGAGACTGACCTCTGTTTCTCCATACTGATTGTATTCCACTAGTGCTTGATGGATAAGGATGTACTGTGACTGGTGTTTCCCGTTTGAAGGATTTAAAAATAAAGTTATTGAAGATTAACAAAATATATACCACTTTTAGAAAACTCTTGTAAGAAACTATTACTCCTGTGCTGTGATTAGTGTTAAGAATACTAAGCATTGATGTTAAGTAAGCATTATATGCAAGTATTAAGAATCCAAGTGGCTTCCAAACTAGACATTTTGGAGCACATTTAGTGTGTTGGACAAAAAAATTTCTGCAAATAAATGTAGTGTCATCCAAGAAATATGCAACTGAGATTTGAAAGATCTGCAAAATTCTTAAATAATTTAAAAGCATGCATTGCATCAGTCCATAAGTTTGGTTTTACACCCAGTTCTACTGAAAATCCGATGTAGACAGACAGTTTTTAGAATTCAAAAACTATGTTTGACTATGCAGGCTTGATTTTGCATTTATGAATTGTATGCCAAAAGCTGCATTATCAAATCAAAGATGTTCTTCTTGGCTCCTTTTTTGAAGCCTCAACTTTAGAAGTTGAAGTTTTAAAAACTAAAAACTGTGTTCAAAGTTTGTTTTTTTTTCTCTTAATATCCTTCAGAGCAATATTTTCTATCAACAGCTTCAGCTGAACTGTAGCAGTACCAGGACTGAGCAGCACATTTCTGAGAAACCCTGAGGAAACCATAGCAAAGGAGAATATTGATAAAAGTTTTAGTGAGATACCTCTACTTGAACCATGAGGCACCGCTGCCGACGTAGCTTCACAACGTAGCCATAAACATCCACTCTGCCTTCTGCATCCAACCCCTCCAGCATGGCATCAATTCCTATGTATGTCCCAGTGCGCCCAACTCCAGCACTGCAAAGCACAAAGGGGTTTGGTTACCAGGAGGGAATGGCATCTCCCAGTCTCACTCTGAGAGGGGAGCAGTCAGGGAGAGAACAAAAGTGAAAATCCTTCACTAACAATGAGATACAAAGTGTCTGAAGACAGTTCTTGATGTAAAGTAATTTATACACAAGCAGTAATGAGTTTGCATTTTAAACATCTTTTAATAACACTAAGCAAATACTGACAAACGTGGGCTTACAGCCAGAGTAGCCCTGCATTTATCTGTCCACTTTTCCAAAAATATCTGAGGATACTATTCCAAAGTATCTTCAGATTTAAGCAACCTGAATATCCGTCAGAAAACAGGACTCCTTACTCATCTTTGTCTGCCTCACTCTCTGGTAGTCAAGTCCCAGAATTTGAGATCAAATACCTTTGCCAGCTCCCTTTTCTGAACAGCTTCATTTTATGCTTATTTATCACTAACATAATTTTTCAAAACCAGTATATATTTACCTGCAATGAACCACTATTGGGCCACTAAAAAAGTTGCTGAGAGCTTTAACTCTGCGTCGGAGCTTGAGAAGGAGATGTGGATCCTCAGGGACTCCATGGTCAGGCCAGCTTGTGAACTGAATATGAGTGATTTCTCTTCCAGCTGTCCTTTCTCTTCCCTAGACAAAAGTGAAGTGTGAGGTTTTCTACACTCACAGACACAAAGCCGAAATCAAGTTGAGGTATACAAAGCAGAAGAAAAACAAATTAAAAATACCTATGAATCGGGAACACACAACTACTACCACAGAGGACAAGGTTTAGTACACCTGTAGGGGCATTTCTCCAACAATCAGCCTCTACATTCTTACTCAAAGTGAATTATCTATTTCTGACACAGTTATTCATACAGTTATTTGCTACTGTTTCAATAATTATTTACCACTATTCCACCAGAACTGCAGAAGTCCCCACCTTCTCACCAGGGACCACTCTTGAGTTCAAAATCGGTATCAGTTTTATTAATGTGATGTCAGCCTGATAGAGAGCAGAGAACTCTAAAAGTATCAGCTGTCAATCTGCGGCAGTCTCTCATTTCCAGTGTCAGATTGTTCTAGTCACAGAGCTGTCTTTGCAAATAATTAATTCCTAACATACTGATATTCTCCCTGTCTTAACCTTAAGTTACAACTTTCTTTTAATCAGATCACTTCCTGAGTAAATTTCGGTGCAACAGGAACCAGCAGAACAGGAATTTCCAGCTATAACTATGGATCAAGATGCTTGAGTATTTTGCTGAAAATCACTCAGTGGATTTACTTTTTGAATCCTAGCTGAATGAATTTAGCTAGGACTTACACTCTGTTTACCCCCACTGAAATATTTTGTCAAAGGGCCTGAGAGGAACATTTCACATTAGATGGCAAAGTTTGTTCTCAAATACACAGAGAGCAACAATGTGATTTCAGCTGTATAAAGGAGAGCAATTTACCCACCTTAATGATTCCAGGTGTAGCCAAATAGTAATCTGAAAACGTTTATGTTTACAAAGTCACTTGAGATTATCAGATTTAGTAAATGTTCCTCTGTACAGTTATCACAAGGACAGATAATGGTGCTCTAAGTCACAATGATTATACTTGCAGAAGGTTATGCTGAGCCACATAGAAGCTAGTTTAATTTCTGTGTTTAAGAACAACCTAGGTATCTAAGGAAATCAGACCGTATTAACTTTTCCATATTTAATAGCATGTTAACAGTTTCCTTTTAATGACATATTTTGTAATACTAATGAAAATACCTTTTTACAATGGGAAATACATCTAACTCATTTCTTCTAAGGAATGGCACCTACATCTAAGAAGTTTTCTCTTAAACTGTTGTTGCAGAGCATCTTCCATTGATAGGCTGACTCTTGTCCCCTTAAAAGGATCTCTCAATGATACCTATGGGCTCCAGCCAGACACCCCAGTTCATTAAGTCTTAGACTTTTGAATCAGCTTACGTGTGTGATGTGTAGTTTCTGAATGACATAGTCTGGACATGTTTTACTTTCATTGATCTTCACAACTATGTCCCCATATGTTGCAGTTCCATTCTCCATTGATGGCCAGTACTGGGCACATTTATTCTACAAAGATATGAAATTAGGTAAGCAGCACAACAGCAAAGTAGCAGAGACCTGAGAGCTAAAGAAAATCTGATTTAAAATAGACAGCAATTCAAAATCATTCTTCCAGCTTCTCACAAGTCTTGTTCTCTCCTGAAAATGCTGTCCCTGCTTAGAATATCAGTGCTAAATAATTCCAAATATCCAACAGTTCAGGTCTCTGACATGAGGTTTATGTCCATGGAATTTAACTTGGAACATAAAGTGGGGCAAAATCTCGTAGACCAGTTGAAAAAGTGAACAACTACTGCTGCTGTTCACTAAAGGCTGTAGAAAACTTTGCAACTACTTCTATAGCTTCTTCAGTGAGGTGTTATTGCTCCTGCCTGCCTATAACATCAACTTGAGGATGCTATAAATCTACACACTGATGACCTTCTCTTCTTTAAAATCAGTTAAAACAACAGTTCCCCTTCTTTCTGCTGTACTTGGAATAAGGAACAAAGACAAAACTAAAGGACCCAACCTTCCAGATAAAGGAAGGAAAAAGACAACAGATTAAAAATATTCTGTCTGGGATTTACTGAGGGTGTTTCCAGGATATAAGAAGACAACTGACAGGAGTAAAATAACTTTAACCATAACTTTTATGACAGATCTGTGAGGAGCTAGAGTTCTGCCTTGAGCTTTTCTTCTGTATTTCTTAGCTGCAATTAGTAAGCTCTCTGCTGCTTGCAGCTGTGACTGGAAGGCAACATAAGGCAACACTTTTTTGGCTTGCTTTCCAGCATAGTTTCTGCCACAGTTAGGGAACAGCAAAGAATGAAAATAAAATATTAAGAGGAAAATGTAATTCACCACAGCAGAGCAACCCAATCCATTTTTAGACAAAAGAAGGATGGGAAGAAAGGAGGGAGGAAGGGAGGGATGTTTCTCACCCTCTTCCCTTCCTCACAACGAGTCACCATAACAATAATTGTTGCCTTCTGTTCCCAGATCATTCTCCAGAAATCATCAGTGGTTTCATCCTTGGGCCCTAGCAGGAGACATTTTAAAGAAGTTTTTCAAAGGCTGCAGTTGCATGAGCTGCTTGACCTGCTCAGCCATGCAGCCTGAAAAGCTAAGCAGAGATAAAGCAAGTAACAGCCACACACTTGATTTCATTATAATTTCTGCCATTAGGCTACAACATTTAAAAATACACATATATAGATCTTTTGCACATAGCTGTGAAATCTGAAAACTTTTGATGTAAAATCATACAACATGAGAGAACTGTCTTTGAAGTACAATTTATTCAGCTCAACAAAATTCACTAAGCAAAAACTATTGGCAATTTTTGTATTAAAATTAAATTAAATTTCAAAATTTCAAATTTTCATTTTTTCTTTAAACTTACTAATACTTTTTACTACCCTTTAACAAAAAATGGACTAATAAAGACAACATATCAGGGTTTAAATTACCTTGTGCAGCAATGTATTTTCTTGGTTCTTTGAAGCCCTATAAAAAGAACAATGAAAGCAACTTTCAGAAAGAAAGCATGGAAAATTTAAAAGATTTTCAGCTTTAAATGTAAATCTAATATGCAACAGTTCAATAACACCAAATATATTACAGAGATGGAAAGAACTCAAATGGAAATCTTTTAAAGGTCATTAAATACACAGACTAGAGAATTTCTTCAATCATACCCAAGTCTTTTTTAAAGTATAAGTCACTCACATCAATATAACTTGCATTGATGTAATCTGATCCTAGGTCTCCTGGGATCTCTGAGAGCTCAACACGATTATGATCATCTGTTTAAATAATTTAAAACAAAGGAACTGTATTATCTCAAAGCACCAAGAAAACACATATTTATAAAGCATGCAAAAATCATAAGAGATACTCACACGGAAGGATATCAATATAACGGTTTTTGTTCTGATTATGGCTTTTTTTGGCCTCCTTTATTGAGAATTTAGTGAAAATTCTAGGAATACTCTGTAAAACACAATGTTGGGTCATTTTTTGGTTTTTGTTTTGTTTGGTTTTAATTAGGTAAGCATATATTTAAAATAGCTTCTAGTTAAATGCAGAAGAAATTTGGTACTGCTGAGTCAGGAAGATAACATTCTAGTTCATATGATACTACTTCATCTATTTCTTATATCTAAAATAAGTGGATTTCTTTTCCCTTAATACAACTAGTATTTATATCCACAACTATGGGGTATTTATATCTCCATGGCTATGCAGTAAGAGAGAGTACTAAAAAAAACCACATTAAAAAGTACTTTAGAATTCTAAGTATTTAAACAGTGTATTTTATAATTTTGCTGAACAAACCCTTTCCTGCAAACAAAAAGAAAAGAAAAAAAGAGGAAAAAAAAAAAAAAGAAAAAAAACATCTTATGATGAGATGATGAGGAGAGCTTGGTAGCAAAATTGGCTGAAACCCGTTTGACATTAGGTGAAAATTCATTCAATTATCTAGATTCTTATTTTTTCAAATTATTATAATCAGTGCATATACTTCAAACATTCTCTTGACCAGAGTTTTTCCAGGCACCAGGCTAAAAATCTGTGATATGTTTTGAGACAATGACAAACCTGAAATTCATCCAAGAAAAGTCTCCCTTCATCAGCAATCTTCCTCTTGTAGGTGTCCAGCAATTGCTCTGAAGGTATTGGGTCTATGTTCAGAAGTTGCCTGTCATCATCTTTAACTGTGTAAATACATTGAAGAGTTATCATGACTGACTTTGAAAGTGTCACTCTTTCAGTAAATGTGATTCTTGAATTATCAGACAAAGTAATAAAAGGACAAACCAATTTATTTTTAATATGCATGTTGTTAAAAAGAACAGTGTTGCCTGAGCCTGATGTGAGCAAACAGGCTTTGGGAATAACAGAATTTGTTCAGCTACCTGACTGGAGTCACCTCAGGAAGGGGCCACATCCAGGGACGTGGCAATTAACAGCACTTTTGTACAAAGTGGTAATTGTCACATTCTGGTCAGCAACAGCCTTAACACCCACACTAAATACACAGCCTTGCCCTCCACTTCAATTCTGATTGGTTCTTGTCAGTGGTAAAATAGATTACTGTGAAAACAGCCTACAAATGTCACAATATGTATTGTCTACTTTTCTAAATTTTCTCCAATTTATTGTTGCAATAATCTATAATACCTTCTTTAATGATAAAGTAATGATTGAAAAAGTTTTAAAATCTCTAAATAGGCATTTATTATTTCTTCATTTACATTTAAAAGATTTTTTTTCACAATCGTTATGTCTGAGCAAATGGCTTTGAGTATCAGCAAGGTATTAATTCCCACTTAATGTGTATCAGTATTGTGGGCTTGAATGTCATAAATTATTTTTTTCTTGAAACTTTCTGGTATTGACTAATTCATTAAATTATAAGCTTTGAAATCTTGTGTAAAAAATTACACATAATGTTCAGCTTCACTCCTTAATTTGAAAGCCTTCAAAATTTTGCAGTAAAAAGAGACTTTCTTATGCTTAAATTCTTGCTTTGAAAAAAGTTGCATAGGAAAGGGAAATTCTAGTTAAAGCTGTATTTGATTTAGGAATTACTCTCAGGCTTAAGCATATCACAGCCATTGACTGGGATAACAATATTTGGTTTGTAATTAAATAATAAATAAAAGTTTTTCAAAGACTGACAACCAGTTCATTTAAGAACAAATACTTCTGTGTATTTACTGAAGTGTTGTCTGGTTTTTTTTCCCCCCTCCAAATATGTTATTTTGTTGATATTGCTAACTTATGTATTCAACCTGGAAAATAAAAAATCCAAAGGTGGCAGTAAAACACGTGAGTAATTTTATTTCCATTTGCTAAATATATGAAGGTATTCACCTGTAACAAGGTTCACGTCTTCAGAAGAATTGCTGTAAGAAGCAAAAACATCTGTAAAAGCTTTGAGTATAAATACATATGTCTGATATTGAGTTAAACAAAAGCATTTATGTGAACACCAAGACTGTTCATTAACAGCAGATCGCATTACAAGCTACAATTACAACCTATGAGCCCTACACAGAAGTGTTTGGGATCCTTTTCCCACTGTTTCCCATCTTGTTTCCCACTCTGAGCACTACTGAGGGGCAGAGAGAAGGGAACCACATCAAAGAGCTTTACAATATCACCTGCAGCAAACATAACTAATTTCTTCATTGGAGTGACTGCTCACAGCAGCTTTGTTCCTCTTGCTAAAGAAGTGACAAAAAAAATGACACATGGCTAAATTACAGACAGATGAAGTTTAAATGCTAAGTAGCCAAGAATAAGCCAGACTCTCCTGGCCTGCACAAGCAAAAATCTGAGCATCTGAGCATTAGCAGCTCCCTATCCCTCCAGGGGGAAGAGCAGAGTGGGGAATGGGGTCCCCCCAATTCTGCTATTTCATTGTATTTGCATTGCCAGACAAGCCACCAATAACTGAGTTTCTTGTGGAAGTATTAAAATATAAAAGAATGTCTTCCCAGTGCTGATGAAATACCAAACTTGTAACATATTTGCACTAACTGCTGGCAGATCTTGTGAAAAAATAGAAATTTCCCCACGCTCACCCACTTTAAATCCATTTATATAAGAAAGGGAGAAGAAAATGAAACTTACCCGAGCTTTTTTTTGTGAAGATCATAGATTTTGTACAGCACCAGTAGTAAAGAAATTGATGTCAAAATGATCAAGAACACCAAAAATATAATCAAGGCTTTAGAGTTATCTGGGAGCAATAAAAAGAACACAATTAATATTTCTTAATAGCATAATAATACTATTTAAAATTAATTTTTTTTTCCTTTTTTTTCTTTCTATAATCATCCTTGAACCAGGGCTAATTCATTTTTTTGCCAAAACGACTGAACAATTATTTTTAAATGTATAGTTTACATTTTTTACTCCAAAATGCTAAAATATTTTAAACTCACAGAAAGAGAGAAAAAACTATTTATTCGTTATGAAAACATCCACTTAAACCCTTCATGTCCACCTGTCAAAATGCTAAAACTCACTGACTGGTTTGGTATTACCATGGTTGTCTCCCACTCTCTTTGACCAGTGAAGCTCTCAGCTACTTCTGATCTGGGAGTTGGGAATCCCTGACACAGATGTTCAGCTCCTGAAATTCAGGATCTGAACAGCGGAAAATAATCCTAAAATGAACAATTTTAATTACAGAAAATAATTTCTAGTTGCATTCAAATATTTTCTGAAGAAACCATTACTGTACAACAATTCTAAATTATGGTTGACTACTTGCCCGCATGATCTGCAACATTAATGATGACTGATGAAGTTATTTTTCCAATAGATTTCAACTATTGACTATAAGAACAGGTAGTTTGGATTTTTAATTAGGAGCAGTTGTAACAGAAGTCACAGTTTAGACTATCACTATACTGTGCTTGTCTAAAAGTAAAAATGTTGTATAGATTTACTTACATCTGGTTCTTATACTCCTCTTTACTGGCTGCCCTTTATATTCTCCATTATCCACTAAGATCTGTGTGCAATGAGTAATAATTGAGATGTTAAGATATAACAAGTAAGAATTTCTGCATAGTTTTTTTTTTTTGGTAGGTTTGTTTTTAAAGCAAAGCACAATGCATATTCAAAACTCCCATCTATTTTCTGTGAATCAACCTCAATGACAGAAGGATCTGCTACTATTCTTTGTGTAGCAAAAAAAAAAAAAAACACAACCAGGTTTCCACCTAAGTTACAGCAAAATCTAGAATATGTAAACAACCAGAGAAAAAGTTATTAAAATAGAAGATACGTTTTAAAACTTTTAAAACTATTTTTAAACTTATGGAACCCCCAAATTTCTCTCCAGGTAGAATAGCACACAAAGCAATGCTTGACAGGATAAGCACATATGTGTTTTATTTCTGTAGGAATAGCTACTCCTTTACATCTGTGGGTTGCAGATCCATAGAATAACTCCTTTGCCACCATATTTGCCTTTTTCCCCAAAGTCAAGTATCATATGCTTAAACAATGAATATACAACAATAATTTATATTTGTAGTTTACTAAGCCTACTTACCTGGAACGTATAGTTTGTCAAGTACAACAGATTTTCTTTTTTAAAATCACAGTCAGGGCTCTTGTACCATGTTCCATCATTTTCCCAAGTCAATTCAAATACTGGTTTTGGTCCATACACTTGTTGACTTTTGCACTTAATTTGGACAGCATTATCAGCTGTCAATATTGCATTAACATCAGTCACTGGCTGTGGTTCTGTTCACAGAAGAAGTGTTACTGGTTCTCGTAATTTCAAGCCAAACATTTCAATAGCTGTAGCTATTGATAGCTGCTTCAATTTGCAAGCTATCATGTCTTTTCTTTAAAACAAAACCAACAACAACAGCACACAAAAAAAGTCAGTTGATTTTATCTTCATATAAAGAGCCAAGATGTGTGAGGCTTTATGAGCAGGTCTAATGTCCAAAATTATCCCATACAAGAAGATATTTTACTTGGCTGAGTGGACTATTACAATATATCTGCTCAATTTTGTCCACTTGGCAGATGTGCTAGAATCCTATTCAATACACTACTGAAAGGGCTTTGACAAGGAGAAAGTGAATAGTTCTTGAGGCAATGTGTTTGTTGAAGATGAAAAAATACTTTATAAAACTTAGGGTTTCTTATACTTCCAAGGAGTTGTGCTCTGCTAATAGATTCACTTGTTTAAGAAGTCATAAAATTCTTCCACTAGCTGTCTGATCATGTTATCAAATGTTGTAGTAGTTGGTGAAGTTGTAATAAATACCATTAATTCATGAAGGCAAGTAACTTGCTACATTCTTTAAAAAAATAACAAAACAAAAAAACAAAAACAAACAAAACCCACCAAAAAACCTCAAACTAGATGATAACAGAAAAATCACTATCAGATCAAATGATCTGTTACAGTTATGTTTCAGGTCAAATGGTTTACATTACCAATCGGTTCATTTATCAGCTTTTTTTTTTCCTATGGGGCTTTATGTGATAATTGAGATCTTTGTATTCTCCCAATTATAAACTAAAATTTGTTAGCTCAATGACCCAGAGAAATGGGAAGATTCTAATGTTTTCAGGGTTTATCTACAAAACTGAATGAAAAAAACCTCTGTATAATCCACAGGATAGGATTCAGTTTCAAAACAATAATCATTCAGAAGCCCCTTTATTTCCCAAAGTGCTGCAGAAATATATTTGATTAAAAAAAAAAAAAAAAAAAAAGCAGATTTTATGATCATATGTATCCATTTCTACACACTTTCCAGGAGTGTTAAAAACAGAACATTCCTGCTATTAGATTAAGCAAAAAAAATCACCACTTTAAGCTACCATTACCTTACTAGCACAAAAGTATTAGATTTCACTTTAAAATAAAATCAAAATCTTTTGTTTATTCAGTGAAATTAATTATTATTTTGGTACCTTTCAAGGTATAAACCACCATGGTTTCCCTATAGCTGAGTCTGAAGCTGGTGGAACGAGAGCTTAAAAGTACTAGGAAGAACTAAATAAACATGGTAGGGGTTTGGTAGTTTTGCTTTTGTTTTATTTTGTTTTTCTAAAAGAACGAATTAAAACAGTATGAAGCTCTACATTTGAAAATTAAAAGGCAGGAAAAAACAAAAATAGAAGGACTGTGTCTCTATTACTCTTTGTCTGTGTCAGGAAAGCATTTACAGTCTATTGCTTTGTAGTTTGGTTCGGGGATTTTTTTGGCTTTTCTAATAGTTCTATCTATTGAACATGTATGGCAAACAAGAATCAGGACCACAGGGGTAAGCTTTTGAAGGCAGAGCCACAAAAATTATGCACAGACTTTCCTGACTGCACAGAGGTTGGTACACGTTTGGCTTTAACCTAACGTGGAGTGTTAGAAGCCAAGCATGAATGTGTATGTTCACACTCTCTGAAACCTGGTATGGACACCACTATTGGTATCACTGGTAATAAGCTGCTGACAGGAAAGTACAGAACAGAAGGTAAATTCTGCACATTTTTTTGTCTGTCATGCCACAAAAAAACCCCTGAATGTTCTTCATTGTCTCTTTGTTAAAACTGAATCTTTTCTTTAGATTGGAACACAGTGGTTTCTAAAACCTTACCAAGAATTTCAAATGAATGCAGGATTACAAATCTACTGTATATGCAAATAATATTAATACTAAATGCATAATTAAAAACAGATCAACATGAAGTAATAAAAAATACATACTAATTATAGAAATGTCAATAAAATTACTCAAATGTTAATCAGTTTCTTGGCTAAGAGTGCAATGAACTACAATAAGTACATCTTCCTTATCTTAGTATCAGCTTTGCTCATAGCAGTTAGCAAACAAGAGACTTACCTGCTGATTTTGTTGTAAAGTTATATCTTCCAGTTTTTCCCACATATTGTCTATTATTATATTTGCTGTTTGTATATGGAGTCACACTCACAGAACCTCTGGTATAAGGTTCTAATTCTTGGCAAATAAATTGAGTTGTTGTAACATATTCTGCCTCTTTAATAAAAAATGAAAAAATAAAATAATATGAGATTTATGTTAGGAGCACAGAAACTCTTATGTTTCATCAGATCTACCTGAAACTGCTGTCCTGTGTACTTCTATTTTAATTACTTTGTGCTTGGCTCGTTTGTCTTGCTTACTAATGCTAAGTGAAGGCTCAGAAAGAGAAGGAAATACATCCCCCAACCAAAAAGGTAGAAAGGTTTGGGTTTTTTTGTTTTTTTTTTTTACTTTCTCAGTATATAATCTAAATGGGTATAATTAAAAAGTAACATAAAACACATTGATTAAGAGAGCCTGATGCTTTCTTCGTAAGGAGTTAATAAACAGATGCTGATGTGGACACATTGAAAATAAGAAATTGTCTCCTGATTCATCAGAATATCATCTTCACCTGCTTCCACAATGTATCAAAGCTATTTCCAATTAACAGATTCCTCTCCACCCCGAGCATCATCTGCTCTGACAAACTAAAATTTCATCAGCAAGCTTCCCCTCCTCTGACAGGATTAGAAAAGATAAGAATGCTAATCAAAATGGCTCCTGAGAAGGCCACCAACCAGATGATGCAAATTGGTGTCAAATAGAACTATAAAACTCCAGGAAAAGCCTGAATATCACAAGGAAGTTCCTAAGTCACCAATTTGCAATGCTCTGATAATAACTGACGGAAAGAAAGATTTTTACTCATTCAGAGGGAAAAGGAGAAAATTCAGTGGTGGCAGAAGCAGCATTAGTGGCATATGCTGGAGAAGATCACTGAAAGATCCAATTTACCAGCAGGAAACAGACCAGACCAGGAACTTCACTTGTGACTTCAAAAGGATGCATTGCCCCGAAGCCACAGAGCATTAATAGAAAAACAATTATCTATTCCTTTTCTTCCCCTTCTTCTCTTAACAGCCCTTTCCTGGGGTGACTTATTTTGTTTAAAAAAACCTTTTCTCTTGTAACATTTCTGCCATTAAAAACCTCTCTTTTCAGCGTGGTGTTATTTTTCCCCTGAAATAAACTGTTGTAATTTGCTTAAACCATAAAACCTGTAACTTGCAACTTGTGTGGCGTATATGCGCAGTGGATAATAGTTCTAGCAAACAAAATATAAAATAATAGTTACCATAGAGCATAGCAGATGCCAAAAGTCACACTGCACACTGGGCAAGTATGTTCTGGTATGATGCAAGAAAAATTGTGTGCTTTCAGTAGTGGCAAGGAGGGTAGAAAGGAATTGCAAGAGAAGCAACACAAGAGAAGCTATTACCCACACTGCAGTTGGGGTTTTGGTGGCTTGGGGAACTGGGGAGCAGATGTGCTTAAGATGTGACCTCCCAGCATCCCAGCACACTGCCCCAGTCTCCTAAACTGTCCAAGCCAGAAAAAAATGTGGAAACTGGTGCACAGGGCTGCCACACTTTTGGGTAGTGGTCAAATCTGGGGCATGGAGAATGGGACTGATTATTTGTACCTGGGGAGTACAGGAGCATGACAGCCTTTGGTTCCTGTGGCACTCCAGGTTTAAAAAAAAAACATGCAGTATGAGAACAGAAAGGATTAACACAGGACCAGCTTAAGCCTAAAAATATATTTTCTGAAATCATGTATCAGGATCTGTATTTTCAAAAAATAATTTTCCAGTCCTTGTTTTGAAGAAAAGCTCACAAGTAGAAAACATGGTCCCAGTATTAGGGATCTAGACTTATCCATCTAAATAAAAGGTGGCCTAAAACAATATATCTGAAAGGAGTGACCATTTAGAAGAAGGCAACCACCTGGCCCTACCTATATAAACATGTATAGACTAGCTGCTGTACTTAGGACTCCTGACTTTCACACACTGTTAATCAAAGGGCAGGTCCCTGTCTTCTCAGAGAATATGTTAACCAACTACAGCAGCATTTTCTGAGACAGAACACAGCCCAATAAGCTAATCAGGCAACTGATGATTTTGTCATAGCTTACTCTTAATACAAGAACTATGAGAACTGAAGGGTGACAGAGTTGTGTCCTGAAATGATAAACTGAATAACCACAAGGTTACACCATGTAACACAAGGTTACAACCTCAATGTAAAGAAACTCAAATGCTTGTAGAAAAACAAACAAGCAAACATAAATTTTCTGCACACTTTGAAGAGATTCCAGTATGGCAATCCATCCAGATAGACAGTCCATCACGCTTGGTGCTTTGTAAATATTAAAACATGCAATTAATTATTCACTACTGAAGGTGCATATACTTACTTGTGTTACTGCATGTCACCACATAGCCATCTATTGGTCCCTTTGAAGTGTCACTAGGTTCCTCCCATGTAACTGATACATTTCTGGCACCACAAACTACGTTAACGTTTTCTGGTGCTTCTGGAGCTGTTGTTAAAGAAAAACAACAGGGAAAGAATAATAATGTTTGAATGAAAGTGCAGAATATTCCTCTTTTTACCTACCTTAATTAAATTTGATATAATTGCATATTAAAGAAGATAACAACTTGCAATATTTTTCATAGTTTATTTCATTCAAAGAAATTATACAGAAGTATAAATTAAGTATATGTAAAAGCAGCATATTAGAGCAATTAATCTAATTAATTCAGGATAGGGTGAATACAGCAATACCACACATTATGAAAATTGTCCAGTGTTTCTAAATATTATACATTGGTTTGATCTCTTTATAATTTTAACAAACTTTAAAAGTTTAATTTTTATTTGCAAGCTATTTAATTTGGGTTGATTTCATTTTGAATTCAGTATAAAAACATTACACTATTTCCAAGGAAAATGTTTTGGAAAAACAGATAATTTTATCTGGAAATATTCTTTGTAATTATTCTATCACATCTTTCTTCAAATCAAGAATTTAACACTTGTTTTTGACTAGGCCTGTACGTTTGGTTTTTTTTGTTGTTCTTCATTCAAGCTTCCTTAGCCACTTTCTCACCCCCCCAAAAAAAAGATTTAAAAATTGCAATCTGAGAAGGAGAGAAATGCATAAGAGCAGAAAAATGAGACTAGGACTGGAGAAGGAAAGGAAGACTGTGACTGCAGTGAAAGAACAACCACGAGGTCAGGAGAGCAGGTAGGCAGAGCTAAGGGAGACTTGGAGTGGCTGAGCAGGCTGCTCAAAATATATATTCAACCCACCTGCTCTAAATATATGTTCAACCTCAGGAAACACAGATAATGGGATTTAGAGTAGGGAATTCCAGAAGGAGAACATAAAGCAAAAATAAGCATCACACTTACCACCATAATCTGTTGCTATGCTGAAGGCTTGGTTCACAGTTTCCATTTCAAAAAAATGTACTGTACCAGTGCAATTGTACTCATGGTTGGGTGATAAAGAGTCCAGCTCTTTACAAGTTTTATTTAATTCCATGAAGTCAGGTAAACCTGTAGACACAAATAATTTTATCAATATTTTTCACAATTCCAAATGTACATGGTATCATTTTAACTAGGATTTTCTTTACCAATATAGTTTGTAATAAACTATCATAATATTCTAAAGTTAAAAGTGTACAACTGAATCCTATGACTAGGTTTTAGATTCTTTTACACTGACTTAGTTTGCACAGATCTTTACTTTTCATAAAAGCTCATATGATTTGACTTTCTAAGAATACATTTTTCCCACAGAAATCAAAACCTTTCATGGGGGTTAGGGAGTGACACTCATCATACATTTTTTCTGAGACACATGAGGACATCCAGCATCTTTATCTTCCCTACTCTGCCTCTGAGCCAGAGCCTCCTCAGGCTGGCCAGTTCCAAGAGCTGCCTGGACCCTCACCACCCAGGAGCCTGCAGAGCCAGCTGCCAGGGTAGCCTGCAAGAGATGGGCTCATAGCAGACCCAAAGACCACAGGATTTCCAAACTCTCAGCTCTCCTTCAGATCTTCAGGCAGGACCTCAGACTCTTCAGAAGTTTGCAGTTTGTGAAGCTTCAATTTGTGAAGCCCAGATCCTCTCCCACAACTGAGGACAGTAGCCCCCAACCTGGCAATGTAAAAACTCTGAGCAGCTCTTCTCTAAAACAGGCACAATTAATTTAAACCTCTCAGTCTCTCATTAAAAGACAACATAAACATTGTTTTTAATAATTAATAAATAAATAATCAAATTTAAGAATATCTTAGAATTGTCTCACCTTTGCAGCTCACAGTCACATTAGCACAGGCCAATGAGTTGTCCCAGCACAACTTTGCAGATGTGCTTGTTTGAGCCTCAACGTTGAAAGGATTCTTTCTGCTGTCTGAAAAGGAATCATATTATATCTCACAGACACTGGCTGTATTGATTCTTTAAATAGAAGTTTGTTCTTTTATATTTGTTGACTTGTTCTAAAGTACGAAGATACAATTGGTGAGGAATGATACACATAGAATGTAACAAGAAATGGAAAGTAAAAATGGAAAAAGCCCACATGAGATTAAGACAATGCTGATATTGAACAAAATATCCAGTAAATGTCTGGTCTTGCTATTGCTGCATATGCCCAATGTAGTTAGAGTTGCCCTTTTACCTTTGCAATGAGAAAATAAATCCCTTCTATACATACCAGGTGGAATAGTAAGGTATCTGTCTGGACATTTTTCAACTCTAACTGTGTATCTCATGCATCTCCACAACAGAAGTCTGCTGGAATTCACACTTAAGGTCTGGTTAGTCTCCAAAATAAAATATTGTCTGTTGGTTTTGAGATTTTTTAGTGTAACTGTAGCCATGTTATTTTGGTCTGTTGTACTTTCTATGTGATAGACAATATCATCTAAAAGAAAAAGATAACATAGTAAACAATGATTTAATGACAATTTCTAAGAACAGTGAAATGTTTTATGGCAACCTCAATTTTTGTTTAAGATACAAAAAATAAAGCAAAATCAGCTGCTCCTTACTCTGTTTTTATTTTATCTTTTATTTTAAAAAATTGTTTAGTCAAAGCAGAAAATTTCCTTAGGAAAATATTCTTTCAAATTATTCTCTAATTGAGAAAACTAAAGTACTAAAAAGATGAACATTACAGACCCAGATTTACATTAATTTAAAATGTCCATTCAAAAATGAAATACCTTGTTTTGACACATTGCTTCTTTTGTTTCAACAGAAATTTCAAATTTTCTCATTCAAAGAATTTCATAACCATCTAGTAAATAATGGCTATAGTCTATTCCTGAAAGATAGTAGAATGGTCTCTGATTCTGAAGAGAGATAAACCAATGTCCAAACTTTAATTTACTGGAGATAAGAACTGCAGCTTGCAGCAGGTGGTTATCAGCATGATGGAGAAAGAGAGGGCTCAGTGGAATGAAGGCAGCACCTGACCTGGTGCAGGGCAATTTAACAGAGCTATAAACGTAGATGAGAAGACCAGAAATGTTAATAACTTTATTCCTACATTTCCAGAATAGAGAGACAGTTTGCAACATCACCTGAGATACTAACTGATCAGTTTTACCAATTTCAATTTACTGATTTGGTTAAATTTCAGGACTGAGAAAAACAAGAGGTTTGGTTCTTACCACAAGGTTCTCCAGTTGTCACTACAGAAGCCGCTATAAGGAAGGAAAACAAAATGAAGATGTTGTATCAGCATGTTTGTATTTGGTGTTTTTTCACAGAGCATTGGAGGAAGGTAACTGGTACTGGCTATATCTTGTCAATATATTCAATGCAATTAATTGTATTTAGCATTTAGCACTCCACTCACATTTGAAAAATGGAAGAAAACAGCAGTTACATATAATACAATTTTTAAACTATATTAGGCATCATGTGCCTTTCATCATTTTCCAGTGACATCACTTCCTACAAATCAAGCTGGTTAATGCTAACATTTCTACATAGAAATTTACATTTTTTCATGTTACAAGAACATTAAAAAAATAACTCATAGATGTAAGATAAGCTATAGCAGTTCCCCAGGATGTACACTATGGAATGGCTAACTCCATATTATCAATTATTATTAAAGAAAAAACATTTACCTTCTTTTTGTGTAGATACTGTAAACTTTGGAAAAAGATTTGTATCATTTTACAACTGTTTTTACGCTGGAATACCCAAAATAAATTAGGAGCTGGTATTCAGGAAACCTGTATGGAACTTTGAACAAAGTACTCCAACCTGAAAACACCTGCTTAAAATGTACTAAGGTATAAGTATTACCAAAAGTGACTGATATAATTTTTTTATGTATAAGATAGTCCCTAGATATGCATCTCTCCAGGCTGGTAGATATCTGGCTGAATATTGCTCCTGATGGGGGGATAAACCAAGAGGATCTAGTGGTGTGTTTCACTGAAATCAAAGCTCAGTCTGTCAGAGCTAAGAAGAGCCTACAGCTACTTGATGGGCAATTACAAAAATGGTAAGAGTCCAGCTCCTGAATGTACTCTGCTCAAGCACACACATGTATTTTATTAAGCTAAGTAATTCCTTACAGCCCAATTGCAATAATAACACCCTGAGTGAAACAAACAGGAAGCCACTGGAAAACAAAGCACACAGATCTGTGGATGTATTCATACTTTCTTTTGCTGCTTGTGCAAATTGCTGTGAATACCAAGAGGAGTACTGATGCAGTAATTGACAGATTTACCATCCTGCTATTCCACTGTGTGGAAATAATTTCTATTTTTCACTTACTTGGCAAATAGCAAATCTGGTATCTTTAATACTACTCATAAACTATTAATAGGAGTCAAAAAAACCACAAGTTTACTGCAGTTGTAGTCTTGTTTTCAATGCTTAAGTTTGATGAAAGAAAATCAAAACAAATTCCCTCATTTAATACATTTTCTGTGCTTTCAGTATCATAATTGTGATAACTGTGTGCAAGTTTGTCACCTATTGTGTGAGTGGGGATGATCCCAGTGTTTGCTGGCATGCTGATTGGTGAGATGGTGCTGTGCAAGGATGTTGAATTGTAATCATCTGTAAGGAAATAAACAACATATCAGCATTATAAAGTAAAATTTGTTATTTCATATGGTTATGTCATCAGAAATGTCTTACATACAGCCCCTCTCTAGTTTGTTTGGTTTTTTATTCTGGGATGTCTGTAATTTAGAGAAGAGTGCTTAAAAAATGTAAATATATCTAATAAAACAGAAAGCTATTATTTATTTAGAAAGCTAGCTTTTGGGAATATAACACTTCCCAATGATTTTTGCTATGTGCAAGCACAATTTTTATTGGCAATTATTTAGGCATAATCCAGGGTGGAGTCAACATAAAAAAGGCATTAATAATTTTGATCTGGGTAAAACTGTAATAGTTTGCTGTATTGTTACAACAAAATAGTGCTTTGCTTTTTCAGAAAAAAGCCCCCCAGTAGTGTTCCTTTGCCAGATTATGTACTTTGCTCACTATATTACTTAGTATTTCAAATATTAGTGATCTGGCCAGCAGATACTAGATCCTAGAAACAATTCTGGTATTGCCACTATGACAAATTGCAGATACTTTTTCTACTTGATGAACCATAAGCTGGAAAAAAGCTACCCTGAGGCTGAATGACTTAATTTTCCCCTACAGTAATTACTCAGCTTTTCCCTGCAGTTCAGAAAGCAGTGAGTGGCATCTAAAGGAAGACAGCAAACCTGATGAAGCACTCTTGAAGGCAATGGGAGTGCGTGTGGTGAGGGCAGCAATGCTGCTGTGTGCTGGGGTCCTGAGTCCCACAGCAGGGACAGAGCCTGTGTGGATGGAGAGGTGTGTGCTGTCTGCAGGAGAGAACCCTCTGGTGAGAGGTACAGCAGGTTCATTAATCCTTCAGAGGCTGCCCAGCCAAACAGTGACACAGGGCTGCTCTGCTGGAATGTTCTCATACTGAGGCACTTTGGGTTTGTTTTCTGTTTAATATCTTTATTGATGATTTAGATGAGAGGATTGAGTCCATCATCAGCAAATTTGCAGATGACACTAAGCTGGGGGGGAGTGTGGATCAGCTGGAAGGCAGGAGGGCTCTGCAGAGGGACCTGGACAGACTGGAGAGTTGGGCTGATTCCAATGGGATGAGGTTCAACACGGCCAAGTGCCGGGTCCTGCACTTTGGCCACAACAACCCCATGGGGAGCTCCAGGCTGGGCACAGAGTGGCTGAGAGCAGCCAGGCAGAGAGGGACCTGGGAGTCTGGATTGACAGGAAGCTGAACAGGAGCCAGCAGTGTGCCCAGGTGGCCAAGAAGGCCAATGGCATCCTGGCCTGGATCAGGAACAGCGTGGCCAGCAGGTCCAGGGAAGTGATTCTGCCCCTGTAATCAGCCCTGGTGAGGCCACAGCTCGAGTCCTGTGTCCAGTTCTGGGCCCCTCAGTTCAGGAAGGAGATTGAGGTCCTGGAGCAGGTCCAAAGGAGGGCAACCAGGCTGGTGAAGGGATCCAGCACAAGTCCTGTGAGGAGAGGCTGAGGGAGCTGGGGGTGTTCAGCCTGGAGAAGAGGAGGCTCAGGGGAGACCTCATCGCTCTCTACAACTCCCTGAAAGGAGGCTGGAGCCAGGGGGGGGTTGGTCCCTTTTCCCAGGCAACTATCAGCAAGACAAGAGGACATGGTCTGAAGTTGTGACAGGGGAAGTTTAGGTTGGATATTAGAAAGAATTTTTTCATGGAGAGGGTGATCAGCCATTGGAATGGGCTGCCCAGGGAAGTAGTGGATTCTCCATCCCTGGAGATATTTAAAAAGAGACTGGATGTGGCACTCAGTGCCATGGGCTGGGAACCACAGCGGTAGTGGATTAAGGATTGGACTTGATGATCTCTGAAGTCCCTTCCATCTCAGCAGATTCTATGATTCTATGAAAGGCAGCCCAAAAGCTCAAGAGGCATCAGCTGAACATCCACTAAATACAATTCTTTTGGCACTGACTGCACCTCTTTCATGCTAAAGACAGCATATTTCATTTCACCAGGCTGAGTGAAAAGGCATTACACACTGCAAGATTTTGCAGGAAAAGGAAAAAGAAAAGATCAGGAAAAAAACATCATTGAAGTTCTGTCATGTAAACTAAAAGTGCTTACCAGGTGCAGTCGTCGCTGATTCAACCCCTTAAAAACAGAAAGAGAAAGTGTAAATTGTCAAGGAATTAAACACAATCATATGCCAAAAATACAAAAAACTCATTCCTGCCTCCCAACTATCAGCTGAGCTTTCCCCAGGGAACTGTGCATTCTCAAGTAATATTTAATGGCATACAGCAATAACCAGACCTCCAAACTGCTAAGCATATGATATTTGGAATGATACAGTTCACACTAAAAATAACTTTTCCTTGAACCAGGAATCTGTACTGTGCAGCCTGAGGGATGGAGACAGCACCAGAAAGGCTACAGTGGATGCCAGTTCAGTTGAAACAGGAGAGGAGCAGCAGTGTCACCATCCCAAATTTAATGGTACCTTCAGATGTGCCAGGAGGTGAGAGTGATGTGGAGCGTGTGGGTGGAGGTAACGTAGGGAAGGGAGAAATGTTGTTTGCCAGATTTTCATCTCCTGCTGCACAGTGGGAAAAAAAAGTATCATCAGGTGAGCAATGCATGAAAGTAAGAAGCTCATTGAAAGCAGAAAGGCTGCTGGATCCTCTCTAAACTATATTTCTGCCTCCAGTCCTGGCAAAAAGAACATATTTACATTGTTTTCAAATTCCTGCACAGGCTCTGCAACATATCTGTTTGTATTTATTGCAAAAGCATGGCTTGCAATTAGGTCTAGAAGACCACTAATTTCAAATTTCTACCACTTTGTCTGCGATGCCTTTGTGGCAGAGAGATTTGATTTTCCTTAGGAATATTTGGAGCATGCACGATTTGGAGTGTTTGAAAACACCAGCTGAATGGGCTCAGCTTACAAAAAACCCTGACTAACAAGGGTGGATTTGTTTCTTCTCGTGATCCAGAAGGACCCTCTTCCCACAACCATCAGATACTGATGTGGTGGCCAAGGAGCTCTGCATGAACTGCAGGAAAGTGAGAGCTCAGCCTGACTCTCATGTGAGACCACAAGGGTGTTCCTAAGGTAAACAGGAACTCATACCAACATGTTTTAGCTTGAATTCTAATAGCTTCTGTTGAAACCTCTGTTTCAAGTCCTCATTTATTAAAACAAACAAACAAACAAACAAACCTCTCCAAAAAAGCTTATTAAAAGAAAACTCAAAAAAAGCCCTCAAAATTCTTGATCCCATTAAGAAATTTTCCTGTCAGACCTCAGACAACATAGATCACCAATGTACAACAGAAATAGATGCCAGTTCAGCTAAAACAAAAGAGCAGGAAAGCCATGGTCCTGTTACCTTCAGCAGTGCCTGGAGGTGAGAGTGATGTGGAGCGTGCAGGTGGAGGTGACACAGAGGGAGAGCTGGCATTTGCCAGATTTTCTTCTCCTGTTACACAATAGGGAAAAGATATCATCATCTGAGGAATGCATGAAAGTGAGAAGTTCAACTATAGCAGGAAAAGACCAGTGGTTTGTATGGCATTTTCTGAACCACATTTATCAGGGCACACTTGACTGTGGGATACTTAAATGCTTTCATGTTGAACAATGTATTCTGCAATACCAAAAGATAAACCCTCAAAATCTTTTACATCATCACACAGCAGTGTATTCAAGTACAAGAAATATTAACCAATAAACCATGACATTTCACTGAATGAAGAATGATTATTTCTAAGAAGATACCAACAGCAATTCCATTGTCAAGAGAAGTCCTACCTGTCTATATCCTCACTGCACAAGAGCTGGGAAGCCAAGATTTGGATTGAAAGCCATTTATTTCCCTAATACTTCCTGTACCATCCTGCTGATATCTGAGAATGGCTCCAAATAACTCATATATCCAGGCTATAAATTTCTCCTAACTAGAGCTGGGAGCTATGATCTTTTCACACCTATAAAAACAAGCCTCATTTTTACACTCTTCTTTGAAATCCCAACCTAAATATTTTGTATTTTTGTAATGTAAAATTTCTGTTGTGAGAGAGAAAAAAAAATGGCAATGGTGAAACTGTGTTCTTATCACTGTCTCTTTTATTCTGTTTTAATCATGTTGAGGATTACAAGCTTCCAGTTTGAAATAAGACTTGTGAAAACTATCCAATTTGAAATACGAATTGTGAATATCATCCTGAAAGCATGCAAGGAACAAACTTCCACTCATTCACACTTTCCATGCTGTGACTGTCCACAAACTTTCATGATTATCACTGATATTGAAATATCAGTTTATCTTCAGCATCTAAATCTCCAGTAGGACTGGAATGTTTATTAACAGCAATTTTATAATCCAGCTATATACACTAAGCTGCCAAGGAACCTTGTAAAAGCTAATATGCATATTTTCTCATATTTATCATGAGAATTTTTTATTTATTTATTTATTTTATTTTCATGTTTTTTAAACCAGTGTTTGAAAGCTGGTAGTTGGTCACTCTAAATTCTATAATATGAGGTTTTTTTCTTCAACTGGGTTATCAGCTGAAGAAACATTCTCTCTCCTTCTCAACTCTTACTTTGGTTCAGGACATTAAGTGTAGCTCAAGCCTAAAAATAACTTTCTGTGGGCATCTACACAGATCAACTGTTTCAAAGAAAAGAATAAGAGGAGCTGCAGAAAAAGTCTCAAATGAAATTCTGCTCAGAGAGTAATGCTTTACACGCTGTTTACTGATCTCTAATGCCAACATGACATAGACAAAAAAAAAATATACTTCCAGATTCCCTCTTCCAAGTGAAGATAATTTGAGAACAAGAGGGTTCATAAGGTTGTTACACTGATGTATTTCTGGTTGTGTCATCCACTTAAGCTTCCTTAATTTTTCCCATCCTTTCTCTTGTAAAGTGTTAGGAATAATGATACTACCTTAAATATAGAGTGAGGTTAATTGCTCACTCGTAGTGACAGAAGCTTAATGTTATACACAACCATAGTACTTGAGGTTGGAAGTGACCTCAGGAGATATCTAATCCAACTGCCCTGCTCAGGTCTGTGTCAACGAGAGCAGATCCTGTCTTAAAATAGTTTGGAAAACAACAGACCCAGATTTTTTTCCTCCAAATAAACACTAACATTTTACAAAATGTCCTGGCACTTTTATGTCCTTCTAAGTATTCTAAAGCTAGTCTGCTTTTCTATGATTCTATTCTATTCTATGATTTACTACAGCAATGGCATAGCATTTGAAAAACAAAATTCAATAGGTGGCACCAGAACTCTAAAAAACTCTCAAGCAGCAAAGAAGCTCTTTGCCCATCTCTCTCATTTCACTCAAGGAAAATAAAGGATCCAAACACACTAGAACATGTTACCACAATATTAACAGTCATACAGCTACAATTGATTTACTTTTTAAAAAATGTCCCACATCTTACAACATGTATGAGCTAACCTTGGGCTAACAAAGTTAACCCTCAAGTCAAAAGTGCTCACATTTATATTCTGATACATACTTCTAGAAAGGCTGAAGTCTAATATCTTTAAAATCTAATAAGGATGTCTAGTCCCCCAAAAAATAACCAACATATTTTGTGTTATGAAAGCCTGATGATTACCAAACTAAACAAGCTGATCTGGATTTAAACAGAAACTATCCTAAACCTTTCCTCAAATCTTAAATTTCATCCATCCGTAAGACTTTTTTTAGATTAATAAAGATTGTACAGGTTCAGTTAACCCCAGTAGAAGAGTTAACTAAAGGTTGCTACTACTGGAAAAACTTCTCTAACATTCACTTTCCTTTTTCTTGATTTAGCCATCTGTTGGCTCCTCCTGACTTACCAAAAAGATTTGCAGCCCATCAGTAATGTTTGAACAGATCTGGCCTTAGTCAGGTGCCCTGCAAAACTACCCAAGCAGCACATCCCATGGGCAGATGTGAGCTTAGCTAATCATGCTCATTCTTTTTCCTCTCTGGCTACCAGCTGGCAGACAGAGTGCAGCCACTGCTTGAAAGAAAAGCTTTGGATGGGCAGACAGACAGTCAATGAAATACACCTAAAACAGATGAGCTGACCACTCTTTCTTCTGAATGCTCACATCCATGCCTTGGGAGTGAAACATGAGACTACTGTATTTTAAAGAAACCTGTCAATGCTCACCAAAAAGAGTAAATGGAAAAACTGTGAAAGAAATCAGGCCACAAAAAACCCCAAATACTTCACACCCCAAAGACAAGAGGCTCTACAGGGTCACATTGAGAGGTTCAGGACCTGCTGCATCACCACTGCAGTAGTGACTCTGCACTTGCAGAACTGAGCTGTGGTTGCACCTGTATAAGAAGTTACTGCTCTCTGATGTTCTCTCAGGAAAGACAATAAAGTGAAAATGCTTTCCACTTGGCAGGACCAAGCAGCTCAACAGAAGACAAATCAGACCTAGGATATGTTGAAAGGCACCATATTCCAAGTAAGTCCAGGGTTTGATTTTCTCAGGCAGAAGGAAGTGCCAGCACACATTTCTTGTGCACAAATTACAAAAGAAACTCCAGCTGATAAAACAGAGATACTTTAGAATCTGCATTATGAACTTAAAACCATTATCAGGTTTATAGGAGCAAAACCACAGTAGCTGATGGCAGTGAACGTGCCTTTTAACTCTGTTCTGCTGTTTAATTTGCTCAGTTGGTAAAATGGACCCAGTTTTGTATTTCCTGCTGGGCTGGGCAGGCTACTGCCAGGTGCTTGGACAGTCCTCTCTGAGCACCTCTCTGCAATCTTGCATTCCTTGATGCACACAGCATAAAGAAATGCACAAAGGAGGATCTCTTTCTGCTGCTGGTACATAATTGTTTTAGCCAGTGTGATCCCATGCCAACTGGCCCTTTGCATCCAGCTGCACTCTGAGTGCCTTTGCTAGAGCTGAGGAGGGGGCAAGGGAAGTAATGCTTCCTCTCAGCCTCCTCTCTGCAAAACCATTGGCAGCCAAGGGTTTCTGCCAGGAAAAATGCTTACTGATTCTGCAGAGCTGCTGCCTTTTTCCCAGGATCTCTCCACCCTTTGGCACGTTGGACAGACCCCAGCAACCCTCACCAAGCAGCACTTCATACAAAGCAGCAAGTGGAGGTCGAGATTCTGTCTTCCCTCTTTTTCCAGCACTGCTTCAACAGGGTCAGGGCTCTTCACATCTGCACAGAAGGCAACAGGATGTGGTCTCCTTGTTTGGATGAAGTAAAGCTCTTTGAGGGGGGGCTTCCAGCAAACAGCACAGACATTAGTCAGCTCCACTGCAAGCCAATACTAAATTGCAAAAAAGAGAACAGCTCCTAGTGGGAGGTGAAGGGTGAGTAAGGTGAGGAGCCTTTCAAAATGCTGCCAGCCGCCCTTCTTTGATTTATTTTTAAACTTCAAGTGGGATAGGATGTAATTCACACCTACTTTAAGGCTCCCTTGTGCTGCCAAAACCAGCTACAGGGACGTTAAAGTAAAAGAGCATTAGAGCCAGAGATGTAACTGTTTCTTTTTGCTACAAACAGGAAATAAAGGGATCCATTGCTACTCTATAAATAAATCCGGGAAGACCTATGAAGTTAGCAAACACCTAAACATCTCAGTAATTCTATACCACAGAGGACCCCCCAAATTCTACAGGCAGGATCATGTATGCTGAAATGTTTTCATAATCACAGGCTGCAGAATTACAATTTATCACTAACTCTTAGAAAGAAAAAACCCAAAGTGTTCCCACTTTCTGGAAAAACTGCTGCTTTCTGAAAATAGATTAAAAGAATGCCATATAAAGTTCACATTTAAAATATTTGAAATTTTACATGCTCTGAGTAAAAAAAAAAAAAAAAAAAAAGAAAAAAAAAAAAAAAGAAAAAAAAACAATAATTCAATACTTTTCAAAAGAAAAACAAAACACTAATTCAAGTTTAATATGCAGAAACTTTCAGGGTAACTGGGACATTCAGCACATCCTAAAAAAAATGCCTATGTTTTTGGTGATAGAAGACGCGACCTCAAAATCGCTTCCGAATAATTTATAATCTAACTGCAAAGAATCCTCATAACCCTACAGCAATCATAGGTATGCTATATATTTACTGTAGCTGAGACTGAAACCTAAATAAATATTAGCACTTCTATTACCACAGACAATATTTACAATATTTAGTTTAATCAGGAATGAAGGGTAAATAGTTGAAACTGTAAATTTTAAGTTAACTGAAATTCTGAAATGTTTTGATTGTGAAATGCCAATTGTTTCCTTTGGACATGATGAGGTAACACTCATCCTAATTCCCCAAAATGATAATTGAAATAGCTTCTATTTGTATTTCTTAAAATAGTTCCTTTTTGCCAAGTTCATTAAGAATTGCCCCCCTTAGTGGCTCCTTAGCACACTGCAGTCCTTACTTAAGAGTGGGATCCTGTCTCTCTTTCCTACCATCCTTAATCTGCTTAAAATATATATATATGGGGAAACTAAGGCTTTTTTCACTCCCAAGACACCTACCAGTGCTTAGACCTGTGTTGCATTGTGGAAGGCATAGGAGTCTGATAAACCACATCACAGGAATAAGTGCAGACTGACCCTACAGCTAAATATTATAGGATGTGGGGGGGGCTTTGGTTGTTTGTAGTTTTGCTTTATTTTAATTAAAATTGACCTTTGAAATGAATGTTTGTTCTTCTAACATCTATGACCCTCACCTTGACCTCCAGCTTCCAGGATGGGTGGCTGCACTAAGCAGTATTTATTGCACTGGAGAAGGTAAAAAATTCAAATTAACCACCAATCAAGTACAAGGACAGATGCCAGAAGAAGGAGATGGAATTAATAAGAATTTATGGTTAGTAGATAAAAGGAGAAACACAATGTTGCAGGCTCAGGAAAGGGAAGCATCAAAATTTGTCAAGATCCATCAGCTAAAATAAATACCAGACATAACTTCTGCCAACATACAGAGTCTGTCTTAAAGAAATGATAAGAAGAAAAAGAAAAATACTGAAACATTTTTTCTCAACTAACCTGAAATTAAACATTTCTGAACATGTAAAAAATATTATGCACAATAAATTTAGGAGTTTAATTTTTTGAAAGAAAAATAAAAACAGAAAAACTGAAATTTCCCTAAAGAAATAATAATTTCATGGAAACAACATTTGTTACCAATGAAATCTAGAATTTCCCAAAACCATAAACCTGAAGTAAAACAAAATCTAAAAACAGTGATTCAAATACTTTTTGCTGTTTTCACAGTTCTTGCAAACTTAAAATAAATATCCAGGAATATTGTGTATTCAGCAGGCAGAAGGAAGGCATTTCTATCAATTGCACTTCACTTTAAATGACATCCTTGGTCTTCATAGGAGGACTTCAACTACAGAAACCCACTTGAACGACTACAGCTAATGATGCCTTTGCTGCTCTGTGGTTTCTCTCATGCTGTTTGCTTCTGTTTTTCTTCTACAGAACCCTACTCAAAAGGAAGAGGGTGCAGCATACTGTGGTTTAGAGCTTAAGTGCTACCAAATGGTGAAACTGAGTTACCATAGCACCCACATGCTCGAGCAATCAGACCTATCTTAGTGCTAAACCACAACTTCTCTAGTGCAGTCATGAAGTTTCCCTAATAAATTCCTTTCCACCAAATTTGAATTTTAATTATTTTTAGTTGTACAGCTTCATTGCTATGCTACAGTGAGGGGTGGTAATCTTTGGGATGGGGTCCAGCCTGCTTTGCAGGGAGGAGTACTTATCCTTGTATGAATTGTTTCCAAGAGGGAAGAGCATCAAACCCTGCTGTAGCAGTTCCTGCAACTGTGAAACACTGGCTACTGTCCACAGTCATTAAGAAACACCTACAGGTGAGGAAATGAAGATTGGCTGTGATGTTTTCTTGGCAATTTTGTGCTACATGCAAAAGAAAAACTGCTAATGTTTGTTTTACCTTTTGTATATTTTCAATATTTGGCCATTTATAAAATCAAGAGCCAGCCCCACGTTGCCACCATGCTACCTTGCCTGTTGTCAAGGCCAGTCCCTCCCTGGAATTATGACTTTTCCAGTCCTCTTGTGACTTCCTTGATCTTCCTTTCCTACACCTACCATGAGCAGGAAGAACCATTTGCTCCATATTGCTCAGCTTCCTGATACCAAGAGGCTGGTTCTGCATTTGCTGAAGGCATTTTTTTCCAGCAAGCAGAACAAGCAAAGAACATGCAATGATTACATTGTGCTCCCCATTCCTTCTCCCAGGGTTTTGCAACTGCTGCCTCTATTAGTCCTGGGGAGTTACTGAGCAGAGCTGCAAGGCAAATCAGTTCTCAACAGTTTTGACCAGAAAAAAAAAGTCTGCAACTGAGAACTGGCTGATTATTGGTGAAAGTGAGGTAAGGGTGAACTTCATCTCAGGCTCTCTCAATGGACCATGCTTTATTTAAATACTTGAACTGCTTCTCTCTCTACATGTGAGTTCCTTCAAGACAAAAGCATTATCTGGTATTGCAGATCTATTCCTGACTGCACATTACTTTTCACATAATTTTGGCAGCAACAGAAAAGAAACAACTTGGAAATATTTCTCTAAACTGTCTTTAATCAGCTGAAATTTCAAACCATAAACAATTTAACACTGTATGAATACCATCATTTTAGCCACTGATAATAAAAACCCTGGTGAAATCATAAATATCTTCTGTTTGGTGGAGATCTGTTAGCATCAAGTCACTGGATCAACAGCTCTGTACCTTCTGGGTGCCTTATGTCAGTGGGAACTCCAATCAGTGATTTTCAAAAAGATGCAGGCAGAGATTTTTAAAAAGAAATTAACAGTTCTTTCAAGAAATGACATCTGCCTATGAGCTTTTCCTATTTGTAATCATTTTTTTTCTCTGATCTATTGCTATGTTAACGACCAAAACAAAATATCTAAGTGGCCTGGGGGAGCTGAGGAAGGAGTGCAGATGACAGAGATAAATAGCTGATATTCAGGTACTTTGAACATCTATGTGTCCAACTAATATCACCTGGATTAGCAAATACTTCACTTTCCTACAAAATAAGATCAATAAATGGGACAATGTAAAATGGAAAGAAAATGGAATGTTATGGGCTCTTTCTGAAAAGAGACCATAACAAATGTTTTCCATGAGACCTTAGAGTGTGATGAACTTCAGAACCACAACCCACCAGAGAGCAGCACTCAATCCTGCTGCAAAGGTGTTGTGGGGTGTTCCTGGGGGCTGCTCTGACACTGACAGAACCTTGGTATCAGAAGGGGCTGGGGACAGAAACAGCCCAGAGCCCCTCAGACAGTGCCCTGAATATACACTTACAGGAAATGCCAAGTGGCTCACAAGAGTGGGGATCTGAGGACTGCAGTTACATTTGGTATTACTGAAGCATCCCTGTTCCAGAGCTCAGGGCTGGGGGCAGTCAGCTGCTGATTTTGATGAGAGCAGGTCCTGTGGTTCAGACAAGCACATGGGAGCCAGAGGGAAGATCTGACTTTCTCTTCCCTCAAGAATGATATGACTGTTTAATTGAATTCTCTGATGATTTTGAAGTTCTAGCTTGAAGGAAACTACCTGCTTTATTCCACAGCAGAGTAATGCATGTGCCACTGTTCTGTACCTCCAGTGCACCATGCTGGTTTTACTGTGGTCAGGTACTCTGCCTGCACAGCCCCAGCCTTTGAAAGATCCTTAACTGCAGCAGAAAGACACAAATTGCAATAAAGACATGGCTCAAATTTTTCATTTGCCAGTGATCTGTCATTTATACTTCTGCAGCTTCTTGCTCCAAGCTTAACAGGACCCTCAGCAGTCCCTGTGCTCCAGGAGCTGAAGTCCCAGCCTCACATCTCCAAGCAGCAATGCTCTAAACTATCCTGCTAGCCTCAGCCATCTCCCATGATTTCTTCCAGCATTAAGAGAAGATCCTAACCAGCACTGGCTGATAGACATATAGCTTCTGTTTCTTAAAAACTATAGAGGGGAAAAAAAAAATAAATAAAAGGAGCTAGCTCAGTGGAGAACTGTTCCCATACCAAGCCTGCCTGCTGGGAAGCCTCCATGCCCTCCAGGGGCTGCCAGCTGCAGCCAGCAAACTCCCTTTCCTCTAAGGGAAAGTGTCTTTACTTGGTTACTATCCCGAGTTTTTTCTGCCTCCAGACCTTCAGGCCATAAATGACCAGAACTGAATAGCATTCATTAAATATATTATTGAATAACATGATTGTTGTTCATAAAATATTGTGACAAACTATCCACAGATCAACAGCTAAATCACCTATGTGCTTCCTAGGATACAACTTAAAACGCAGTAAAATATTCACAAAAAGTGCTGATAGAAGTATCACATAAGCATCAAGTTCTACCATCATTACCCATGCAAAAATCTTTTGAAAAGTAAATCATTCAGTATCAATAGATTTTAGAAAAAAACCTGCTCATTAAAAACTGTTTTTCTGTATCTCTTATATAACCTAGTATAGTCTATTTTTTTTCTAATTGAAAAGCAAAAATACCAGTATTTACATTGATCAAAATTTCCCATATTTTATATATAACCTGAAATCCACCTTATACTCAGCCAGTATGAGGAAAGCTGGGACTGTGACCCTACCTGTGGATTCCTACCTGGGATTCCACATTTTCCTCTCATGTGAATGGTCATACACACCCTCCATCTCTAAGCCTATATAATATCCCCTGCAAAGTAGAGATAATGGTACTATTCTACTATAATGGCACACTGTGAGAAGAAAATCATTTAAATTATGTTTACAAAGAAGGGATCTGTTAAGTATTATTAAAAAATCTATACTCCCATCCATCTGATTGCATAAACAGGGACATAGGGCTGCAGAGAGAAACTCCTAGAACCTGAGCTCCCTAGAATGCTGTGCACAGACATACAAAAGCCTCTCACTATCCCAAAATCTGGATTGCAAAATCTGGGCTTCATCCCTTCAGGCAATCTGAGCCAGTGTTACCAAGAAGGGAACTGTACTTCATGTCATGCCAGAAAAAATGTTGAGCAGATTTCAGAACCCAGATGAGCATGCACAACTCCTCAATTCAATAAAAAACTTTGAGTGAAGGTAGTTTCTCAATCCCCTTTTCTTCTTTATTTTTCTTTTGAAAATTAAATCACCAGTTTTGGTACCATACTCTGGGCAGTTACATGCATTTTAAATGTGTGATTTTTTTTCCTCTCTCTGATATTTTCCTTATAACAAACATGAGATGTGCACTCTGAAGCTCAGAATGGAAAGACTTCACTCTGCTGCCAGGGACTGTGGTGCTCTGTGTTCCAGCTCAGGTACCATCAGGATTTGAACTACATTATTTTCAGCATCACTTCAAACAATTCAAGGCAAAAAGAACACAAACAGTTTATACTTCCATCTTTTGTATGTGACAAGTTGTTTACATTAGCATTTTATATTTTCCTTTTTTTTTTCTACTTCCTATTTATTTTAAAACTATTAACTGAGCAGTCTGGGGAAGAAAAGTAAAATCAAAGACACTATACAAGATGCTAGACAAGAATTTATTTAAAAAAATAATTTTATGGACCTTTCAAAGTATAGGGACCCAGGGAAAACCCTCAGGCCAAAGCTAAGAGAACATCCAATTTCATGCTCTAAATAATGTTAGACTCTTTATATAGGCACAGCAATGCAAAAGCCAAGGAATTCAGCAGACCTGTAAACATTTCTTGTGTCTAATAATAAGAATGATGCATACAGTGACATCTCATATTGTATCATAGTAGCAAAAACCACTTGGAAATGGGAGATCAGAAACCCAGTTTGATCTGTGAAACATGTATCAGTGTGTATACACACACAAACATACAGAAGTTTGGAAGAAGCATGTGTAATGTCTTTAGTGAGGACAGGTGGAAAAGCTGAAGCAGAAAAACACAGTATGTGGGCAAGAATTTATTTTTTCTAGGTCCATAACAGCATTTGGTTAAAATGCTGAATTATTTATGACCACATGAACTGGTAAAAATATGGCACTTTCATACTTAGCTAAGGGAATATATTGTAAATTCTTCAGTTGTGTAAGTTAACACACTTGGAGATATTGTTTACACAGCATTTCCTACACATCCTGAAGGAATCTGATAGTATGAACAAAAAAAAAAAAAAAAAAAAAAAAAAAACCAGAAAAAAAGTTCTGGTAAATCTTTAATAAAGCACTTTTAGACTAATTCTTCATTGATTTCAGCAGGAACTATGCCCATACTATGAATTAAGATGATGTTCTGAATCAGGACTGCTACAGAGTCTGGCATGTAAGCATGTAACAGATCCTAACACCACCCTAGCACCAAGAGAAACAGAAGTGGGGGCTGACAGTGCTGCTTCACTCAGCTTGGGAAGGCACCTGAAGCTTTTCTCTGCTTGCTACCAGCTTCATGTAGACCAACCAGCTCCTGTCTGGAATCACCTGCTCTTCCATGGGCTGCTCTGCACCAACATCTGTGCTGCTAGGAGGATTTGGAGATCAAAACCCCACGCAATCCACAGCACCCACAGCCAAACTCCATCTCAGTTTGTTTGGGTTTATAACACTTCACACTGCAAACTGAAAGTTCTAAGGTGGTTCCATTCGTGCTAAATGAAAAGGAAAGACAATTTATAATGGTGCCCAGCATGAGCAAGGCAATTAAGGCCACTATACCCAGAGACTCCAGAGACTCCAAAGACTCCAGTCCAGAGACTGCAACGTTTCTTTTACTATTTTCATGATTAACCTCAAATACAGACATTTTGAAAAATCTATTAATAAGTAAAATTCTATCTTCTAGATTCCCACGTTGCTGTAAAAGATTGTTGTACTCCTGGAAACTGCATGGTCAAGAGAGCATAATACTCTGCCCATTCTAACATTTGCTGCAAAATCAATCAGTTGTGCATTTTTAACACATTTAATGAAATGTTTTTCTTTCCTTATGGACATAAATTATGGTCTTTATGTACATTTATGTAATGAGGATCCAAAGAAATTAAGAACAGACCAACACTATCTGCAACAAGGAAAGTGAAAAGCAATCTGAAATAGCATAGTGAAAAATAAGGCAAGAAACTATTGGCCTTCTTTAGGCAAGCACAGCCAACAAAAACCTTTACAAAGATCAGTGATCTCCCAAGAAATATAAGGAACACAATGATCAGGGAACGGAAATCCCTACCCAAGACAAATGTGCTTCTGTTAGGGGATGAGTAGCCAGTCCTCTAGGACCACAGAAGATGGTAGAAAAGCCAATCAAATTAAAAGCTGTCAGTTCATTTTGGCAGATGTCTGGGGCAGATAGCTGCCCCAAAGGACTATGATTCTTTGAGGAATGGAAATGGAACTTTTACAAAAAGCACTCTCCGAAGAATACAAGAACTGGCAATGAGGTCTGTAACATTGCCTACATAACCTGACATTCTCCATGCCCAGCTCCCATCTGGGGTGACTGGGACACTGGATGTAGCAGAGGAGCTGTCTCTGCAGAGCTGAGTGCCTGATGGCCACGTGGGATCCCACTGCACTTGGTATCATGGGGGATTTCTCAGATTAATCTATTTGACCATGGCTTTCTCTCTGGGAACAGAGGTTTACATAAGCTGAGGAATGTGGTCCTCTTAGCACAGTATCTGCTCTCCAGCCAGGACTGCAGGTGCAAAGGTACACACTGCTAAAATGGCTGAACTGCCATGCATGTTTTGTCTGTCAGATTTAAGTTATTGGCAGTTGCTAATGAAAATAATCATTTACCTCATCAATGTTAATGAGTTTTGGCACTACGTTACCCAATGTGGTTGCAAAAATCCTGCTTCTGCAGCCAGTTGTGTAACCACTTGTTGAGGGACCTTTCTGTCTTGTTTTGCTGTACCCTGTGTGTCACATCCTTTTTGGCTATGAGTCATTACAATTAATCAGCCATATGGTCAAACTCCCATTTCAGTATAAATCAACTCCAGTTTAGATTTGAGTGGTTTAACCACAGGAGGTTTTCCCACTGTCTTGTTAAGCTTCTGCCTTAGGAACTTAGGGGACAAAAACTGAGAGGTCAGAGTTGATGAAGTTTTGCTTACCTTACACATGTTGATTTGGAAGAGATATAGAGATATCACAGAAAATAAATGAAACCCACTGCAATCTAACACCTTACCAGGAAGGGGCAGAAGAATTATTTGAACACTTAAAAGTAATGAAACTCTTAAAAGTGTTTGGTCTGTTGTTGTAACTTTATCCAACAAAATGTCTTCACTTGTTCCTTCCTGGGCTCTGCATTATTTTAATCACTTAAAGCAGCTTTCTACACATGCACCAGACAATGCAGCTCTCTGCTAGGAAAAATCAAATTGCAAAAGCCGTATGTATTTGGCTACCTCTTGCCTTTTTATTTTTGCTTTCCCCAACCCCTCCATCCCATCTGGTTGTAAGTTCTTGATTCTTTGCTTCTTCTGAAGCAGTTTCAGCCTCCCTCCCATGTTCAAGGGGTCGATGACTTCTCTGTTCATGATCTATCACCATGCACCCCTTTATGTCACACACCAGGAAACTTGTCCCTGAATCTGATGATACCTCCACAGCACAAACATCCTCATCTAAAAGATGTGTCCAGTCTCTGTAGCCTGAACACTGACCATTCCCTATACCCAAGATTCACTATGATCTTGCAGTTGCTTTAGAATTGCCACCCAGACTGGCCAATTTTGGATGCCTTGGCACTTTGCAATCTCTCTGCCAACTTGATCAGAAATTCTGAGACTTGAACATGACAAGATCAAAATAATTCATTCAGCCTTCTGCAGAGATGGTTATTTAGATCTGCTTGCCCAACGAGCAGATCAGGTGACAATGGCACTATGTCTGCCTTCCTCAAATTGATCAGATTTCAGTGGGGGAATAGTGTTTGGCTTTAGGCAAATTAGCAGGCTTAATGAATATTGATATTTCTTTTCCAATGAGAACCAACTCATTACAGAGGAATTTCCAAAATAGACACAGTCAGCCCAGTTTACTAGCTCATTGCTAAAGATAAACGAAAAATTTAAGTTCCTACCATTATTTCTGTCAAACACAAGAATAAAGAAGAAAATGTCCATTTCCACCTAGTGTATAACTTTATCTGAAATGTATACATATACCAGAAATAGAACACAGTTGAATTATTTTAATAACTTAAGGCTGCAAATTTAACATTTTTTTAACAGGGCTAAGAATAGACAGGGGAAAACCAGAAAATAATGTAAAAGAAGACTTGTGTTAGCTATGAAATATGGGAATGTAGTCATGGTCACTTGAAAAACTAATATGGCAGACAAGTAGCCAGATTTGGGTTTTGTGCTCCTCCTCTGACACCAGCAGGGACAGGATGAGTTGCATCAGCACAAAATCTAACTCACAAGGCAAATCTTCAACTGTGCAGAGCATAAGGGAAATCAAGTGCAACTTTTCAAGCATTTTGGTGTTTTAACAGTGTTTGCAGCTAATGGACTTCTTTCAATTTCCTGGTAGTCTGCAAGAACTATATAGTGTCACAGGATGTGGGTGCCTTAATTTTATCTCCATTTTGCAGAGCACTGGTCTGTGCTTAGCAAATCAGCTCTCAGCTTGCATTGTAAGCAAGAACCTTCCCGTTCCCATGGCAGGGCTGCATGCCAGCAGCCACAAATGAGTAAACTTCCTTACTGAGGTAAGGTAAGAAATAGTAGCAATGCATAAAAATATTAACACTTCAGCCTACATCATTTGAGAACAGAATTTTGCAAAACTAAACTATCAGAAAGTGTAGTTGCCCTAATAACTCCTCTTTCATTTTTAGCCTACTGCTTTAGCTACAAAGCACTATAATGACACAAGCTCCATGGTACATCACAGTATGAAACAGTTATTACTTAAGAAATAAGAGTTTACCTGCCATCATTATTATACTGCACACAAAAAATCCAGTGACTCTCCTAGATTAGGATGATCTGAGTTGCCCAGTTATAAAATCCAAAGTATTTTTCCATTTTACATTTCTTCTACTGCTATTTCCAGTAGGTTTTAACTGCTAAAGGTTCATTGTTCTGAAGTCCAAAGAGCCACCTTATGATTAATGTAGTACACTGACTACCTCCATCATAGCAACAGATTCTTAGGGAGAGATTTTTGATTTTTATTGTAAATTCATCCCTCCAAGAAATTTTGGTTGAATTACACATCATTCACCTCTGAGGTTTACTGTCTAAAGACAACATTTCACAAGCTGTACGCAGAGTTCTTTCTTAAAAGAAAATCTAGCATTAAAAAAAGATGGCAAGAGGTCTCATTTCTTCTGCTCCCACTGCTCACAGGTGAAAACACCATGTGCTTTTACACTGCTGTGCCCCCTTTCCCACACCATTAACAGACTGTCCCCAACCCTGCTTTCAAACATGCTTTCAAGCAGTGAACAGGAATCCCTCTGGCACCAACTTCATGAAAACTGTAAAAAGGTGGCTTTTGTCTTCTGTTTGATTGCCCCTACTACTTTTTAACAATCTAGCAGATCCACCAAGTTATTCACAGTTTTCCTTATAGTGGAAATAAATTGTTAATTTATTATGGTGTATATTATTTCCTGAATTAATTTCTTTTTCATCTTGGTAATAATTACTTTGCATTTTACCTATGGCATCATGACTTCAGATGGCTTTCCACCTTCAGAAGAACATCACCTAAACAAACTCTCATAACTTGACTTTTTTCTCTTGCATATTGTATTAACATCATTTTTTTAATAGGTTCTAAGATGTCAGTTTGGTTTTTTATATTTTCTATCAGTTCATTCTAAAACACTTTCTCTAAACTAACTAACTTCCAAACAACACTTGTCCCTGAGAACACTAATGCTCATATTCTGCAAAAATAGCACTGGGTATCTCAGAAGACATATAACATTAACTCTGATTAATTATAACTAGAAGATAGTGTATTTTTTTGCAAGACAGTACATTTATGTAACATCCTCACATCTCTCACTTTCTAATACCAAGTGTGCATAGATTTTTATAAAACTGACTTCAGGCACCTACTTATAAGATAGGAGCTCTTCACAATAAATCTCTACCAAGGCCTTAAACTGTGCAAGGAGTTCTCTCATTAGAGGTAAACTGGGAGCCTGACATGGAGGGAATTAACTTTGTTTTCTTGTTCGACCATTTTCCAGTCTAACTTAGGGGTATTTGCATTGGGACTATGAATGTGAGCCTTGTTCTAACAAAGAATACCAACTCAATTTCTGTGTACTTCCAAAGCACTGGAAATTAAATGGAGAAGGATTTTTCAGACCAACTTTAAAACTGACAGAGGTAAAAACGAATCACTGCAGTTGTATGTTTTTACCTATGCTTTTTTTGAAGCTAAATATATTCTCTGCCAGTTACAACATGATAAGGTTAAACTAAGTCTGTATTTAAATAAAAAGTGGTGACTCACTGCAATGAGGGCAATGCAGTCACTGGAAAAATTATACACTGCCCAACAGGCTTGGACACTGTGAGATGAGGAGGCATCCCAGTGGCCTCAGACTTCATGACTTCATCCTTAATGCATCAGTTGAAATGGGTTACTATCTCTGTCCCAACAAACCTGAAAACACTTTGAGAACTACTGGTCCAGACCAAGCGCACCAGACACCAAATACCTCCAACTGCCATACTTTGGTTGCTCAGTGAAAGAAGTGTAAATCTGCAGGAGAAAGAGGAGCAGCAGCATATGCCAGGATGTGCCCAGGATGCATGAGGCAGCTCAGATTGTATTACCACCTGCAGAAGAGAGCCAAAGCTTTTCACATGTAGGTACCTCAATTTTTTAAGGATTTTTTTTTTTTGTCATAGCTTGAATTACTAAGCTTTTGAAAAACATTCTTATTAATATGAATTTTATTTAAATTAAAAGCCCCCCAAATTTCTGTCTGCTTAACAAAACTATGAGAATTAGAGAACAGAAAAACAAAACTGGTTGCTTTCAATAAAGTTGCCCTGATAGATCATAAGTGCCTTATTATCATAGATAATAAGGGTTCCTACCCTGGATTAAAAGTAATTTTAATTATTAGTCTGCTAACAGTACAAAGATAGTGCAATGGTGTCCTTGATAGTGATATTGCAATATGGTGATAGTGCAATATGTGTTCTTGAAAAGCCTTAGGGCCTGTAAGCCTGGGGAGTGGCAGGAACTGGGTTTTGCAGAAGATGAACAATTTGTGGGTCTCCAGAGAATCAACTGAATCTCCCCAGATATGGAGAATCTGTACTGTACAGTGTTTTAAAAAACTTTTTTATTTCCTTTTTTTTTTTTTTTTTTTTCTGTAGCATGCAGACAACTCCTGTCTGAGTTGAGAGGCTCTAAGGAATCTTTTTTACTTCCTCTATTTTCCTCATAGCAAGGCTTCACCTATGAAGAAGGCATGAGCTGGGCTGGTGCTCAGTAGTTTGACCATGAGGTTAAAAAATGCATCAAAAGCAGTATTTAAAAAATGCACCAGTAAGACTGTAAACACTGGACACTGAAATAATATTAAATCTAACCAATTTTATCAAAGACTCGTCTAAGACCTGAAATTCAATATGGATTTTTGGTATTAGAGCTGGAGCAGGCACACAAAAAGTGAGTGTACCATTAAGATGATTAGAAGAGAGACCAAGCTAGGATCTATTTGCAATCAAACTGGTTTCTTCTCCAGCAACTGCACTGTGAAGATGCTAGATGGAATCAATCTGCAGACAAGAAACCAACATCCAACACTTCAAATACCCAGCATCACAGTCAGTCATTCCCAGTGTTCCTCATTATGAGTGAAATCTCCTCTCTCAGCATGAGAAGAAGTCATAGGGATTTGGGTTTGAGTTTGTTTTTGAGCTAAAAGCTTTGAAGCACTTTTTGTTCTGAAATGTGGCATTACAATGAATTTTGTGACAGATGTCTCCCTAATGATCACATTTCCTGTAGTGAGACTTCTCATCTGCCTCTGTGACTGCACCAGCCCTGCAACCAACACTCTGCAGCAGCTTCCACCTCCAGTGAAAACACAATTGTATCTGCACAGATCCACACAGGACTCAGAGAAGTGTCACCCTGACCTAGCACATGGATTATCACTAGCACAGATGAATTGTGTTGATTTGGGCTTTGGATTTCCTCTACAAGGGCAGTAGATGGTAACTTTTGTAGAAATCTGGCTCGCTAAGGCCTATCATTGTAGTCCTGATCATGCTGATTCTCCTTTGCATTTGCGTCCTGCAGTAAAACAGTAACTCCAGAACATAAAATTAAATACAGCAAAATGTACTGACCCCTGCTGAAAAATTACTAGTGCATAATTGTTATTTTCCTGCTTTTCATTTATTCTTTCTCATGCTCCAGCACATCTGAAAGGTGTCAGCCTTTTATCTTACCCAAATGTCCAAGCAACCCCTTTATTGGTGCTTCAATTTGATACCCCTTCCTGAAAGTAGGAAGAAATTTCCTTTGAAGCTGACAACAGTCTTCTCCCAGGAAGAGGGATTAATACCCTCTTGTCTTCTTCCACTAGCCTTTGCTAAATATCAGATTAACCTGTTGTGTTCCCCCTTTGCAAGTACTTTAAGCAGAAGGTTAACCCAGGATTTCTGCAGCTACCTGAGGTGTTATCACAGGCCTCCTACCACTTTGCTGACTGACTAACAAGATTCATTAAATGAATTATTTATTTCCTACAGTAATCAACTCTCCTCTTGCTTTGCATTGTTCAATATGAATTTTTGCTTGCGATTGCTACAAAACATGTGACTTTTGTTATGAAATAACAGTCACAAACTCTTTAAGTGTTTGAATTAAAAAATGTTCCTTCTTGTCTTCATTTCCCCTCCATTTTCCCTCCATTTTTTGGTGACTTTCCACATGAGCTTTTAGAAGTCAGTCTCAGTCTGTTACCATTTAACCTGAAAATTATGACTTTTCTTCACTGAAGTGTTTTGAGCTCTGTGTAACAGCAAGATATTTATGATGGTGCACTGAAATCCATTTATGAAGCAGAAATATTTTGTATCAGCTCTACACAGATAACTTGCTACGATGAACAGGTGTCTTTGTTTTTTATTTCTTTTAATACTTAATGTTTAGCAGCACTTGCTAAAATAAATACATGATCTGATTTCTGCAGATACATACTTTTCCCACTACAGACACATGTTGCATAGTTTTAAGGAAATTACACTACTTTGTCCCAGCTAGAAGATAAAAATGACACTCAATGACATTATCTCACTCAAAACCTCATAATATGTATGAAATAATCAAGGTTCCGGTACATTTATGAATGCAGGGATATATTCTAAACCCTCCAGCATTTAGGAAAAGTTCTTGCATTTCTACTTACAGACATAAACCCACACACTATAAAGAACTGTCATCCCATTAATGGTTTGGGAATTGTGAACAGTGGCAGTAGGGTGGCTAACAGCTTGAGTCATGTCTGTCTAGCCTGACCGTGATGTAATTTAATGTCACTATGAAGAATCTCATCGAATCTGGATGAAATTTAAACCAATGAACAACCCTGATTCTCATTTCTCAAAGGCACAGATTTAAATGAGTAAAATTAGTAAAATTTTATAATATTTATTTTAAAGATGAGCTATTTTTTCTTGGGTAAAAGTCTCCCAAAAATGGTTTGAAAGCTTCCTCAGGTAAGAATTTTCTGAAGGGACAGTATAATCATTTCAGTAATGCAGCTCTAACGATTACAAGATATGAATGAGATCCTTTATTGACTGGAAAAAGGATGTATCTTTCTTAACTAGATTTTGCTTCCTCCTCTCTGCATTCATCCTGTACATGTTTACTCTCTAGAGAAAGAGGCATTCTCAGTGACTTCTCTGAGCAAAAAGTCCTTTCTCTACCCTTTAAGAATTGTCTTTAATCTTTGTTAAAAGTGGAAGAATGAGAGTATTCTGCCTACACTTCCTGGAAACTCAGCTTAGGCCTGTGTATCTGCTTTTATCAAAATATCCATCAAAGGTCAGGTACTTTTCCATACTCATCTAGAGACAAAGATGCTACCTATCTCGATGAATCACTTCAAGAGTGCTACTGCTTTTCCCTCAAAATGAATCAGAGATGATCACTAAGAAAACTATGGATATTATTTCCATGACTATAAGTGTGCTCAGAATTACAGTTTTACCAGATTCTACAGTTTCTTCCACTGTGGGTCCCCAGTCCAGCTTTTCCCTGGCTTTGGAGATGGTTACAGGAGATGAGGGACCAAGAAGCAAATCAGCTGGTAGTGGCTAACCAGTCATCAGAGCTAAACTGCACTAGTTCTGGTGCAATCACAAAGTATGAGGTTAAATAGGGAGCACAGGACATCAAATGCTACTTCTAAAAAAGAAAAAAACAAAAAACAAAAAAACAAACAAACAAACAAACAAACAAAAAAAACGAAAGAGAAAAAGAGAAAGGCTTCCAAGGCTTCCATCCTGCTATAAATGAAGAAATGCTGGAGATAAGCCATTAGGCTTTCATCCTCTTTAGAGTAACATGTAAAATGGTGATAGCACCTTCAGTACTTATATACTGTTTACACAGGGAAAAAAGTCCCCTGATCTACTAGGGAAAGAAGCATGCTGTTTGTTTTAGCACCAGGATTGAAGTTACTACTACAAGTTATCAGTGTGTCATCACAGACACTGCAAGCCATTCCAAAGGTCAAAATTTCCAAAACATAAAAAAGATGTAGGAACCCAAGTGATCCTTAAGTCAATACAAAAAAAACTTTGACTGAAATCAATTTGTGCTGCAGGGTTCCTAACATGGCCCAATTACTTAATCTATATCTTGGCATTACAGCAGTAACACAAAATTTGCTTGACATCTTAGAAGGACTTGAAACTGTCAAGAAATCAGTTTTCTTTTTTCTCCTTAAGCATCTGATACACCCCAGCAAAACCAGCAAATATTTTAACCAATATTTTTCACTTAAGTTCCATACCAACATCTACTTCACAGGTGATGATGCTGATGAAGAATATAAAAATAAATGCTACAGCTCAAAACAGATAAAATGAGAGTGGTTTTCAGAAGGATTTTCCTCCTAGTTCCATATCAATTCTTTGCTCCATTAAATGGAATTACACTGCCCTTTGTCCAAAATGCCATTTCACACATTCAGAAAAAAACTCCTGATGTCACATATATCTAGTGGAGACTGTTATGAACATTACCAATATTCATGTGATCTTCTTTAGATGTGGTATCTACTTGAAGATGTTTCACCCCTTTTTGCAAAGAGCAGGAATGCATCTTGAAACAATATTTAAAGCCCCTTGTCAAATAAATAACATCAAGAAATATGTCCATTTTTATACCAATAACCAAAAACAATACAAAAATAATAACACTAGCATGATACAAGTCATTCTCATGGACAGAAACAATTGTAATCCTCAGAAACATGTAGGAAAAAGAGCAAGCAACTGACTGCCCTTGGTCAGGAGGTGCCAGAATATGGCAGGTTTGGCACTGCACTACTGCAAAGAACTGAATGTTTAGCTAGACCTCACTAGGTGTTTTTAAAACAAAACAAAACAAAACAATAATTTTAAAAATGCAAACAAAAAACAAGAAAATAAAATAAAATATAGCAATACACAACAAATCAGAATTTCAGTATTAGTTCTTCAATTCTGTTTCACATACTAGAATAGTAGCTATGAAAAATTTTGGTTTGCTTCATTTTTACAGCATTACCAGAACTTTGGCACAGAATTACACACTGGAAAGGCACAGACATGTGGCTATCTCGATGCACAATGACTGTTTTAAAATCAAATTGCATATATATATAAGCTGTTCTAAAAGACAGTGTGGGGACTAAAGGCTGGTGTCAGCTTATATTGCCAAGTCAAAGCCCTACTTCTTTCCTTTTCCTTTCCTTTTTCCCTTACCTTTCCTTTTCCTAACACCTCTGAACATTCACCTAGATCTTAAAATCTGTGACTGCAGACTGTTCTTTTTGTACAGCACAGAAATATCCAGAGTGTACATTGAAGATAATTTTTGCCTGCAGAGATAATTCAGTGCATGAGCTCTCCCACACATGGAAGTGAATGTGTGGGTGTTTGTAACACGTCGTCTACACATTCTGTTGTTTGTTTACCATATTTCACTCACTGGTGAGAGAATGTGATATGCTAATGAAAGGATTAAACAGCTGGAGAAAATAATCATTGCAAATGAACACAGTGTCTTTGTATGTGACTTGATTTTTTATTGTATCTATATAGCAAGAGAGGAGCTTTGGAACACTGCAAGCTTTTATGTGCACTAGTTTCACCATTATTAAGTTATCTTCAAGGAGTATGTGCATCAGTTTTTGTACTGCAAAGAAGTTTTAAGAGCACAGCGTGAGACCTGCAGTGCATGGACCCGTGTACAATAGTTTACTTTGGATCCAGGGAATAATTTATTCAGTTGTATCCTGCTTTAAATAAGATGCTTTATGTCCCTTTCTCAGAAAAAGAAATTAATAGCATCATGGATTATGCAAACTCTTTGACTGGGCGCATGTTCTACTATTACTTTTTCTCTAATCTGCCTTTTTTCTTACCTCTGTACCATTCCTTTTTAAGAAACACGTGTGCTGTCCAGAATCAGATCATAAACCCTTCAAGGACAAGGTTATATTCACCCTACAGTTATACAGCTCCTGGTCCAACAAGAATCCTGGCTATGTCTGTGGCCACTAGCCCTCCTGTACCCATAGTCACATACAGAGCAGCCACTCCTTTCTCACTTTCCAAGTGCCCAGTATTCACAACATCAGATAAAGTTCAGGAAAAATAAACTTGCAGCTGCAAACTGCAAGTTATCACATCATCTCAGAGACAAACACATGAAGATCTTCTGAAAAGAACAGATTATTTTTTTTCCTTCTCTGAAAAAAACAGTTCTCAAGTGTTTTAGAGCTTACACTCAAGACTGGGGATGTGTCCTTCAAACAGGTCTCTCAGGGCAAATAAAACAGGAAAGTGAAGCCTTGAGTATAAAGATCTCCAGTATGTTTAGGGGAAAAAAGAAAGAAAAAAGAATAAAATGGACTTGATTTCCCCATTCTAATATAAAGCCAAAGAAAATTCAACAAAATACATTAAAAAACAACAAAGACAAAATAAATCCTGTAAGACACATGAAAGTTTTTTCAGACTTTCCACTGATCTCACCACTGAGGTGAGCAGCAGTTTTGTTACAAAGAGAAACAGGGAGCATCAGCTGCAGAGAAAACAGATGAAAATGGCATATTTGACATGCTCTGTATTATTAAAATGTCTTCATTGCTCAATGAAGAGTGGTTTTTAGAAGCTGTGGTTTTCAAGCAATCCTTCCATTGCCATTTAAGGCCCACTGCTGCAATGAGGACACACTTGTTGACATTTCTGGAGCAGAATCACTTCCGCTTTTTTTAATGTCTCTCGTCCCAACTTTAACACAAAAACTTAAACCAGCTACTGCACCAAACACTTGTCTGTTTATTTAGGGTGGTGTAAAGCTGCATTTTAGTGGGTCCTTAACCCCACTGTCAATTTTCATTAGCTTTTGGAATAATCTGATCCTCAAATCTTGAAATTACTGTGGGACCCTTTCTCCTGAACTCTTCTGTGATTTCTAGTGAACTTAATACATCCTGTGTTGACTCAAAAGGCATCTGTAGGTAAAATTTTCATACACAGTATACTTCCAAAAACATTATTTTACTAGAGATCAAAACTTATCTGATCACCTCAAAATCCTCATGGCCAAACTGGACAACCTTCAGAAAAGTATAAAGTGCTAAATTCAGGTCAAACATAATTGGATTTTATGAAAGTTCTACCTCTGTGCAGTACAAAACCATGATCTACTCGTATCAAGCATAAAAAACTCTTTATAAATATCAGATTTTCTTGATCTGCCTCTGTATTCAGCACCATTCCACTGTAAATCTTCTAAACTGTTAGTATCTAAGTTGGTAGTGGGTTTAGCTGTATTATTTCTTATGTTTTCTAAGTGATATTGTGTGTTTGTATGGGGCAGCTTTCAGAAACATATTTCTAAGTCATTTGATTAGCAAACTAGGACAGTAAAATCAGAAATGCTACTGAGTGGTACTCATGCATATTTCTCACTGCTGTTTGACATCTTTCCCTCAAACCCCAGCCACCCTTCACACGAGACTGCAGGTGTGTGGAGGATGTAGAAAAGTCTTTCAGTTCTGTAGAGGCAGTACAGTTGAGCACAGAAGCTTTAATTAAACTGCAAAAAAGGCCAAGTATTTTCATGTACTTATTGGGTAGTCTCAAGTGTCAGAAATGTTGTATTTACACCCACACACAGATACGTGGCACAGGCATGCACATTCACACACATTATTTGGTGATGAGGGAGCTTGTGTGTTTATTACATAAGACAGAGAAAAAATCTCTCACTGACATCAGGGACCAATAAAAAAATTACATATGCTTGAAAAAAAAATTTTCTCATTGTAATTTAAGTTTTTCCAAGATAGAGAGATATGAATTAAAAAAATCCTCCAGGTACTCTATTCAGGACCTAACAAAACCAAAATATTTCTCTAAGGTACACATGCATCTGAATCTGCATTCATCCTAGATTTTGGAGCTCTATCTCGAGAAGATTAACTGAACTCTGCACTAGCAACATTTTTCCTTCAATTATGCAAGCATATCATTTTCAATCATGTGCTGACAGCCAGCTTGGCCTGCATTTCTCTAAAACAGTTGGTTTACATTTATAAATGCTACCACTGAGACTCTTAAAACACTTAATTTACTAGACAGGCTCACTATTATATTTAAGTGTGGAGAATGTTTTGCAACATGAAGCCTTTTGTAGCTATGGTCCACTTAGCACATATTAGTATCTCATCTCATCTGCAGACACTAGAAGTAAAAAGCTGTCAGTCCTATTCTCATGTCTCATTGATCAAATTCAGTTATTTCACCCAAAAATTATTAAAATGGAGAATACAGATGACATAGGGATGTTTTGGAGAATTTCAGATTTACTGCAGATAAGCACAGTATGGGTTATTCTTAGCACAGAAGTATTGGCTCCCATTGACAACAACTGCTTTAGGACTGAGAATAAGGTAGAAATTAATGAACAAGTAGTTTTTTCATATATTTTTATTTTCATTGCTCAAACACACTATTCAAAGTACCCTAATCCACAACTAGTTTCTTCAGATCAGATTTGTGGTAGTTTACAGGTTGCAAGAGACAAGCACTGCTCAAAATATTTAAGGCATTATGACCCTATCTTTTGCAACAGAGTAAATTCTTCTACATTCAACTCAGCAGATGACAAAACTGAGATCTGGAGAAATGAAAATGACCTAACACTTCACATCATGATTTTTTGAGACAGCCTAGACTGCAGCTGACTTCTGTCTCTTAGATCTTATTCTAGAAGCCTGACAATGTTCTGCCATTTATCTTACCCTTTCTGCCACCTACATATGTCTTCTTAACTCACCAACATCCAGAAACAACTTAGGGTCTAATACTATCTTAAATATTACATTCATGGCTTCTGCAATGTATATGATTACCTGGAGAGGCTTTACTAGCCATATATTTTGGTACCATCTCAGCTGAAGCTCTGCATTGTAGTAAATTTCCATGAGTCTAAAATCTTCCAGCTCATAGATGAGGTATATACTTCATTCAACAAACTGCTATTTCTTTGTATGTTGAACAGAAAGCTCCATTGTATGGTTTCATTTTTCCATAAGACAACTAGTTTGATTTTTACTTTTTTTGTCAGGAAAAGAATTTATTTCAAAAGGCAATTAAAAATACTGCTCCATGGAGTCCACGTTTTTGTGACGACAACAAAAGTCATTCATGCACAACAAAAGATACCTCTGGAGCTTTGGGTAGGGTGGTGGGATTATGAATGGAGAACAGATATATTGTAAGAGAAGTCTTTGAAACTATAGAATAGAAACCTAAGCAAGCAGGCTAGCCAAGGAGGCACTGACACAGATGGAATAACTGGAAGAACAGTACTGCAAAGCAGTGGTATAAAAGAAAAGAAGAGGATCCAGTTAGCTGCACAATGCTATGGATAATATAAACTAGCACTGAAGCTCTCACAGCTAGTTTCTAAAATCCTGGAACTGAAGGCCCCAAACTGCTTTACTTGAAAGACAAATAGGCCTGGAAATAGATAAAATGCTTTAACAGCTACTAAAACACCAGTGAACAAGATCTGTTTGCAAGTGTATTGACAGCCTGGAAATACCTGAGGACATAGAGTCAAACAGTCTGAGACAACACTGAACTTGCAGGGAATAAACCAGCTTTTACAACTAGACCTATTACCTTAATCTTGATATTTACAGAAGGAAATCAGAGTTTTGCCACTTGAAAAATCTTTAACATCTTTTGCACAAAAAGTGCTTCAGTACCTGAAGTGAGCTTTGAAGAGAGTCAGCTATTCCCCCAAAAAAAGTGTTCGGGTACTCTGTACATCATAAGGTTGCCTGAAAGAAATGTCGGCTTGATTTACATCTATATACAATTAAAGATGAATGAATGTGAACAAAACATCTCCAAATGATGCAGAAAGCAACAAAGCTCAGGGACAACCATTTCCCCCAGGCAGGCCTTGTAGTTAGGTCACCAGCAGCCAGCTCAAAGGGCACATCCCTCCCAAGCAGAGTACAGACATCCAGTCCAGCCCTACCAAACCTCTTTCATTCCTGTAAAGTACGTGTTCTTTCTAGGGTCTGATAGAAGTTCACTCCCAGCTACAAAGAGCTGAAGTCATTCTATCAAGCCTTGCACAGCACATGATGCCTCCCTGTGCTGCCTCTTCTTCCTCTGCTTTTTCAGGTGCAACCTCTGCAGCCCATCCCTGCCCTGTGCTCCCCACCATGGCCACCCAAACAAAGGGAAATGACATTGGGAAGACTCAAGGCAAGTCTGTGCTGTAAAACACAGAGTAATGCAGAGACACTAGAGCTAACTCTAAATGAGGTAGCTGAATGAAGAGGAGTCAAGCCATGACAGCAGAGTCCAGTGGTTAACTTGCATGGGTCATCTTGCTCTGTTTTCCTGGTGGGCCAGATGTATGCTTGTAAATATTAACTCTTAAAACTAGATGAAGAATGTAAACAGAGGATAGAACACTTCCATGGCTTCCTATTCTCCTTTCCTTGCTCCCAGCATGGTACAGTCCATACCACTATGCATCTGCACAGCAAAAGAAAACAGGATCATTTACATGCACTGCATCCAATGCATTCACAGTTTCAGTGTGAAGAGTGCCTGCTTGTCTAGTGAACACACACACACTCCCAAATCTGCAGATAGATCACAGGAATCAGAAAATCAAAGTTTGATTTCTGATACTAGGAATATTTTGAAAAGTCACTTCATCCTTTTTCCTTCCCTCCTTCTTCTGCCTTATCTCATTGTATCTGCAATGTTTCTAACCCACTCACTGTTGATTTGCTAAAGCTGAAAGAAAGTGCTTCCAATATACCATGCCACCAAGAGATGGATTTTCTTTAGAGTTGATTTCTGCATGGCAGTTTTGCAGCTTTAGGTCTATACTGTAATAGAGCAGTTCTCCTTTCCATACTATGCAAGACAGACCCATTAGTGCAGAATCAGCTGTCTCTTGCAATTATAACCAACATACCCCATAAGTAACCCAGCCATATGCTCATTATATTGGTATAGATCTAGGTAAATGTGTAAAGAAATTAAATATGTGCCCCAAACCAGTAGCTAATTGTAGTCCAGAAACCACATAGCTATACTATAGTGCTTCTGCACTGTGATTAACATGTATTCTGCTGGTGGCTTAGGTACAACACCATAATGAAACTCATCAGCTTCCAGTTTAGAAGTGGCTTGGTGCCTGGCTAGCCCAGGAAGTGAGCAGGACTCCCAGCATCTCTGTATATACACAGACTCTCTGGCTCAGTTGAATTTTTAATAAATCACTGGAACTGTGCCAGATGTAAAAAGCAGGTAATTTGTTACAAATTATTAAGGAGGTACCCAAGTGCAGAAGTCCAGAGTACGTACATCAGGGAAAGAAAAAACAAATATAGCCCTAAAAAAAACCAGCAATGAGGCATCAGTAAGAGCAAAATATCAGAGGCAACGCTCTAGTCTTCACTTTACTTTCTTCTACCTTAATACCTATCTTCCAGCCCAATTCCTCTTATTTTTTATCCTACACATAAATTGAGCCAATACTGCTAAGTTCTACTACTTAAAAATTAAGTCTGACACACTCTTCCCAAAGCAATCGACCAACCTGTGAAAAGCTTTTCACAGAAAGTCAAAGCCAGAGGATGAGCTATGTGGATGCTGATGTCAGCAAGGTAATATAATACTTCCAGCTGGAAACCTCCACAGCATTTGGGTATGGAAACTGCATGGCCCCAGATTTCATCTGCCTGCAGAAGCTTGGTGCTTTTAAATTGGAAAATAAAAAAGACACACCCCAAACTATCAAGCAATTATTTAGTTTCCTGAAATAAAGGAAGTGGCTCAGAAGTGGGTGAAGGCTTTTGAAAGCTGTCAAATTGCTAATGTTTGTGGATGGGGGGGGAAACCTGAATTAGTGATCTAATGGAAAAAAAAAAAAACCCTCTTGTCCTGCAAGCATTTATTTTTCCTTTTTCTAAAGTGAAGGAAAAGGCTTATTACTTGAAACAGAATACTGCTATTCCTCTTTCTGTCTTCCAGTACTCTCTATTGGAGAATACATTGACTGACTGTGAATGGATAACCAGACAGTAAGCTGCCTTTTCTGGAAAAAAGAGAGCCATGGGACGTTTCAGAAAGACTTACAAAATGGAAAGTAGGACAGTAGATTTAAAATTATATATATATATAAAAAAACTATTGGAAAAGCAAGAAATTTTGTTCTTTACATTACAGCATTCACTCATTTTCTTAGACCTAACAGCTAGCAAGCAGATTTATTTGGTGCTGCCTGTCTTCAGAGACTTTGAAAGACAAGAGGACAAGAGAACTAATGCTCAGGCTTCAAATGCCCTTCTTTGCTGGTTATCAGATGAAGGCAGATCATTTTCTTGCACACATCAGTATAAAACTGGAGTTACTATAGTGACATGATGATTGAAGCATGCATAAATTCAAAGTATGTAAAAACAGGTTTCAGCCCTGCATGTACTTTTCAGCCATTTCATAATATATGCTTCAGGACACTTTTTAGGGTGAACGTTACTTTAGAGAAAAGCTTTTGTGATACTACTAACTATTCCAAATTATATTAACCAGCTACACTGATGGAATTCACATATATGTAGAATACTGTACGATTGTTTTAAGAAAATATTTTTCTTAAAGATAGATCCATTTTTGTCTTTAAATAAATTATCCCAAAATTAATTGTTTTTCTTACTACCCACATTATCTGTCATATCTAGTGTGTCTTGCAAAATCAACCTCTTGGACTCTCTCATATAAATTAAAAAAAAAAGTCAAGCGACAAATTCACCTGCAGTGGGGTAATCAGATAGTAAAACATTTTGAAAGCTCTTTAAGGGGCAGATTTTCTTACATAAATAAATTGTGTTTTATAAAATTAATATCAAATAAGTAATTTCCCAGCTGTAGATATCAACTTTTCTTTTTTTTCATTAACTCCACTGAAGTAAATGTAAAAATCTGAGGAACTGTAAGCAGATTCTGAGATCAGGGAGTGGCTAAAACGGATGGGAAGATTTTTTTTCTTTCAGGGATTTAAACACAGAAAACCCAGCTCTGCATCATGAGATGAAACCAAAGACCGCATTGAATATACTCACGCAAGGGAACTAAAAGTATTCTTTTTGAAATACAACTACAAATCTTTTTTTCTTTCTTTTTTAATTTTGTTTTAAATGGCTCCTATAATGCCCAACTATGACCATGTGAAAGAAATTTTAGCCTTACACATTATGTGCCAGTCTGATCTAGATTCTGACACCATTGCACACAGTTGTACTCTTGTTTCTGAACAAAAATGTTGTTTCTCCTCTTTCCAAAGTTTTTAATTTGTTTTACTTCTACAGAGGATATTCAGGGATTAAAGAAAAGAGAAAGAAATATCAATTGCTACCTACCTTTGACCAAAGCATCCTGTCCCAGAAATGCAACACCAAATGCTAAGAGTTTAAGCCACAAAAACATGGTTATTTCTGAAAATCAGGCGTATCCTTATGAAACAGCATGTGTCTCTCTCTGGAAAGCAGAATAAGTGTTATCTGACCGTAAAAGAATTTCTCAGCTAAACTTGAACCAAAAAGGAGAATAACTGGGCATGTACATTGCACTGCCTGCTTATCTGTGAAGAAGTTGCTTCCTCTGTTACCCCAAACTAACCACTCGCAAACTTGCTATGCAACTTAGTGATGTCAGAGACAATTACTTCTTCAAAAAAAATTCTTTCAGTTTCCAGGAAGTCAAGAGCGTTTTTCTTATGGTGCTGCAGTAATTCTCAGCTTCCTTAATTCAAATGAAATAGATTATTTTCAGTCATTCTTTCTACCAAGAAGCTAAGCAAGTCTTAACTTTTAAAAAGACTGGATTTCACAGCCAAGTCTTGCTCAACATATTTTTTCTATGGCATACATTCACCAACTGTCTTTTATGTTATGGATCCTTAATTAACATATTTTTTTAGAGATTTTTGTTGAGAGAAAGGAAAATCCAAAACATCAAGACTCTTCTACTGGCAACAACGACTTCATGAAAAGAGACATCTTCAAGTGAAGTGACTGCTAAGTAAATGAAAACCTTGAACCATAGGGTATATTTCTGAATTTCTCCAGAATGATGCAATTCTAGATATGACAGTAATACACAGCAATTGATAGAGGCAGTCTAATTCTGTTGTCTGTAATGTTCAGTTCCTAATTGCTCCATGCAATTTTTTACCATGGTAATGCCAGAGGGTTGTGGTCTCTTTCCTGGAGTTGATGCAAGGTACACCAAAGACACTTTTCTTTACTGCATGAACTGAAATAGTTCTCAACAACTTGATAAAAAATGTCCATTATATAGTAGATTACAAACGGAGTAAATGTTGGGATTGTTCCTCTTATTGAAGGTTTCAAAAGTTTTAAAAGAACCAGCAGGATCCTGTCACAAGACAAAGAAGGGAAGAAAATATATTTGTGCTTCTTTACATCATGAGGCCCAAATTGCTCTTTCCAAGAGCAGTTCCTCCAAGTGGCAAATTTTTTCTGTGTCCATTTTCTATGAATGAACCATTGTCTTGTAACTGAGAGATTAAACACCTTCAAATAAATTAAATTATGTCTTTGATTTCAGATTAGTCTCAGATGCTTTAATATCCATCTTCTTGCAGTGAATTTGAAACACAAATCTCAATAGTCTATTTGACATTTGTATACATGGACAAGTGAGAACAAAAATAAAAGGATATTATGGTAACAAAACACTGGCTTTTCAAAGACTTTAATTAAAAGCCAATATTTTTACTGAGAGATGCCATGTGCATTTTAGTCTCTAAGTTCTCAAAGCAGCTGCAGACCTGGTCTAAGAAGCAGGAAGTGTGTGACAAAAAGCAAAATCTCAAGATTTCATCCCTTATAATATGCCTTTGAAAGCAGGTAATTATCATCTACATATACAAATCTAGAAGGTATGCAAAACAAAGCAAAAGATTTAAGCAAAAAGACATAGAATCAGCCAACGAGAATCAGCACACACTGCTAGCATTTTCACTAGTCAGAAAAACCTAAATGTGGTGGGGTATAAAGGTGTGTGTCTTAGAGGACTTCAGAACTGACAGAGCAACCTCCACTATACTCATTAACAGGAAGAGCAGCTCAGTTCCTCTCAGAGACAGGGAAGGTCAGGAAACAGTTTTTGTAGGCTTGCTGAGTGGAAAAGCAGTGATTCCAGAAAAAGAAAGAGAAGATGGTTTGAAGGGGAAATTCCAACAGTGTAGGGCTGGCTGATGGCGAGAATATAAACTCTTCTGTATCACTCTTCTGTCACGGACAGATTGCTTAGTTTTGCTAGCTAAGATCACTGCACTGTGAGCCAAAGGACAGACTACAAGAAGGGAAATTTTATTTCTAGTGTGGTTCAGACCTGTGCTGAAAGAAATACTATAAAGATGATAGAGTGGGATTTTACACTCAACATCTTTTTACAAGTTCCTGTCGTGGCTTTAAACAGTGGCTGGACAGTGACAGGTGCTCTCTCTTGTTACCAATATCCTTTCAGGGGGAAGAAGGGAATGAGAGAGAGAGACTTCAGGGCTGAAAAAAACTTGAGTAGGTAGAAGGTGACCTGTTTTGGTAAATGATGTCCTTCTCCAGTGAGGACCCGGGCAGGGACAGCAGGGCAGGGACAGCAAGAGGGCCTTAATCCAGCCAGCACATCAGGTAACCCAGCCAGCACAACTTCCAAGTCCAGATTTTCAAAGATGTAGTATCACTTTGTCCCTAATCACAAAGACTTTTAACTGGATTGCTTTTTGGGTTGGTTTTTTTTGTGGGTTTTTTACTGTGTTTTGTTTTTTTTTTTAATTCAGGCAATGATTTTCTCCACCGGTATCTAAACCTGGTGCTGCTTTGTGTTAATCTGTTTATAAAATGTATGTTACTTTTCTCAAGAAATGTATCCTGGAGAAGCTACTTATGTTTTCTTTTTGTCCAGAGTCTCTGAAAGAAAAAAGTAGAGAGCATGTACTTCATTAAAAATAAATTTGTCTACATATTCTATACACTGCTTGGATTTAAAGTTATGCAGACTTTCTTTGCATAACTCCCCTGGAATGGAAGTCAGCCTGTATGGCTCAGCTGGGTTACACTGATGTTCACCATGGCTGTACAGGAGACTTAAGCAATTCCACAGAATCTGAAGGCCTACACCTCAGCAAACACTAATGGACACAGGATAAATTCATCCCAAGGAAAGCTCTGTTTAAATCAATGGAGGTATCTCCATAGTATGCTTCATCTTGTAAAATTACTTTGGCAACCTTCCTGTGAAAACCTTGTTTATGCTAAAAAATATGTTTTTATGTAAAAAAAAGTATATGTAATGCTTTCTCAAATATTTGCTAAGGCATCTACTTTGCATATACTTTTTCTAACTTGTTTGCAGTTGCCAAGAAATATTTCTTGAAGAAAAAAGAACATTTTTACTTAATATGTCATAGTGGATCAAATTACTTTAAGGTCAAGAGTAAACAATACAGCTCTTTGTGCAGGCATTCTGCTATGTTGCTATCAAGCCTCAGGCAATGATGATTTGACATCTTCACTTCATATGTTGCCTGCATGATCTGTGCTGTACCTGCTGAGGACAGAGATCATCTTTTGGTATCCCTGAGGCACTATTCACAATCTGCCCCAAACTGAGTGATAAATCTATGATAATCTCTCAGAAGTGTCAAGCACTTGCTTCTTGCTTACACATAAAATCATTCCAGGATAACACAAGGCACAATTATTGTAAAATGGGTGTTCTTGAGTAGCTCTGTATAATGTGCCCCTTTGTAATTTGCTGCCCACAGACAGTGTCAGCATACCCATAGGCACAGGCTCAAATTTGTGCTGAACATCTCCTCCTCCTCCTGGTATTGCATGAGTGCTGGATGCTGAGAACAGCTCAGGATTCAGCTACATACGTGGCATCCAAAAATTGCACAATGAGTTCATTTCACGTTACAAAACATCAAACTAACCTTTTTACACATGGTGTTATTTCCTTGAATCCTCCCATCACCCAGTCTGAAAGGGAAAATGGAAAGGACAGACATTTATGTTAATATTTGCTACCCATGGATAACTCCTGGTTGAACTCTCATTTGGAAAAGCACTTCAACAGTGGCAGATTTTTCCTTCTCTTATTCCAATTCTCCTTCATTTTCCCTATCTCTAGATTCTTATAGACACTCATACGACCTTGTATCTAGAAATCAATCACAGATTTAAGATGCAGTAAGGTAAATGCCAGGCAGGGAGCTGTGTTCTGCACAATCACACTCATACTCTGGAAAAGTACTAAAGTTTCAGATGCTAAACATGCTCCCTCTGTGCAGGATTTTCCCTATTACAATCACCAAATCCACCCTGCCTTTACCAAAACTCATCACTTACTTGCTGATTTTTCCTCATTACCTAGCCTCTGAATGCTAGTTAACATTCCTAAATTACCTGCAAAATTATACCTGACTATATAACACCCTGCAGTAAATGTTGTCTTACCTGAACCCAACAAAAGTCATAGTTGTGCCATATTTGCAGAAGACCTGACAGAATGTATGTCAAAGCAACAGTAACTCCAGTTAACACCAAACAGCCCACATAGAAAAACAAGAAAATGCCCACAGAAACAATCTTTCCCAAAGTGCTTCCATTCTGGTTTCAAAATAGCACTTTTATACTTCATTGCAGTTCATAATGCTCATTGTAGTTCACAAGGGAATGGCCATTCCCTTATCTCTTGGACACTGCTTCCTGTGTGCTCTGTAGCACTCTTAGAGACATGTCTGTTTTTTCTGAAGCTAGTGCTTCAAATAACCAAAAAGGGTGGGGATTTTTAGTTTTTGGGGTTTTTTTGTATTTATATATATTCTTTATTTATATTTTTTTATTATTTATTTATTTAGTTATATTTTTTTAAGAACAACTTTAACTGAAGCAAGCTAGGACCAATGTCAGAGTAGTAGTAGTGGTCATTTTTGCAGTAGGATGAAGGTAAATTTTATAGCAAATGCTTTTCTAGCATCAAAATTATGTTTATTTTTTGGATAGAAATGTATTCCCACAGCTGGTTGCAGACATTATGTTACAGAAGCACAAAAATGCCTTTGAGCAAGGTACTTACAAACATAAACCATAAATATTTACCTAGAAGGCTGGTCTGCTTACAGTGATGCTGTTGGTCATCTCCTGATAGCCCATCTCTTACCCTTCTCTGCATTTTGACATGATTTTTCTCTCTGGGGCTGTCCAGATGGATTAGATAGATGTCTTCAAAGATATCTATGTGGCAGGCATTACTTCTTCTTCAGTGGCTTGTCAAGAAACTTCTGCTATAAAGCTAAAAGAGTCCAGAAATTTTCTATAATCTTAACTCCTAATATCTATCTTTGAATTTGAAACAGTTAGGAAATCAGACTGATCCCACAGACTTACCTCACACATCAGGGTCTATGTCATGCCTCAACTCCCTCTTTCAGGTTCCCTGCCTGTGAGCTTTTCAGTTCACATCTGTCACACACAGACACACACACACAGAAAATAAGCTATGAGAAAAGTTCATAATGCTGATACTAAAAAAACCTCTGTCTAAATGTACACTGGTTGTCTTTTTTATTTATTTATTCTCACACTATAAAAGAAAAAATCCCAATATGGGTAAGAAATGGGGAAAGGTGAGAGGAAGAATTAAAAAAAGAGATAAATTGCTGTAGCATGGAAAGGTTAGTTGCTGTATGTTCTATGTATATCATGGTCAAAGTATTTCAAATTGATTAGTTCATGGTCTGCAACAATAGTTACATTAAATAAAAATTTGCCAGAATATCACCTTCTGCTATCTCCTTACTGATTTTATCCTTTCTTTTTTATCAACAATGTTATTTGTCCTGGGACATAGAAAACACTTACTGTAGAGTAGAAATGACAGTGGATGAGAAAAAATGAAGACAGTACTAGATTATTTTAGAAAAAAATAACATCTGCAGTTGGAACCTACCAAATAGAAGGTAGTGTAGCTGATCTTTTTACATCATATGTTCATTGGGCCTTCTCCAAACTTTTGCAGTATTCAGAAAGTTACATGAAAATCATCCTACTTGAGTAGACTGGTGTCTGAATGAGAAATGCAGAAGGTAAATCTGAAAGACAGATTCAATTAAGCACTTAAATTTCATTAAAAGGATTAAAATGAGTATTATATAAAGTCATTTAAGCAATTGGAAATGCCTCTCTATTACTCCTTGTCAATGGGCATAGTTAAGATCAGCTAAGAGAGATGCAGAAATATTAGAAATATATATTTTTAAAGTAACAGACAGGTAAACAGTGGGCTCTTGTGCAAGACAGAAATGGTGGCAGGGAGCCAAGTAAACCTTGAGTGATTTAAAGACAGTTAAGGGGAAAGACAGCACTGGGAAATTAAACACTCTGAAGTAAAAAGATTTCTTCAATTATTTTTGTTTTATAGCTTATTTCTATTTCACTGTAGGTAATTTTGTAATAAACACTCACCCCAAATTGGCTGGTTTGTGTCAGAAAAGCTCAAGAAACATACCACTGGGGCCTTATAAACACATACAACATGTTTACTGCATACAATGCAACAGCCAAAAATAGTCAAAAGAGGAAGGTGGAGGAGGAGGAGGGAAAACTTGTAATCTCTCAGGCCGAGATAGTCCACACTGTGCTGCTCCCCAAACAGCTGGAATTCTCAAAGAATGTGAACTGAGTTACAACAGAAGTAAAACAGCATTGGATTCCTTCAGTACAAGAAAAAAAAGAAAAAAGAAAAGAAAAAAAAAAACCAACACATCAACTTTCATTTCTCTCACAAAGAAATTTCACAACAACAAATATTGTAATTTGGAATCATGTGTATACTGCCAAAATTCTAGTCTCTAGCAAACAAACAAACAAAAAAACCACCCCACCCTAGTATAATTTAGTATCACTATTGTTTCTTCAGCTTGTTTTAAAAAGTGATAAATTCTTATATGTCTTGGAATAGCAAGAATAGCTCTTTTTTCCTATATCAAGCCCAGGCTGACATTCTAATCGAGGTAATATGCCCTCCCTTTCCCAAGATCAACATAAGATATTTGAACAACCTCTTTCTGCCTGATACCAAGTGTTATTTCCTATACTTCATAATTTGGGAAACACCACAGAGGATGAAACTCCATACAACAATTATTTAGCAACAGTCTCTTTCATCATCTTCTTCTTCTCATAAGATCCACTTTAGAGTTTATGAAATTCTGAGTTAAAATACAGATGCATCCTTTAAAACTGGGTTTTAAGCAAAAAAAGAAAAACTTTAGTCAGCTAAACTTTGCGAATTCTTAGAGCAAAGTCAGCCTATCAAGGCTGTAAACTGGTCATCAAAATTGAAGTTTGACCTTCAGACAAAGGTAACTGTGAAAGATATCAGCCCCATTTCAGTTTGACATCCCAGCTTTATTTTCAGTTTGCTGATGTTCAGCAAGTTGCTCTACAGTGATGAATGGAGATGCATTCTGAGAGGTTGCTGACAGATTTATCCCCTGTCCAGCACGGTGCCATTTTAGGTGGAAAAAATCAACTGAAAACTACAGATTCACAGATAAGTTTCTCTGAGAAAAACAATTCAAATTCTCCCTTTCCTTTTTCTACTGTAAACAGAAAAATAATTTAAAGACAGATGATAATAGCAAACAAAGTAAGACCAGCTTGTCCCCCACTGTCTCTAAGCCAGAAAATCCTTTGTGCTGTTCCTTGCCCTTGGAACCTTTCTCCAAGTTTCCCACATTAACCTGGAACAATACCTATCAACACCTAAACTTTCTTACTACTGTTCACAGATAGCTTGCCATCTGAAACCATAAATCTTTAAGGTCAAGCTTGCACTTCCTTCCATCTGGAAATAATATCTTTTGCATATTACTACAATATTTGGACACCGAAAGCACCAGATCCCAGGCAAATAAAAAAAACCAAACCCTAAAAACCAAACCCTAAACTTTGGGGAATTTAGTGTGAGGTGGGGAGTTCATTCCTTTTTGTTTGCATGAGGAACACAAATAGGATGAGAAAGGAGAAGTCCTAAAATGAGATAGGAAAAGCCTTTCTCTGCTGTTTCCAGAATGGCTTCTGTTCTGCTCCAAGTGGTAAAGGGAAGTAGAAAAAGTTCTTGAAAAAGTCTGGTTTTGATTTTTGTCCTAGCTCAGTGCTGGAAAATTGAGCAGGCTGAAAATGTACATACTCTTTATACAGCCATCCAATCATGTGAACTCTCTAAAGATCATCCATCTTTACTTATTTACTAATTTTAAATAATTTTATGCTTCCAGTAACATTAAAATTAATTCAGGGAAAAAAAATAGTCTGCCTTGCATGATGTACCATAGCTAAATTGGGTAAAGCTGATTTTGTAAGTGATCTACACCAATCTTCAAGACCTCTAAAAATTGCTTATTATCAAGTAAGAGCTCAGAATGAAAAACAAAAGGCATAAGTCCTCTATAATTTATTACCTATCTTGAATCCAAGCAATAAGCACTTTTCTTTTTTTTTTCTTTTTTTTTTTTTCTGATGCTACATTTTATACCAACAGTTTATATATTGGTAGCAAGTTTTGTTTAACTGCAACATGAGATACATTTAATGCCTCTACTGCCAATGACTCCCTGAAAGATCAGCAGCAGTGTTTTCAAGACTATCAGATTAAGACTGCTAGACCTAAAAGAGCTGTGACAGAAGTTGCTATGGCTGAAAACCAGTAAAAACTCCCAACCACAACTTTCTGCTTTTGCCTCAGCTTCTCAGCTTTCCAAGCTGGTTTCACTTTCTGGTTCCTGTATGATAATTACCAAGGCCCAGCAATGAGGTAGAGTTGCAACATTCATGACTGGGGGCCTGAATATTACCTTCCTTAGCAGCAAAGTGAAATCCAAACTATACAATCAAAGCCACAGTTTAGCTCATGTTGTTTCTGGCAGATCTCTTTGAAGACAAACATGGAGGTGTTTGGTGTTTGGACACAGACCATTGATGGTCCTTGAAGTTAAGAAATACTCAGAGCTGAAAACAGAAGTGTTGGTACCCAGGCTCCAGCTTCCCAAACTCAACTTAAAATACTGAAACCTGTTAGTCAGTACATACCTTTTTGCCTTTGGATTGTTTAAATTTCAAGAATGGTCCTGTGGGGAAAATCTAATATCTTGGGTTTCTTTTTGTACATCAGATGTACAAAGCTTCTTGTCAGCTGCCTGGCTTTGTATCTGACGTGCCACAGCAGCCAGCACTTTCTACTGATTCTACAGCAACAAATAAATACTACACAAATTCTCATCTGAGGACTACTTTAAAGATTCAGTAAAACTTTTCCTATCAGTTACCTCAGGCTCTTTGAAACTGATAAGCTGGTTTCCTAGCTCTTGTCACAATACATTGGTTGATTTGAAGTTTGCACTGATGACACTGACTCCCAGGTCCAATGGAACCAGGATCAATGAACTCTGCTTTCCAGTAGTGAAGGGGTCACAGAAGTGTGCCAGAAATTCAAAGTTCTGTCCAAGTGCTGAGAGCACATCTCTTTCTCTGCCTGGCCCCCGACTGCTCTTTCAGCTTCTTGATGGCTTCCAATTGACAAAATAGGACTTGAACATGTACAAAACAAAATGGTCCATGAGACAGACCTCTCTAATACCACTTTTCAGCAGTACATTCAACAGGATGCATTTTACTCCTACAGCTACTAGTATCTCCTCCTTCCCTCTCTAGTTAATAAAGTGTAAATTTGTGTTGTCTGTAAGAAAAACGTAGGTGTTGCTGAAGCATTCTTTGCAGTAATCTGAACATTTTTATCTTTGGAAGACTACTATATTACTAGTCCCAAGTCCTATGTTCTTCTCTTAAACTGGGGAAAAGCACTTGTACTTGACAGCTTTTTTCACCACACTTGGATTAATCCAGCTCCATGCAGTACACATGTTCTGGATGAACATGTGTGGGACAGAAGTGGGAGAAGAGCAGAAGAGAAAGGTAGATCATGAAATGAGAAGTGATGATCACTCAAAACACTGCAGATGAAAGCAAGATGCTGGCAATAATCTCAGCAGAGAAAGCCTGAACACTGGTCAATGTGCTTTACTTTCCACAACTCAATGTGTCCTGGTTTGGGCCAGGATAAAGGTGATTTTCTGTTTTGTACTTTTGCTTTCAACTAAGTCTCTTGTAAGTAGTGGCACTTGCTGAAATTAACAGCAAGTTTCTCAGACAGTGTCTGCTTCTAGGACTGGTAACACTTGATGTTTATAGTTACTACTAGAGACTGCTGAGCAGAGCCAAGGACACTGCTCAGCTCTGAGGAACATTTTGCCCACCAGAAGGAGTAAGGAGGTCCCACCTGAAACCCTCCTCTGGGGAGGACCGGACAAGATAGATGCCAGAGTTGACCAAACAGAGTATTCCATCCCATCCCAGTATAAATTTGAGGGATCACAAGGGTCAAACCCCTTCCTGCTCTTCCTGCTTCCCTTCCTTGCCTGTTCCCTGTTTTGCTTTGGCATCCTGGGAGGATTCCATCCATTCCTCTGCCTGTGGTCCTGATCCCTGCCAGCCTGAATCTGTGTGTTCCTGCCTCCAGCTCCTGACTGCTGCTGACCCCAGGATTCCAGCCTGGACTTTCCCAGGGCTGCCCTGCAGCCTCGGTGGTGATGTGAGAGTTACTGGGGGGAGGAAGGAGGTATCAATTTTCCTGTATATTTGTATATCTAGTAATTTTTTCCTATTTATCATTACTGTTTCATTAAAGTTGTGTAGTTTAGTTTCCAACCCATAAGTCTCTCTTCCTTATTCTCTCTCTTTTCTTTATCAATGAGGAGGGAGAGATTAATATATAAATCTGTTATTCGGTTTAAATCTGTTATTCGGCTGGGCCAGTGTTAAACCATGACACAATGATACACAGGATCCTCAGTGTGTCTTTAGGTGTGTGTAGGGACACATACATGAGTATGTGCATGTGTCAATTTGCAAAAACAGTTGCCATTTTCAGAGGCAACAGCTATCAGGATAAGAGGATCCTTTTCATGTTCCATGTTTGTGTATACAGTTATTTTAAGGAATCCACACTGTGCAGTGCAAGGTAAAGGTTCACATTTGCTGCTCAAATTAAAGTTGGTAGCATTTAAAGTGTTACTTCTTGGAAGCTTTAAGCTCTAAGAACCAGAGAAGATAACCATCAAGAGACCTGACGACTTAGATTTATAGCTTGACCTTGAATTATGGGGAAATATTTTATAACATTCCATATTTAGGATTCTCCTTATTGGAGACCCTGACTGTAAGAATGAGGGTGGACCTAAAGTATAAAGTTCACTTATGCTTTTCTTAACAAGGTGCTGTCTTGAGCTGTAGGAATCTTGTAACAATTCAAGATAAACCAGACAAATTTTCAAGTAATTTGTGTGCTCCCTAAATTGTCTTATAGCTAAAGGCTTTAAATCTAAGATAATGTACCTACTTCCTTTTCCACATCAGCATAGATATAGTGAAAAAAATTTTTAGCTTTTATTATGAAGCTGCCTTGAGATTATGATATTCTTTTTCTTCACAATGCAACTTTAAAAGTAACACTTCTCTTTCCAGATTTCTGGCCTACAAAACATTTGCATATCATAATTTTCAAAATGATATCACACAAAACAAGACAACTCCTTAACAAGAGAAAGAAATTCAGAAGTAAATGCTTTGAAACCTTATGACCACTCTCCTGTAAAATGTGTAATGTAGAACCCCTGTCCTGCAATCAATAAAATCTGCTAAAACTGGACTTCACCATAGAAATAAATACAAATGTTATTCACTTGATAGTTTAAACTAATAATCCATTATAAGCATGTCTGTCATTATTTCCTCTATTTAGGGTCAAGACAAAAAAATATCTATATGTTATTGCACTGTTTGCCATTACAGATTTTTGCACCTCTCCTTTATCTTATTTAATACAAGCATAGGGAATTGGAGTGCATGATGAAAAAACAGAGAATAAAAAAAAAGTTTGTCACTCTAACCAAAAAATAAAAAGCTAAAAGGGATATTATTGATGTTTTCTACTACCTAGTGGGTGGTTAATGAGAAGACAGAGTCAAATGCTTCTCAAAGGTATACAGTGGAAAGATGAGGAACAACAGGCACCAACTGCATCAAGTAAATTTATGACTCAATATTGAGCACTAAAATTTCACAAGGACAGTCACCCAGTGCAATGAGCTACCCAGAGCAGCTGTGAAGCATCCATTCTCAGGGCCAAAACTCAATTAAAACAGGCTGTGAGCAACTAACATTGAAGTAACCCTTTCTCTAAGCAAGGGATACAGGGAGATGATGTCCTGAAACCTTTCCTAGCCAAGGCTATTCTGTAACTCTATAACACTTTTGCATAAGAGCAGAAGCATTTCACCAAGTGCCTGGGGGAATTGGGAGTTGGTTTCTGAACTATTATTTCTTTTATGGAGTAGGGTAGTTTGTTTTGTTCTTGTTTGGGTTTTTTTTTATATTTATTTATTTATTTATTTCTGACAACTTTAAAAAATATATTTTACAGTTACTTTCCCTTTCTTAGTTTCCAGCAGTAACTATAATAACCTCAGAATTTATTTCTTTCTTCAAAGGGTTTCTATGAATAGAGAGGTTTTCTTCCTTATTTAGGGCCACTGACTGACCATAAGAAAAATGTATTGAGGCATTAGATGTATTTGTTTGAAATACCTGATACTGAAATTCAAACAGTTCTTCAAGCAGAATTCCTAACAAGAAGGATTTGTGACAGGGAGTCTACATGATTTACTTTGAAGAAAAGAACGTGTGTTTAAGAGACCCACGGATCTTCAAAAGAACACCTCCTTCAAAAGGCCTCACCTTACAGCTATAAGGGATTTTCAGAAGTTAATGTATTTACATAAAGTGGAAAGACTTGCAAACTCTACAAGGCAATTACTGGAAAGAGTAGTCTAGTATTGAACAAAATGGTCCTGATTTTCGATGGTTTTTTTTTTTCAAAGAAACACATCATTTCTTTCATCTACACCTAAAACTATAGGCAAAATCCTGTAGTCCTTACTAATAAATAAAAAAGGTCATTTTTCATACCTCCTGCTGGTCTTCTGTACAAAGAACATGAACACTCCAATGAGATGAACAGCAGAAGGAAAAGGAAAGGAAAATCCAGTCCATATGGAAAGAAAACCGGCATTTAAAATACACACAATAAACACTAGATTTCTATTACAGAGTATTTGAGCAGCTTCTGCTGAGCTAGTTGTAATATAAGTAGTTATGTGTGTCTATATGGACACATATATGCACATGCAGACACACACTTCATTCTTTATGTTTGTTTTTTTCTGAAAAGCTGGTCCTCTGTAATTAATACTAATTATGTCTTTGCCATAAATTTGCTCTTTTGATTCTTGGACAGGTAAATAAAGAGACACAGATATTTCCTGCCTGTTTGATATGGTGTTTTGGAGATAAAAATATTTCCAGACTTTTTACAAAAATATAAGTGTCTATGTCTTATATCAATAAGAAATTGAAGCAATAATGATACCATGTATGATGATATAAACACAGCAGGAGAACTTCAACATACCACAAACTAGGTAGTAGAAATAAAAAAGAAAAAAGAAAGCTTTCTAAACTAATGTCTCAATCCAGGCATAGTATTTAAGATAACAGCCCAATACAATAATGAAACTGGAAGGAGAATGAAGGAGATGTAACATGATATTTAAAGTCAGTACCAATCACTGACAGATACCAAGGCAGACTCCACACTGAAGCAGTTGAAAATTTTAATTATGGCATTTCACTAGAAAACAAACAAGAACAAAATAACTGACCTCTGGAATGAACAGTCAATGAAAAGAAATATTTTCCTTATTATTTCAAAAGTGAAGAGAAGAATTTATGCCACTCTGACCCTAACTGCCTTTTTTCCCCCCAGTCATTCCATTCTTACAGGAATCTGAAACATTTCTGCTTTTAAACATTCTTTTTAATCTCAGAGTTTCCTCCAAATGCAGAACCTACTGCCACTCACCTACTAAAACTCAGAACATTAACAGACTGTGTAATCACAAAAATAAATCCATTGAAATCTTCCCTCCATTTCCCAATATTTAGACTTTCCTTTGATGAAATTTAGAAGCCTGCCTCTTTAAGGTTTTGCTGCAGGGGGTGTGACTTAGTAACATTACTAAAAACCGTAAGCCTGAGAGCATTTAACTGAGCTCTTGGTGATTTCATAGCAAAGAAGTACAGCATCTCAAGCCTCTCCACTTTCTCATGTTGATATTAGTGAAAGCTAGAGAAATCTAGCTCTGGGAAGCATGCAGAGACTAGCTGTATGCAGCAGTTTGCCTACTTTCTGTCCTTTGAACAAACACTAGAAACAAAACTTCAGTCATTAAAGTTATGTGGGTGTCCATCTGAGGTGAGCAAAGTGTTGGTAGACAAGGAACTAAAGCATCTACATGCTCAAATCACATTCTTGCAGAGAACTCTAAAGGTTCTCCTTGTAAAATTATTTTTCAGATCAGTTTTCTAAAATAAATACAGATTCTTTGAGAAGGGAGTGTGTTAGAATGTTGTTAAGATCTGTGAGTCCAATAACAATACAACATATGTCCAGCTACAGGCGTAGTTTTCACACAAACCTTTTGTTTGTGGGTATAATGTCTATCAGATACCATCTGCAGAAGGGGAAAGTTCCCGTAACCAAGTCATCCCTTTATATTTTTAATCTGTAAACTTCAAAAGAACATCAATTTGTATAGAGGAAGTCAAAGTTACTGTAAAGTGCCAGGTTTCTGAACTTCTTACCACTAGCTCCCCACCCACCCTTTAATTCACATACCTATTGACACAGTTTTCTACCCTGTAGAGCCATGTTATTTCTTTAGTATCAGCACTGCTGTAATAACAAGCATTTCACATACTGCAGTACATACTGCAAAAACAGAAATATGAGAAGGGCAGAAGGAAATACTGATATCAAAGATATTACAATGAGAAGAGATAATTTATACCAGAAAACTGCCAGGAAATTACAGTGCTCTACCTGTAATTCTTCAAAGCAGTCCCCAGGGTACTAACACATATTCCTGCAGTGTGGTTTTTCTTCTGAAGTATATTGGACATAGTATGCACTTCATGAAAAATATATCAACCTGTTGCTACTAGAGCCAGTTTGCACAGATTCCAAAAAGCTTAACACTAATACATCACAATTATTTGCTGTACACAGGTGCTTCCCACCTCAACTCACTGCAGCTCACTAGGAGAAAAGCCTTGTCTTCTCATCACTGTGCCTATCCCTCTGCTTTCCAGATGGGATTCATAAAAACATGGCTGTAGGAATAAGCAAAAGGGCTCTCACTGCTCTGTGTACAGGTGGGTGCAGAAGCCTGCCTGAAGATCATACTGAACAGGAGGCTCTGGACAGCCAGTCCTGAGGAAGAGTTACTGGCACCTAAAAAGCACAGGTGCTGCTCTCTGTGCTATCATAGGTTATTTCATAAAGCCAGCATGGTAGTTGTTTTTTTTCTGAAGGCAAGGAGGAGTTGAGTGGCCAGAAAGAGGGAGAAAAAGAAAAAATTCTGAGATTCTCAGTACCTTGGCATAAGGTGTTCACCCTTACCAAGAAAAGGGAGCAAAGTGGAAGTGCTGCAATATTCTCAGTTCCAGGACACATGTCTACAGTCACTTCTGCTATTAAAAGGAGGATCTCAGATAGCTTGGAAGGAAAAATCCAATAGGCCTTCACGGACAGAATAAAGCTACTACTTGTTAAGACTTTACTAAACAATATCAATGGATTTAATTTAATTTCAAAATGGTTTTGAGAACCAATATTATGCAGCCTTTTATTAAGGATTACCTTACTGTAAGCATTAAACTTCCTTTTTAACATAACTTTTAAGTTTTTCAAGGCAATCATTTATTTTCTTTTGAGAGACTCATATTAGGAGTCTGTGCCATGCTCTCAGAGGTTTAATCCATGCTGCTTCTGCTGTTACCCATAGCACCAAAAAAGAGCAATGCAAATATTCACAATATCCTCAGACAGAAATATAGGGAGAAGTTTCATGCTTTCATACTATTCTAGTCCCAGTTCTTTCTCTAGAAAATAAATCTTTCCAGGCATTTATTTAAAGATAAACTAGGCAGCTGCTTAGAATAACCAAGCTGATTATTTGTCTATATTGCCATTTTCAGCAGCTCCTAATCATATATTTGCTTTAATATACAAAATATATTTAAAATATTAAAACCTTTCATATTACTATTAACTTCATGTTAATGAAGTTTCATTTTATATTAAAAATATAGATAATATTTTTTTTAATTCATACATCTTGTTCTTGTGGTGGCTTCAGATAGAAGCCTTTAAAATGCTACAGTGCACAAAATCTTGTAGCATTCTGAAGGGCAAAAGAATACTCTCTTTATTGAGACAAGAAACTTCCAAAATGTTCCTACTGTACAAAACTTTTTTTTCTTCCTCATTTTTTGCATCTCCCAGGCAAAGTCTAACCCCTAAACTTCCGTACAATCACCACAGAAACAGAGAGCAAACATCTCCACATCTCCAAACATCTCTCACAGGAGCTGTGAGATGGGAAGAGCTCTTCCATGGTGGCCCCTGCTCAACGATCCACCATTAAAAGCACAATTCCTGTCAGAAATGCACCTTTTCAGTCTATTACCCTTCCAGGACAACAAAACACACAATCTTTAACCTACCTCTGAATCGCTGCTCTTGTTGTTTTCCATCCCACACCATGGGCTGTTACAGGGCACGAACTTTGCAGCTGGATGTCACCAGCTTCACCTCCCTGTCCCAGTCCTGCTCCTTCAAACCGGGCCCATGACCCCATGTCTGTCCCCTCACCTCACACCAGCCCAGCAGCTCCATGCTCCATGCAGCAGGCCCCAGGAGAAGCAATGGAGGGGAAGGAGAAGGGAGAGGTCTCTGCTGTCAGACAGATCATAGAATCATAGAATCGGCTGGGTTGGAAGGGACCTCAGAGATCATCAGGTCCAACCCTTGACCACTACCACTGGTCAGTGGTCTGAGAGACCACTGGAGACAGGCTGACAGAGCTGGAGAGTTGGGCTGATTCCAATGGGATGAGGTTCAACACGGCCAAGTGCCGGGTCCTGCACTTTGGCCACAACAACCCCATGGGGAGCTCCAGGCTGGGCACAGAGTGGCTGAGAGCAGCCAGGCAGAGAGGGACCTGGGAGTCTGGATTGACAGGAAGCTGAACAGGAGCCAGCAGTGTGCCCAGGTGGCCAAGAAGGCCAATGGCATCCTGGCCTGGATCAGGAACAGCATGGCCAGCAGGTCCAGGGAAGTGATTCTGCCCCTGTACTCAGCCCTGGTGAGGCCACACCTCGAGTCCTGTGTCCAGTTCTGGGCCCCTCAGTTTAAGGATGTCGAGGTCCTGGAACAGGTCCAAAGGAGGGCAACCAGGCTGGTGAAGGGACTCGAGCACAGACCCTATGAGGAGAGGCTGAGGGAGCTGGGGGTGTTCAGCCTGAAGAAGAGGAGGCTCAGGGGAGACCTCATTGCTCTCTACAACTCCCTGAAAGGAGGCTGTAGCGAGGTGGGAGTTGGACTCTTTTCCCAGACGACTTTCAACGAGACAAGAGGACAAAGTCTCAAGTTGTGTCAGGGGAGATTTAGGTTAGATATTAGAAAGAATTTCTTCACCGAGAGGGTGATCAGGCAATGGAATGGTCTGCCCGGTGAGGTGGTAGATTCTCCGTCCCTGGAGACATTTAAAAAAAGACTGGATGTGGCACTTAGTGTCATGGTCTAGCAACTGCTCCGGTGGATCAAGGGTTGGACTTGATGATCTCTGAGGTCCCTTCCAACCCGGCTAATTCTATGATTCTATGATTCACTGTAGTTACTAGACTATGGCACTGAGTGCCACATCCAGTCTCTTTTTAAATATCTCCAGGGACGGAGAGTCCACTAATTCCCTGGGCAGCCCATTCCAATGTCTGATCACCCTCTCCGTAAAGAAATTCTTTCTAATATCCAACCTAAACTTCCCCTGGCAGAGCTTAAGTCCATGCCCTCTTGTCTTGTTGAAAGTTGCCTGGGAAAAGAGACCGACTCCCCCCTGGCTCCAGCCTCCTATCATCTCCTTTATATATCTATATATTATCTGCTACAAGATTTTGTGCATCTCCTTCATTAACAGAGAGCAGGCAATCAGCCGGGTGGCCTTGGGTTCCAGCGGCAATGGCTTCCTTCAGTGGCACGAGGCCTTGCAGTTTGTGCACAGCGCTGCGTTTCTGTCAGCATTAGATCAGCATTAGGTAGCTCTGACTCTCTGATTGTTGTTCCCATAGTTTCCTTCACAAGTTCTGCCATAGTATTTGCACTGTATAGTAATGCATATACACATATATTTACATAGAACCTCCTGTATGCATAAGGTAGTGCTTTAACAAAGAAAGTACTGGATTGGAAACACTGACCAGTTGATGACGCATTGTGCCATTGTCCAAAATATCCATCGGGTATGGTTTACAGAAATAATCTGAAGTGATTTTTGCAATGATAGCCCTTAAAATGTGGGGGAAATATATCAGGAAGGCCTTACATGCACATTCTTGATGGATAAAGCAGCAGAATTCTTCTCAAGAAGACAATGCGAAGTGTTCAGTGCATGGGTGTGCTGGCATATTTTGTGCTCTGGATGAAACAGCTTTAATCAAGGAGCTTTTAAAGTCTGACACTAGAAGTCATGCTATACTGTGCTTAGTTTAGCTAAGCTCTGAACTTACTTGCCACTGAAGTGTTTGAAAGAAAAGCAGAACTAATGATGAATTTTTACCTTTTTCCAAGCCTGTAAGAGGGACAAATACTTAACACAGGCATTGAGATACACAAGATCCTCACTAGCAGAATTGCTTTCTGCAAAGCCAGACTCAAGGACCTACAAGTTACTGAGGGATAGCATCAAAAGAAAAAAAATGTTAACTGCATGAAAACTTTACAAGTCCCTTCCCCTCTCAGATGAGGAACTGCCTGACATGCAAGACTTGCTACTCTTGCAGCCATGAGGAGCAAGATGAACAGAAATGCTAGAGACATCATGTAAAATGATAATTAGGCTAAAATTACTATTCTGATTTATTTTGTTAAGTGAGGGTAAGGTTTTTTTTTATTTGGGGGGGGTCATGCTAGTGGCGTTATGGTGGTGGTGTTCTGTTTTAGTTTTTCTTTTTTCTTTGTTTTTTTTTAATTAAACTAGAAATCCTAGAAGAAATTGGAAAGTGAAATGTAGATTTTATGTCTCAATGCACAAGCTTGTGTATATACATGTGTACATAGCATATACATGTGTACTAGCATAAGTACATATCTGTATATGCTGCTTCTCCTAGGAATACTAATTCCAATACTAAAGCAGGTCTAACAAAATAAGGATAAAAAGGATAAATACATACAATAAGGATGAAAACACCCCTTTTACATGTCAGGGAAAACTTTAGGAAATTTTACAGGGAATTGCTTAGCAAAGGCAACATCAACGCTGGCCTTAAAGACAGATTGCCAGTATTTGTCATTTTTCTACCACAAGTTTTGTCCTACCTTTCCAAATAATCACTTGCTTAAAAAAGTTTAAGCTGGTGATGCTTAGAGCTGGAAGGAAATACAATGACATGACCAAGCAGAAAATTAAGATTCTGTCAAAGGTCAGCAAATTCGTTAAACATAGATGAGAGAGCTGGGAAAAGAGAAAAGAGAAAATATTATTTGAAAAGAAGCATTGCATGCTGGGTCTGGCTGGAATGGAGTTAATTTCTTCATCGCAGCCCAGGTTATGGGCTTGTGACTAAAATTGTGTTGATAGCTCACTCATCTTTCAGGTGTTGCTTTCTCTCTGCTCCTCCCTCCCACCCCTCAGGGACCAGGCTTGGGGTTTGCAAGAGGGGAGGGAACACAACCAGGGCAGTAACCCAGACAGAGCAAAGGGATATGGCATGCCACATAATGCCAGGCTTAGCAGTAAAACTGGGGGTTTGGTCTTTCAAAAGTAGCCACTATATGAAGGCTGACTGGGCCGTCAGTCTGCTTGTGGGAGGTGACAAGTGCCTGCCTTTGCATCACATCACCTCTTTCCACCCCTTCCATTCATTGTTTAACTTCTGGGTCAAGATGAAAAACAGTTTTTCTCATTTTTGCTCTTTTAATTCTCTCACCCATGCCAATGAGAGAGTAAGAAATCTGCTTGGTGGGGGCTTACTTGGAAGCTGAGGTGATCACACTATATACTGGGTAGGAAATGAACACAGTCATACTGATGGTCAAGTTACAAATTAACCTAGAAGTTTTAGAGGCTATAGCTTTTGCCTTTTTTTTTTTTTACTTAAAAAAATTAACCTGTATTATCACAGGTGTAGGTAAAAAAACACCCACCACCTTTTTTTTTCCTTAGTTTTTGTCCTAGAAGCTTTTAAAAAATTAATTGAAATACATAGTCCACCCTAGATTTCTCTGAATGCAAAACCAACTAGTGTTGCAAATATAATTACTCATATCCAGACATAGGCCAAATTTAAGAAAAAATTAGTTCATGTACAGGTAGGTGTTCAAGATAAAGTAGGCAGACTGCTATGCCAGCTGAAGCTCAGGCTGTGTTGACAGTCTTGGCCAGCAGTCAATAAGCTCACCCAAACAGTATGGCAGCAACCCTCCTCTGGCAATATTTTAATATTTAGTCATCTTTTCTTACCTATTTGTTTCCATATTTTGGGGGCCTCTGGATGAAATTCAGGCTGCTGAGGTCAACTGTGATTCATCAACAGAATGAAAACGTCACTGTTGGAAAACTCTGTAGTGAGAATCCCAGCTTTCAGACATAATTACAACTTCAGTACAAATTTCAAGACTATTTTTCTTTTAATATAAGCAAACCTGATTGCTGAATACAGAAAGAAAATACTGTGTTTTTGAGAAATGTGATGGTTTTCACTGTGTACATTTTAATCTAAGCACAAAGACCTTTCGACATTAACACTGGGAGGCACCTACTTCTCTTTCTTCACATAATAGACCTTACTTCATCTGAAGATGCTCCATTTTCATCAGAAAAGCAGTCCCCAACATCATTTAGACGTTATGCAGGTGTGCAACCTACTTTTCCTTACTTAGGCCTTTCTAGAGCAACAAAACAAAAGATGCTCACTGACACACAAAAGCGTCTGCGCCAGCTGCCCTGCTGCTGATTTTAGCACTTTATCACTGAATCAGTGTTGCTGCTTTGAAGCTGTAGCCTGAACAAAGCATACTACTTGGTAGTCTTAGCAGCTCATTTGGAAAGAATATATTTTACAGTTAAAAAAAGTGATTTTAAAAAATTGTGTGCTTTAGGAAATACAGCCACAGAGGCAACGCATGGGAGGAGACCTTCACCTTAAACACAGTGGAAACTGCCTGCTGCCCTCCTACATGCAGGAGGGCCTGTGCACACTAAAACCACAATAAAACAGTGCCACAGCACTGCCTTTACTGCTCAGTGGTAGACAGACTGAGAAGTTTTTATATTCATTTTAGGTAAAATTCAAACTGGAATAACAGCAAGTGGATTTTTTTTCCCAATAAATAATCTGAACTACCTGGGGTGAACCACTGGCCCTGCCCAGACAAAAGGCCCAGCCTCCTTTTAACCTAGAAATACCTGATTTAGAGTGTTTCTTCTGTTTAAGCTGTGGATGAGCAGGGGGAACTCAGCAGGGTCTCTCACCCCTTCATTTCCTTGCTCTAGGACTTTGTCTTGGGAGACTAAGGACAGAACTGAACAAAATTTTCACTTTCTGTCAGTGGATAACCAGAAAAGGTTCAGAAAATTCTGGGGATGGAGACAGCTGTATGAAATGCTGATAAGGAAAGAGAGAATTTTTTTAATAAAAAAAGCCAAGATTTCTCTCTGCCCTCTCCCCCTCTGGTAACACTTTTTCACTCTCCTATCAACAGTCACCACATCAGCTTCTCTTCTCTAGTTAAATGAGTCTGGAGCTGACTCAGAAAGAAAGTCAACAACTACGACACAGAGAAGCTTCTTATGAGCTTGTGTGATGAAGTAGGAGCCTGTTTGGTCATTTGGTTGCTTAACCTACTTTATTTTAATGAATTATCCATGAACTGGGATACATAAACCATGTCAGCTTAGTCTGAGATCATCACTGCCATCTTCAGACAAGCTTTGAAAGTAGTTCTAAGCAGCAACACTTCATGTGGAGGCTAACAAAATGTGTATAAGTACCAGACAAAATAAATTATCATCTCCTCCCCCTGCAGAAGCACATCAATACCTGCCTGATGCTGTGAAAAGGGCCAGCATGGCATGCTACTACATCCCATATAAACTAACTACAAGGAAAACTATAGTCTGAGAAACTTTTTTTAGTCAGAAAATCACTGAAATATGTGAACTGTGACATCTGAAGCTCAAATGATCTAACTTAATTTTTTAAACAATGGAAAAGCTTTGTAATTTGTTGAATAGTGGGTTTTCTTTCCGTGTAAAAATTCATCATATAAAACTATTTTATGTGAAATATTAACACATAGCAAATATCAACATTCAGATCATTACTGAGGCCCATGTAACATAATTACAGCATTGAGAACTGCTTTGAAAAATCAAAGGGTCTGACCCCAATCCTTCCAGCCAAGTCCAGTATCTAAAAGAGTTTAGTTTCCTAGCAGTTTTGTGACATTTCTTGTACAAGTGAGATTTGTTTCACAAGACTCATAGCCTGGAATATACTTTTGATGTCAGAGATAAGCCTGACATTTCTGCTTCCTATTTAATTTTTAAGTTACTACTGCTCTAAAGTTCTGAGCTGGTTTCGTTCCCCAAGTAAACCAAATCTCTTCAATTTTTACTTTCATTTTCCACTTCTGCTTTTCTTTGCAGGTCAGATCATTTGCAGGTCAGATCCCCAGTGGCACAACAGTCTTCCTAACACTACAGTTTCCATGTTTCTACAATTGATTATCCCTTCCTCATATAATAATAAACTTCAATAAAATAAACTTCAAGGCTACACAGTAAAATCTTTTAAAAATAGTGCTATGTCTGCTCTCATGCATCTAGGGCAGGCCTCAAATTTCAGTGTGGAGACCAGGAGTCATCTCACACCATTTCTGGGTGAAGGAAGAAATTGGCATTTTCCTGAGAGGGAGACTGGATGGAATTTGACTCTGCAATATCACAAATCAGAAAACAAAACAACTTCCTTTTCAATGTCTCAGTGCTACATAGCATCACTCAGAGCACAGCTGAAGACAGCAATAGAGCAAGAGGCTTCTTCTTCCATTTCCCCTCAAAACTGCAGCTATTCGGGGGGAAACTAAAACCTTCATAACAAAAGCACATATTTCCTCATACATATTTCCTCATACAGACCAAATACTTGCATATTTGGAAGCAAGCAAGTAGCATGGCACAGGTGCCCTGGGAAGCCCCAGAAAAGAAAGGGTCCTACAGCAAGGCTCATTAGCAAAGAGCATCAAATATTTTTTTATATATACATAATTTCTGTTACAATATATATGCAGAAATCATATCTACATATATAAATATGATTGCAGCCAGAAAAGTCCATTTACATCAGAAGGTGATCTCTGGTCCTGACACAGCTATGTCTGAAGAACTTGCAATAAATATGCTTTACTCATGCTATGAAGTTTGTTTGTTTTTTTTTTTTAATAATTGTATTTTAATCATGCATCTTGATGTGCCACCATCCTGTGCATTGACCAAAGTACCTGTGAAAGAGGGATTTGTTGTGGTTTTGAATAAGGAATCAAAATATGACCATGCTGCTTATCAGTGCAGCAGATCACAAGACACTTTCCTATCACAGGGAACAGGATGGGTGCCTAAAGCCAAACTCACTTTCATTTGACTGGAGTGTGTGGTAGGACCTGAAAATTAAGACCTAGACCACCCATCACACCTTCCCAGAGTCTGGATCTCAGAATCAATCCCACAGCCTCCCAACACAGCACTTGTCTCCCACATTTCAGTTTACAGCACAGAGCACTTTGATCACTGCATGCTTTTTTAAACTTTAGACCTTGAGGGATTAATTTCCAATTAAAGTTTGGTTTTGTTTTGGTTTTGTACAGTGAAAATACTATTAACAGATAATGTTAAGGAGTAGCATCAAACAAGCCTGCAACCAGCTCACTATCTCCAGTCAAAACCCATTGTGATAGAATTTGATTCTTCACATTCAGGGGAAGTTTTATTAAACGGAAATTCCAAGAAAAAAATTTTTCCCTGTACCTCTGGGAAGATTAAAAAAAAACAATCTCCATCAAACTACAAGCCATTTGGAGTGCTCTTCTTTTCCTTTCCCAGCGTGTTACTCAGACACTGCAGCTTTTCTGTGACCCTGAGGAGGGGAGAACATTCCTTTCAACCTCACTGCTCTTTTCCTGACCACACTAACAGCCTTTAGCCCGCAGCAATCCAGGCTGAGCCGGCTGGGTTGGTGCAATCTGGAAGGCTGTTGTAAGGACAGACAGAACAAAAAGCATAAGAAGGAGCCTGGAGGCTTTATAAAACTCCCTCCCAGCCCCAGTCCCTGCAATCAGCATGACCAGCCAGTCCCAGGGAATCCAGCAGCTTTTGCAGGCAGAAAAACGTGCCAAGGACAAACTGGAGGAAGCCAAAAAAAGTAAGTAGCCGGCCTGGTTTTACTGTAGTTTTCAACTTCACTGTCTTTGGAATTAGAGTGGCTCACAGAATAAAACAACATTTCATCAGTGTACATGAGAGCTGTGCTGCTCCTGTTCTCTCCTGCGCTTCGTACTGAGCTTTGCAGGCAGGCATTTAACCAAACCCCCACCTTCTCAGTTTGCTTAAAATTCTGTGAGTGCTTGTGTGTGTGTGCACACTTGCCTTATTACAGTAAATAGGGTTTTCTTTGTTATAGTCATCCTGTCAGCTAGTTTTATTCCTCTTTTATCTCAATGCAAATAATGTCATTACAGCCTTCCTTAGCTATTCAAACTAGGAGCCTATGGTGCCTCTGGCTGCTAGCTCTGGGCAGCCACACTCCATACTCCATATATGTCTTGTATAAATGTTTTCGGTGTTCCTCTTTACTTACAAAATCCAGTAACTTGCCTTATAATCTCAGCTGGGCTTTAAAAAATTACATGAAAATAAAAGAAGTCTTCAGCACAATGGTGGTAATCAGAGTCATGACACAATCTGTCAGTGCTCTAATAGATCATGTAAGTCTTGTTACATGTTACAAAGAATTGATTTAATCACAAGGAAGTGATTAAATGTTAAATTTCAAATACATGTATGGCTTACCAAATGCCTAAATGTCCAGAGAAAAGCATGCGTAGATATCCAATAATAATAAATTTACATATTTTTATTCTAGCCATATGAAAGCAACACATTAATAATAGAAAACAGAAAAATGAGAGTGTCTTCTAGAATAATTTAAATCAGAGAAATAATTCTTCGGGCCAAGTCTTTCCATTACTTGTCTTCTTAATTTTCTACATTCATCTCCAAGTGATTCAATGCAAAATATGGTGACCTTATTCTCTGAATGTAGGTACCAGCCACATGATTCATCCACCTGCATTAGCACTAAAGCATTAATATTGTTTCGTGGAGTTATCTTGATTTAGAAGCCACCAGCAGCACTTGCAGGCCTCAACTAAAATGCATGAAGATCACATCATGTGTAGCAAAAATGTGATGACAGAATATATATTGTTTTCCAGGGAGAAATAGAAGTTTAACAAAAATAATCTAGGTCACTTCAATATCCCTTTTAAACACAAATCAGCACTGGTTTGTGTTCATTAATTATTGACACATTTATTTGTACAGCAATGCACAAAATATAAGTAGAAAGGCAACACCCCTGAGCACCCAGCCACTGCCTATGCAACAGAGAAAAAAAATAAAACATTCTTCTACCTTCATGAAACAGAAGGTTCACAAAAAGGTATTTGGGGTTGCTGGAATAATTAAGAAGTGATCTGATCCTTATGCAGCCAACTGAGGTGCTCTGCAGAGAGGAAACACACTGTCTCCCAAAGCAAGGATCAAGGAAGCATTTGCCCTGGAAAGACAGTCCAGAGGGAGAGCAAGTGGGAGTTTGGTCTGAACACAGACTGCAGAACCAGGCCTTTAGTTATGATGGCCTGATGCTGACCACCCTTTTCGTTTGATTATTTTCTTTTCATTTATTTTTTTTTTTAAACCAGAAAAGTCAGATTGCTTTTTCTAGAACAGCCAGTTAAAAGAGGTTTCACAAATTAAGAAACTCAAAAACCAAAAAGCATCATTATAACATAAAAGCAATGACTGCAGATGAGTGTCTTGTGGAATTCAAACATGGTTGTAGGTCCATTTGCTCTACAAAAAACCACACTTTCCTTTCATCAACTCAGCCCAACACAGGGCTATTAAGAATATTTCTCTCAGTAAAAAGTAGAAATATTTCAGCAGTACATGTTTTTTCACTGTTACTTTTAAAGTCAAACATATTTTTGCCCTTATAAAAATAATTAAGGGGAAAAAATGGGCGGAAAGAGGAGCTGAGAGTTGGGCAAAGACAAAACCAGACACTTTCCAGTGGTATCCATTGAAAGGGCAAAAGACAGAAGCTCAAATTTAAACATAAGAAAGAAACTATAACCCAAGAACAGGCTGTCCAGAGAGGGTGTGGAGTCTCCTTTCTGAGACATTCAAAATTCCCTGGATATGGCCCCAGTCAGGTTGCCCTTGCAGCCTGTCTGAGCAGGGAGTTGCAGCAGACCCCAGAGTTCCCTTCAAGCCCCAGGAGCTCTGTGCAATCCCATGGAAAAACTCAAGGATTTCTTACAGATTGTATTGTCAGGTAAGCGGATCAAGGATTTATTCACCTGCAGCCTAAAACCCCTGGTAGATCTTTTTGTTCATGTTAAATACTACCAACAATTTCCGCCTGGGTGCAAACAGCAAAGCTCTTGTGAATTCTGGATCTCATGGGTCACACAAGCAAGGTCAGGCCTTAATGTTGCTGGCTCTTGTTTTTCTGAGGACTACTGCACCCCAGATTTTGTGCTAAACCATGCATTATAGAACTATCTAACAGAATAATTTGACAATCATTATTATATTCAACATTAGAAGTTTGCAGTGAGCCTACAAAATAAAAAAATTACATATTTTCCTTCATTTCAGTATTTTTCATAGCAGTGTCAGTGTGCCACCTCAGATACCTAACCATACCAGCATAACTTAAATAATGTGGGACAATGTTTAAGGATAAAAGATTCTTTCAGAGCCAAGCGTGGCTATGCCAAGTCAGATAAACTCCAATAGTCCCTTCCCCATACTGATTCTGCAGTTGGATGAACATAAAGGACTGCATTGTTTGAAATAAAAACTAAGATAAAAAGAAATACATCAAATTCAACCAATATATCCAGTGCAATTGTTTAAGCTGTACACACACAATTCAGAGAAACAAGGTGAGGACATGCCTCTGGGCTTTGCTGAATTTCCCAGGAAACACCAGCCCAGATCCAGCTGGTACCAGTTCAGACCAGCAACCTCTGCTCACAGCCTGGCACGCTGCAGCTCAGGGCTGCCAAGGAACCTACCCAGGGAGTGCTAATCCAGTCCTGGCCCTGCTAAACTGTGCACATCACCCCCTCTGGTACCTCAAACATCCCCTGCACACCAACACTCTACCTGTGAGAAGAATGGCAGATTGTTCATGGGGCACAAGCAGGAAAAGTCATCTTCAAGGAAATGTGATTAGTAAACCTACACTGCTGCACACCCTTCAGTGTTTACAGTTGATAGATAACCAGATCAGGATGTAGTGGGAGTACACATAATATTGTATATAAACAGACAATCCACCTAGTTTTTGCTGACATATGTGCATCTGTCTGTAATGCAAAATTTAATCATATTTATAGACACGAAGCAAAGCAAAAACTTAAGTGCTAAGGCTTCTCTGTATGTGTTTTTCCATACTTATTTCTCAGTAACCTTTACCCTGGCTATCACAGGTATCTTCAGTGTATCATTGGCTGGTGCTATTTATGCCAGAAAAATTTTAATAGCTTGTTGGTAAATGCACACAGGCAAGGCTAGAACTATTAAACTGTTTTTAAAAGGCCAAAATTGTCTTCGATCATGTGGCCTTTTATACACAACACTGCTTCACCTATTATTTCTGCTCTAAGAATAATTTGGATCCCAGATATAACTGAGCATTGTCACAGCCAAGACAATTTGTGAAAATCCTTTTGGGTAAAACAAGGGAAATAAATGTCTCATGAACACCAGGTTTAGAAAAACTTGTTTTCCTGTAGATTTTGATATCTTGGCTTTAAATTTCTAGTACCTAATCAAATGAAAACTCAAATGAAAGATTATTTTAATCTGTTTTTTTTAAAAAAAAATAATCAAAATAAGATATTGCAAACAGAACTATATTCATGGCATTCTCTCAAATAATGTCCAGGACATATTTTTATCTATTGGAAAAGCTATACATACTGATCAGCTGCTTTAATTGTATTTTATTGGAAGTGCAAAGTAATCTCAAAATGAACATCCACAAATCACATTTTGTTGATAATTTAACATTCTTGAAAGCCACTGAAATGGTCCAATTTAAAGATTTTATTATTATTTTTGGCAGCTTCTTATGACACAATTTCTATGCAGGAATTCAGATAGAAGCCTAGGTGACATGCTCAAAAACAGAAAGCCACAGCAGATTTTGGGAAAGTAAGAAAACTAATGTTTGAGCACATTAGAATGCACCTTTTTTGCTTTCTGTTGTTTTTTGGGGGGGGAAGATCTAGAAAACCCCAGCAACCTTGACAGTTTGTTTGTTTTGCTTTGTTTTGTTTTTTCATTCTAACCAGTGCTAGGTATGGTCTGAAGCTCTGCGATTCTGTATTCCATTAAGCTATGTACCCAACCTTTCTGCTCCTAGAGGGAATGTCATAAGGACAGGTTGGTTTTCCCATCTTCCTGTATTTCTAGCCCTCTTTGTGCATGATCTTGGCTGGATTTAAATGCTCTTCAGTGTTTAAGGCTTAATTTCAGCTGTGCTCTGCAGAGGTTTCCATCCAGAAGATCAGTAAGGCTTTGAAAAGGCAATCCTTCATTGCACAACCAAGGTAGCAGACAAGAGGTTAATAACAGGCTGATTAATTAATTTTGGTTCTCTCTAGTGAAACAGTGGGTTGAGCTCTAGTTTCTGCTCAGCTTAATCAGGTGCAGCATATGCACTGTCACATATGTTGGTGGGTGCTGATTCTGTCCACAACGTGGTTGAAGTAGCAGTAATTTACTCACAGCTTTTCCACTTAATTAAGTAGGAAGCAGCAGGTTCCTGCTGTGCCAATCCTAAAGGCACCACGGAAAAATAAAATGGCTGCCACCCTCCTGTGGTACCCTATGCATTGTGCTTACTCCAATGCACTGTCAGGAGTTGACACACGTATGTATGTATGTTTGTATGTATGTACTTTGTGGTTCACTATCTGTATTGTCAGAGGCAAAGGAACTGTTGTTTTACAGTTAGTCTCTTTCCACTTTGTGCATTTCCAATGGATTTATTTATCTATCTGGTGGCCAAATATGGAACATATTTACTACAGATGGCCCCCCAGATGGAATTTGAAATTAAAATCCTGCTGATTTTGAAATAATTTAACTTGCTATAGAGATCCAGTCCCTCAGCTGGTGAAGTTGGCAGACCTTCATTGGAGGCACTCCCCACAACTTCCAACTCCAGGAGCATCCCCAGCCCCACTCCTGAAAGAAAACTCTATAAAAGGCTGATTGGTTTCAAATTTTGAGAGGAGAATAAGGGAAACTTCAAAATACAAAGCTAAACCTGGTTCCAAATTTTGCTGTTCTGACTGATGTCATGCTCTTATACAAACATGTCAGTTCACACATACTGGTCCCAAGACTTCATGCAGTGAGTGGCAGAAGCTGGGGGAATAAGCATTTATCAACACAAACTCTGGGAAAGTACACTGCAGGTTTTAAACTGCCTCTCTGCCCCTTTATGCACCAAGCACAGTGCCTTGGTGGCAGAAGGACTCAGAAAACTATAATTATCTATGCAAAAGAGCACCATACTGATGAACTGAGAGTCAGTAAAGCTATGTAGTTCCTCATGAAGTTTCTCCTTCTGTAACAGGCCTGTATACAATCATGCACCCCAGGCCCCATAATAAGAACACTCACAAAAACAAGAAGTTCAGGAATACAGACCTTAGAAGGAAATACACATTTCAGGCATCTCTCTGCTTCTGATCACCAATCTGCTGACAAAGACTTCAAATGGAGCTGTCAGCCATCTGGAGCGGGCATTTTACTGAAGCTTTCATTGATTCTCAGATGTATCAAAACCAACAGTTTTTCTCCCAAGATTCAGCTTCCATGTCTTGCCATGCTCAGGGGAGGCAGATTGCTCTCTGCCACACCTGATAAGGCTTCAGAAGCCCAGAGCAGGTGTAGTAAATTCAGTGCAGTGGCCTGAAGAAAGTAAATCAGAAATGCTTATTTCTAGCCCAGCCAGAGAACATTCCTTGCGATTTCAGAAAAGGTGATGTTTTCAACTTTGCTGCTTGAATTGAAAGATTTGAAAAAATAAAAGCAAAAATAAAAAACACACTTCCCAAAATAAAAATAAATAAGTAAATAAATAAACCAAACCACAAACACAAATAAAATTCCAAAACTTGCAAAAGCATTCCTGTGACATTAAGTGGTTACAATAAGCAAACAAACAGGCATTTCACCCATCAGATCAAGGTGACTTTATCAGTTGCCTAGCCTCCACTCTCATGATATCCTTATTTAAGCAACAGCTTTTTCAGACAGTGAAGACATTTCTCCCATTAAGAAAGAGGAGCAAGCTTACACCCTTCTCTCTTAAAATCCTAGCTCTACAGCAGAGACACTAAAAATCAGCGTCAGCCCAGGTGTCTCAAATATTATATACCGACTTTCAGTGCAAGAGTTTTACAGCCCCATCAGTTAGAAAGCCCATGCAGCGCTACAGGCTGAGAGCAGCCAGGCAGAGAGGGACCTGGGAGTCTGGATTGACAGGAAGCTGAACAGGAGCCAGCAGTGTGCCCAGGTGGCCAAGAAGGCCAATGGCATCCTGGCCTGGATCAGGAACAGCGTGGCCAGCAGGTCCAGGGAAGGGATTCTGCCCCTGTACTCAGCCCTGGTGAGGCCACAGCTCGAGTCCTGTGTCCAGTTCTGGGCCCCTCAGTTCAGGAAGGAGATTGAGGTCCTGGAGCAGGTCCAAAGGAGGGCAACCAGGCTGGTGAAGGGATCCAGCACAAGTCCTGTGAGGAGAGGCTGAGGGAGCTGGGGGTGTTCAGCCTGGAGAAGAGGAGGCTCAGGGGAGACCTCATCGCTCTCTACAACTCCCTGAAAGGAGGCTGGAGCCAGGGGGGGTTGGTCTCTTTTCCCAGGCAACTATCAGCAAGACAAAAGGGCATGGACTTAAGTTGTGCCAGGAGAAGTTTAGGTTGGATATTAGAAAGAATTTCTTTACGGAGAGGGTGATCAGACATTGGAATGGGCTGCCAAGGGAAGTAGTGGATTCTCCATCCCTGGAGATATTTAAAAAGAGACTGGATGTGGCACTCAGTGCCATGGTCTGGGAACCACAGGGGTAGTGGATCAAGGGTTGGACTTGATGATCTCTGAGGTCCCTTCCAACCCAGCTGATACTATGATTCTATGAAAGTGACTTTTTCCTCACAAAATAGTGTGGCAGAATCCCATGGAAATGCATGCAAATTTACTGGCTGTATACAAAACAGTCAGACAGAGATGTATCACCATGGGATGGTTTATGACATGTTCAGCACTTGCTTCATGTAAAAGCTGAAGCATCATATTACCATCAAACCTTTTACTCCTGTTCTCTACATAGCATCCCTGCTAGACCCAGGAATGACCTTATGTCAGGTCCTGCAGACATAGACATGTGCTTCATTTGATCAACCCTTAATATTTTACCTAAGACAAAGTCACTATTCTCAGTGAACAAAATTAAGTATGTAAACAAACCTGTGCAGTAGAAGGGCTCTAGTTTCCACTACATCTTAAAAAGCCACCTCCTAGATCACCCTCCTGTTTGAAAAGAAAAAAAAAAAAGAAAAGAAAACAAAACAAAACTGTTTAATAACTTTCATGTTTTCTATGCATTGATAGAGAATACCATTTACTTCCTTTTTGTCTTAATCACTAACCTCTGCATTTAACACAATGTTATGGGAAAAGGGTGGGAAAAGAAGACAAAGCCTGAAAGTTGCAGCTCAGTTTGGTAGTGGTTAAGATGCATCTTGCAGTACTTTGAAAATCTGCCAGCTCTATGAATCCAGTTGGTGTGGGATGAAGGGATTCTGGCAACCAAACAATTCAGCAAATCTTACAGAATAACATCTTTTCCTATCAGTGACAGCTAAAATCTGTTATCTGGCTGCTACTACTGGCAATGAAGAAAAGATAGATACTTATTTGAACAGCAAGACGTGATAAAAAAATAGTAAATCATTTGCATTATGAGAAAGTGCACAGTTGCAAAAAGGCTTCTGTTGTTAGCAAACCAAGAAGCTTTTCATTTGATGTGTGCTTTCACACAGAGAGTTGCTCTCAGAAGATGGGTGCATGACTGGCTTTCAATCAAAAAGTACCCTACCTGAATTACTTTGTCTCTTCTGACCATTCTTGTGCAAATAAATCTGCTGGTGAGTTTGCTTAAAGCTTTGTCCAGTTTTCTATGACATGTAGAACTACCTTTGATTTAGAATCATCTTTTGGATACAGCGACAATTGTGAAGTAAATCTCTGTTTTTTTCCCTCAATAGGAAAAGGAAAGAGGCTGAAACAGGCCAAAGAAGAAGCCATAGCTGAAATCGACCACTACAGGTTGCAAAGGGAGAAGGAATTCAGGAGCAAGCAAACAAATGTAAGTAAGAAATCTGCATGTGTTCTTCTGTAGTGTTAATGCACTCAATGGTAAAGCCAATTGTTTCAGTGTTACACAAAGACTTCTGCAAACCAACATGATCATGTTGATTAAACAGAGATATCATCTATGATGTGCATATGCTTCTGACTTCTTCCCAGGCTTTGAACATATTTGTAGAAATTATTGTGGACTTTCACCACTAAGATTGTCCATATTCTGTATTTTGTTCATGCTTGTCCTTTGAATATGTACCTACCTTAGGGAAAAATACCTCTGGGGCCCCTTTCTTTAACTCATTCCTGTTCTGAAACTGAAGGTTTCAGTAAGGTGGATGTTTCATTGAAAGCAAAGATTTAAAATCTAGTTCTGTTCAGCTTTACCTGGCTTTTTTGACTGCATACAAGACTGCAACTTCTATGAAATGAAATACCAAAACTTTTGAATTTTTCACTAGATTTTCATAGTAAAAATGGTTTGGCTGCTATTTTTGTATCTGACTTATAGTACACTTTGTACATCTATGCCATCTTGCAGTTAACTCTAATGTTTTCATGAAGGTTCACAAACCACTCTCTTTTTACATGGTGACCTTCCTTTTACATTTTTGTTCTTGTTTTTTCCCCTGCTAGTTTTGTGCAAAGGCAAAGAAACAACATGTGCAAAAGTTGCCACAAAAATAAAGCCAAGGAGGTCAAATAAAAACTGCTTTACAAACCTGTCATTTCAGTCACACTTCACATAAAACATTTTCCAGCAGAGATCACAAGCCTTTGGAACAGATGTACACACAAAGTCTCAAACACACACTGCCACCCCCAGACACATTGTCACACAGCCAGGCGGGTGGAGTTGTCCTACGTGGACAATTTCAGATGTTTATTGACACTAAAACACCTCTAAAATTTGTTCACCGTTTCAGTCAAGCCATACTTCTTGTTTTAGGTATGAAATAGCAGGAGAGAAAAGATGTTGCTCTGCTGTGAACTTGATTTTTTCGTCACAAACAAAATTAAATCTGCAGGAAAAGGCCCCTGTTTGTCAACTGAACATTTCACACACACAGGACAGAGCACACATCGCTTCTCAAATGGCAGCACATTGTACAAGATCATTGCTGTCCTTCTTCATGTCCCCTGAACCCATTATGTCAAACATTTATCTACCCAGACAAATGTCATCATTATTAACCTGTGCCTGAAAGGCAATCAGGAGTTCTAACTAAGCCAGTTCAGATAAAAGTCTGATGTGCAGTTCAGTTTACTGGCTTAGATATTTGGACACAAGTATTTTAATGCTTTTTCACAGTCTCATTTAGTGCTATTCATTCTCTTACTTACTAGAGTAAATTGTCTCATACTATGAGATGTTCTACACCAATCCAGAATAAACAGCAGCAGCAGCACAAAATAGCAATAGTTTGAGGTTAGAGTGATAATAAAGCCTTTTTTTTTTTTTCAAAATACACAAAAATTAAGCCCTGATCACAAACTCAAGCCAATTTTTCTAGTGTTCATGGTGTTAGTACACAGGGTCTGAGATCACCAAACTCTGGACACATGAAGTTCTGAATTTTGTGGCTTAAAAGTCAATGGAATACTTTAGCGACATTGGAATGACACCAGCATAAAACTAGTATGGGAAAAAACAAGGGTCAGCAGAAATTACAGACTAAGCAGAGAAATGTCTGCATTCTGACAAGAAAAATTCTTCAAAATCAGAAGCAGTAAATAGATTAAAATGTAGAAAAATAAGAATCTACTATCTGAAGTTACAGTATTAGTGTGAACTGAGAGAGCAGGTTCCCAACCTACAGAGATTCGTCTTAAAATTTTAATACTTTTCTTGAAGTTTTTCAAAAGTGTTTTTTAGTATCTGGATAACATGCAACCATCTGGGATCTCTAGAAAGCTATTTTCCCCAGTGGAAAAAATCAGCTTCATAAATCTGGTCTTAAGCTGTACAATCTTTCCCACATGAGACCTTTACAACTTGCCTAAAAGCTAAAACAAAACACCAGCTAAAAATAGTTTCTATAGAAAACAATAATCTTTCCCCGACATTCACAATTATGTCTACATCTTGTATTTCTTCCAAGTCAGAAAGTGGTTTACATCTGGATTATGCACAAACTTCTTACTGTGTTGACAGGTACTGATAAATAGAATTGCAAAAGTAGTCTGTGCAAAAGATCTTCACTGAGTTGCTTTTCCTTCTATTATGAACTAAGGTGGGCTCAAATCCCATGGAAAATAGAGCTGACTCCTGCCTTTTTTCTAGTAAACATCTAGGTATACCACAAACAACACAGGTTAGTTTCAGCTGCTAGTCCACCCCAGTGAACCAGAGCAGCAACAAGAAAGATGTGTTATTTATTACTTTCTTACTCGTTCAGGGTGCAGAACTGTATTCTGCTCTCCCCTGTGGAATTCTTTAGCTGGAAACCAATTTCTCTGCCAGTATCTGAAGGACTTTTCCACAAGGGAAGAATTCAAGGGATGTTGGAGCAGTGGAGGAGGAGGGAGCAAAGTCACAGATTTGGAACGTGTGCATCTGTTTGTAATATAACCTTGCTGAAATGTTCAGCAAGTCTAGAGTCAATTAAATTCTAAGCGAATGTCCTGATATTAACTGTGCCAGAAGCTGTCTGGTATTTCGCCAGATAAGAAAATGTAACATTAAAAGACCTTGTCTGAGGCCTGTTGAGGGTTATACATCACTAACTGCTGAAGATATTTCAAGTACTTTGAAACTGTAATTATGCACTGTCAGGAAGGCTTTCTCATGTTTTGCTCCTCAGCCTCTCTCACATTCATTCTCAGTGAGGCCAAACAAAGCACACTGGTGATAGAACTTAGTTTATTAGTCACTAAACTAGAAAACAAATTGAATGAGTGATATAAAAGACAAAATATGTGCAATGTTGTGCCCACCATGAGCTGAGGAACTTTAATTACATGGGGAGCTTCCCATTGCTAATGAGCATATGAAAGAGTTCCCTTTAGTCCTGTTGTTATATATACAGTTCAACCTAGATCATACCCTTCCTGTTTGGAAGTACTGTTGCAAGTTTGTATTATATTTATGCTAGATGATAAAGCAAAGTATAATAAACAGTCATATGTAACCCTTTGTTTTACTCTGAGGATTTCTGCTTTTCAGGAAATGAGCTCCCAAGGTAACCTCTCAGCTAAAATAGAAGAGCAAACAATAGAAACCATCCGAAACCTCACAAGCAGCTACCACAAGAATATGGAGAGCACCATGAAAAAGCTTTTGAGCATGATATGTGACATCAACCCTGAAATTCACCCAAACTTCAGACACACAGTTTAAGATTCATTGATGTGCCAGGGAAGGATGTTTGTAAAAATTAGCCTTCTTTCTTGGTAAGCATAAATTTCTCATTTATCATTTCTGTACGTATGAGAAAAAAGGCACATAGTTCCATATAGGTTTTTGATGTGACAAGAATTACAAGGAATTTCACAAGTGTTTGTTGAAATATTGTTTCCTGTTAGTAGTGAAGTCCTTGTCATTTAGACAGAGGCAAGTCCACAACAGCAGAATAAATAATTATTTGAGACCAGTAGATTTTTGGTGGGAGTTTTTATTCCTTTTCTTATATGAAATGTTCTGTACTAGGATGTGGTGTTGCATAAAGCCTATTTATCCCAATCAGGTCATGTGAAACAGAATATGACAAAAACTTTAAATAAAGTATTTATGTTTTCCTTGTGACACACATAGAGTCGTCAGATTATGGAACATCTAGGAACACAATAGGTTTTAGTCAAAAAAACTAGGTCAAAATATTTTCAATTTTTTGTATGCTAACTTAAAACAAAATAGAGCTGACTTGTAAAGGATTATATTCAAAAGCTGTACTCAAAGTATTGTTGTTTGACTACATCACAAGATTTATATAGCTTTGTTAAGTCTAAAAATAAGAAACAGGCATTATCATTATTTACAAAATGGCTTTGGTTCAAGGTGCAGACAAGTGCACCCATCATTAACTACACAGTTACACCAAAAGCACAGGAATCCATGGGTTCAGACACCTGTTAAGCTAAAATGTACCTTAATCAACGGGTTGTTCACAGAAATCATGTCAGTCAAAGCTCACTTCTTTACCCTAAGTGACTTTGAGTAATACTTCCTTCTGCAATGGAAGATTTCCCTTGGAATAAATTCTCCTGAAGATAGGAAAACACAATATGATCCAGTGTGTTGAAGGTGAAGCCCATTAAATCTGATGGAAGGTTGACAGGAGGCCCTGATGAAGTAGGGGCTGTCACACACGTGCATGATGGACCCTCTTAATGCCTTGTCTCAATTACAAAATTACACTGAATTAGAAAAGAAGCTTGAGAAATCACAATGACTAGCAAATACAAACCCTGAGTTTCAGTCTACCTAGACACAGAAAAATCATTTCAATTTCACAGCAGCTAGTCATAGGCAATCTCCTGTTCCAGAGAGGTTTACATAGCTGACATGCTGTCATGTGTAAAATGACTGTAAAGCTGTAGTCAACTTAATGTCAGCAACATGACTCCTCAAGGCTGTGCCTGATGCTACATAATCCCCAAGCCCTGATTGTTACAGTCCCCTGTGCTTGATTATATTCTTTGGGGATGCAAACATGCCAAGGAATGGGAAAGAGACTAGGGATCCTATTGACATCAGCTGAAAGGCTCATTTATTTAGGAGCTGATTTAAAATCAAATTGTGATAAGCTTTGATTTAATGGGCAGATGAAGAAACTCCAGTGCCAGCCTATGAGTCTGAGCCAAGGCAGTCATCCTCATGCCTGGCCCAGGGCAGTCAGGATTGTTTCATTGCCTAAGCACATGTGCTCCAGTTGGGGCCATGGTTGCAGTCCCAGTTTAGTGCTCAACTTTGGGCATATGTTTTCTGCAAACTTTAACAGTCACCAAAGTGGACCCTAAACTCTCAAAAGGACTCACTGCAGAGTGCAAGGCTGTTCTGATTCCCCACATTTCCAATAATTCTAGTATTTCCCGTATTTCCCAAAGTTTCCAATATTTTGAAGCTGTCTGAGCACCCTTTCCACCAGTTACCACTGCTGAACATATAGAAATGTTGCAGATTCATCTGTAAAACTAAAGCAATGGCATTTCCACTGCCAGCTAAATGGGATAATGATACACACCTTGCACAGTGAGAGCGGACTTGGCTCAGCACAGTGGTCAGCAAGCAAGAGAAGCAGCTTTTCAGGACACCAACAACTCAGGTTACATCAAATATAGCTGTCTTCCTGCATTGCTCTGCTTCTTTTTATGACATTTTCCCTTTCTCTCATTCTTGCCCTAATCCATCCTTGGCCACTACTTGCCTCTCTTGCAAAACTTCTTCCTTCCTTTCAAGGCTACTGTACCCCTCTGCTCCTAACAGCCACAAACACATCTCTTCCTTAAGGCTTCTTTAAAGTGCATTATCCCATGCATGTACCCTCCTTGACAAAAACCTGAGCACATGGTGGGCAACAGCAGAAGGCACCAGCAGCATTGACAGCAGTGTTGTCTGGAGGCGATGGTGAAGCTGAGCCACCTCTCACACAGTGACACTGCCTGTACCCTGGCTATCACCTACATACCTGAGATACAGATTGGGTCTTAAGTAGTCAAGCTTTCTGAATGTGATCATTTTCTTGAACTGTGGCCAGAAGGAAGAGCTCTTGCTCATGAGAAAGGACTTAATTCCTTATGATTAGCTCTTTGATCTTGAGAGATATAAATCTGAGAGCTTTGAGCATTTTGCATTTGCTCTCATCTATAATGATTCCCACACTTCTGGACAGGGAAACAGTGGTTATATCACCACTTTTAGCTTTATAGAGGTAGAGGCCAAATTAGACTTCATTTATTTTGGCAAGATATTGGGATTATTTTTTTAATGAAAGGTGTAAAGCACCAGCTGTAGTGATTGCATACTGAAGTGCCAAGAAAATGCATGCTGAATTTACAAGTGCACAAAATATCTTGTATTTGACATTCACATATTCAGGATAAGGGCAAATAATCATTCCACACAAAAGAAACAGAAATAATAGAAGCCAGGAGGTTTAACTATGAAATGCTTTCAAATGCATACAAGAATAAAAATGCTTACTCTGTATTATCAGTAAACTACCATGTATGATTACAAATGAGTGGTTAGATCACCCTGGAGCAAAACAGGACACCAAGCTTTAACCAAACATCATCCCAATGATGTCTCTAAGGGCCCTGATCTCACCTTTTCCCCCTTGATGTGCTTCTCAATGTGACTCATATTCCCAGCTTGTCCTCAGCCCATCCCAGTCCCAGGGAGGTGCCCAATGCTTCCCCTCTCCTGCCCCATTCTCTGGCTGGGTGGGATGGGCCCTGGCTGCCAGGTCCTGCCATACCATTCCCTAGGGAACATCTCTGGCTCCCAGGCAGTCCCCAGCCCTCTCAGTGCCCTGGCACACTGTTACCTAATGTGTACTGATGAAATTGCCAAATAAAATGGCAACATTTCACATATCACAACACAAGCAAATCTAAGAAACAGAAAGCCACGTCTAGAGAGCATGCATGCCTTTGTAATTTTTGTAATTCTAAATCCACGGGTTAAAGTGTCTCAAACAACAAGTAGTGGAGAAAGTCAGATTAGGAAAGTACCAGAACTGTTTTCTACCATTCATGACATGGATTGGCCTGAATTTCTCTGGCTGCTTTCCCTGAATTTTGAAGGTTTTGTAGTTCAGGGGCTGTCAGCAATGTCTCTCTATAAGATGGGACATGACCTGTGTGTGCAGAGCTGAGGAGCTACAGCAGAAAGGTGAAGAGTGGCCTTGCCCAGAAACATCTTTAACTGTGGACAAAGCAGGGAGGAGATCCTTGTGTTTAACATTGGTACATAGCCATCTACGTAGCCTGAGACTTGAGACTGAATCTGAGGAGGAAATACAAGTTTTGAGGCTACTAAGCAATAGCTTCCAAGACTGGCAGTGCCATTGCCTATTAGCTATATTGACAGGCAGGTTATGCTGTCATCAATTAAATGATAGAGCTATTGTGAGGTAGTATCAGTCCTTAAAAAAAAAAAAAAAAGACAGCAAGACCCTTGCCCCTACAGTCCACTATAAAGGGAAGACATTAACTCCAACTGAAATTTCTCTTAACTAAAATTGTGTGAGTGCCTACTGCATCTTTTAATTATGGACTTGCTTTTTCCTCAAAAAAACAGTGTACAGATGAATAAAATGTTATCGAGACACAATTCTTCTTCAGACCCAGCCACCTTTCCCACTCCTGGTCTAGGAGGGCTTACCCACAAGAAGCATGCCTGCATGGCCTTTCATCATCACTCTCTCCATCACCCTGGGGCAAAGAATATTCCCTGACTGTCCAACAACTGAATGGGGAGCCACGTGCCACTAAAATAAACATTCAGGAAGGAAAGGATACTAGGCAAAGATTTTGGGTGTGGAAGCAGCAATTCCAGTTCTTTCCCGTTACAGGAACCTGCCACAGCTAGGTGTTGATTAAGAAGGAAACTTGAATGTTATGTCAAGTTATGTTCTGCTTCATGTATACAATGAATGTACTTCAAAATAATTATCTCCAGTTTGTCACAGAACCAGAGTGAAAGCTGTTACACAAGTGTCATGTATTCCTGCCAGGCTCACAGTGTCCTGTCTTTCATAGATTTGATTATTCTGCATTTTATGGTAGTATAAGGCACTTCAAACCCTGAGTCCTACCCAGGGGATGTTAAGACTTGTTAGAAGTACATGACCCAATCAGTATCACTACAAAACACTTGGAAAATGTTACATTGGAGCATTATTATTGCACTCTATTGCACTTACAACTGCATGCAGAAAATCTGATGACTTGCAAGTTTATTAACTTACTGAGATTCCTCAATGCTTTTATGAAAGATACACCACAACTAAACTACCTGACTGTTACAGCCCAAACTTATTTTATATTTTGTTGCAAGGATATATAGCAGACACTACTCATATACATCACACGAATTTGCAAAAATAACAGGCTTTATGATTTAAGCAAATTACAAATATTTATTTCAGGGAAAAATGACACCACCTTTAAAAGAGAAGTTTGTACTAGGAGACAAAGCCATAGTTGTAGTTTTTTCTCCTTTTCCCTCTGATTTTTTATACAGTAAAAAGGGTTCTATCTTTTGATTAATTATTGTCAGAGGTTTGCAATTTGGGGGGCTTCCTTTTGATTTTCAGGAATTCTTCAGTTCTTGCTATCTGATACTAATTTGCATTACCTGTCTGGCAGCTTATCAGAAGACATTCTGATTAGCATTTTATCTTCAGGCGTTTGATGAGATTTTTCTGGTGGAGTCAGGTTTTTGTTAACATTTTAAACGGAAGCTAGCAGACCAGGCTTTTTGTTTGTTGATTTACATTTTAACAGAGAAAACTAAGGTGAGACAGAGAAAATAAGTTTTGCTACAGTTTAACAAAAACAGGTGACAGCCGTGGTGGGGGGGGGGGGGAAATTCTGTTAATTGGAAATAGCTTTGATATGTTTTAAAAGAGTAGAGAAATGCTGGACCAAGAGACAATTCATAATTTCAGTGTGTCCACATTACTGACCCACGGCAATTCCTGCAGGTCCCTCTTGCCCCCTGATTAATTTAAGTACATTAGACTCCAACATGCTACCAAATTTCTCTATCATTTTCAGAAACACAAAAAAATTGAGTAGAGCCGTGTTCCAGAAGCTGCTAGTTTGGTTAAAAACAAACTTTCCATGAAATATCATGCAAAAAAAATGACCTCAATATTTGCTATTAAGTAGACTTTGATTTAAGAAATAGAGTATTTAAGATTCAATCCACTTGTAAGCAAATAGCATAAATATTAACAGAAAACAGATCAGCAAAGTCAGTGTAACCTAATCTATATAACCTCCTCTATCATGTTAATATTTATTTTTACAATCCTGTGGCACTGATTTACTGATAAAATAAAAGATAAAAACAAATCTATATGTAATTTAACCGTGTATATGTCACAGTGGGAAGCAGATTTAGCATTTTGTTGCAATCCTCTCTCCATTCAGACTTACCTGTGGGAAACAGCACAAATACATGAGCAATCCCATTGCTGGCAGGGGGATTAAAATTAAGCAAAGATGAAGTGTGGTGGCAATTCAGAGAGCAGGAGCCAAGACCTACCTGCAAGGATGGGCTGCCAGGGTGCCACAGGTGCTGGAAATTGCTCCTGCTGGGAATTCTGAGCCAATTCTCTGCACTAGGTGGCTGCTCTCCACTTCAAACCAGAGTCAGGAACATACATCCCAGGAACACACATCCCAGGAATATACACCCTCTTTAATAATCTCATGAGCTACTTTATAACTTACCATGAAGAGGATATATTTTACCTCTTGTGGTTTCCCAGCTGTTACCAGTAGTGAAGAATGTTTAACAAATGAAATAATTGTGTCTTATATTACATTAACACTTCTCAAAAACATATCTGCTAATATTAGTTTTAAGGAAAAAAACCCAAACCAAACAGTATTGTTTCCTATTAACACTTGCCTGCTCTGTCTGCATGTGCTATGGGAAATCCTTCTAATGGCACTGGCTGACAAACCTGTTCAGCATAATTTCCCTAATAGCTTTTCCAGTCATCTCTGGGATAAGTAAATCATCATTCAGCACATTTCCCTTTTTTAAAATAAATTTTCTAACGTATAATTTCTTAAATACCCTGTGGCATCATCCACAAAACTGATATTAAAACAATAATTCACACCACGATAAAGCCTCTGCAGAATTTTCACACACTTCCATCAGTACCCCAATTCCTACCAATACACACAATTTTTACTTACAGATGCATATGAGCACAAATATAACCCATATGTAGCCTTTATATTTAAGAGTAATTTTCATTATTCATTTGATTTCCAGTTTTGACTGTAATTATTTCTCTATGTCAGAAAAAATAAACAAAACCTGTTTTCCTACTTGTTTGTGTCAAATTCAAGCTTGAATGATTCATCAAGTTCCTACTTGATGCCTACTGAAAATACCCAATATTCACCAGAAAGACTTTTAGACCTAACCTAAGAGAATGTTCTCCAAAGCACTTGCAGGTTTCATGGAAATATTAATTCCAAACTTTTGGTTAAGTAGAACTGTTGTGAGAAAATCATGTTAGACTCGACTGTCAGCTGTTGGGAATCACTGTAAGTCAGATGGCACCAACAGAGCAGCAATTAACTCCATTTTCTGAAAATCTCTGAGTTCTGCACCAATGTGTATCTCTGGCACTTAATGTGCTGTGTTGTCCACAATGTCCCAGCACTTTTGCTGCTCTGCTGCCAGAACAGCTCCTGTCTGAAACCAGATTCAGTACAAAAAGCATATTGTGGTGGAGAGAGTTGCTAGACAAGTAAGGCACAAGGATATTGTACATGGTCACTGTTTGTGCTAGACTTTTGCCTCCCAAAATAACACAGTCTCAATGAACAGGGCTGCAGAGAACAGCAGAGAATTAGAGAGTTTTAAAGCAGGACTGTGTCTCAGTAAAATTGCTATTTTCTGAGAAGAACTTTCCATTAAAGTTTCAATTAGCTCATGCTTTAAATTGTGATTTTGTGTTATTGTCAATGAGAATAACTTGTAAAAGTTATTTTAAAAGAGAATTTATTCTGAAACAGGTTACTATACCCCTGGGATACTGTGTGCTTGGACAGAACAAATGGATGTTGCCATGTTCAAGGCCACATGAAAATCTGTCACAGCTTTGGTCTGTACAGATATTCAGTAATTCCACAGCACAGCACGGTGCTTTAAAAAGGTGACTCACTTGTTTGAGATTGACTTGCTCAAGCTCTAAGACCAGTATTTATAGAATTGGTGGTTAAGAAAGATGTTATACTCAGAAGAAAATATGTTCTATGCAGAAGCATGTGGACTTGTCAGCAAGCACTGAATGCAGTCATATATTCTAATGTGTTCTAATTGCTTTGTGGATAGTAAAATCAAGTCCCTGATGTGCTTCAAAATGAAAATATCTTTCTTCTCCTTGAAATGGTGAGCAAACTTGTAACCTACACATAAATGTACTCCAGCATTCCTCAAAACCTTGTTCAGCTTTTAAATTAAAATTGAGATTCATTCCGTAATACCAGCTGGAAAAAGATAAGATTAGATGTGTACTACTTAAGGCAGCATGTAATTAAAATTCAAAGCATTAACAAAACCTGCACTACGCTGTTTATAGGTGAGATGCAGGCATAAAGTTTAATGAGCCTCTTTGTTTTCTCACCCCCCTGCGACTTGTTCCAGCTCCTTTAACTATTCTTTTGCCTTGTAAATTTCAGGTCTCCGAGAGGAGAAGATCAGTTTGGAGGTGCATAGAACATAATGAGGGGGTCTGAGAGGGTGTTTCACTGCTGTGCTTCTGCTCAGCTGCTCTTGCAAGGCTGGAGTCTTGCAGAGTACTGACAGCAACCAAGTTCAGAAGTCAAGCAATAAACTGGCACTGCAGCAGTTACAGATGTTTGCATAGGAAAAACATTAGGAGTCCATACTTAAGTGTTTGCTGCCCTTATAGGCCACTAGTGGAGTTAAGACTTCAGCATGTCTATGAAAGAGCTGGTAACTGAAAGAGTAATCTTAACAGAGACCTATAAATGAGAGGAAGCACACTCCAACAACATGGAGTTTGTAAGAGGTTCTTGGCTTAAAACTTCAGGCTAATACCCTAGGGAAATTGGTAGAGGTGCAATATCCATGTCCTCTGCACTGCAGGGGCTTTCACCAACCACAGGGTGTACTATATATTTTGTGAACTTGTTCTAACACAGCCATAGGGCAGAGAAGTTGTATTTTGCCAAAGATCATGCAGAGCTGCTGCTATGGCTGGAGGACTTTGTCATCTCTCCATAATTCTAGGTACTGAATGTATCTCCCTTTCACAGGATCGTTGCTGAAATTAAACATATCTACAACTCAAAGGAAATATATTTAATTGATTCATCACTTTCTCATAGCCATTTGTGTCATTGTGAAGAATTAAAAAAAAAAAAAAAAGCAAAAGCTTAAACCCCCAAAAACTTTCCAGGCCTCTTACCTTCATTAAGCCAGTGTTTTCTCTCCCATCAAACATAACCTGTTTTTCCTTACTTCCAGTGTCTATCCTAACGAATTCCCACAACAGACTCCCTAATTTTTACTTACTTTATAGATCCAGCTTCCTTTACCATCTAATTACTTTTTTCAAATCAGTATGGTCATGCTCCCTCCTTGCTGCCTTCTCTAAAAGAAATTCCTCACAGCCACACTCCTCATTGCTTCATTTTCCTCCTCCAGACTCCTCATAAGAAGCTTTATTTTGCCACAAATCCTACCAGAAGAGCATGACAACCATAAAGCAAATTGCATTACGAGACTACTGGTTATCATGTTACTGGTTATCTTTGTTTTCTCATATCCCTATTCATCTCCTGTCCAATTTTGCTACAGACTCCCGTAGATGGGAACCATCCTCCCCTCCAAACTCTGCCCAAAATCCCACTCTCAAGGCAGTCCTGGTCGATGACTGTGGTGCCCAGGAGTTACTAAACACAAATCATTACTATGAAACACCAAAGGCTGTGGTTCTGACAGCCAAGCCCTACACTGAGGAACAGTGATCCCTGCTCGTGCTGGTTTGCAAACCTGCTGCACATGTTTGGGTGCCAATGAATACATTCAGAGCATTGCCCACTGCTGCAGACATGAATCTGACTTCCTTATGCATCATGCAACAATCATTCACAGCCTGCTTATGTTGGCAGAGCTGTACCACATTGCTTACAATTTGAGCAAAACATTTGCTAAAATCAACTTAGACTGCAAAGAGGGGCAGGGATGAACCAGGGATTAGCCTTTTCTAAACTGAGAAGCAGTAGGTAACCCTAACCTGTCCCTCTTACATTTGGTAGAAAGCAAGAATATGCCTTGTGTTTATCCCTGGGGTGGGATTAAAAAGGCACACTATAAACCAAAAAAAACCCCTTTTGCATTGTTTTTACTGAAAGACTAATTTAACAAGTCTGACCTGGATTAAAAATAATGACCCCCCAGATTCCAAACCTTCTCCATATAAATAACAGCTTTCCATTTACAGCATAATTTGAGGCAGCTCTCAGCTAGTAGCTGGCTCCCCACTACCTACCACTAGCAGTATGTGCAAAGCTGAACCTAATTGTACAAGGAAAGGAGGAAACCATCAGAGGTATTTCTTAAACAGACTACCATCTATCATGCCCATCCCTAAGCATGCTGCTGCTTTGCTGGTAGACAGACTACTCTGTTAGATATACGAAGAAGAGAAGTGTATACTGCTTTGCCATTAACACTGTCTGATGTTATTTTAATAACAATATTGATACAATGATTAGATATCAGAAATAATGGGTACTGCTCTAGTACTTTCTTCTTTCTTTATTTGGCTCGGTATTTCAAGAGAAAGTGATCCAGTGGCCCGTAGTTCTGACCTTTATCAAGTATTCCTCAGATCTGCAGCTCAGTTTTTCTAATCTTGAGTCCACTTCAGTGACCCTCCCCTACTAACTTCCCAATTACTTCAATATTCTTGGTACTCCCCAAAGCACCACTACAAGGAACACCATTACCTTTAATCTATAAACCTTTGGAACACTGGGAAACTATTGCTGACAATCACTGTGCTTACAGAAAAAGGACATTAAAGAGACTGTCCTTTAAACATGGGTATGGAAACTGTTTGCCATTTAGAATACATTTTGCATTTTCTTCTAAAGGAAAATGAACTAGGTATTTTAGAAGCAAAGCCTCTCAGCTGTTTTGCATTCAGTGAAGTATTCACACTTTTTAAAGATGCTTCAATTTGCTTGTATTTTCCCCACAAAGTTTGTCACTTACTCCTCATAGAGCCCTTCAAAAGGCAAGAGCTACCATGGGATGAAGATGTCCTGGATCTCTATTGGAACTCTAGTCCCATAACCTATTTTCCAGGTTGACTTCCAGGTTCTTAGGCTGGTAATGCTGACCATCTGCCTGGGGATGGAAAACAGGCTTCTGAAGAGCAGGGTGCTTTGGGAGAAATAGAAAGTTTGGGAGAGAAGGAGCAGGCATCACAGAAGAGACAAAAACAGCATGAGAAAGTACTTAAAGCTGAAAGAGATCTGCAGGAGCAAAGCTCATCCCTATTCATGTACTGTCAAGTAGGACCAGCAAATTGTTTACCAAACATTTCATTTATTTTCTAATTATTTTAGAATTCTAATTAAAATATTTGGGGCTTTTTAAAATCTGAAATTAAGAAATACTGTCTGAAAAAAAGAATTTTTTTTCCCCTCTCACTTGTGGTTTGTTGGGTTTTTTAAATTGCAAATTTGGCCGTGTGATCAGATTGTGTAACATTGCTGATTCCAGATAAAAGGAGAAAGAATTTGTCTGCCTCATAAACAAACTCTTAATATAGCATTTTGATCTTTTGTTTTCAGTTACTGCTATTTTTTTGAAGAAGGAAAAAAAAAAAAAACCATCATCTCCCAGTTTTCAAAAAAGTTTAGGATGTTTTAGAAAACTATTTCTCTTTTTGAGCAGGGCAGCAACAGAGGCATGGAAATGATCTGAGTATAGAGGCAAGGAGAAATCCTCGGGACTGTGCTGTACTTTTGGGATGAGATTTCAAACGTCCTGCTCTTATTCAACCTCCTGCAGATACAGACACATATCCCAGAGCAGTCAAGCTAATGTAGAGGTACTGAGCTCTTCTAATGGGGAAAAAAAGACAAAAAAAAAACACCACTAAAATTTCATATATATAGTACTTTCCATGTTAAAGCTGTTATTTAATCACATAATTCTTAATATATTTTTAATAGATCATGCAGGATGTTATCTACTAGAAATCAGTGATAATTCCACCTCTAATCTGTAGATGGCACCATTAATTCATCAAACAGGATGGGGAGCAGCAAGTATATATTTATCTCAAAGAAAAAAAAAGGGGGGGAAGCATACACCCAACTTGACACACATAAATGGGGAATTCAATTCGGAAGGTGTAACTTTCCCCCCCTTCAACCTCTCCAAAAATAAAATGGGCTGTGAAGCACACTGTGTTACACCCCAATGCACCAACATCAGCTATACCTAAAATGGCCCCAGCCTTGCACTGTCACTGACCTACATTGTCTCCTGATCTCCTGTGAGATTAAGAAAAAAAAAAAAAAAAACAAAACACAAGAAGAACTCCCCCACCCCTCCTTCTTTTCCTCTGTTCTTCCATTGCTCTGAACAACAGGGAATCCAGAGGAGAAAGCCTCTCCAGGGTTAAAAGGAAGAGCCAGGAGCAACCCCCTGAGAGCTCAGAGGAGAAGCAGGCAGGGTTGCAGATCCAGCCCAAGAGGTCGAGCTGGAAAAGCTTCACCAGGGGTTTCTGCTCCAGGAACATCCCCCCTTCAGCTCTGATACTGCAGCATGTGGACAAACGTGGGTGGGAGTCCTTGAGTCCATCCAGCTAACCACAAGCTCTTGGCAACTGAAGGCTGAGAGCAGACGGGTGGAGAAGAGTTTGAGACTTTTGTTTTTCTTCCACCCAAACAGCAAAATTTCTACTTGAGATTCAAAGGCTGACAGAGACACCCTGACCCCTCTCCCTCCACACTGGCACAGTGTGAGCCAGCAGCAGAGCCTGGTTGCCTGCAGCTTGTGCTTGCCAGGAGGCAAGCTCTGCTCAAAGGAGCATCTCGGCTTGTCTGGGTGTTTGCTCTTCTCCTGGCCCAACCAAGCTCATCTAACCTGGGCTGGTAGGACAACTGAGTTGACAGGCATGGAGCTGGCACCCACTCAGAACCTTCTGACACCCATGGGCTCCTGCAGGGCTTCACTGGTGGGTGCGAAGGGCAGAGAGAAGGCAGGTGCCTGCTCGCACCCCAAGTGATATGCAAGATGTGCTCACTCCCAGGAAAAATCTGCTGCCTTAAATATGGGCTCTCTGTGCTCTTCCATATGAACAGTGAGTGTGAAAATCCTGCCTGCCCATCTGTTCCTTAAAGGTTTCTTTCTTTTGCTGCGTGTTAGAATTTCTCCCCAAATCTTCTTCGGCAGCACAAATCACATCAGTGACATTTATAGGTTAAGTAAATAGCATGATGCTGACATCATCTAAGCACAGTAACAGGCACAGTTAGGCTGTCTGTGGATAGGTTTAATGCTGTGGACTTCAGGCTCCATTAATCTTGCTCTCAATGAGCTGTAATTAAAATCTTCAGTAGCAAAAGTGTTGCTCGGAGAAGCAATAGCTCTGCCATGCAAAGGATGGAAATTTTGCCAACAGAAGAGAGTTCAGTCAACATTTTCAGCCATGGCACAGACGTGAAAAATGCTGACGTTTAAAATTTAGAGAGCAAAGCAGTGCAATAGTAAAAGTATCAGCCTACCTTGCATTGCATGGAGTCATCTCAGGCCCAAAGAGGAGATGCTGTAAATTTTGTTCTCTCAGGCTCTGCACATCTGGTTGTTGCAAAGTGATTTTTCTTCCTGGCCATTCCTTATTATTTCCTCAGCCTGCTAAGCAGACACAAGTCAGAAATTACCAATACCATCAACAGTGACACAATTGATTAAGTATGAGGAATACCAGGTTGGGTTTTGCATTCAGCCAGAGCTCTGTAATGGCAGCACAAGGGGCCTCGCTTGTTGAGCAAGATGGGTTTTATGTCACTTGTCCCCAGAGCAAGGCACAAGTGAATTTGACAGAGAAGGCAGTGAACATACTGTCAGAAGCCATATTTGCAGGGACAAGGCAGAACAATGGAGATTAAACGCCAGAGCAGCATCGAGGAATTAAATCATCCCCGAGGCTCAGATATTCCAGGCTTCCCTGCAACACCTTCTGACAGCACAGAGGGAGGACCTGGAGAGAGTCCCTGTGGAGGTCTTCATCACCTGTACCAACAGGCTGAGGGAAAACCTGCAGAAATCTGTTAAGGCTCTCCTGAAAAATCATGGGCCATGCAACTTTCTATCCAGCTGCACATTCACTTTTCAATCTGTTTTCCAGTCTGAAATCTGGGCTGGAAAACAGTAGGGTTGCTCTAACTTTTTTTCAGTACTCTTTCTCTCTGCACACAAGTGTAACTCCTGCATGCCCTCCTGCTGAAGTAGCATGGTTCACTTACAGGTGGATGAAATAAGGAAAATAATTGATTGCTATTTATTTAGAGGAGGTTACACAGATCCCTTACACACTGCTTTCTCAGTAATTACACTGTTCTTCAGAGGGATGGGAGGGACCCTGAACCCATGCCTGCCCAAATCACCACGGCAGGGCACTCGGCACCTGAGATCTTTTCCTCTGGATATTCTTCCAACTTACATGGACTTGTATAACATCTTTTTGGCTGGGAAGATGGTAACAAGATATTTAGGATTTTCACCTGAGAGAGATGAGCTCAGCTCCAGGCCCATTTCCAGGGAAGAGTTAAGATTTCCACACAGAGAAAAAGAGCTTGAGCAGGAAAACTGAACTGATCAGCTCAGTGTGTAGCCACCCGATTGCTACCCTATCATCCCAGGCCCTGCTCTGAGTCAGATGGAAAATTTAAACTTCAATATTTGTCTTTCCCAGATTTGTGTTGGGAACTGTTCCAATGATTGTGCCAGAGTGATGAGCAACATTTCAAAGTAAATAAGTTCAAAATTCAATTACAGCAACTCCTTCATTATAGCAAACAAATAAAACTTACTTCTGAGGAGTAACATTTCAGTCTGGCTGTAGATTTGGGAAATCCCTTGATACTTTTCAGGTAGTGACACTAAGGATGCTGGATGCAGCTCACTGTAGCTCTGTATGCCTCTTCCTGCTCGTGTGCAGCTGCTACCACCCTGCCTCTTCAGATCATTCCAGCTCCAAAATCTTATGGTTGGCTCACAGCTCTGTCAGAGACATTGTAATTTTAATGTTGAATTTTTGCTTAGTTTTTCCATCTCCTGTAAAATGGGGGTGACACAATAATAATTACTTAAAACTAGATAACTAACTGCATTCATAGGCAGTCTCCATGCTCTCTTTTCTATCTTCAGGTACAATGAATCCATTCTCCTGTTTCTCCTTGTTATTTAGATTAAAACCATCAGGGCAGGAAAGGTTGCAAACAATTAGCCTGGTCCTGTTGCCAATATCCCCATTGCCAAACCTCTGAGCTTGCAAGGCATTTCCTCCATACCATTGATGTTCTCCATGGATACAAGGTTGTGCCCATGCCACAGCAAGACACCAGCTTACGTGTGTGTGATATCAAGGACTGTGGGGTCTTAATTAAAATCTGAGGCCTCAAACCCCACTACTGCTAGAAATGATTCTTAATTGGTGCCAAAGTATCTATAGGCCATTTGCAATGTCTTCACCAAACCTGTCTCCTGTGTCTGCTTATAACAGAAGAGGAAATTATGGAACAAGAGCCACCACCTGCTTGGTAGCTGTCTGAAAAACAACAGCCCATGGCTGCTGCTTTGCTCAAGCAGACAAAGAAAGGGAGTCCATGTTACACAATTCAACAGCAAAAAGTGGCCAGCAGCATTATTAACAAATTTATGTCATTCATTCGCACTTGTTATTAATACAGAATTGTTTCCCTATATACTTTTCTGCTCACCAGACAGGATTTTCTACGTAATTTTCACTCAGCTTCAAAATGGATAAAATCTTTTTAAAACCAGCTGCTTGAAAACTACCCTCTTCACCACATCTTAGGAAAATTAACATATTTGTGCCACAGCGTATTAGCAGGATATCATTAGGAATTCTGTTTAGCCAGAAAAGATATGTTTAAGCTAGCAACTAAAATACATCTCGAAGACATCCAGACTGCATGCCTGCTGCCTCTGCACGGCTGCTGCTCCTACAGGGCAGCTGAAAGGCTGGCACCATCCTTCTGCCATCCCCTGCCAACCCACCAGCCTTATCACAGAATGATGTGCCTTTAGCACAGGTTTCATAACTGCTGATATTCCCATTTTTTTATGTACTTGCAGCTGGTTGTTGTTTAGATGGCTTCTATATTATTGGAGGGCAGCAATGACTGATCTCATGCCTGAAGCAGTTTTTTTCACTGCAAGCACTGCTGTTCAGACCCTGTAAGTGGAGCTAAATAATTCAAGGAGGATTTTGACAAATGTAAACATGGTATGTGTTAAATTAATATTTCACATGAAGAAAACAAGGCCAAATTAATCAGATCCATAATGCACTTTAGCCACCATCTGGTGATAAGCAACATGGCCTTTACACCAAATTCACACCCCCTTTCTGTTCACTCAGTGTTTAAAATTACCAGATATTTCTTGTGAGCAGCTTTTTGATAGCGAGACCAAGAGCTTACTTATATATTTGATTTGTTATTGAAGTCTGAAAAAGTTTTCCTTTAAATTCTCCATCTCACATTTCCCTGTTCCAAAACACATGGTCCCTCCAGGGCTCTTCTCACCTTGTGCTACAGACACCCATACTTTTCTGGACCTTCCCTTCAGAGCTCCATAAGGTGCTAGAGAAAAGTCATCACCCGGCAGCAGATCCAGGCCTGACTGCATCCTTCAGCTCTAGATGAAGATGGAAAAAAAATCCCACCTGTCTCAATAGGCTTTGCATCCACCAAACACTAAAAAAAAATAATATAACTGTACCTGGGCTGTGCAGCAGCCAGAGGCTTGACAAAACTGCAAGACCTCTACCATATTAGTACCACAGCCTGATGGATTCAAACTGTGCAATGATGGAACTGTAGATAATCTTGTGTCTACATTCTGCATTTCATTGCAAAGAAGCATCCAACCCCTAAATGTAAAATTAAGCTAATGTCAGCATTAACCTAGAAAACATGAAGCTGTATAACAGCAATTTGAACTCAGATTTCAGAAGTAAGCTGAAAATATTATACTAATAAATTGCACTTTCTGACATAGTCCACCACCTAGTCTTAGACACCTCACAGACTCTTAATGGTTTGTTGGTTTTTTAATTTTTTTTTCTGGGTGTGGTAATATTTCACTTACAGAAAGGTTGAAGACCATATGCCAATGTATGCACTTGCACCATATTTCTTTAAATATGTTCCAGGAAATGCCATACTCATGAACTGCTCTGTAATGTAATCCTTCAGACTGGAGCAATTCATAAGATCCTGAGAATAAAAAAGCTTTTTCAGCAGGTATAGTTAATCAGGAAGTGAGTACATGCCACATTAGCATCCCCTAAGGGTTCCTAATGCTCATACAGAGCATGGCCAGTTTGTTGTTTTTCTGGGAAGGCTGTCACAGGACAGACGTTCTTGTTAGAGCTCCATTTTCACATTCTCTGGAGTTCGGATCAGAAGCTTTGCCATCTCTGCTCCAAAACCTTTATTTGTTGTAACCCAGAACAGACTAGAAGGAAAATTCTCAGCCCTACAGTCCAAAAAGTTCACAGTGTAAGAAGCAATTCACACTAAGGCTAAACTGTGAAATGCATTCTTAATAGTGTTTTATTATCATTTTTTTTTTGAGCCTGGTGTTGGAAGCAGACATCTTTCTGACACAAAGCCCCTTGCCCCACTCCCAATGTGAGAGCTCCAGGGACAACACTGCAAATTGGTTTCCAAGTCTATTTTAGGAATGCTTTAACAATCAGAAAATGAAATGTGATATTCAAATCAAATGGCTAATGTTTGTAATATTAAAGGTGATGGGGCAAGACCGCCTCTAATAGCACAGAATGAAGAACAAAATGCAAGTACCACCCTGCCAGAGCAGAGAATCTGTGTAAGGTCCAGTGCCTGCTGAAGTCACAGGTTTCTGCCTGCTGCCTTTGGTAGGGGAGAAGACTCTAGGGAAGCTCCTGAGGGACAGAAAACCAGGGGGGCTGGGCTGTCACCCCTCTCCCTGCACACCAGGGACAGCCCAGGCAGGACCAAGAGCTGCAGAGGACAGTGCCCAGGGCAAGCAACACCAACACCAACCCTAACCCTAACCCTAACCCTAACCCTAACCCTAACTCTAACCCACATCTCATCCTTTCCAACAATAAGAGAATAGAAATATTCTCACAAGTGTATTTACATTGTAAGCAAATATGTAAGCAAACCTAGATTGGTTAGCAATTAGGAGAGAACGGTTTCTTAATGTTTTTAATAGGCTGCTTTTGATTGGTATGGTTACTTATTGTTCACTTGCAAAAGTGGGAGGCTCTTAAAGGTCTTCTGACACAGAAATAGAACAAACATTATCAAGTGACAGCATAATTCAACTGCACCAAAGAGAATGGTGCAACACTAATTTATCTGAGCCTTAAAGGATCCAGCCTTCATTTTTTTCAAATTAAAATGGGCACACTGCAACCTTTGGTCTAAAAGAGGGTAGCCTAGTATAGTATATAAATGTACTTCAGTATAAAAAGTACTGAAAAAACACTGCCAGTTCAAAACCAGCTGTGCCTTTGTGCTAGCTGTTATGTAGAGCATATTGCATCCATCCACTTGCTCAGATTCATATAATTATGCACCTGACTATACACAACACTGCAGGTATGAAATGCAGCCACTTGCTGCTTTGAATGTGTCTGCATGCACCTCTGCTCCAAAAATCCAAATCTAAGTGTCTTCAGCAATGGGGGAAGTCAGTGCTCTGGACCATGTCTGCTTATGGGAAATCTGCAATACTCTCCTTGTCTAAGGGTTTGTCTGCATAGGGGAGATTAACAGAGGCAATTATGCTTCTGTAACTGAGCACTAAAGCTCTGCAGTCACACTGATGCAACTCCCCAGTACCAACCTATTTGTTTGCAGTCCAGATTAAATTGCTTTGAATGCAATATAATTAGACTTGCATAATCGTAAGAGGAAACATCCCTTTGCAGACACCTTCTACTAAGTGAGGCTTTCCTGCACTAAGTATTGAAAAGCATTTCTGCCCTGGAAAAGACTAAGCAGATACAAATAATATATCAGATTTTTCTTCTTTCTCTGATTATCTGTGTCTCTGCCAAGAGCCTGCATGTCAGGCAGCTGGGGCTAATGAAGGAGGCACAGGTTCAAGTCAACTAATGTCTCATCTCTGATTTTCACATGCTTAGTGACACCAGGTAAGTCACCTGTTCTTGCCTTTAGGCATCTTAGTAAAACCAGCATTATTTCTGGCAGTCACTAGAGGGGAAATTACAATTTAATTTCTCACTTAATTAATCTGAGTGTTTAATTTCCCCAACTCTACACTTTTTCTCCTCAACATTGACTAAAATGAAACAAAATATTTCTCAAGTGTTCCACATTACCACAGTCCCTACATAAATGACTCCTCTGCTCAATGTATTTTGTCCCGGCACTTGCAAAAGCTTTGCATATCCAAAAACTAAAAAAAAAAAAAAAAAAATCCAAGCTCAAAACTGAGTTCTTGTATGTGAACCTAACTGGTGTGATTCTCTAGAGACCAGTGAGGAAGAGCAAAGACACTTTGAATACACTTTCTCTGAAGCCACAGAGGAAGGAGCAAGGAGCAGTACTTGGTTTCAGCATGGTGTTTTACCTGCAGTGACTGCAATTGGACATGTCCAAAAATAGATCCTACAACACTATCTTGCCTTTCTAGGCACAGTAGGTCCACTACTTCGTTTCGATCACTTTAAAGTCTACTTGCTGATGTGTCAGTGTTGTTCTAGTTTCCAAAACCTCACTTGTGTAACTAAAAGATTCACTGCAACCAAGGAGCTGTTCTGTGCCACTGCTCCAGAGCATTCCAGGCTCTGCAGAAAGAGCAGCACCTCCCAGCCAGGTGACCTGAGGCCATGGGCACCCACATGCCTCTGGAGACCCCAGTACAACATCTCCCACTCATTTCTCAGCTTCTGCAATTATTCCCTGTTCCAAATAAAGCCTTTATGTAGCCTCGACTGGCACTCATCTGAGGTGCTTCTCCTTACTCCCTCTCTCAGGCTCTGCTAGCACTGAGCTGGTGCAGCACAGCAGTCTGCTGGGCTGAGATGGGCCACTTGGCCTGGGGCAGAAAAGCAAAGTATGGCCAGCTGTGAGGAGAAGAAACCACTCTGGAGTGCTGCCTTTCACTTCTTCAGAATACTGTACAGGTCCAAACTAGTGGGCTTTCAAATTTAGGGGATCAATAATGTGATGCATTTTATGCCTGGATGGTGTCTGGACTGTCAAAATGACTCCAGGCTTCCTTTGGGGTAGCTAAGTCACAGCCTCCTTTCCTAAGGTTGATTTTCTTTGCTTCCTTAACTGACAGGTGGGAGCCAGGGACCCCTTATTCCTTCTTATTCTCAGGTGCCTTCCAGAACACAGGGATGTGGGCACAGCTACTGAAGACTTCATCCTGCACCCAGCCCCAGCAAGAAGCAGCAAAGCCATCACCCTTACCACTCCACATCAACTCTGACACATGCTGGGGACAGGTCAGCCTGACATCAAAGCCACATATCCCACATGCTGGGGACACCCCACCACGCTGCAAAAGCCCCATCAAGAAGACAGCTTTGGGTCTGAAATCTGTGTGATGCCCCACACTGTCTAAACACCCTGCCCCTGTTTTACATGAGTCCCAGCATGCAGGAGGCATTCTGGAGACAAAAAGACACCAGCAATGTGAAGACAAAACAGATAACAGCTTGACAAAAGCCAGAGAAAGACGGTGTCTCTTCAAACCCAACCTGCAAATAAGTGAAAAAAGCCTGTGCTCTCAAGGAAACAGCCTCAGACAATTCAGATTAATAGTTGCTGATGTGCCATTATACCCCTGAGCACACCTAAGTTTTTCCCCTACTGTTTTTGAACAAGACAGCATAAATCCCATGAAAAGCTATGTGGGTCTTTCTCCATCTAACCAGCACAGGCTATGGGCAGGAGGCTAAAATCAATGTTCATTATTCTCAGGGTCTAGCTGTATGATTCACATCTGTGTCACACCACCAGCTAAGGACCAGCTAGGCATGACACTTTTTTGGTACAGGCACTGGTTTCCAGGAAACACTTTGGTAAACAACTTGGAAGTCAAAATGAAAAATCACAGCCTGAGTGCTTTTTTTTGCTTTTTACCCACTGTACCTTCCTGACTGTACTCGTCCAGTGAAATGGCAAAGCAGAGCTGAATGCAAACAGCCTCCTCCTGAAGGCTGTCTCCACAGTTCAATTACCAGTGCTTTAACAGTGCTAATTAGCATTCCTCAGAGCTGGATCTCTTTGAGTGACAGGTAACCATGGAGAGTCACAATCCTGAAGGTGATCAGCAAGACTCTGACTTTTCTTTTTAATTACGAATTAGAAATGCCTTAAACACAAATAATAATTCACTGATTTATGCTATTATCCCAAGGTTGCCAAGCTGGTGAGAATAACATTAGTGTTGTAAAAATGAAACAATTTTTAAATTAAGAGACTAGGGCGATAGAAAGGAGAGCAGGTTTATTATCTGTAACAAGAGAATGTACTCATAATGATGCTACAAAACAGTAGACATTTCTCCAGGGAGTTGGCATGGATACCAAAAATAGGACATTTTCCTGAATGTGTGATGGGATTGGTCCAGTTTATTTCAGATTTTAATAAGATAGATGGATAGATAGACAGACAGATAGAAAGACAAATACTGTCTGTTGCACAACTAGAAATTCAATAGGCATTTCTGTAAAATTTAACCATGAGTTATACTTAGAGATAGTATTGCATCTAATCTGAGTGAGAGCCAAGATTGAAAATTGGATCCCCCAGATAATCAATTAGTGAAAATTGTTTTCAATGCAACTATGCCTTTTTTTGCCAGCTAATGAACCAGTTCTCTTCCAGAAATGGACTCAGCAGCAAAAATCTCACAATCATATTTTTGAAAACTCCAGTGGGTGAAGATCAACAGTGTTGACCCAACCTAATCTGAATATTATTCATCGACAAATAATGATGAAAACTTTTAAGCTGAGTTTGCCACTGATGCAGGGAAGGATATATGCATACCTGTAATTCTGAATATTTTCCAAGACCAAGTAATCTCATCTTATTACTTACTTGTAGACTCCAATGACAGTGACTGCTTTTAAGACAATAAAGGGAAACAGATGACTGAGCAAATATTATTCTAATAACAGTGATCACAATTCAAAATACAAACCATTGCAAACAGGTAACATCACTGCTGTTAGTTGTCAAGCATCAAATACCTATAAAATGTGAGGTTTTTAAACCTATTATTTCTTTTTTCTGTATGCAAAAAAAGCATTGTTAAATCAATATTGCTCTCTCTGCAATGGAGGCATTTGCATCTTTAAGAGAGTATGCATGTTAGTAAACTTTAACTTTATATGGGAAGGAAGTAACTAAAGGTAATTGCATACCTAGCAAGATTTCAATCAGATTTACTAGTACTATTTCCTTTTGAAATTGGAGAGATAACTAAAAAAGTTAATTTTTACAAATGCATGGAGGGACAGTTTCCTAAAAATACAGTTAAAAAAACACACCTAGTTTTCCATATTACCAATTATAAAGGTATAGCAGGCACTAACAACATAAATACCTATTTTTCATCTTATTTATTAAATATTTTAAGCTTGAAAATTGATACAAAAATTATCTATCTATAGTTGTCAGGATAAGCAAATAACCAGGGCTAATTACAGTCTTACTAAGCATTATAATACAGCCAGATTAAAAATAATAACAATAAAAGAAAAAAATAGCAATGACCAACAGATTTCTAATTCCACAGAATGCTCTGAACTTCTTTTTTTGGAAGGAGAAATTTTACAAGCAGATAACTGAGGGAACTGGCTTTTTACCATCAGGAGACTTAAGAACTACTCAGCCCTTGCAAGATGAAATCTCAACAGAGCTGGGTAGCACTGAGCTTACTCAGTCTCAGCTGACCCTGATTAGTCCCAGTAAATTCAGTTTGACCCCTTATTAGTTATCCACACACATATACACATGTCCAAATCTTTTTTTTACCTTCATATTTTAAGGGAATAATAAATCAAGATTAATAATAATACTGTTTTGTTCCAAACTCATTCTGCTTATGTCTCTATGTAGAATAGTTCATTCAAATACTGTAAATTTTAGCCACTAGCACCAGTAGAAAATTCTTAAAAAAGACACTTGATTGGTGGAAAATAAGTCTCAGAATAAAGGCAGCCTGCCTTAACCATAAACCAGGTTTATCAGCTTGTTTCTAAACTGTTCTGCTTTCCTTAATCTCTACTGCAACACAAGAGGAGCAAGAATGGGGAAAGAGAAGCCTTACACAGACATGGGGCAGAAAAATAAGCCCATCACTTGTCCTTGTTCCTGGAAAGAAACTCACTCTGTTATGGATCTGGTTAACTACCACCTACTTAAACAGAATGCTTAAGCAGCTAAAAAAAAAAGAAAAAAAAAAAGATTCAAATATTCCTGCCAGTAAGTTCCACATTTAAGGAGTTATCAGAAAGTGTAGAGTTTTGAGTAGAAATAAACACCTTCTTGAACTGCAAAGAATATCTTAGAAGTGTGTTGTTCAGTCATTTTAATTTACACAACAGAAAATTAAAACTTCTATACTGTTACTGTACTGTTTAAGTTTATATACTGCTTGCTTCACTCACTAAATATTCACACCCCATTAAGTTTAGGTTTTTGAAGACTAATTATCCTACCCAAAGCTCATTCAGTTTGCCTCAAGAACACTTCCCCTTCACGTTGGTAACCCAATACCAACTTGTTTATATCCTACTAATACACTATAATCTCATCTTCACAGCACCAAATCTGATTAGAAATATGAAACAAGCTCTCTACTAACTCTTAGCTGGGGGATGAAGTTCACTAACAAAGGAAGCTTTGTTACTGGTCCCCCCAAAAATACTGCCTCCTCCCCAATACAGCTATCAGAAATCCTCAGTAGGGTCTCTTGATGTGGTAACCTTTGTGCCTTGCCTTATGGAGCTGGAAGAGTTGCTAGCTGGGATCTCTGGGTTTCTTTTCCAACATTTTTAGCATAATCTTGATTGGTCTCATCCTTTCCGAAGTCAATGCAAGCGATCAGGTTGCCTTCAGCAGATCTTGTACCAAGAATTAAACATAATCCTGTAACCAATTCTGTTACTGATTCCAGTGGATATTTTGGTATCAGTAAATATTTACAAAAATGCATAATATAATATATTATAATATATTATAATATAAGCTATTATTTCTCCTTTTCCCTGACAGTAACCCCTGGCTATGAATATTCGGTGGCATCTTTCTAAAACCACAAACATACTCTGCTTCTTTTCTTTCAATTCTTGCCTAAACAAGCTCAAAACCAAAAGTAACATCACTCTAGTCCAGTTTTACCATTAGTCTACTTGTAGGTAGACTAAGCACCATAGAACAATAGAAATTACATTTTCATTGTTTTCTTTAAGGGAATCTATAACTCTTCACCAGCTTTAGACTGTGAAGATGGCTCCCAAAAGAACAAGTCTTCACAGGTGGTGCTTTAACATGATGTTCCTGTCACTGTCTCATCTTGCTTTCATCATTTCTTAACATTTAAAAATGTTTACAATTTGATACAACTGATTTTCTGAATCACATTGTTGAGAGTACTATAACTCTGCTGTTCAGAATACTCTCTGGATGACTGAATAATTATATAGCTGAAAAGACTTCCTTCAAGATAAGAAGAAAAACGTACTGAAAATATTCAATTATTAAACTGGAAAATATTGCTCTAGTGAAAAAAAAGGGCATGAGAAGAAAGCCTATTGGTAAGAAGTTACACGGCAAGTTTGTAATCTACCACTGAATTATACCATGGATTTAACTCTACAATACCTGTCTCTTGTTAGGAAGCCCACAGCAGACAGAGTTCTCTCTCCCTCTGTGGAGTTGTCCCAGGGAGGAGAGCAAGCTGGACCCTGCTGCAAGCAGACTGCCCTCCCAGCACCCTGGGAGCACAGCACCCATCCTGCTGGTGCCCACCCTCTGCAGCTGAGTGCAGCACCCCAGGAGATCAGCACCAGTGGCTGCTCCATAGGATGTTGGAGTTCAAAGTGCTGCAAAGTGGTGCTTGTGCACTCAGCCAGGTTATCAGGACTGCCATCTTCTCTTAAATTCAACTGATCTGGATTCCTATCAACTCCAGAAGAGCATTCAGGGGAATCCTGCAGCCTGCATGCAGCACCAGGTGTCCTGAGATAGGAATTGACATTACTGACTCAAACACAACCTAAGAGGTCAATTGCTGAGTGTGGTATTCACTGTTATCTGTTTTCCTGTTCAGCTTTCTGTTAGGTCCATTTTTGAGTCATTTTATTAGTACAGCAAGCTGAGACTGAGTTAACAATCTGTTCTCAGGCTCTTTTGTGGATGCACAGGTAGGAGTAATATTATTTACACATGGCTAAATTTTGCTTAAACACACATGGTGTGAGGAAAGAGAAGACACAAGTCAGACATTCAAGAAAATAACTTTTGTCTCTCTTTGAAAGAAGACACAGGAAAAGCTGCTAGCAGTTGCAGAAACCCTGCCTAGTTTGGCTACTTCTTTCAGAATCAGCATCAAAATGGGAAATTTCAGTGCTATCCAACACAGGTACTGCCTCTTGACTTTCTAAGGAACACCATAAGTAGTGGCAGCTAATTAAAGTATACTACACTTTTTCCTTTGGCAGCTAAGGCAAAAAGCTTAGTCTTTCTGAAAACCTAGAAAGAGGAAAAGGAGAATGCATTTTTCTGTTCCTAACAAGATAATTTTGCAAAGGACAGCATCACAAGCTCATATATTGAGTTTAAAATGCACGCATGCAGGTAGCTACACACATGCTACAAGAATTTCAAATGCAGAGGGGCTAAATGTAAGTTTCAGTGATGATAAAAACCTTTTTGTTACCTATTTCAGCAGGTCATAAGTGATTTTTATATTCATCAGAACAGGACAGAGTGTATTTCTCTTAGGGAGAACAACCTGAGCATGTTGCAATGAAAGGATGCGTTGTTTTGTTCCAACTAAAGAAAAAATAATGAGTGAACAATAGCATGATATAAAGCCTATTGAAATCAATGGAAAGATTCTTATTGACTTCTCCAGGCTTTGGATCAAGCCTCAGAAGAGCAGCTATTTCTCTCTGATACAGCGAGCAATCAATTCTCTGTCCCAGTGGTACTCTAAATAATTCAGTATTTTGTCTCAGATCATTTCCTAAGAAAAATGATGAGGATGTTGTTCAAGTGGGTGATACCCTGAAGTGACAGAGTTTACAATACATTCAGCCCTGTAAAATCTCCTCTGGATTGCTTGCCTGCACAAAGGGCAGAGCCAAAACAAACCCTCAGATGCTGAGGGGTCCCTACCCCTCACTGGCCACAGGACAACACACGGTCACATTTCTCCTCTTGATGGCCAGAAAGAGCTGTATAAATTTTGCTAAAGCTTTAGGAATGCCTGCATCGTGACACTTATTTTTAAAGTAAAATTGCTTTATCCTTGCAGCAAAATCACAATCTATTTGCATAATTTTTTTTATGTGCACAGAAAGGCAAGAATTTCACTGCTGACTGTGTTACTATTTACTAACAGAAAGGATAGTGTCACCATTCTCCAATGTTTTTGCTTTATAGAGCAAAACACAACATGGAAGTGACATAGTTTGAGCTCTTTTGTTCCCCATGAAAAATGAATCCATAAAAATCAAATCATCATTAACCTAAGGAATTCCTTCCCACAGCAAAACCTTAGTTCTGCACAGCTTTCTCCTATAAGTTGGAGATGCCTGCTAGGAGCTGTTGAGGGACAGTTTGAACACAAACTGCAGCACCTGTGTCTCCCACACACAGAGGCTGAGAAGAGCTCATCCCAGCTCATGATCAGATGAACTCAGGCAAAGCAGCACTGGGAGGTTTCCTCCCCATTTGCACAGCAATTTGCAGTCACCAGTTTAAAGGGTGGGGGGGGAAAAAAAAAAAATCCCACTTCTCCACTCCCCCCAGACAGCTACCCATCAACAGTTGGAAGATGCATAGGATGAAATAGATGCTGAGCTAGGGCTCATGCCATTATCCCCTCTCCCTGTCACTTCTGATAGAGTTACACCTGTGGGGAGCATCTTGCCAGCAGCACCTCTGAGGGGTGCAGACATGGCAGCTCTGGCACAGTTACTCTCTTCCATTCCCAACACTAAAGCCCAGCCACAGTCCAGTTTTTTATAATCTTCTGTGGGAAAATGCTAACCAGCCTCTGTCCCAGTATGCTGCTGTTTTCCTCCCAGCCTCCTTGCTGGATGTGTACATCTTGCTCCATGTGCCATTTCAGTTGAGTTGGATTAGAGACAACATCATCTGCTTCCAGGACCAGGTGTTGTTAGCTCAGGTGCACTGTGATGCTCCTCCCAAAAGCTTCCTTTGACTGAACGCCTCATGTACAGAGAGAAACCTGCCAGGTCCAACTCCCCCTGCCAGCTCTTCCCTTAGAGCAAGGAAAGAAAGGGTCTCTTCCCCTCACTCAGAGCTGCTCAGTGACATTTTCTGGAGAGCAGGGGGACATTTCTGCCCAAGCTCACCCTGCTGCCTGCACAGGCCACCTTGGCACAGCTGAAAGCCCCAAACCACCCATGAAATCAGCCTCCAAATGCACACAAAATGCTGTCCTCTTAAGACTAGAATCATGTGGTCTTGGCAAGGCCAGAGACAGGTGCTCAACATCCTTGTTCAACCTAACACTACCACGTACAGCTCGTTGAAGTACTTCTGATTGATTGTCCCAGATTTATTTTTGATAAAGCAATTTCTTAAAATACCAAATTTGGCATGTAGGATTCATTATTAAAAGCCAGGAACCACCTCCTTGATTTGCTGTATACCTGTAAAGATGATATAATTGCAGTATCACTTGGTCATTTGAATTGCCATAACAGTGCTTTGTGAACAAACTCTAAGACTCTAAACAACCATTTTAATTATTTTAACCATTAAAAAATTTTTTTAAAGAGTAAAACCTCATTTTTGCAGTTTTTTAATGAGCAATAGAGGAGAATGAATCTTATAATTAGAAGATTTATTCTAAGATGAACCACTTAACCTAGCTCAAATATGAAGCATTTTACCTTTTTGCATGGAAAAGTAGGCACTGCACACAAAAGCCACGTGCTTCTTCCCACCACCACATACCAGCACCAAACTTATTCACCCCCTTTCATTCTGCGTTAGACTTCACAGCTTGACCATCACTCCAAAAAGACCATGATATGCATTTGTGTGCATCTCAACAGTCTCATTGAGAAGGCAGAGAAATACCTATGTGTTCCTTTGCCCTGAACCTCCAACCATTTTAATCTCTTCAAAGAATGAGATTCACAGTCTCATAGGGGGAAAGACAGCACAAGAATTTCATAGCCATCATACCTAACCACAGAAGAAATTAGCTACTAAAATACTACTTCCTTTTCTAATGAGCACTTTTATACAGCAATGAATAAACTCAATTTGAGAGCTGCTGTTTATTACAAGGAAATTAAAAAGGCTTGGAGCACACAGAAAGCAAATTTATTGGGGAAGACAAATTTATTGGGGAAGTGCATCCACTTCTCAAACATATTAACCCCTGAGAGGGGGAAGAAATGTTTAACCACCCCTGGCTGTGTGTTATTAACCACTCCCCTCATTGCTGATAAAAAGCACGAGTGCAGGAGACCCCATCCTGGCTGTCATCCCTCTTTTCCACTCCCAGCATGGCTCAGTGCCTGTGGGACAGGAGCTCCTGTACACCCCTCTGCTGCCAGACACACAAAACCCCATTGCAACCCCTTTGATTCTCTACTTTCTGTCCCTGCCTAGATAACTTTTCAGAAGCTGACAGAGCCTTTACAATTTAATTGGTGTTGACACCTTTTGAAGCAATGCCTCCAGGCACCGAGGGTCATTGTCTACTTTTTCCTGCTTTTCTGTGGCTGCCTCCATTTGGCTCCCTTGCAGCCTGTGGTGCTATGGTGGCCCCTGCACTCTTCATTCATATTTGCACTTGTACTGGGTCCCCTTACAAGGACCCTTGTTAAACGCCCAGCAGGCAGCTCTGAATAGAGATTTTGAGGATCTGAGATTTGAAGGCCTCTAGCAATAAGGGAGAGAGCCTTGTAAACACAAAAGTATCCCAGTAGCAGTGGGCTGTTAACGTAATCACACATTTATGCCACAAGACCTCAGGACCAAGCTCCTTACTGTCGATTCATCAGATATTAAGCCTGGGTAATGAGGTGGTTTCCCGTGACTTTTCTTTCCTGGAATCCACCAGCTATCATTTTCCATATGTCCCTTTTTCCCAGAGCAGCTACAGACTCTCACCCGTTCAATAAGCTGGGCAGATGGTACCACGTACCAGGCTCTGAGCAGCCGTAGCCAACTCAAGAGAAGTAAAAAGGTTTGGGGTGGCATTCACAAAGCTGCCCAGGAAACCTGGATCCAAAATGCACTGAGATCCCCCAGTCTCATGGTAGCAAACACATCTCTCCAGGTTCAGCCCTGCAGTGCTTGCCAGCAGAGAAACACTTCAGGACCATCACATCCCCAGAGCAGGACTTTGCACAGAGGACCAACAGGAGAGAGGCACTTATAGCCAGCACTTTGAGAACCTTCCTTCACTTCAGAAACAACTTTTAATATTCCTTTCAGGGACTTTCTCCAGGTTTAAGTAAGGCTCTACTGAAAACACAAAGGATCCAATCACTTTCTTCATTCTCAAATGTCAGTCTGCTTTGGGCCACACCTTAGTAAAACTCAGCCTCAAACACTGTACAGTGAAGACAGTGAATTAATAAAAGCACAACCAACTCAAATGGAGAATTTCAGCTAAGTAAATTTGACATATTAATGTCTGTCCAGAATGACCTCAGTGGCACCTCCCTATAAGAAAAATACCCTTTCCTCTCAAAATGCAGTCTTACCAGTCCAAGCTAATGGCTGGGCTTTGCATTTTCCAGTCTCTTTTCCACATTTTAGTCTGTTTTTTCACATTCATTCTGAATTCCAGCAGTTAACCAACAAGGGTCTGACAAGTGAGACTTGTAATTCCAGTATGATGCTACCAACTGCTCCTGCTTTCAGTATCCCTTGGTCTTTCATCAGCTGATGGATGCTTCTCACTCTGTCCACAATCCAAACAACTCCTTGCTTCTAATGAAGAAACAAGAAAGCAGAACCAGGTCTCTGCACACTCCTGCACACCACAGAAACCATGATCTGACTCCAAATTTTCACTCTTTGTCAGTACTCTCCCCTCAGTCATGCCTGCAAGCCTCTTGCCCTTAGCCAGCTGCAGCCACCCCCCTTCCCTCTGTCCCCAGCTCACCTGAAAGATGGTTGCATCTCGGGACTCTTTATTTGAATCAGTGCCATACCTTATCTATTTCCATTATCTCAATTAATGTGTGACTGTGAGAGTTGCCAAGACTCAGAATAAAAATAACTTCCCACACACGGACAAAGATGAATTCATTCAACTGTGATAAAGGCCTTATCTTTCTTAGACTCCACAATTTCCCATTGCATCTCTCTAGGTACTCCTCTGGCATAGACACAGGGTTTTCTGAAAATACATCAAAATCCAGAAGCTGTGGGGGGGAAAAAGCCCTGTAGGAGCAGTGGAAGACCTGAGCAGTTCTGCAGATGCCAGACTGGCCTGGATATGAACAGACACAATAGAGAGTTTCACAGAAACCACTGATTCTGACAGGTTTGCTGCTGCACTGAGCTAAGTGTAAATAATGCTAAAAACAGCTTCCAGCTGTGACATACTTCATGTGGCTCTGCTGGCTCAGCCAGGAGAGGTTTCCTTTTCACTGATAGAGGAGACACCATCTGCAGAGCACCCATGCCCCACAGACAGCAGTAGCAGTGACATTTTGGTGCACAGACTTAGGGAGAAAGTCACTAGATGAGAGCTGATAACATCTGACCAGGTGTCTGCTTCCTTGAAAACTAAAGTCAATCAAAAAGGTCACTACAGCTGAATTAAGAGCACATGTTGGGGCAGAACATTGCTTCTCTTGTGTTTTCATCATTTGTTCCGAATCTGCAGGAGGGGATGGCAGCTAATAAATAAAAAGTAAAGAAGTTCCTCTAGACTGGCCTCTGTTCCTCTAGAACTATCAAATTCAGCTCAGGTTGTTCCTTGCAACAATTAAACTAAAAATACAACACTTCCCTCATAGAGTCCAGGGTTTTAGAGAGTCTATTGCAAGATAGAGGATATTATCTGTGTGCACAAGAACAACTGCATCTGGTCAGATGAGAGGTGACCTTTCATTTGCTGCAAGTCTTCTTTGTGCACTTTCATTTAATAGCCTTTCGTGAACATTTCTTCCACCATTGTGTCCAGCCTCTTCCTGAGCTCATAGAAACTTTTGATAGCCACCATTATAAAAAGCCCTCTCCCAGAATCCCACTGCTCATTTAGAATAACTACTGTTTTCCCAATGAATCACACAAACCAGCACAAAATACAGGAACTGTTCCTGCAGTTAGAACACCTTGTACACTTGTGTTATTACAAAACACTATGGATAAAGCATTAGTTCTATTTTTGAATCATTCAAAATCCTCCTTTTGTATTTTTTTTTTTTTAATTCTGCTGTATTCTCCCCAAGATGGGAGGAGCATACCCTGTACAAGAACTTCTCTGCACATAATCTGCTTACCCTCCCTCTAAAACACATATGGGAACTCTCTCTCATATATATTTCATGACCAACGTGGGCAGGCAAGAAAAGATATCCCTGTTCTTGTTAAGCCAGCAAGGACAGGTTATATTTAGGCACAGTCTGTGTCCATCAAGGCATAAAGGCTTCTCCAACATCTGATACTCTGGTTTGTATTCTTGGGGCCAAACAGTGATACTGACTGCAACACACGCCAAAATCTGCTCAGTTCAGGGACATCAGCACTTTAAAAAGTAAAACTAAGTATTTGTCTAAATGTACAAAGGATCTTTGCTCTTCTGTGGGCTAGAGTTATATCTCTTCCAGTTGTCTTCTGGGAACTTACCTCTGATTTACAGCAGATGTGGAGGAAACTGTCCATCTGACTCTAGTTATCAAAAAAGCAAAACCGAGCCCATGCGGCATCAGAGGGGGGGATTACAAATGAGGGAAGGAGCCAATCCAGATGACTGAACACACTTTTGTCTCTGCATCCTGCATTTGCTCTTTATTAAAACAAAAAATAATAATGCACCATTTACTTAGTGTGTAGGGTAGCTGTAAAATTTAATTAATCACCGAGATTCTTCAATGAAAAATCCTATAAAAATGTAACGTTTCCTATAAAGAAAACCCCTCTAAATTGCCTAACTTTCTGCTTTTGTATCATACCTTATGGCACCAGTGGTTGGACACTGCCTACAGTCCTGATTCAGCAAATTGCCTGGAAGTAAGCATACACCTAAGCCAATGGAGATGAGGCACGCTTTGATATGGTTGACTTGGAATGGATTTATAATGGTGCCCTATATACTGTCTGCTTCCATATTTCCTGTCCCCCTCCAAGGGAGTTCAGATTACCAAAGGACTACCAAAGGATTACCAAACTTCCTTTTCTCACTTGCAGATTTCCAAATGCAGCTCTAGTCAAAGTGTAAGCCCATGTTTAATAATACTTTACTTCATTAATATCCTATGAGTCTGAATGAGTGGGCTTACTGCACACAACATAACTGTGAGCAATAATTACTTTTAGGATTGCTGATCTAGAAAAAGCAAGATTCTCCCTGCTCCAATAGCACTTGCCTGGGATTTGCCCCAAGGTGTAACATGTGAATGCACATGGTGGTACAAAAGACAAATACTGTATCTCAAGAGGTTTTTTTGTCTTCTGGGTAATTTAGTTTCATCATATGAATGTATACTGTTAAAAGTTAATAATCCCCATAGATCTCCTAAGTCAGATACATGAGAAGAGAGCAAATACTCTTTCCCCCCCCTAATTTACAGACTTAAATAAAGAATAGGACGTAGGAATGGGATGAGCACAAAATATTTCTTCCCCTCTTACAGGCATTATTTTCACTTTTCCAGTCTGAACAAAAAACCCTCAGAGGTTAACTTTTCAGTTACAAGGAAAAGCAGAGAGGGAAGAGGGACCTTAGTGAGGTACAATAACATGTATAGGGTTTTTTGGATCAATTGCCAGCATTGACATCATATCCTTCAGCCAGCAGTCTGTGATGAATGGTACCCAGTAGGACTGGAGAGAGCAAGAGCAGCCAGGCAGCATGGGTGACTGCCTGCCCTCCTAACTGGCTGATGAATCAGGAAACTCAAGAGAGACTCAGAATGTGGGAGCTGCACTGGTAAATGTTTTCATCTTTCTCTTTTATGATCTTCCCTTCTCCATTCACATCGGATATTTCAGTGACTGAGCTTTGTTACAAACTATTAGCCCAAGGCAGTGGGATGGGGAAGGGAGAGTTTATGGAAAGACAGAGCACAAGAAAGTGTGAACAACTGGAACTACATGTGATATTAGTGGTTTGTTGTTGAAGGAATTTCTGTCTGGATTGTAGTTCAGAGAGTTGCCTTGATGTATGGGAATGAAAATCAGCACCCAATGTGCCTAGAGACAAAGCACAGAACTGTCAAAAACCACTCTCTTTTTTATCTCCCAGAATCTTGAACTTGAAATGAAAAGTCCCTACTCACCCACTACACAAAAAATACAGCTTAGCAATCACTGCACTAGAAAAAACAAGACAAGCACCTCTCCCCCAAAAAACAGCAAAGTGAGACACTACTATATTCAATTGCCCAGAGAGACTCTGCCACACTTTGTGATACTGTAGAGCCTAACTTTAAGCAAACCCATCTCTGGCAATGGCCAAGAGCCAGGGAGACACCCACTCAGATTGCCAGGTGTCAATCTGGGACATTTCTACTGAATTCTATTTTTTTTAATCCCATATTTTCTTCCATACCATAGAGAAGAATATGGTATTCACTATATTGGGACATATTGTGACCCATATGTGAGCAATGCTTTAATCTGTGTGTGGTCATTTTTTTCACCCGTGTTGCAGCTCCAGCTCTCTACCCACTGGGATGCAGAGACCCCTCCAGCTGGGGGTACAAGGATACAGGCTCCTGCTTGCATGATGCTGTGTTTGTCATGCACTTAACATGCACAGCTCCAGCAAAGCTTGGGAATGAATATTATGCAATGGCTTCCCAGAAAACAACAACAAAAAAAAAGCGTGCATGCACACACAAGTGCTCATTTCAGTGTCAGTGTGCAGCCTGTGAGTGCCAAGAATTTCTCTGGTCTCTTAACTAGCTACAGCTCCTAATTAACAAGATGAGAAAGCTGGAGCAAAGAAAACAATGTCTTTCCCAGTAGTGTGGGATGGCAACACGAGCAGCTTAAACCCCTTTCCCCTCCATCCAAACACACACACACATATTCACACTGGGAGCCTGTACAGGTAAAAGGACATCCAGGGACACCCTGGAAACATTTGATTTCTCTGGTGGTGTGGCCATCTCACACAAATATTTCATTTTAAGCAAAGATGAGTAATTATGAGATGTTATGAGATCCTGCATGATACTTGCTCAGGTTTATTCTTTTAACACATCAAGGTGTGAACCACTGTGTCACTGAGATAAGTTGATGGGCACTTTGCAGGGCTGCATTAGATGGCCAAACAATCTTGCAGGAGCTCCACAACTAACCAAAATTAAATATATAATCTACAGGGGCTTTCTTTCTGTCAAATAAATGGTTTGGTTTACACTTGGAGGCAAACCAAATTGCCTACTGGGAGAGTCCTGAAGTGGAAATGGCTCAGGAACAGAACTCCCAGTTGTGAGGAACTGAGGGCTTTAACCAAAGGGAAACGTTCTTTTCCTTATTAAATTAATCAGTTTACAAAATATGAGATCACAGAAGGAAAGGGGAGATCCCCTTGTTAAATATTTGCAGTTAAATCTCTGCAGGGACTCCTACCATAAGTCAGGAATTAATGAACAAGAATATTAGTCAGTTATTTCCTGCACTATGGTACCCATGATGCCTGCAGGACTGGACAAAAATCTTACCCTGAAAGAAGCATTGCAGATGGAACTGTCTTTTCCTACTGAGTACACTTTTGATAGGTGTAGGTTTCTTTCCTCTATTGCTCTCCTTCATTACCTTTTATTGAATTACTTCATATGAAAACCTAAGACCTCTGGACAAAGTTTTTTAACAATAGGGAGCACTACCTTCACATTTAAATACATTGCTTGATTTTCCAAAGTGTAGGCTATAATTAATGGATTTACAAACCCAGCTTTATCTTATTAAGGTTATTTTGCAATGCTTTTTAGTTAATTTTTAGAGTATTTTGTAGAACAATTCCATATTTTGTTTGCCCTTGCTTTTAGGGGAGAGAGAAATTTTGAGTTAAGTAAACACAAGTGACTTCCAGGTTCTACAAACAGATAGAATATGCATATTCTACCAAAAAAAAAAAAAAAAAATCAAATCTCTTTCTATTTTACCTCAAGCCCAAGCTTGAGGTAACAAGCCTTCCTAGGCAACTGCCACACCCATTACAACATTTCCCATCACCTTCCTAAGACTTAAAGCAAAGAACCCATCCCATCAATCAGCCAACTGCATTCATCCATGGGAGCAGAAAGAAGTAGGAACCAAGACAACAGTGACAGCCACAGAGGAACACTACAAATCCAACAGTTTGGCCTGAGAAATGGCACATGACTTTGGGTTCAACAAGCCAATATTTTTACTGGTATGGGTCACCCTAAGAAAATACCATAATTTTGTCTATTTCTAGAGGAAAATAATGGAAAGAAGGAAGAAGTGTCTGAGGAACCCAGCAAGAGTGACGAATGTTTTGGTTACAGTCACAAGTCACTCTGGCAACCATGGGAGATTCCAGGAATGCTTTCACCCCTAGCTCTTGCCCATAACAAAGCCTAAACTTGTCTGGAATACGTCTAGGTTTCATACAGTTCAGGCACACCTCATCTGTAAATAGGTTGTGTCACTTTTAATAGAAATACTTGTTCTCAAAACAAGTCCAAATAAGGCTGCCAGAATGACTTCAGGCAGAGAAATCAAACCTTCCCAAAATTCCTGTAGATGGTGAATTTCTGCAACCTTCAGCCCTCAAAGTCTGGTCCCAAAAACAAGGCCCAGTGCTGCACTACTAGAATGATGGCAGTCAGTGATGGAGTCCTAAATTATTCCAAGAGCCACAAAACATTGTGCACGATGTGAGCAAAAGAATCAGATCAGGACTTCACCCATCTCCATTGAGCTGACCTTTGCCTGCTGGTATCCTATCTACAGGTTCAGCTTAGGAACCAGGTAGAATCCATTTCTCTATTGAATAACAAGAAAGCACCAGTGGGAGAGAAGAGAGGCCAACACTCTCATTGCTCTTGTGAGGCTCTCTCTGTTATTTCACAGGACATGGAAAGAGAAAGGTTAAAAAACAGTATTGAACAAATAGCTAGGTAATATTTCCAGCCTTTAACTTCAGGCATTCATGGACTTTTTCCACCTCCCACTCTCTACAGTTTCAGGCCAGAACAGCCTCTTGTTGCCACTTGAGTGCTGCTCCATGGAGTAGACAGGAAACTCATACTGAGGAAAGCCCATATGCAGAACAACTTCTTGACCTCCTGGCCTAGAAACCCAACACATTGTGGATGCAGAAAACACAATGATGACACCCTTCAAGAGCCTCAAAGGGTGATTCTTCCAAAGCAAAGATGAATCAGACTGAAAAGTGAGTACACTCTATACCTATTTTAACAAGCAAAAGATACCAAGACTTAGCCCTGTCAGTCCTTAATATTCTTGAAGCACCTGGATCTTTGTTTTTCTGTTATATGTCAATAAAATCAAACTCCCAGAATTAACCCCTCATGTTGCATGTCAGCAAAACACAGGAAAATTCATACAGGTATCAATTTAACTAAGGAAAGGTAAGATGATCTAATAGAGAATCAAAGAGAAGGGCTAAATAAAAGGACTCCACCTGCTTTTACTTTGAACCTACAACACAAGGGAGAAGTTAATACTCAAATAGGTACCTATGTTTCTCTGAAAGGCTGGGTCTGTGCCTGAACAAAAGAAAAGAGGCTTTTCACTTACCTCCTGTGGTATCAAAGAGCCCATTAAAAACCCATAAAATATTATGAAGCTTTTTCCCTTTGTGAAAAAGTGCAATTAATATCCTTCAGCAGATGATTATTGATTTTTATAAAGCAATTTACAGGCTTCTAAAGTCATGATTATTCAACCCTCTGGGTGCCAGAAAGGAAGAGTTTTCAGAAGTAGGAATCGTGTTCTCATTTCCACATCAGCAGGACCAGAATTTACAGACTTCTGATTTTTTTTTTTTTTTTTTTTTTTTCCCCCCCAGGATATTTTTGTTGTTGATGTTGCAGTGCTCCAGCACAGGATTAACCCTTTCACTCCCTCCCACCTGAGACAGATTTTTTTCATGACCTGTTGTTGAAGTATATCGTCTGTCAGATATTCATCCACTCCTCACAGCTGGCGGGTTGGATGCTCAGCAGAGTAGACTTCATGTCAGAAAATCAGCAGCTGCTCATATATCACACTGGTCATTAGTAGAGGATCATTCTGGACCTTTGCCCACAGCACCTTGCTATGGCAAGAGAAAGGCTATAAAACCCTAGGCCCTGTCAGCTGTTGTCATTTAGGTGAGAATTTATCAGGTCTCAGAGTGCCCTCTGACTGGATTACTATGAATAATGAATGAAGCTTTATGCCACACTGAGGCATTAATAAGACTGGGATGACTGGGAGAAATTCAGTATAACATCATAGCAGTAACTTTCTGCAAGCAAGTACACAGCTGGTGGGCTCGATGGATTTAGCTTCTGTTAGGCACTGTGACCAAAACCAGGAGCTCATTTAATTATTAAGTAAATAGCACAACACTTTTGGGCTAGCCTATAGGTGGTATTACTGACCTGCCCAGGGAAAGCTCAGAACAAAGGCTTTCTACCCTCTAACCAAACTCATCCTGCTCTTGAGAAGCTGAATTGGTGACCTCTCCCAAAACAAAACCAGTGAATGTTACTCTTCCTCTTCACTTTTAATCCAATATAAAAAGCACACAAACAAACAAAAAAAGCAAACCCAAACAGGTTACAGTAACTCCCCAAAATCTCCTAACACACCAGTCATCTAACCTGTTGGGGACACTGGGGAAATCAGCCAGGATTGCTGACTTTCTTCCTTATTTTTCTTCACTTCATCCAATACGTATCCTTACAGCACACAAAAGAGAAACAGAGAAGGAATGAGACTAAAAGGCAGCCACTAACCTAACCAGGTGAAAAAAAAAAAATCAAACCACACAAAAACCCAACAAAAACCAAAAAGCAGATGCACAGCAGAGGCTATTGATAATAATCAACCTTCTCACATGGTGGTTCCAGCTGCACTCCAGAGGACCAAGCCCACAGAGCTGACAAGCACTCAAGGCTATCAAGTCATTTATCTTGATACCAGCTTCACTAGAAGATTTGTTTTATAGAGCTGGGCACAGTTTCACAGACTCTTTAATATCTTTGCTGCATAATATCACTAAAACTATAGGGTCTTACTATTGCATATTTCTATGTCCTCAGCAAAACGAAACCTGGCACAGTCTCTTTCAAGTAAACACGTTCTCTCCGAACTGATTTTGTATCCTTCTTCAGCAAATATTTGCTAATAGGAGGCTAATTCTTAGTTCTTCCAAATGGTCCTAAATAAGGAGACAATGAAGCAAGACCTGGCCTGAAAGGTACCAACTGTTGGCACCATGCCTAAGAAGAAAAACTCAGAGCAAAACATTTCCCAAAGAATATTTTAATTTATTACTCATGCAGAGGCAGGCAGCACTAGGACCCAGCCTAACTCTCATACCAACCTCTCAGTTAACTGTTTTTACAGCAGTGCCAGTGATGCACAGCCAAATTATGAGCAGAAACATTATCTTTTTTAAAAAGAGAATGTTGCATTTTGGCAGGGGCTGGCTGTAAGAAACACCCAAGCTTCAGTTTCCAGCTTACTCATGCAGTTAGAACTGGAAAATGTTGTGAACCACAGGTAATGGCAGACCAAAGGAAAATACTGACATAGTGGGCAGCCTGGGACCAGGGACAAACAGGAACATGTTCACAATATGACCAGAATCTTACAAGTAATAAGGTTTTTTTTAATACAGTCATAATGCAGCAGCCCTCAAAATAAGTATTAGGCAAATTAAAAGGCCTTGTTGTCTTGTTCCAGCTCAGTTTCTGGTTTTTGACCCCAGGTGCTTGGACCTGACCCCACATAAGACCCCAGGCAAAATATTGAAGATCTTATTTTCTTCAATTATTCAAGAAAAGACTGACTGAAAAGATGATAAATACACCCAAAAAAAATTGTCTCCAAACAATACATAATAGAAGTTCTGTGACAGCAAATTTCATCATAATAAAAGAAGCCAGCACAGTTCTGATTTGCAATTTCAATATGGTCCTGTTCTTATACTTCTGCTATTCTTTTACAGAAACAAAATTATAAAGACAATGATAATGACAATCCCTTAATTTCTTTAGCACCTATGTATGCCTATACATAGACATTATATCACATCATTTTTTCACATCAGACCTCCAATTACAAACTCAGTGTAATCTGGAACTCTGAAAACACACTGTACAACTCCTCCTGAAATAAAAAGATTCCTTCCCCTGGGTTTAAAATATTTACCACTAATATATCTCACTGTATATTTTGTGGATAATTATATCTTCACTTTTTTTACTAGTTTGATCTATAACACCTCATTTTTATATCTTGACACTTTTCTTATGTAAAAGGAATTTAAAGATCACAGTAGTCATGGGTTTTTAACTTGTGAATTTTTTCATGTATCAGTTTTTCTCACGAGTCAAGAATGTAAATAATCTATGATTGACCTGACACTGGTGAAAAAAGCTGTTTAGAAAGCTAGGTAACAAAAACCTCAAGTTTTGTCTCCTTTTTTATTTAATAATCTTATGACTTTGGATAGGTTTTATGATAACAGGACATTTTGCACGTTAACAACATTTCTTTTCTAAGAGCCTCTTTTGCTAAAAATAGGCACAGTCCTATTGTGGATGAAGATCAGCAAGAGTGGGAGTAAAAAGCTGAGCTCCCAGCCCTTCATCTTTTTAAAGAACAATTGCTGTGGGCTTAGGTTTTTGTTTGGGTTTTTTAAGGGTCTGTGGGAATCTGGGTGACAACAGGAACAGGGTGTTCCCCTCACTTCAGTTTCCTGCCTGTGTCACACAACCCTGCTGCAGCAAGCTGTGTTTGTGACACTGATTGTTGGTAACACTTTGTTTCAGGAGATGTCTGCTCTGGGTGTTCCCCAGGTCCTCCACTCCTGCCTTCTCTGAGGAAGCTTCTCCATGTGGAATTTGGGGACAGCAGATGCTGCTCAGCCCATTCTGGACATGGTACCCAGGGGCATCATCACAGTGTCTACCTCGTGTTGCTCTGCAGAGTTCACGTGAGAACGCACAGAGCATCCCTGACACCACCCTCCCCCTGCACTCTCTTCTGCCTCCCTTGGCTCACAATCCATCCCCTTTTCCTAAAATCCAATTTGTACTCCACAACAAATTATACACACATGATTATTACTACTAAAATATTTAGAGGCCAGGCCTGCAAAAGTCCTAGGCATTAGCAAGGATTGTTTCACAGGGGCAGATGCAGGAGCCCAGTGTGCTGAGGGCTGAAGCACAAACATCACAGTCTGCTCCTCTCAGCTTGCTAAAAGACAAAAAATATCCCTTTTAAACAGCCTAAAACAGCCCTTTACATTCCAAACATTTGCTTGAGTACCCTTATAAATGAATTTACATTTATTTAAAAGACACCATCCTTTAAGCAATGGCATAGGGCTAGGAGAAACCTTCCCTGTGCCATAAGCAAGCATGTTTGTAGAAATGGCAAGAAGTTAATTTTGGTTTCTTCTGTTTTTTAAATAACTATTTGATATTTCAGGTGTCTTGCTGTTTTGGTTTTTTTTTTTTCTTTTTCAAATCAATGCATTGTGGTAGGCAAGGGTTTCCCTGTGCAGTTACTCCCAAGTCATTGTAACTTTCCAGCTGTTCTCACATTTAACAAATTATTACCACAATTCACTGGAAAAGGATATTCAGAGGGAAAATGGCTCTAGAGAGTCTTGATGTCCAGGACTTAAACAAAGTAGAACTGTGTGATTACTGAGGAAGGAAGGGGAGGAAAAAATCTCTAATTTGTGAACAATGGCTAAAAATACAGCTACAGAGACACTAGAATGATTTGTGAATACAGTTGCACTTTGACTACTGAAAAAAAACCAACATATATATTAAAAATTTGCCTCCTTTGCACAGTACTGAACAAAACCACAGGAACAATCTCACTTTTTTTCTTGTGTGCCCTTGCAATGGAGCCAATACTTTGAAAAGAACCCTCTCAACAGAAACCCACTAGGTCAGAACTTATGCTCACATCATACAAACACAGTTGGATCTCTCTCATTTATTTGAGCCACCAGATCTTTTAGAGGGTGCCTGGGAGCACTGGGAGCAGCCAATACATCCATACATCCATACATCCAGCATTCTTTATGGAAGAAAGTTTCCACTACTGAAATTGTGACAGGTTCAGGAAACAAACCTTCCCCAATTACATATACAAACTCTTATCCCAGAAGGAAAATACACAAATCCCTACAGCTCCACTGCTGCAGAAGAGCTAAAAATCTGCATTTATTTTAATTTTTGATCATTTGGAACTTTAATCTATTTTCACCTGCTTGCTGAAGCTATTTCCCCCTTTTTTTTTTAATACTTCAATTTTTGGTTAAGCTGAATTTCTGTGAGCTTTTTTGTGCACACACAAGTTTCCAATTTGGATGAAAGCTACAGGCAGACACACTCAATCTGCCATTTTAAAATATGAGACTCTTCATGCAGGGATACAACACTTCATGTATTCTTTTTTAGGCTTGCGTAATCTAGGAACACTGGCCTAATAACTTTGTAATAGTAATTGAGCTGATGGACTCATATCTAAGAACACAAACACTGAGTAACTACCTTTACTCTATTATCAGCAACCATAAGTGGCAACCTGTTCATTTTAAAAATCAAGATATACACCATAAAGTTAATAAGAACATAGAGTCAATTAAAATAACAATTAGTGCATTTTATTGATTTTTCAGCTTCCTCCAAATACCTTTTATCTGCAGCAGTTTTATGGTACATACCACACTGCTCTTGCAGCTTCCAAGAAAGAACATAATTTCCATCTAAAAGCTGTATTTACTTTACTATGATTGAGCAAAACATACTGCTTTAAAAAAAAATAATCCATGGTTTATTGTTATGTCTGTCTAACCTACGCCACTTACTATACTTTGTAAAGCTTAACCCCATTTTTAAAGTTTAAAATTTCTTAAAACTTGAATTAGAAGAGCCTGTGATAGGTGGAAGAAAAGAATAGTCTTAAGCAGCCCATATTTTGCATGTGCTAATTCAAGGTTCTCTCCTGAAGAACTTTTTTTTCTTAAATTTATTTCCAACTACTTTTGTTTTCCTTGAGGGACCTTTGAAACACTATATTGCTACTTTTCATGTTTTTTATTTGCCCTCTGGAACAATAAAGGCTCAAAGGTTCATAAATATGCATTCTGTAAATGTATTATGCTGACAAAGTGTTGCTCAGATAGCTGCTTTTGCCTTTAGGGAATGAATAAGTTTACAGCATGCTTAAACAACAGTGTAAGGGGAAAGAGAGAGAGGGAGAGAGCTGTGTCAGCGTGTGGGCTGAAAATGGAACAAAAGAGTTTCCCTGAATGCACAGAGAAAATAGAAAATTAAGTTAGGTAGGAGACCAGAGCTAGTACCTTGCAATAAGTAAGAGTAGGGGTCTGAGGGTGTTACTCACTAGTGATGTGCTTGAGAAGACATCAGACCTTGTTTCCCAGGAAGGTCATGCAGCAAAGGAGTCATAAAATATCAAACTTCACTTGCTAATTTGGGCACGTGAATCAGGATAACTCCTTTTTTTCCTCCCAGAACATTCAGCTCCTGGCAGGGTCCTAGTCCCAGTTAATTCTCATCCCACCAGACACAGATCTAGTTCTGCTTCACTCATCTTTGCCCTGCTAGAAGCTGAGGGCAGATGCTTGTCAATACATACACTCTTGGCAGGAAGAAAACATTTTGCTATTAAAAATGCCATTTAAACACATACCTCCAAATTGAAGTATTAAATTATGTTGATATGACAATAGGTTTTGACAGCTACACCTCAAAACCAGCCAAAGAAGGAGGGATGAAGCATTCATTTATGTATGAAATGAAAGCTGCTGACAAGCCTTCCATCACATTCTTAATATCAGGCACTTTTTAAATACTGGAAGTTCACATCCAGGTTTAGGAGCAGGGGGAAAGGGAGGACACATCACAAATAGCAAAATGTCACCCGTCGTGTTGCACAAACTGCAATAAACCTGGAGACAAGAGCATTGCCAATACAGAACCAAAACAGCTCAACCTCCTCCCACCCCCACCTGACAGCACATGTAAATACACAGCCCTGCTATGCCTCTGCTCTTCACAGGATGGTGGCTTCTGCAAAAGTAATATCTTTACTCACAGCTAAACAAACATCAGTACTGTGCTGCTACAGGTGATCTCTCAGACCAACAAATCTTAAGTTCCTGATATTTATCATGGGTAAAATCAAAAGGGATAAATTGCCAACCAGTTGCTACCTCTGAATTTTTTATAGTTTTTAAGCTATTGGCTAAATGTCTCCTGAGCAAATCTTTTTTTCCTACTTCATCATCTAGACTTGTATCAGTTTTTTCTTGGTGCGCTTTTTGGTTAAATATATGCAAATACTGGCTAGTAAAATTCTTTGTCCTAGTCTGTCTTCAGACTAATTTTGTCTTTCAAAAGCCTTGTACCATTCCTGGTTTCCTGCACTTTATTCCTACATTTAATGTTAAATCTAATAATTTTTTCCCATTCATGTTTTGTTTCCTCTTCTTAACTGAGAGCAAATGTAATCTCCACCTGAAAATTTTAAGGATGCTCTTTTAGCCATGTAAACAACTTAAAATGCTTGTAGAAGTAAAATATCCAGGGATTGAGAAATGCCCTTCAAATACTCTCTCTCTGGTATGTAATTTTATATTATTAAGTATAACCCTCTACATTGAAATCAAGTTAATTATCTGGTAGAAACTAAACACCATGAAGAAAAACTATATATTTTCTCATCTAAAGTTGTTCTTTTCAGAGAATACAAGTCCTTGCAAAAAGAACCATCAGCCTCATCAAAAACTTTTCCAAATGCTGTAAAGAAATCATTGCAAAATATATATCCTGATAACAGACTGGTGTTCAGCAAAGCCCCAGTCACTGCTTAGGGCAAGTTTGGATTCTTGAGAACACAGTATCTTCATTTACTCCTCTGGTTATCCACAGGGAGAGCCTCAATTCAGTCTTCTCCAGTTGCCATCCTCAGGTGAATGATGCACATCCAACTTAAACTCTGGAGAGGTATCTCTGCTAGATAGGAAGGATTTGAAGGGAGTGGTGAAGGCTGTCTGAGAGGTTTGCCCTGTGAACAAAGATGAAGAGGCAGTCAAACAGCCACATCTCCTCTTGTCAAGATGTGAACTGATGTTCTGACTTTCCTCCTCTCACCCAAAGCTCTTCACTGGAAGCAGCAGGGTTCTAACAGCCTATGAAGACTCAGATTTAGCCTGACTGTATAAGACTCTCTGAGAGGCATGTAAAGTTTCAAACAAAAAATAAAATATATAATTATTTCACTAGTCCTCTCTGTTCTCATAAGTCTGCTGCAGGCTGGCACAGCCCTGGCAGCATGCAGCCAAATCCTGAGGGTTTTTTTCCTGATCCATATCTCAGGTCAATACGTTGCTCCATATCCACAGACACTTCTGCCATAGAATCATAGAATCATAGAATCCTAGGGGTTGGAAGGGACCTCGAAAGATCATCTAGTCCAACCCCCCCTGCCAGAGCAGGGCCACCTAGAGTACATCTCCCAGGAACGTGTCCAGGCGGGTTTTGAATGTCTCCAGTGAAGGAGACTCCACAACCCCCCTGGGCAGCCTGTTCCAGGGCTCTGTCACCCTCACAGTAAAGAAATTTTTTCTGATATTCAACTTGAACCTCCTATGCTTCAATTTACACCCATTATCCCTTGTCCTATCGCTGGTCACCACTGAGAAAAGCCTAACTCCATCTCCCTGGCACTCACCCCTTACATATTTGAAAACATTGATGAGGTCACCCCTCAGTCTCCTTTTCTCCAAGCTAAAGAGACCCAGCTCCCGCAGCCTATCCTCATAAGGGAGATGTTCCACTCCCTTAATCATCTTAGTAGCCCTGCGCTGGACTCTTTCAAGCACTTCCCTGTCCTTCTTGAACTGAGGGGCCCAGAACTGGACACAATACTCCAGGTGCGGCCTCACCAATGCAGAATAGAGGGGGAGGAGAACCTCTCTTGACCTACTAACCACACCCTTTCTAATGCACCCCAGGATGCCATTGGCCTTCTTGGCCACAAGGGCACATTGCCATCCCAATTTTGCTTTGCTGAGAAGCACTTCATCTGATGGAACACATACAGCTCCTTGTTTCTTAGAATGATCAAAATTGCAGTCTTTGATGTGCTCTTATGTTCCCACATCTAAAACTGAAATGTTCACCCAGCTATTTCTCAGCCCTTTTCAGGCTCTGACTCTTTAATGTAAAACAAATTCACAAACAAAAGCCTACCTGCAGAAGTATGCACTGAATGGGGAAAAAAAAGGATTTTCCTCACTTAGGAGTGGAGCAGTCTCCCCCCTTCCTGCCAATGCAAGATCAGTAAGTTTTCTTCAAAGTTTATATCAAAGTAATTAAGAGATTAACTTGCAAAAATAGAGCAGTCTGTTCCAGGAGTCAGTCTGGGGCAAAAGCATTACAAAACTCAAAATAAATATATTATTAAGTATAAGGTAATTTTAATGTGTGTTTTGAGAGAAAATCTCAACATCCCATCAACCAGTAAATTAACTCAGTACCTTCTAAACTCTTGTGTAACATAACTTTGACCTAAGAGCAGATGCTCTACTAATGGGAGGTCATATGGATGTACCACAGCAACGTAGGGAGAGCACTTTTTCCTGATCTGTGTCAGGCATTTACCCTGAGCTCTGCCTGCCTGCAGACACAGCCCACATTAGCTGAGCATCTTTGCAGCTTGGATGCAATTTATTTCCCTGAAATGGCACTGATTGCAAATAAGAGGACAAGTTAAATTATTGGACTCTAGTTCAATCTTACCCCTTGCTAGTGAAAAGATATTTTCCTGGGATGGAACAGGCTAGCTTTTAAACTGAAACTGTAGGCAATAAAACTTTGACAATCAATTAGGAATAAGAGAAGGGTGGATAGAATAATAATCTGACCACCAGCCAGGTTGTTTGGTCTGCAAGCACTCAATGGCAGAAGAAAAGGGAGAGACCTAGAATGAAGAGGGGAAAAAAGAAATAGGCTCTTGGGCTATTCAAGACAGAGACAGACATACTGTGAGGGTTTCCAACAGAAATATAACAGATCAAGACAGGTGATACAGATGCACATACGTTCTGCATCTCCCCCATATATCTACTTCAATAAAGCACAATTGATGATCATCTTTTTCTTTTCTTTTTTTTTTTTTTCCTTTTTTTTCTATTATTAGGTTTTTCAAGTACGTAAGTGCTTCTTAATCAAAAGAACAGTTCCATAGAGCTCTTGACATCAAACGAGAGCATTTCCAAAGCTATTACAGTATCAAAGTAATATTCAGTGCTGAATCTAAGGTGAACCATTGGAATAATCCTTTTGGGAGAGAGATTTAAAAATGCTGTATTCACCGTTTCCCAGAAGCATCCAGAGCAATCTATCAAAAAAGGCCATAAAAATATTGGGCACACTTACTTGATGCATGTACTCACCACTACTATTATTTTCCTCCATTTCCTCTTTGTCTGGCTAGCTACTAATCTTACCTTTGTCTGAAAGTTCCTGCTGTATATATGAAAGTACCAGAGCTGATTAGTGAGTCACTAGAGGAAATGACCTCTGATGTGCTTCAAATCCATAAACCTTTTATATAGTTGAATTGTATTATAAAAAAAGAAAAAAGAAAAAAAAAAAAAAAGTGTTATGGCAAAAATAGCAGCATTGTAGCAGCAATAAGGTGAGACTGCCTGATCTTAGCAATGCTTTTCATGTGCCCTTAACAGCTTTTCACTCTGTCAAAGCCAGTTATTAGCAACTTCTCTTCTTACTGAATATGCATTTAATAGTAAACTAGATCTAACTACAGCAGCTTAGGTCGAGAATCCATTCTGATAAAAGACTTTGGTCATCCAAAAAAACATTTACTTGAATATATGCACTGTTCAATACATAGAACTCTCCCCTCACCTATATGAGTGAAATATGAGTTAATCTGCAGAAGAGACAGTTTGGCAATAGGCATGGGTAAGTGAACCAAGGGGGCAGAGAGGAAGAGGGGATAAGATGTTACCCAACAGTAAAAGCAGTTCCATGTGACAGCAGTAGTTGAACCTAATATCTGGTAACATTTTAATCTTCTGCAAACTTGTAAAATGTTGTGGTATTTTAGACAGTGGGAGTCTGTTTCCAAAAGAAATTATAACAGTACAGAGAGACCACAAAATTCATTTCTTACTAGACCACAGGGTTTTCTGATTCGTTTGTAGTTTATTTTAAGAACACCTTAGAAGTTCTCCATTTGCATAACATCTTTCAAGAGTATTTTTAGCATTAATTTTCAGGACACATCATATGCATATAGGGAAAGGTTGTCTCTAACATATCCTCATCCTAAAGGGATAAATGTGGGTAGAAACAGGTGTGGTATTTTTTCCTTAACTGCCTAATAAGACCAGCATGGGAACCAGAGAAAATTTGATTGCTACCTAACCACATCTAGAATAAATATCCACAGAGGAAGACACGGTATTTTCTGAGGTTCATTCCCACCTTTAATTCCCAGTTGGCAGTGCTGAGGGGCAGCAGGGAATAAGCAGCTTCCCCCCCTCTTTGAAGGGGGCACAGTGGTTGGCAGCCAGTGGTGTGGGATGCTCTGCCCTCTGGTTCATGCAAACAGAGCCAAGGAAACAAAGCCTGTTAGAGACTACCATGTCCAAATTTCTTCTTCTCCAACAGGACTGCTAAAAATACATTTGAAACTGAACTCGAGGTTAAATGAACCCAGCAAAGGTTTATAGTTTAATATTAAGTGATCTTTAAAGAAACTCCAACATTGCCAATATGCAGGTAGCACAAAGAGTCACTCAGCCACCAAGACATAACACACCCACTGTGTGTGTCACACAAACTGTAACCAACATTCACTTTCAAACACAACTGAAAAAAAAAAATCCCTTCACAATCATTCTCTCTTACAGATACATATATTGCTGCATGATGGCTGTCCTCAATATGTGGAATTAACACCTGCTCCTTCTGAAAAAGACCATTAAAAAGAAAAAAAAAGTGATTAGGTGAGGATGCCTTGGTGACTACTAAGTAGCTAGGGTGGCAGCGAGCACTGCATTTCCCAGTCTCTAAATTAGCCCCATTCCAAAGCATGAAATAATCACATGATCATAAGAAAAACACAATCCAAGCCTGCTGTGACCCAAAATGCAATATTCTCACCTCAGTCTTTGATGAAATAATGTATAACAATGTAATATCAGGCTTTAGTATAAGTACTGTTGCAATTATAATAAGATTGAAGCACTTGCATATACTACAGATTTTTTAAAAGCTGTCATGCTTGGAGAAAACTGGGAAGAACTGCAACATCCATTTTTTTTAAAAAAAAAACAGATGTTTCACTGTAGTTAAACACAGCCTAATACAATATAGGGAAAAATAAAGGAAAGCATCATTTTTTCCCTTCCAAATAATATTTGTTGCAAAATTTGTAATAGATTAACTGTAGAAGCAGACATACCTGCACTCAGATCTTTTAAATTATTAACCTCCTACATTGGATAAAGGAAGTTTATCCAATATAAAATAAAGGAGCCTGACTGCAATTTTAGCAACACAGAGGCAAACTGCAAACATGTTGATCCTGATCAACCTCAAGTACCAAACTCAGTGCCCTTAATGAACAAAAGGGCAATTGAGATAAAAAGTTACACATCATCTTTGGAGCAACCTTTGAAAAACTCACAGCCAAAACCATCCCTGGGAAAATTATCTTTTTACTACACAAAGGATTTTAAGGAATCTCACCTTCTGAACTGGGCCACTCCTTTTTCTCAACATCATAACTATATTTTTCCTAACCTGGGAGATGTTTATAACCTCCTCCACAACTGGGGATGGATCCTCTGCTGCAGATCTCAGGAGCAGACAGAAGTGCTATGCAGCTCAGCACTTCACAGGATGAGGACATGCTGCTTTGCACCTGCTGGGAGCTTTCCAAGTGAGCTAAATCAGCTTTGCCAGTACTTTGGAGGATTTTCTAAGCTTGAATTTGCACATAGGTGCTGCACACATACCTGGGAAGAGCACACTATGTGTCTCAGGGGTAAGAGAAGGAAATAGCACAGGCTGCTCTACAACCCCTCTCATTTTATTTGTACCAATGTTTTGTGAAGTATTTAATAAAGCTTTTTTAGATCTCAAACTTCAGGGAAAACAGATAATCTGAGGGGAAAATTTGCTAAGTATTTGTCACCATGCTGTCCAAGGGGAACTGAAAATTGAGAAGTATGTTCATAGACAGCTGCCCCTTAAACCCATGCATGAGCATTTGTGCTTCTGCACAACTTGACAAATTATTCAGATATGCCTCTGCCTGAAACAAAAAGAATACTACTGGATAGTCAAAATAATCCAATTATGAATCACAGTGAACTGAGTAGTTCATTATAGCAAGATACATATTTATATACTTCGCATAGTTTTTGCAATAGCATTTGCAAAGGCCAAATACTTTGCATTTAGCATAAACCATAACACTAAATATCATTAGTTATATGTTTACTAACTTTAATGGCTTCTTATTATCCCTACAGAAAGCAAGCAACAATCTTATGAAAACTTAAATTATACTTGGAGCTATTTATTACAGGTAAAACATTTCACATACTCACAATACCTCAAATATGGTATAGATAAACTCACATAAGAAACTGAACCATTCTAGGGACAAGATGGAAGGAGGCAGTTACAGGAAAAGATTTTTATCCTATGGAAAATGTCCCTTTTTTGCCTGTATGTTTGAGAGACTCGTGTATTCCCTTATTTCCTCTGCCTCACTTGTCTACAAGATGACAAGTGATGCCCAGCAACTTTGGCATATCATATTGTATTGTGTCATTCCACCACCTGCCAGTGCCAGTGGCCCATCAAGCCTGAGAAATCAAAAGAAATACTTGTTAGAAACTCAGAAAAAAACCCACAAAAAACAAAACCCAAACACATTATAGCCAAAATTAAATCCAGTCTTTCTGTATTAGCAAATAGACCAAGAAAAATCAAGCTACAAAAGTAAGCAAGCATGACTAATGTAAGTATTAATCTCATAGCCAGATTTAATGATTTTAAGCAATTCAGTATTTATGTACTGATAGCTGTGTAGAAGACACCATCCATCTCAGAACAAATACAAACATGATTCTGCAAAAACACTGCTGCTCTTCATACTTTCCTTTCAGGGCAGCAGATCTGGTGATGAAAGAAAAACTGAAGAAACTAAAAGTTTCAGTAGACAAATAAATAAAATGTTACAGAACTATAACCAAACATGCAGTTATGTTTGCTGGCAAAGGAACACAATAAAAAGAAAACAGTAAAAGGAGGTGCAATTTTACAAATAAATAAATAAAAACAAACTGTTACTGCCTGGCTCAGCGTTTGTACTTTATGTTTAGTGCTGAATCAAAGAAAAGTATATTTGCTATCCAACCACAGAAAAATCCTTCATTTTATTCAAGTTCACAAGTACCAACAAAACTGTCTTTCAAAAAAGGAAAAATAAAATAAAATATAAAATAATCACACTCTGCTTTGCTCTGCAGAACATTAATGGCCAAAATACAGATGGAGAAAAACAGCAAATCTACCAGTACTAGCCAAATTTCATCAATAATTTCAAAAGGTGCTATCATTTGGGTAACTTTTGAGTGTTTGCTTATGACCCAGTCCCACCCTATACTGAGCACTACTCAAGATCTCCATTGAGACAATATTTTCCCCCAAAATCCTACATACTGTGGCCCCACAATTTTCTTCATAGCTGTCAAGTGCAAGACACGTTTTGGAATACACTGTGATCCACAGAAAAAACACAAAGCCAGCTCAGAGGCTCCTGGCCCAGCTCCTGTGTTACAGAGTAGTTCATAATGTTACCAGATTCCCAGAATGGAAAGAGATTTTCATGTCCCATGAGATGGGGAAAGAAACCACAAAAGAAATCTCGAATCACAGTAGAATTACAGGAGAAAGCAGGAAGAAAATTAGTAAGAGAATAAGAGAAGTACAGGGTTCCCAAGCCAGATGCTGTGAAAAGGGCACAACGTTGTAAGGGAAGATTCTCAAAGCACAGGAAATCACAGAACGGTGCAAAGTTAAGAGGTAAAAGGCAGAACTGAGAGCCAGGCACAGTGGGAAATCATAGAATCATAGAATCTGCTGGGTTGGAAGGGACCTCAGAGATCATCAAGTCCAACCCTTGATCCACTACCCCTGTGGTTCCCAGCCCATGGCACTGAGTGCCACATCCAGGCTCTTTTTAAATATCTCCAGGGATGGAGAATCCACTGCTTCCCTGGGCAGCCCATTCCAATGTCTGATCACCCTCTCCGTGACGAAATTCTTTCTAATATCCAACCTAAACTTCCCCTGGCACAACTTAAGTCCATGCCCTTTTGTCTTGCTGATGGTTGCCTGGGAAAAGAGCCCAACCCCCCCTGGCTCCAGCCTCCTTTCAGGGAGTTGTAGAGAGCGATGAGGTCTCCCCTGAGCCTCCTCTTCTCCAGGCTGAACACCCCCAGCTCCCTCAGCCTCTCCTCACAGGACTTGTGCTGGATCCCTTCACCAGCCTGGTTGCCCTCCTTTGGACCTGCTCCAGGACCTCAATCTCCTTCCTGAACTGAGGGGCCCAGAACTGGACACAGGACTCGAGCTGTGGCCTCACCAGGGCTGAGTACAGGGGCAGAATCCCTTCCCTGGACCTGCTGGCCACGCTGTTCCTGATCCAGGCCAGGATGCCATTGGCCTTCTTGGCCACCTGGGCACACTGCTGGCTCCTGTTCAGCTTCCTGTCAATCCAGACTCCCAGGTCCCTCTCTGCCTGGCTGCTCTCAGCCACTCTGTGCCCAGCCTGGAGCTCCCCATGGGGTTGTTGTGCCCAAAGGCCAGAAGCACTGTAGAAACTGGCTACATGCCAGCAAAAGAGCAGAGCTGCTAATATACAAGAGGAGGGCAGAAGTTGTGAAGTTTGCAAACTGCTCCCAAGTTGCAGGGCTCCTGCTCACTTAGACAATGTGCTGGGAAGTTCTGCCGGGGGGAACACCTGTCTGGAACACGATGGAAACCTGTATTCTACAGGTCGCATGGAAAAATAAAATGGACACGGAGACATCATTAGGGCCAACCTGTCTGCTCAGGATCATTAAGGTACAAAGTGTTCCATGTTTTTCCATACTGAGCAGCAGATGAGGCTTTTCAATGGCACTCAGGTGATTTATCAGCTATTCAGTTTAAAAGCATCTATGATACCCACATAATAAATACTCAGAATGTGCAATCAAGTACGTTCAGAGTCCAAAGATGGACATCCATGGAGTTCAATAGAATAGCTATTCCTATGCCATACATCTTTGACTTTCAGCTTGTTTAGAAACATAAAGAAGAGACACTATCACAACAGAAATAATTCTTGCTTCGTTCTTCTTTCTTAACTTGTACGAAAAATAATTTGATTAAGAGATCACAGAATGTTAGGGGCTGAGAGGGACCTCGAAAGATCATCATGTCCAACCCCCCCTGGCCGAGCAGGATCCCCTAAGGCAGGTCATACAGGAACACAGGCAGGTTTTGAATATCTCCAGAGAAGGAGACTTCACAACCTCCCTGGGCAGCCTGTGCCAGTGCTCTGTCACCCTCACAGTGAAAAGGCTTTACTTTATATTTACACAGAACCTCCTATGCTTCAGCTTGCACCCATTGCCCTTTGTCCTGTCACTGGACATCACTGAGAAGAGTCTGGTTCCACCCTTCTGGCACTCACCTTTACATATTTATAAACATTAATGAGGTTGCCCCTCAATCTCCTCCAAGCTGAAGAGACCCAGCTCCCTCTGCCTTTCCTCAGAAGGGGGATGTTCCACTAAGTATGAACAGAGGTGTACAGGAAGCATACCAGTCAAAGTAATGATTTACTGTGATTTTTAATAAGAGTTCAGGATGCAGAGAGTCCTTGCACAAGTGGGCACTGCAGCCATTAACCAACTCCAATAAAGACAAACCTGTGCTAGATATGCTCAGGGATTTTGGCAAGACTGGCAATATCCAGCATACAAATGAGCTGGGCACAATCAAGTAAGCAACAATAAATGAATTATTCATCCAATAATAAACACAAGCACATATGCAAATCAGCCTTAATTCACCAAGTCAACACTGTCTTGCTTATTACACACCTTGTGGCCAGGTAAGAGCGTGGTTCAGAGAAGCACAAGCAGAGAAGTTGCCACAGGGTAAGTTTATTCCACAGCTTCCCCCCAAAAAGCTTGTTCAAGGCTCATGATGCTTGTAGGTAACACTGACAGAACAGAGGGACGAATCTACAGTACCTTAATATACCTGGGCAGATTGAGCTCAGAAGTACCACCTTTATTAAATTAAAAATTAATTGAAATACCATACAGATCAGAATAACAAAGATGCAATGTTAGTTTACATAATCACCGTCTGTTAGTTTAATACTGAACTTTTTTTTAATAAATACACCAAAAAAATGGTCCCAAAACTCTGACAACACATTTGTCACATGACAATTATATACATTGATTTTAACTAAGGAATGTGTTTGTTTCTCTTTTCTGTGCTGTAGCAAAGCAAATATTATGCTGATGTACCTCCAGCAGTGTGTGTTCATTGTAGGGTATCTTGAATGAAAATTATTTTAAGGGAATAAAATATCTCCAAGGACATTGTCATGGATTAAATATCAGGAATGAAATATTATATTTCAAGTCAGTTAGGACCTTAAAGAATTAATATAAAGACAACTATTGAGAGGTCTGAATAACACGATTGATTTCTTTGCAATTTCAACACAAGGCATTTTTTGCAGTCAAACAAAAAGTATTTCTATTTCAGGTTTTTGTTACATACAATAATGAAGTTATGTAAAGATGTAACGATGACCATATTTTAAGCTTAAAAGAGAAATGCAGAATATATGATTTAAAAGGAAGTTGTGATTTAGAGCTTCATTTTAAGCATAGAATATTCTGCTTAGTTACTATGAAATAAATTACAAATATGACCTACAGTTAGCTTGATGGTCCTATACAAAGTCATAAATTGAAAATCAGGAGGAAATAAAAAGATCAACTTCCCAAAAGAACCTCAGAAAGCAGGCAGAAGTTATACATTTGGAAGATACTTTGCTGCAGGAAAATGACTGCCAGAGTTACAAATAAATGTGTGAGGCAACCTACTGGAACAGTTAATTTAATTAGATGACAGACTGTACTCAGTGCAGAGAATAATCTCAAGTAGATGCTCCACTTAGTTACAGTGGGATTCTGAATGTGATTATTGCATATGGTTACTACTCTAATAAACAAAATCATCTTGTGTCTAATTTAAATCTCTTACAGAAAATAAATCATTAGGAATATTAGGAACATAATATCATACAGGAATATAAAACATTAATTGTAAAATATATACACATTTCTCATAGCGCAACATTCTGGAATACCTAAATTGTTTTATAAAAGCTTGTGGAGGTTTTGAGAGATATTAATGCTTTTTAAAGATAACATTCAGGGTTGAAATCAGCAGTTAATGTGAAGAATATGTTATCTATGAGTTTTATGTTCTATTTAATGGGTACTACCTGAACGTCATTTGTTTCAACCCAGCTGGTGCCCTTGCCATCAACCTGTGCACTCTAAGAATGAAAAGTATAGTAATTTTCAAATAAAATAGTTTTATAAACAGATTGCTTTGTATCATAGACAGTTCACTACTAAATAGGCAAAACTTTTTTTTATAATAAGTATTGTATATATATATTACATATAAGTAAATACCACCCTTTTATATCATAACAGCTTTAAAAGATGACACCTTTTCAAGTAGTGCAGTGGCAGTTTCACAAGGTCTTTTGGGGATTTGTAACATTGTGAGGGATGGCCAAATGCTACAGCAACAGAATGCCAACACACCAGGGTCAACTACATGATTCTCTGCCCTTCTAGCTGGAGCTGACAACTCACACTGAAGTGCCCACTGCTACTAAAACTGAGGCAAATGGGTCATTTCCTCCACTTGGTTATCCCCAGAGAGAAGTAAGAGATGCAGGAGGGAACACCATGGTCCAGAGGCCCTGTGCTGGCTGTTGGATCAATGGCCAGTGTCAGCAGGCTTCTATTTAATGAAGCTGGAACCAGCACCATCCTTGCTGACAGCCACACTTACCACTGCCACCCACATGGGGAAAACTGGGTCTGGAAAGGCCAAATAATTGCCTCACTTTGCAGTATGCAGAATTTTTCTTTCAAAAGGTGTAAGCCTTACATTTCATGTTCATAGGATCAGTCAAGATTTGAACAAAGAAATCACATTCACAACAGTGCAATGTCACAGTCAAGGGCAGCTAAGCAAGAACATCTGTGTGGCTACAGATCAACTCACAAACCTTTCCTAGAATGCATTTTTTTGTAAATCTTGCTAATATAGATAGGAATCCATATAATGTTATTGCTACATACAGGGAACATTTTTTCATTTCCATTTTAAGGTGAGAAGTGTTTGAGAAACGAACCAAAAAGCATCAACAAAAAAACACCACAGGAAAATACAAAAACAAGACAGGGCAACCTGGTCCTACTTCTGCTGTTGCACAAGGATTGAGCTGTCAGTCATCTCCATGTCCATGTAAATTCTAGAGTGGAACTAAATTACAGGAACAACATGACTAGTATTTTTTTAAAAAAAAAAACTTTGGAATTATATGAAGTCATTACAAATGACTGAAATCAGAAGAAATTTTCCCATGGTGGACTTGCTGGATCCCAGCAGTGTGTTTACATGGTTCCTCACTTCCCCATTTCCTGGTGTCCAAGGGTCTGACCCACATGGCTGGTGCCAGGAAGAAAAAGCAGGACGTGCAGCTCCACCCCATGCCAGTACCTGCTGGGAAACAAATGCTACACATGGCACACTTGGTCACCATGTCCCCTCCACCACCACTGACACAGATTGAGGCAGTCAAAGAGCCCCAGATGCTGGAGAGCTCCAGTACCCATGAGCAGATCTGTAAAAGCTCCAGAACACAAATGCCACACAGCCACTGCCACCACCACCCTGCCACATCAGTAATTGCTAAATGCTGTTTTATAAGATCAAGAAATTATTCTAGGTTTAAGGAAATTCAATTCATAAGGCTGAACTCCTGTTAAATGTGGAACTGAATCTATTTGATATGTTCTTAATTTGCTTCCAATAAGTTTCTGATCACAACTTTCAGATTCTGGGTTCTCATTTAACGCATGGGAAAACTTACTAAAACCAACTACTATTCTGAAAACTATGCACACACACACAGAGAAGACATTTTTCTCCTCAAATCTCAGGTCTGATAAACCTTTCTAGGCAAGTTTAGGCACCCACACATGAGAGCTTAAACGTAGAGTTGTCACACAATCACATGCAAGGCTCCTTTCCAACCCACCCCTGGTGATAAGCTACCTTGCTCCAGGGAGGCTCCAGAAGGCAGAAATGAAGTTATGTTCAGGATCTTAACTTCCCTGCTTCACCAAGTCAGGCAGAACTGTGCTCTGCCAGGAAACATCTAGTAGATTTAAAATGTAACAGTTGAGATCATTCAGGCCATAGACACCACACAACTTTTAAATCAAGTTTTACTGCCAAAAATTTTATTTTACACTCAAGTAGTAAATTTATATAGTGTATATGTCATACAGGATACAGAAGTACTACATGAACATATTTATTTGCTTGCAAGACAGTTTCAGAAAATAAAACATCATAATTTCAATATTTGACTTACTTTTTTTTTCAGTATAAGGACACATGGGGAGTGGCAGAAGAACAAACAATTGCCATGATTTGCAACTGAGAAGTTTCTGACTCAACATAAGGAAAACAAGGTTTACTGTGAAGCTAGCTAAGCAGTGGAACAGGCTGCCCAGAGAACCTGCACAATCTCTAGCCCTAGAAGTTTTCAAGATCCAACTGGCCAAAGCCCTGCTCTGAATTCAGCACTGACCATGCACAGAGCAGGAGGTTGGACTGGAGACCCCCCCACTCAAGGTCCCTTCCAACCTGAATGATTCCACAATTTGATTCAAGCAGAATCATCAGCCAAATTCAAACAAATCATTGAACATTCCCCCTTTCTTCCCCTCTCCCAACAAAATCTTACCAGAAAATGCAACATACTTATCCTTAATGATCCCCTTTACAACAGTCCAGAATGACTAAAATCAAAGAATCAGCAAATGAAGCATACAGAAGAGTCCCAGCACCACATATTAAAAGACAAACTGAGTCTTCTCGTGATTTAAAATTCCCTTTGTAACAGCAAACACACATTTTTAATGCCAAATGTGTAAAGAGCAATAAATGACTGAATAACAATACTTAAGAGCTTCCTAGTCATTTTTAAATGGGAAAATTTCTATTCACACTGAGAAAGTACACCACAGGAACAAAAGCAGGATAGAATTAACATTTTATTTTCCAAGTTTCTACTAGTCCTCAATACACAGGCAGTGCCATGTCCCCAGCAAGTGCCCCAGGAAAGACAGAGAATGAGGAGCTAGGAGGTGGAAAGGAAGCAGGGAACCTCAGAACATCTCTGCTCTATCCTGGGGAGCATTTCTGTCCAGTTTGAGGCCTTTCAGGATTCAAATGCAAAGCAAACACATCTGTCAGGAAGGACTCAATGCACCTAATATCTTATTTTATTTTTATTTCTCTATGAACAGAATATTTCTATTAGAAAACATACATAAGGCCTCCACTCATTAAGGTAGTTGTAGAAGAACAGAATAACTAGTAGTATGACATGATATAAAAAATAAACACAAAACCTGAAAAATATTTTAGAAGTCTTTGCGTTGTGCCAACAAGCAACTGATTCTCTAAAATAAAACAGTTATTCTGGTGTATATAAACAGAGATTTTGTGGGTATATAGCCCACATGTACCAGACAATTTCTTGTTCATCACTACATCCTACAGTCTCAAACCCCCAGACTTCTTAGTTTTGTGGAGAATTTTGCTTCTCAATCTCAACATATACATGAGGATAATTACAATCAAAAGCAGTCAAAAATCAGACAGCTTGATCAACAGCAACCCCCTGCAAACATAAGTCTTTCAAACCTGCAAGCCTGTTAATACTGAGAAGTCAGAAAGGGCACCTACACAAAACCCCCCACACTCCACCACCCAGGCAGATCTGATTTGGCTTTTAAGTAGGATGGTGTGGATAGAGAAATTGTACAGCACAGAGCTCAGTTCTAAAGCTACAGGAGAAATAAACATTTGGCTATTGAGAAAAACCTGTAGTACTGCAGCAAGTAGACAGCCTACCTTGTTTGCAGCTGGTTCAACTGTATCTAAAACTCCCCTGCAGTATCATAGAGTGAATCTTCTGTTAGGCAGAGGATACAGAGGGCAGTGAATAAAAAGAAGCCAGGGCAAGGATGGGAGAGTAACAAAGAGAAGAATTGTGCCCAACACTCTGGATCCAGCCAGTGAAGCTCTTAAGGACATCCTGATTTCCAGCAGTGGTAAAATTACCAAAATCAAGCTGCTATGACAAGGAAACACCTGTTAGCTGTACATGCAAAACCAAGACAAGACAAAGTGACCCAGTAAATATGTAAAGAAATGACAGGAAAAACTGAAACAGGAGAAAACTAAAAATCAAGGCCCAAATTCAAGGACTTTTGAAGTACAGGGAGGAATAGAATCTACTTCAGCTCTGTAGTCTAGAAATAAGACAAAATCTGTGGGACCCAGTACCTTAAAATCACAAGTAGTAAATTGTAAAAGCCAGGTAGTAATTTGGTGAAGTTCCTTCTTCAGCACATGAAACACCTAAAGCTTGAAGACAGCTGAGTCCTGTCAATTTTGCTACTTTGAAGGGAGAAAGGAAGTAAAAATGACACAGAGGTTAAAACAGTGAAGATAAAAGATAAGAAAGAACACTGAGACCTAAAAGGGATGGAATCTTATACTAGTATCTTTAAGACATTTGATAAGCAGGCATGCAAGAAGCAGCAGGGAGAAAAAGGTTGTGGCCCTGGAAAACAGGTGAGTAAATTTGTCAGGGATGTTAGAAAATAGTACTGAGGGAGCAGAGTACTCAAGGAATTATCTGGAGAAAGAAATATGGGAGAACTGAGACAGAGAAGGAATCACTGGAGTTTTGGGGGTGTAAAGCCAAAAATTGGAAAACAAATTGGGAGTGAGGAAGCTTAGGTACATGAAATTAGGGGATGAAAATGGAGAATAAACGGCAAAGTATTTAAAAAAAAAGAATCAGTTAGGATGATGGGTGCCACCCCCTTCAAGACAAAGGAAAGAGAAACTTGGTTAGTAGTGAAGACGACAAGAGGATTTAAAAGCAAGTCATCTAATGAAAGGAGAGAAACATAATAGATACAGAAATAAAAGGGGCAAACTTGTTAAGATGCAGAGAAGCCCAAAGTTCAGAAATAGTTTCTGAGAAACAGAATAATTTTTAAAATTCTCTCATCATGCAAAACCTGGATTGGGTTTGAAGATACATTTTTTTTATCAAGAATGAATGGAGAACTCCAATGAACAGCAAATCTGCAAGCAAGTTCAACAAGAACAAAAAAAAAAAAATTGAGATAAAACTGGTTAAAAAGTTTATTTGAAATGAGAATTAAGAGGTAAAGCAGAGCTGAGTCCAAAGCTGTGTTGTGCTGACATACTCTTCAGAGACATTCAGCAAGGCAGGAATGGAGATTAAGAAATTACAAGAAAAAATGTCTGGGGAGGAATGGATAAAGGACAATGTGAGAAGCAACCAAAGAAAACACGTTTAGAGTAGCAGACAGAGATAAAAATAAAGACCAGTGAGCCAAAGGAAGTGAGGCCAATGAAGGAAGGAGGCAGCTGAGAAGAGTAAAGGAGTCAGAAAGGTTAATAGACTAGAGATCCCAAAAGGAGTGAGTGACGGGGTAGAGGAAAGAGAAAGACAGATAAGATGGAAGAGAGCAGGTAGTGATCAGAGAAGGGGAATTTAGAAATCAGAGATAATAAAGTGAACAGTATTTAGTAAAGATAAGGTCATGGGAATGATTGAGGCAGTGAGAAAATCCGTCTAAAACTAGAGATCAAAGCTGTCAAGCTAGAGAAACAGAATGAAGAACAATGAAGCTAAGGATTTATCAAGGGGGAAAAAAATAGGGCCTAGCCACGCTGGGAGATAAAATCTGAGAAGACAGAAATGTCTGGAGTTTAGCAAAGTCACAAAGAAAGAAGCAAAAAACATGGCCACCAGGAAAACTAGAGAAAGAGGACTTCAATTCAGGAAGAAGGCAGAGCAGAGATGAGAATAGAGGAAGCTGAAGCAGAAAATGACAGGAATTGTAGTATTTCAGAAGTGAATACAAAAAGAAAACAATCTTAGAAAAGCATCAACAGAAGAATAATGCTGATGCATTATTCATCTCTGGCCATGCCCAGCATCTTTATTTCCTTTCTTGGGTGGTTTTGGCAGAAAGGTTCACTTACTCACCAAGACCAAACCAGAGATCAGAAATTTAGAAACTAGTGCTGCCACTGGTAGTTGATGTGGGGATATGGCAGGGCTGGAAAAACTTTTGACTGGTAAAGTATTTAAAATGATGGAAAAGTAGTGATTTCAACTCTGCTATCCAGCACCTTTACTTCCAGATTAAGCTATCTCCACAAAGAAAAACCTGAAGACCTTCATTGACTCTCCTTCACATCAGCCTCCTGTTCCTAGAAGCTCCAATACCCTGATGCAGCATTCACCACCAGCATTCAAATTCTGCCATTAAGATTCTCATCTCAGTGTGTAATAGCAAACAGAGAGATTAAGTGGACAGATTTTATCACTGTGATTTCAGGTCTCACTCAGAGAAACCCAAAAACCACCAGCCTGAGAAGCCTTTCTCCTTTTCCAAGCCTCTGTCAAGAATTTCACTCTATGGCATTCTTAATCATGAGCATGAATAAAATACCAGTCTTATCAGACACTGCATTTCATCTGCTGGTATACTGGCATGTTTTTTAAGTTTCTGCTCATTAAAAAAAGACAACATGCTTCTATTGCCTGCCTCTGCCATGGATAGCTGGATCATCAGAGTGTAACAGAAGATGGGGGGGTTGAAACCACATTATTCCCTGCTACTAAACCAGTGACAAAGTATGAAAAGTGAACTCAGGAAGTCATTTCTATATACCCAACTGATTACTATCCATGTATGTATAAGGAGGTTCACTAAAAATTACTGAAATTACACAAAAAACAGCCTACCTATAAACAAGAGCTCACTGGACTGGGGTCATAAAAGGAGCTCTTTGTTATTTTTATGCTTTTTGGACACCTTCATATGGTTTGAAAATCATTTTGGGTTTGTTTTTTTAAATTTTGGATGAAAACACACTTTTGGATTAACTTGTGAATATATCTAATGCAGTATTTTTGGATAATTTTTTTACATATAATATGAAAAATACTTTTTTAACGTATTGACTTCAGTTACAGTTGAGTAAACTCCCCTATACTCAACTACTGGAAGAAGTAAACTGTCCAAAAGATAGGTAGCATGTACTGTAACATTTATATATATATATCTGTAACAAGAAAAAATTTGAAAAAATTGAAAAAAATATCATAGAAATGCTATGATTATTTTTACATTGTATTTAATACCTGCATGTTTTATACTATGAGCCTACTGCAAAGCAGGGGAGCTTTCAAGACAAGATTGTTTTTATGCAAAGGCATTCAAAGCACAAATTTTACTCATGAAGCAAGTTAATACTGTAGCATTACTGAAATAAAAAGAGAAGCTATTCAGACATTTTGGTTAGAAATTTAACATGTTCTCTTCTAAGAAAATAAACACAAAATGCCACAGCTTAAAATAAATAGTGCCAAATGCCACCATAAACAACATATGAAAAATAGAATGGTGTTTTATAAAAGAAAGCATTTTATAAGTGGATAGCACACATGGGAGTGTCATAACAGACTTATATTTCATATAGTAATAGGTACTTTAGTCAGGAGAGTAAAGTCTACAATCCTCAGTTATACAAGCAGTTCTATTAACTGGAATGGGTTCCTAAATTATAAAGTTTAGTACCAGTCATCTGTACCACTTATTTTATACATTTTAAAATAGGAACAACCAATACACAAAAACCAAAGTTCTACAAATACTTCCTCCCTACAAATTGTTCCACTGAAGTCCTAGAAGATTAAGTATGCATAGAAACTAGAAGGAAAACTAAGGATTCATCCTACAAAATCTGGAAACAATATTTTTTTTTAAAAAATGTATTAAGATATAATTATGATCCGGCACCTATTATTTTAAAAGTCCTGTATTTTGCTAAACATAATTTTCATTGAAGATTTTATCCAAAGACCCCACAGCTGGATTTTTACTCTTCAAGCATTATATAAAATCAAAAATTAAAGCAGCACAGATAAGCAAACAAAAAGAATCTGAGCGTGCAGGAACTGACTCCATCTATAACCTGTATGTGTATGTACATACCACTGCTTTTATTTGAAATACCTTCTTTTTACCCACAAGGAAAAAGATTTAATTGACTATAACAACTTCTTAGCAATATCACTGGTAATAATTATGTTTTGAAAGCTTGTATAAAAACTCAGGAAATTTCAGTCCATTCTCCATTTTTAACACATTTAAAAACAAGATATCCCTCCCTTTTTCTTCCTCCCTTAATTTCTTCCTCCCTTAATAAAAAATATTATTTAAGCTTACCCAAAAAGGCATAAAGGTCTAACAAAAGCATTCTGAATTTCCTTTTCAACTGGTAAAATATTTGAAAACCATTTTGCATGTATGTATTTATTTCTGAAATGAAAAAGTGGCAACTTGCTCTTAAACATAAAAGCTAAAATTTACTTTTGATAAATATAAAACTAATTCTCAGGATACAACATAAACCAAACAGATATTATTGAAAAATACATTTTGTATTATACTTCACTACTATATCTTTTCCAAAAGGTTCTGTACTTTAAAAAATAATAAAAATTTAAAATTTAAATATACTGTAAGGCATTCAAGGGATACTCTAAAGTCATTAATTTTTTTTAAACAAACATCTACAAACAGTGACATATTCGTAAACAGTTGGGAAGTTGTTACCTAAAGATCACATCTTTTAATCAGACCTTCTCATAAATGCTAGCCTCAAAGAACCCTACTTGCTACAAGAAGCATCCACACAGTTTTAAGAATGAACTATGCAGACTCCTATTGCCCCAGGGCACTGCCATACAAGCCTATTAAAAATTATCAAATTGCAGAATCAACACCTTAAATTTTCCCAGAAAACCTACAACAAAACTTTTATATGCATTATGACAGAATAATGAAAGAAAAAGGGATGTTACAAAAATTTTAGCATAATATTTCCTGAAACTATTTTCCTGTCTCATTTGGCAAGCAGAGAACTAATCCAATCACCCTTCCACTCTTAACTCAAGAACTGCAAACTAAAATCTAATATAAAATACAATAAGCTTCTATAATTATAATGTCCCTCTTAGAATAAAACTTAAATTTCTCTGTTCTGATTCCTACTCTCCCTAAATTACTAAAAAGGTGAGAGATTCAGACATTTTGCTTCTAGATAATAAGCCTAATATCTGTATCATGTGCAAAAGTGCAACTGTATTTTAGAACTGAGGCCCAGTTGAATACAATTTTGTTATTAAAGAAACTATACTTGAGCCCACTTAGTATGAAAAGCAATGGTTCTTATTATCTTTCAAAGCTATGCTTTACATATTTAAACCTGTTTTAAAACTAAGTTAGAAAAAGGTGAAAAAATAGAAAAACAGGAAAGGACAAAGCTTGTATATAAGTTGGTTTACAACTCAAAGCACAACAGTAAGCCTCAAATAATTACATTTCAGTAACACGCAAACAAAGAGGTGGGATGATTTATTTAAAATACTTGGTTATTTTTGCTGTTTTCTTCATGACCTGCTGCCTCTCTAGCTGCTGGCAGTGTGTGCGTGCATACGTTTCGCTACATCATAGACGTAGGTGATGTCTGGTCGCTTCTCTGGATCCGGGTTGATGCACATATTAACTAACTGTCGCAGCTAGGAAAGGAAAATAACATGTAAGAAAGAGGAAGATCCTGTCAATTTTGCACGTTATCAAATTCAAATTAGTTAGAGTGGCAAAAATTAGCCAAACAGAGCAATTCTGCACAGACACACTCAGCTGTCCCCTCTCCACTCACACCACACACAGCTTTGTGCAAGCACCTATGCAACATATACCCAAGATTTTTACACTTTGTTCTCTTGTCCAGAAAAACTGATGAGCAGATTTAAGTTCTAATCCCTTTAACATACAACTTTAAACAACCTTGGAGGGCAATGCATACAAACCACCGAGGGCTGCAGCTTGCACCAAGGAGGTAAATCAGGACTGCCTGCTGGTTCTCTCCTGATACAAGAGTTCCCCAGCAATAAACAGCACTGATTCCTGACAGGTTCCAACAAACAGCAGCAACTCTCCTTGTAATACACAGAAAATGTTAAGAAGCTCTCCTTCTAGAAGCTACCAATACACACACATTGGAAAAAAAAAAACAGAACAAATCAAACCTACTGAGGGCTATTTAATATAAAGACTCTACCTGTGACTGTAGAAATTTCTGATATAAAAATGGAAGCTATTTTGGGGGTGTACCACACTACACTGGCCTTTTTACTCCATTGGCCCAGTGCTGGAGACAGGATACAGGAGTAAGTAACCTTTGGTCTATGTCCCACTATTTATTCCTAGTTATCAGTGATATTTTTCCTTACAGAAAGATGCACATACTTAGCAAGTATGTCCATAGAAGACTCTATTTGGGATTAAACAAATTGCTATGACTGGAAAAACCCATGTTTCCACAAACACTTTAATTTATTGGGTATTCTACAGCACACATATTCAGGAGAAGCAACCCCATAAAGCTTCCACAGCACCCAGGTATTCTTATTGCCTCCTCAAACTGACAAGAACAATTTCAAGTTTTTCTCCACCCCTCAGTATGCCTGCAAACTTATGACATTAGAACTTGATATACTGTCTGGATACCCTTCTGATAGGGCATTTATTTTAAACTGTGTTCATCTCCTAAGCATTTTGCAATGTGGGATACATCTGCTTCAAGATGACATTAAAACAATGACCATCCTTTGCAAAAGCAACTTAAACACCTGTGAAACTCTTTATGCTTTTCAGTAGCTTTGCCAAACCTTCCTGCATCTCCTTGTAGTACTGGAGACCAAACAAAACAAAAAAACCCAAAAAACCCAAACAAACAAAAACCACAAGGGGAAAAAAAAAAAAACAAAACACAGCAACCAACCTTGTGATCCCCCCCTTCTAGGGCAATACAGCAAATTTGGTTCAGTCTCCCTCCCAGTACTATGAACAAAGTCTGATTATTGCATATAACAGAGTGACTTCTGCACCATGGTTATTCAAAAGTAACAAAGTCTGTATATTCAAATCTGCCACCAGAGTGTTTCCTTCCTGCTTTTTATAAAAATACCAAGAAGGCTATAAAATTAGGATTATACTTATTTTACTTTTCAGAAGATTAATATAAATGCACAGGAATAGAAAGCCTATAAGTTAAAACGTTATCCAATAGCTCTTACAGAAACATTGTAAATAGTATAAAATGTACAGGTTTTTCAAATTAAACAATATAAAAAGAGTAGACATCCCTCTTCTTTAGCATGAGCATCTTAAAAATGAGGTCATTAATTCTGAAAATATTGATCAGATTGCTAAATTGAAAAGAAACATTAAATCAAAATAATCTTTAACAGAGACTTGCCATTTGAATCTTAAATATGCTTAGTGTATTTTGATTAATGGAGTTATAAAAGCCATTGTATTGCTTCTGGCAGCAAGTAAATAAAATACAATACCACTAACAGGAAAACCTGTAATAAGTCTGAATCATCTGAAGAATAGAATGCTGGAAATTAGGAACTACTGTAAGAAATCATCACTGCCAACGTGTAATACAATTATACAAAGCAAAACAGTCTCCTGTAGAAGAAGCAGGTGGGACAGAGTGGAAGCAACAGGCAGTGAATTAGCAGATGAGCAGCTTGCTATGCAACACCTCAGACAGCCTGCATGGAAAACAGGAAAAACTGAAGAACATTCCAAACACCCAAGCCTGAAATTAGACTCAAAGCAGCAAATATTTTTGTAGAGAGACTGCAAGTGTAATTCATCTAGAGAATGTGACATAAAATCTTGAAAGTATGCATTTATCTTTCTCTGTGAAGACTTCCATCTGCTCACTAGAACTGCATACGGTGAATAAAATCTTAGAAAAAGTTCTTGAAAGAGGGCAACCTATAAAACTACCATCAGAGGGGAAACAGTATGATTTCTCCTTTTTTTACCAGCTGTATATCAATAACTTCACTGTAGATAGAAGAGCAGAAGTGGACATTGAAGAAATTTACCTGTGAAAAGCATGAGAAGCCTTGTTTATCTCCTGTAGACTATTTCATGTCCTTTTAGTCCTGTGGGTAACTGGGACTTTGCTTTCTAAACTGAACTTCATCATCTTAAAATAAATTTCAAACTCAAAGTGTTTGGTAAATCATTAAACAGAAATCCTTCCTTCATAGTTACTTTGTTACTTGTTACAATATATTGCAATTCAAAGCTACAAAAAAAATGGCCAAGAAGATTCATTGTTTAGAAAGACACTGTAGCAAAATGGCATCATCACTCAAAAGTACAACTCAGGCTCACACTTGGTTATAGCACTATTCCTTTAACTCCTACAGGAATACCCATTTCAATAAACCTGAAATCCATTTGTCAACCCCTGTAGTATTAATAAGATTTCTGATGTAGCACAGGAGCCCAAGAGTACCATGGGAAGAGGCACTGGGATTCTAAAGTCAGGCTATCATTAGAGTTAGAGTAATTTTTCATTATCTGGCAGACTGGCCAAGAGGCAGAGCAGACTTATGACTGAGCTGGAGGGACCTCCTGTTGCATCCCCAAGCTGCTAACTTCTGCTGCTGTTTATTGTTCTTCACCTCCTCTGTGCACTTCTCACAATCACTGTCTTTAGCCTGGAGCTTAGCCTGATGGGGGAGCAGTGGGATACATTTCTCTTTAACTTGAGCAGGTTTTTCAGCTTGAAATAAATAATTACACCTGAATCAGGAGGACGAGGAGGAGGAAAACAGAGCTCCAACAGGCAGGTACTTTGAATTTTTAGCCAAGTGAAAAAGAGAAATTTTGATTTAGGAAATTTTGGATAGAGGAAAAACCCCAACTCAAACTCTTCCTTCTCTGAATAGGAGGCCTTCGTGAAGTCCTTTCTCAGGGCTGTTCTGAAGCCTTTCTGCTGGCAACTAACACTTCCATCCTAGACCTGCTGGCTCATTCAGCCTTGAAAAATGGGTAGGAGGTAAGCTATGGACTTCAGAAGAAGGGCACCTCAATGAAAGGGGAGACTGAAAAACCTCATCTATTGTGAAAGCAACACAACACTAATATTAGATAACAGGATTTTTAGTAGTAACTCACGATGGGAAGGGAGCCCCAGTTGTTAATTCTTTAAAGCAGAACAGATTTCAGCAAATGCCAAGTATTCACCCTGAACACCAGACATTCTTTAGGAATATTCAAAAACTGAAATACCCGAAGTTGTTAATCATTTGAAAATCTTGCTTCGTGATTCCACTGCTGAAGCAATTGTTTGTGAAAATGCATCTTAAGACTATTAGGATTACTAATCAGATGTTTTCAAAAAATCATCCCTCTGTTCACCTATCTTAAGGTGCACCTTTCTGTCACACTCTTCTGTTATGACACATTCACTGTGTCATCACATCACAGGCATATTACAGGTTGCTAAAAGGATAGCCTTATAGAGAGTTCAAATTTTAGAAAAACTGTCACGTCTTAAAATTCATAAAAATTTATGTACAAAAAGTTTCTCTAAAAAGCCCTTGTTTTGTATTTTCTAATGACAGTATTTACATTCCTGTATGAGGTGATGCAGAGATAAACACTCTGGAAATTCTTCTCTCAGAAAATACTTCCTTACAAAATATGAAGTGGGCTCTACTGTTCAATGATCGCTGATCTTTACTGCTTGCTGAGTGTGCTTCCAATTTAGTTAAAGGTTTGATATCTAAATTTTTAGTACAGGTGAAACATTTAGGCCGATATCCTAAAATGACAGATAAAGCTAATTTGTTTCCATTTTTTTGTACAGTTCATGAAAGCACAGTATTTTTTTTCATTCAGAAAAAAAAAAAAAAGAAAAAAAAGAGAGATATTTTGGTGCAACAACTAATAAACTATTTCCCCATGTACCTTACTTAGCAAAGACACAATTCTTCACATCCAGACATTAAAAACGTTCCCTTTAGCCTCCACAGTTGATGACTTCTTTTAAGTAATCTATCTTCATACTTATCACAGCTCTAATTCTCTCACTGTTTTAAAATAATTTGTGTATTTTGCAAATAACTGATTCATCCAAGCTGCAGAAGCACATGCCTGCTGTGAAATAAAGGAAATGTAACATGTGCTTCGCAGCCTCTTTCAACGCTAGAAACCGTTCAGATTTAAGTAAAAGGTGGAATCTCTTCCCCCACCCAAACTCAAGACCTTCTATCTGGGCCAGACTTTGATATTTGCCCCTTGGCTGGGAATCCGCATATCCAACTTCACACTTAGCAGCAGTGAAGTAGCCCTGCAGGCAGGCCAACTTCAACGAACCACCAGTGGTATCATCATTAAAATCCTGCTCAAGGTCACCATGGAAACCGCCTGCTGAGGCTTCGCTGCTGCACTCGGCATCTCCTAATCAGCTACCATGTGAAATGCAAATTCAGACAGTCTGAAAATTAGTCAAGAAGAATAGAGGATGAGGATGCAGATATGTGAAATATTCATGCGCTTCATGGAAAAAGGAAGACAGCATGAATGACACAACAAAGAACGGCCCCTGACATTCTTGCTATCATTTTGCATTACCGTTCACACCCTACTGTATTTCCAGACCTCCAGTTCTGAGGCTGGTTATATGAACTTCCATATTTATAGTCTACAATAAATAATAATTTTAAAAGGCCCAGGTAAAATGACTAATTGGAAAACTCACAAAGAGGTATAGTGCATAAATTACGCAATAGATCGTTATTTCTTCCTTTGTAAGACTACTGAATTATCTTTTTAAGTCCATTCTCTTTCATAGAAGGGAAAATATTGTCACTATAATTAGAAAAAAAAACAAAATACCGGGCAGTAATCTTTTAATAGTCCAATCACTGTCTCCGAATGTAAAAATCTTTAAGGTTCAGAATTACAGCCCTTACCTTGTAAATGAAATTGCACAAGGTTTTATGTTTATTAAAAGAATTTCAGTGCTCGTGTTTATTTATGTTTTCAAAGTAATCTTTAATTCATGTAGGGTGAATTCAATAAGAACTGCTTACTAATAAGTGTTATTTGGTTTACAGGTTCTATCAGTTTGCCCTGTTCTTTTCAAAGTGGGAAAGTATTTCAAAACTGCCACCTCAGAACATCAACAAGCAAGTATTTCTTTTTTTTTTTTTAATTCCGTTACTCATACTAAGGAAAGCACTCTATTTATTTTATTTAGTTTCTTTTCACTGCAGAGCTTAAAAAAGCAAGTAGCCCCCCTAAATGCATTAATGACAGTAACAAACTGTTACCTATACACTGAAAACAAAAACTGCTGAGATATGCATGAGTGTATTATATTATATCTGCATGGATTTCTCTGAAATTTACCATCAGTGGTGTCAAGAACCACTTTTTCTTGCAAAACAACTGCCATGCAGTTGTATCAAATGGCACATGGCAGTTTTGTAATGCAAACAAATGGGAACCTAAACAATTCATATTTACTAGTGAATTACATTATACCCATTTTAATGCAAACTGCTAGAGAAACAAGGCTAGTGCACTAATTACAGTGGAACATCAACTTTAACAGTTGTGGTTTTAGAAAAGCATGCTGTAAGGCTCAGTCCCACTCTGGCATGTAGATCATATCATTGTGCCTTCTGGGAACCCATTTTGTCATACTTGCAAGGAAGCCCAATGAAATCAAGCAGCTAACAGTATGAGGTTTTCTACCGTTAATCCCCCCCCCAAATTTAAAATCATATCAGAGACTTGTTTTGACAGGAACATTTAAGCAAGTTCAACAAGCAAACACTTACAAATACGATCTACAAATAACAATAAAACCACACAAGTTAATTTAACTCTTTGGAAGTGTGCCAGCTTACATAAACTGAGGATCTATCCCATGAATAGGAAAATTACTTACTTCCTCTGAATAGTGATCTGAAGGTAGAGGTGGGTAGTCACACTGTTCTATCTTCTTGCACAGGGAGTACAAGTTCATTTTATCACCATAAAAGGGACTCTGCAGTGCAGCCATCTGTTTAAAGAAAAGGTAGTTTTCTTTTGTGTTTTTAAGTAAATCTGCTTTGTCATAAAATCTGTAATACTAACATATCAAAAGCAATTTTAATGACTTTTGATTCCCTGCTTAGAAGTGCAGTGTTAAAAACAGAAGTTAGAAAACTATTACTGCAACCAGTGTATTACCATAATATCCTATGTTGTAGAGTCATACCTGTCTCAATCCTTACATAGGAATATTTGAATTGTATACTGTAACATTTTATTTATGGAAGTGAGAAAAACTGAGCAGTTACTGATAATGCTGTGAGTTTGGAGGGCCCTTCACCATGAGTGATTAAAAAAAATCCCTTCAAAACCCACCTGTAGTTTTCCTCTGAAAATCATTTTTAAAAAAAAAAAATTATTTGAAAACACTATCTGATCAGTAACATATGGTGAAAATAATGGATAACAGTAGTAGACATTGTAGCCTTCCATAGCTTTTACTATACTCAATAAAAAGCAAGAAAACAAAGGTAACAACTATTCTACAAAAAAACAAAACAAAACAAAAAAACAAACCAAACAACAAAAAAACCCCAACAACAACAAAAAACCCACTAAACCCAAGGCCAATACTTCATAATTCAGTATGTGATATGAAAGACTGAAAAAGTAATGGTTTAATGCTGGGCTGAAAGAAAATTAGATGTATCCTGCAAAAACCAGGACAATATAAGTCTTTGAACTGCAGCAGCACGAATGGTGCTGTGAGTGCATTGCTGCCCCAAAGTCAGTCACCCTTTTCTACATGTGCTAATAAGTTTGATTTTGGAAGGACAATGTGTACATTCCCCAGACAGGCAGAGCGTGTGTGAAACACGCTAGTCCATGCTGTGCTACTCAGTGAGCTTCAGCAGGGACAGGACAAGCTGAAAATGGCTCTCATCTGTCTTGTGGTCTTCCAGATTGGAGTTTAACTCTTTCATGTCTAAGCACCAATATCGCTGGGGGAAAATGTAGAAAGGAAATTACTAAAATGCTCATAGAGTTACTTGATAGCTGATAAAATTGCTATCAAATAGTTCAGTACGTATTTCATATTATCTTCAAGTCAAAATAAACCATTTTAAAACTCCAAAAATAAATCCCACACAACAGCTCCATCCTATACTCCTCCCAAAAATTCAGTACTACCGAGATGTTAATTTCTTGCTTTACATGCTGTTGTCTCTTACCTTAAAAAAATGTTAAATATGCAAGCTAAAGAACACAGAAGAAAAAAAAAAAAAAAAAGAAAAATCAACTAGAGGGTCTGTACGCATGCAGAAATTCTAAACACATGCACAGATACTCCTTTCCATAGTTTAGGTGTTCATTAAAAAATACTTTTGTTTGCATGCTGCGGAGTGTTAAAAAAATTCCGAACGTCCCCTAAGGAGTTAAAACAGGAATACTATATTTTCATGCATCTCCTGCTTTGACAGATGAAAAATGTCAACTGTCCTGTTTTTATTTTCAAGCTTTTGCACTATTCATCTGGTTCATTAGTGCATCTCGCTGCTGCCCCTGACAGCTGCTCGCCCTCTCCTCCCAGCAGCTGAATTTTTCAGGCTAATTTGATCCTCCACACTGAGACGATCGCTGGAATGATTGACTTGCTCCCTGACCTCCAGGGTCTGACTTTCCTGATTAGTATTCTGGGGGTGTCTGAGGGACGAAAGCCCACTGTCTGTCTTCAGGGCTGGTGGCAGCTCTCTCTCTCTCTCTCTTTTTTTTTTTTTCCCTTTTTTTTTTCTTTTTTTTTTTTTTTGAACTGTAAGCCACCAACCTACAACCCTGTAAGGATGCAATTGCTACGCTGAACAATAAAAGGAAATGTGTAAAACCTACTTTTCCATGTAAAGGTCCATGTAGCAAAAGCACAGCATCTTGATTTTAATTAGTAAAGTCTACTTTGTTGCATATCAATTAAAACTCCAGAGGTAGTGTTTTTGAGGTTTCAGAAATACCTGAGGCTCTAAAAAAAAATTCAGACTTTAAAATATACTTTTAAAAATCCTACTGGCCACATAGTTCGCATTAAATAATAGACTTTAATGTAGGTTAGAAATAAAAATTTTTTTTAAAAAAACCCATAAATTATAGCTAGTTAGTCTAAGCTTAAAACATAACTGAAAGGAGTTTAGCTGCAATTAAGCATTTATTATAAAGCGATAAACATGCCACAGCTTTCCTCCAATTAAGCTGGAGAGAATCCAGAGCACATATTGACATGAAATCAATGTAATAAAACATGCTAAATACAAGCAATGGACATATCACAAAAAGATTCCCAGCACAGAACTGCATGAACCACAGAAAATACCATACATTAGTCCACATACCTAAAATATTAAAATGTAATTATGACCCTCCCCCACCAAAAAAAAAACAAACACCCAACCTCCTCCCCTCCCCCCCCAAAAAAAACCAAGAAACCAAAACAGGAAGAAAACAACCCTACCCAAAATTAAAATTAAGAAAACTAAAAGCTGTAGTTGAAGACACTCCCATACACACATAGTGTAGGTACATAATTTATATATAATATATATAATTATATACCATAGGTATATGAATTTATATCAACAATAAGCATCTTAATAATCATTTTATTGTTACTACAAAAACAAAAAAACAAAACAAAACCAAAAAAATGCAAAAACCCCTCCATCACCATACCAACTTAAACACCACCGGGGCAGAACTTCTTAAAAAAAAAATAGAGTATTTAGAGATGCTCAGTAAATACATGGAGTTAAGGGATTTAGCCAATTTGAAATTATTTACCAGATCAAAGAAAAAATTTAGTGTTCAGATAGGTCTTTAATATATTGGATGAGCCTTAAAGCAGCAAGCTCACAACAAATATTTTTAGAAAAGTGACACCGATTCTATCCAGCAATTTTATTTCATATAACACAGAAGAAAAATTAACCTTATCAATAATTATTTTATAAATAATTAGCTACTCAAGATTTTGATTTGTTTGTTTCCGGGTTTTAAAAAAATCTTCAAGAAAACCATTAACAGGAAAAAAAAGTAGTAATATTGAAAAGATTATCTACCTTTATGCTATGTTTAGGTTGCTGCTTGTACAAGCGTGTGAAGTGGAGCACTGAAACTGATGGCAGTTGCCATGGTCTGTACGAAGGAATCCCAGTATGGGATTAAGTTTCAGTTAAGGATTTAAACTTCTAAATACTTGCTATCAGGTATCAGACTTCATTCCTCTGAATTGTCTCAAACATAAAGAGGCAGCAGCTACACATATTGCAGAACTGCAAGGTAGCTATTTGCCCTTTTAATATTTAAAACAACACATTAGTGACAGAAGGCAAACTAGTGCTACTGGAGACAATAATACCATACAACTTGAACAGGCTGACAATGTTTTCTATAAAATCCTAAAACAACAGGAGCTGTTGATCCTGCTGAATATTCCTGCAGTGAGTTCTGCTGACACACTGAGGCAAGTGGCTTGCAGGTAAATGCCAAGTGGGTCAGGTGTACCAGCTTTTACCTCCAACATGACTGCAAAAACTTCTCTGCCACTGCTGATGGAAAGAAATTTTTTTCCACCATCCTTCAACACAAGTGTTTAGTCTTTTGACTAAACTTTTTGACTATTTTCCACAACGCTATATATTTTTCTAACAAACAAAAAAAATAGGATCCTAATGGACAAAACAAAAAAATGGATCCTAAAACAGTACTTAATAAATGGGGGGGAGAGGAAGGAGGAGGGGAGTGATAGGGGAGCACAGTGTTATTAAGTTCACTATATATATCAATATTACCTCATACAGCAGACAGCCTAGAGACCAGATGTCAGATTTGAAGTTGTAACCATTTTCATGTATTCTCTCTGGAGACATATAATAAGGTGTACCAACTGCAATAAATACACAAAAGTATTTCTGAAATAAAATTTCTGTTGTTACATAGTAACAAAAGTACAGTTTTCCTGTCTGAAAATCTTTTTTCATCTTCCATATTTTTGTCTCTTTTTTTTTTTTTAATATACGATTTTAATTCACACTTACTTCTCACTTTGATAGAAATAAACATTAACTAGATATCTGTTTCATCCAATGCAGCTTTATTTTCACAACTAATATGTAATTACCAGAATTAAGTTATAGAATATTTCCAATTTTTGCTTTTAAGGAAGCGCCAAAATAACTATTTTCTTCTGAAGAGAACTAAAGGAACACACTACATGCACACACACACATTCCCACTTCTTTACAAATTGTTATTGTGGTTGGAGACAACAGCAGCTAGAAATCTCTTCCATAACTTATGTAAGTGATTTTTTTTTAATGACTTGTCTGTACTTCCTTTTGAGACTACACGAATCTGAAAAAGCTGCTTTAGAAACTAATAAACACAATTTATTTTGAATATACGAAACTAAAACTGAGCCTGAAATCCAGGATCTTCAGCATCCCAAGGAAGAGGGCAGGAAAACCTGTGAGGCCAGCAGAAGCAGAGGTTTCTATCAGATTCAGCCATCTGCTGCAGGACTGGGCTCTGAGAGGGCTTTTCACCTCACAAATCTGTGGCTGTCCCAGCTTAATCCTGCCTCAGAGCTGTGGGCTCTGGAGACATCTGCTTTTAAAAAGCAACATTTACTAGGACTGTCCCAGAGCAAATTAAATAGGATATTCCAGGACATCTCTCCCCTTGATTTTAATCAGCCCCTAACCATCTGTGTTACAAATTACTTGGGAGCGAGAAATTCTAGAAGATGTTTCAGCTCTGTTAAAAAAACAAAAACAAAAAACATTATAAAATTAAATTTAAAAAAGTATCCGAGTGATGGGTTCATTTGTAACAGATCAACAAAAAACCCAAGAATAACAGTAGTGCATTGTCACTATCTGTATCCCCCCAAACTGACTGCCTAACACCAAAAGGGTCACAGATCTGTGTAGATTTTTGCTTCAATTTTGAGGGAAATGTTTTCTTAAGCTCTGAATCCTGATGAAAACCAACTGAATTCTGTTAATTCCATACAAGTTGTCCTTATTTCAAAACTAAACTTCTCAGAACACAGCCAGAGATTAAAATCAGCACTCTCGTTGCAAACTATGAAAATCAGAGTATGAACCTCACACTATTTTAATTAACACAAAGATCTTGTATCACTTCTTCACTTCTGAATTAGCCTCACCTATTCAGAACACACGTCTGTATGAATACTGGAAAAGGAGATAAAGCAAATACGTAATTCCAAATCTGAGTAATCAGGTTAATAGTTTTAATTAACCACTCAGATTAATAATTTTATTGTAATCATTTGCAAAAGTCAGGGGATGTTATCAAAGCAAAACTCTCATCTTTTAGAAACACTTACATCTCCAATTATGTCATACTTTCTCAGGGAGGAAAAAAAACAAACCAAGCAAACAAAAAATGTACTTTCCTATCTGAAAGGCACAGCTCTAACTGGGAAACCCAGTACCACCTTATCCCAGGTCAAGCTACTGCAGCTGGTAATGCAGAATTTCAATTCATCTCCTTCTTGCAATGCAATATTGATAAAAATATTCCAAACCAATATAAACTGAAAACATGCTTCTCTAACAGATATGCAAGGACAGAGGTGCCACATGACATCCTGTAATGGATTGGGGCCCCTGTATATTTCAGGGGACACTTTCAGCCCTGAGAAAGAAAAGAGTGACCCAGTCCCTTTCCCCAGGTGCTCCCTTAGCGCTGGCCTGAGAAATCACTGCAGCTCTGAACTGAGAATTCTAAAGATCAAGAGCTTAAAAGGAGAAAGACAACTCAAAATGATGGAGTACTGTAAAAACCATTTACTCTCATGGGATGTTTGTATTCACCCACAACAGAGGAATGTTGAAAAGGGATGTGTAAGAGTAGGCAGGCAGATGGGTGGACTAGAACACCAAAATAGCTACTAGAATGTCCAGGAGAAACTCAGTTCTTAAGTGCCAACAGAAACATTTTAGTGGGTGTTTAATGACAGTTACCTTAAAAATATGAAAGCTGTGTCATGCCAAATGCTGTCTAATTACAGTTTCTGATTCTATTATCCTTACTGTTGTACTTCCCCTGTGAATTTTTTTAAGTCCAGGGACTTGAGCTTGGACACCTCTGAAAAACTTCCAGCTGTATTTTGCATCCATTAGGAAATGCCCTGGATTAGTATATTCTCATGCTTTGATGGCAGAATTCATCTAACAACAAAAAATAAGTCTAAAAGCAATGAGATTCTTAGCTGGTTACAGCAGCACTGCCTTTGCTGCTCTGAGACATCACACAAGTAGCTGGCAGTGAGTAATGTGCCAGAAAGAGGCTTCACAGAATCCACAGGGGGCAGCTGAAAACACAGAGGTTTGAAGGTTCATAGTTTACCAAAAGCAAAGGTAATTTTAACCAGTAGCTCTGGGAAGCTTGCTGATACATTAGGGATCTGATATGACTGTGAAAGATTGATGATAGTGAAAAGGAAGAACACATGCTATCATTTTACAGCATTTAGCCTAGTGTAACACCTTAACTGCAATACAACCTGAAGCCCCTGATGACCAACAAGTGAAAGGAACTGAAATTACAGTTGTTAGTCACTGAATGACAAAAACAATCTGAACATCTAGACATTACTACTTGTAAACTGTTTTTAACAGAACATGACACAAAAGATTCATTATTCTGACATTCAGGAACTACTGAAGGCATTGCAACAATTTTCTAAAACAGTGAGCAATCTGTGTGTAACACTGTACTGCTGGCAATCTCCTACTACTAGATGTGATTATACATTACATTTCCCTGCTGGATCATAATTTTTTTTGTGAAGTCAAATACAGCATCACAATTATTATAAAGATATGCAACTCTCTTTACTCATCTGAAGATACAAAAGGGGGATATTACAAGACAGACATAACACATTGAAGTACCTATGATTTTAAGGACAAAATCTGTAACTTGAGCATTCTGCTTATTGCATTTGCACATCTCTGATAACCTGCAGGTCTGACTTGAATCTCCTTGTAAATGGCCTGGGTCAAACAAATTGCTTCCTCAGAATCTGCCACTGCTCTAGAGCTCCATTCAAAGATGCTGCAGATCCAGAAAGCTGTTTCTTTATGCAAGCTTTCTGCTACTGGGAGAGGCAATGAACATAATGGAAAAGGTGGGTATTACAGGGTAGGAAACTGGTTCTGAAGGATCAGATGCAAAGAAAGTATTCTTTCTAAAGAGTCCATCTTATTACCTGCAAAAACATGTAACTCACACTGCAGCTGAGTTAAAAAGGAGAGTGCATTCGCTTGAAAAACAATACATTGAGGAGTTGAACAAAAGACAGTAACTCTAAGCATTTTCAAGCATTTTTAAGCTGGGAGAAAAATACTTTTACAAAACAATGCAATGGCTGATTTAAAAGGTATTCTAAAAAATAGACTATTCTTTTTAAAGTCCATATAATTATTACCAACATTGTCTGCATTGGAATATAAAACTATCCAAGTTCTGGAAGGGGGAATAAAATCACTTTAGTAACATTTCTGATTTTCAAAGAATTCCAAAACAAGATGTCAGTTAAAAAAACAAGGCCTATTTTATTTATGTAATGATAAGATATAGTTTATGAGTTATTTAATGTCCATACATCACAGGAATTTTATAATACAAGGTTCAATACGACATGCAAGTGCTTAACAAGATGACTTGTTGATGCTGCAGACAGACAAAGCAACAAGTAAGTTGCAGTATGGAACAGTGAGGGTAATGAACCACTACCAAAACAAATTCTCCATAACTATAATTTATTTTTATACTTATTTATTTAATATAGATGTAGGTTTTTAAGTCGTAGGCTTTTCTTCAGTCACAGATTAGGGACCTAAAATACTACACTTCTGCAAAGGAATCCTGCTGTCTGGCCTACATTATGCAAAGAGTCTAACTGCAGAAATCATCTATAAGTAGACTTGGGTTACTTTAAAAAGCACCATTGCAACAGCACAGCTATTTACCTTCAGCTTTTCAACCTACTGTAAGAGAACTCAGATTTTTGTACATAAAATAAGAACTGATTTTACACAGGTTTTTTGATGACTGTGATGAATCAGCTGCAGATTTCCCTGGTAGCCTTCCTGTGCACTGAGGGTACAGGTTCTCAGAACCATTTGGCTGAGAGTATTAAAGTAGAACTTATTCTGTTCCCAGCAAAATGGTGCTGCACACCACCTCAGCAATGGATTTGAAATTCCTATGGAAGAGAAAAAGACAGAATTTGCACATTCTACTTCTTTGATAAGGCTGTCTAAAAAGAGTTTGGAACATTCACCAAACCCTGTCCAGTGCAGTATTTTCACTTGTTTCCAATGGACCATTAGCAAGTATTCCTATGAAATCAGTATTAGTCATAATTAGCAGCTAGAAGCTGTAGCTAATGAAAATTTTAGTACATTTCTTTCTCTCTGAAAGCCTGAATCTAGTTTGCTACTGAAATTTTTATAATGGCTGTAAACAAGTATAAATTGCTACATATGTTTTTAATTCACTGGGTTTTATGCACACAAGGTTTATGGAATCATAAAAACATAAAACTTCGAACGAAATTTCAGAAAAAACAACATTAGAAACAGTGAGAAATTAATTTTAAAAAGTTGTCTCTGCTAGTGACATGATAAATCAGACTCAATGTCACCACTGTAGCCTAAAGTTAGTAGCTAAACAAAACCTTCTTCCTAGGCTGAATTGTGACATTAGGTCATAATTAAAGGCAAATTGGAGAAGAGGTCTCTACCAAGAGCCAGCACCCAACATTAGAAACAAAGCTTCCATCCCACTCCACTCCACTCCCTGGATGACCCTTGTATTTGTAAGAGATGAGCTTTAAAGGGTTTTACACTGTTTTCAACTCGAGCTCAGTCTTCAGTCCCTTTTCAACCATTCCCCTGTCATGAGCCAAAATAACCCAGGGTTGAAGCAGTTTGTTTCTTGAACATCCTCCCTTCTTCCTCAGAACACAAGCCTACCTCTCCCACCCTCACAACTGACTTTTGCCTTCTCCATGTATTCCTACCCACAGATCAGAATTTACAGCTTCCTGCAAATACAGGAGCAGAACCCTCTTCACACTGCTTCTTTACATCCTTCCATTTGCAAGCAGTAGCACAACCCAACTACAAGAAGTAAAATCTCTGCAGTGCTGCCAGAGGTTGCCACTGGGCTCTGATGGCAGCATGAACAGCAGAACTTCATATAATGCACTGTGCCATTAACTGATGGCAGAACTCAAAGAGGTTGTCTCTGAACTTCAGTGTGAAACCCAAGAACACTTACTTCCAGCCTGGCGTCACTGCTTCTCTTCTGTCTTTTTTCTAGTAGTGCAAGATTGTGAGTTTCACCTCAGTCCTATTAATAGCTCAACAGGTACTCACAGTTTTGACTGAACCAGTACTGGCATGTACTGGCCAGTATTGGTGCCAAACATGATGAAAACATGAAGGCATAAAAGAGTGACCAAAGGCTTTCTGGAAGTCCAGGAAATAAGGATCACATCAAAATTTTCCTTTTTAAAATAGGTTTTCATGGCTCTTGACACAAGTATGTTCCTACCCCTCATATGTGGTAAAACATGATGAACATCAATCCTCTCTTTTTCCACAGTGTACTGATAACTGGGAGTATCTGAATAAAATTAGAGATTATTATGATAAATACGGTCTATTTTAGTCCAAGAAGTCTGATACTTCATAGTCTAATAATTAGAAACATCAGCATCTGAGCAAACACAACTTTGTGTGTCCAACAGCCCTAAAGAACTCTAAGTATTCTGAATATATATTTGTGTATACACACACACACACACTGTAAGCATAATGACTTTTTCTTGGCTTTCCTAGATATTATCTTCCTTGTCATGCACTCCTTTCAAACATATAAAAATATCTAAGTGCCTAATTACAGCATTGTCACTGGTGTTTTTCAAAAATTCTCACCGAGCAGCAGTTGAATTGATTTTACCTCTCTGTATCAAGACTCAGGAAGGTGCTCTGCCTGCCTCAAAACTCTTTTGCAAGGACCAGAAGACAATTCTGAATGCTGCCACCAAAGGCCCTGCTCCTGAGAGGTCTAAAAGTTCATTTCACACCCTTTGCAGTCAGTGAACAGGGTTGAATTCAGCAACCAACAGCCAGAGAGAAGAATTTTTTTCTTAACTAAAAAATCCTACATAACAGTACTATAAATACTAATTATTACATTTTTCTTTAAAGCAGATGCTAGTGTATTTCAAAAGCTTTTATCTTTAAGAGAGATCCTCTTGGATACTTTCATTTGTCTGTTCCCTACATTTAAACTTAAAAATAGATGCAAAACTTTTACTTTTCTTCTTTAAAGGCTTCTTAATTGTCCATTTAAACATGCAAATAATATGAAAATTTTGTTTGGAAAAACAGATAAACAACATTATTTTTTGTGTGCTAGCAAAGAATAAATGGTGGTTTTCAGAAAGTTTTTTTCTGTTCTTATGAAAGTGAGTTTTCTCAGGTTTATTTTTGTTGCTTGCTTTTGGCATTTTGTTTTTAAAGTTTTTACAGCTCATAAAGTCTTATTCTGATCTCTCCTCTCCTTATTCAGCTCTTATAAAGAAACTTTACCTTAAACCAAGGAAGCTCCTCTGATAGCCATTTCAAATCATATAATCAACATGCCATCAATGCTACCTATATAAGTAAGCACACAGAATTACTAAATTCTTTCCCATGGTGATTACAGTTAAAATGCATTTTAAAAAGTGCATCCATATTTTTGACCTTAATTTTTCCAGCATTTGTAGAAAACACTACTGTCACAAGAGCTTGTTCGGAGCCAGGAAAATACATCCAATGATTCCAACAAAGCTGGGTGGTGGTAGGGCAGGGGGTGGGTGACACCTCAAGAAACCCCAACAAGCTGTACTGCTGGAAGTGACACCTCCATTCCAGCTTTTCTGTATTTGTCCATGGTGATTTTTATTATTATGTAAGAAAAGCTTTAGCTGGACCTAACCCTTTTATTCCTTCTCATTATGGTAACAACATTTCCACAACATAAAAAAACCACCTCCCCAACCCCTGCACCTCAGAGAAAGCTTACCTAAAGAATGTGCAGCTGTGGTTTTGGAGCTGAAAAATCGACCAAGTCCAAGGTCTCCAAGCTTTACTACCCCTGTAGCTGTAATGAACACATTGGCTGGCTTTATATCTGAGGAAAAAATAAAAAAAATTAAAAAAAATTAAAAAATAGAAAAAAATAGACATTTAAAAGTCATGATGAGGTTGCAAGAAAAGCTACTGCTCTATTAATAACAAATGAAGAGGGGCTTTTATTTACAGCTACTACCAACAAAACTTGCATGTGCTGTTCAGAAGGATCAAGTTTGGGATTCAGAATTTCAAATTAATTTCTTTTAATAGTACAAACATCACTCAAGAAAAATATTAAACCAAGGGAAGTATTTAAGAAACAACAAAAACTAAAACAAGCAAACAAACAGCAATAACCAAAACCTTCCACACCCAGAGAAGCATATACAGGGAGTTCATTACTACTTTATGTATGTAACCTACATAAAAGGACTTCCATTAGAACCAGAAAACCTCTCATTATGTCTTAAGTAAGAAACCAAAAATGTTTCCAAGAACCATAAAACATATTTTGCATCAATTTTGCTAATCAGATTACCCACAGTAGCATGGTATTTATTTGAAATAGGTAACCAATTCTCTTTAATAGCAGGCATTAAAAAAATAAAAAACAAGCAAGCTTTACCCAGGAGAATGGTTATTAGAACTCGTCAATGGAATTGGGCTAATCAAGCAGAAACAAAGAAAAGTAATGATGTATACCCTAGATAGTTATTTTTCACAAGTAATATTCAGTTTAAGTTTTAATCCAATCCTTTAGAGACTACAGCAAAGGTTTCTTATTTTATGCTTTTTAACAAGGTAGCTATTCTGTTAGTTTTCTAAATAAACTGACCTGATATTTGTTCAGTGAGTGTGCTTAGTTCTTACTTGGCTCAAGAGCAATGTACTGTTGCTCTGTATTTACAGAAAATCCCTTAGCTGTGATAAGAGGGGATTACAATTTGCATAAGATATGGGTAAAGTAAAAGGAATGGTTAATAACCCTTCAAACACCAATGTGTTCAGGTTTCCAACAAAAAAAGTTACAAAACCTTTTAAGCTGGAGAGAGGAATACAGAAGCAATTACATTATGCTTCTATTTGACCTAGTTTTCAGGAGTCTGGATCACTCTTTGTGTAGCAACCCAACAGAGATTGAAGCTCAACTTAAAAATAGCTTTAATTGCCACTGGTTTTGGTATGTAACCATGGAATCTTTAGTTTTACCAGAAGCTTCAAAGGTAGTATTTCAGTTTAAGGAATTTAAACTTCGTTTTGAGATAAAATATACTCAAACAAACTAGTTTAAGCATGACAGCATTAAAGAAAGATACCTAAGTGCTATGGAAAGAATTTGTAATTTTACGTCCTCTTTGTATACTTTCCACTTGCAGGTAACTGACTAAATTCATAAAGGGGAAAAAAAAAGGAGAATCACAAGGGAAAGCCATTTGCCAGGGCATCTAAGTGGATCTGCTGAAGGGTGCAACATCTCTACCAGCAAATGACAACGCTCAGCAGAGATCAAGGGACTTTTGCTTTCAGGCAACAATTTGCATCACAGCAGAAGGAAGTCACCTACCTAAAACATGCAGTTTTACCAGAACCCAGCCCATACACAACTTGCAACTTTTAGCCAGAGGGATTTCCAAGGAAAAAAAAAAAAAATTGTACATCTGAGAAGCAGCTATACTATGAGCTGTTTTCTTTGACTCAGAATTACAAGGTAAAATGAAGACAACATACAGAGGAGACAGCAGTACAGAGGTTTAAAATGGGTAAAAGAGATTTAGTACCTGACAGGGATAGCTGGCAACTATAGGGGCTGTTAGGACACAGTACTTGACACAGAGATTTGAAATAGAGAGGAGCAGAGAAGATGCTCACAGCTGCACATAAACCAGTAGATAAAGGAGTGAGAGCAGGGCCTATACATCACTAGAAGACAGATACTTTTGTAGGGGAAAAAAGGTGCAAGAGATGAAAAGAATGGATGAAAAGCTGTGCAAGAATGCAAGTAACAACAGTTAGAAAAAACAAAAGGCAAATGTCTACAGATGAGTAACTCCAGGACAGAAAATAAGATGCAGCAAAATGAGCTGAGGAAGCAAAGTGGTAGCAGTGGCAGGATCTCCACCACTTACAGAACTACCATCTGCTTTGCAAAGTTGGTATCAGGAAGCCACTGCTGCAAACAAATGCCTACCACAACAAGTGGAAGCCATGAATTTCAGCCACACTTTTCCATTACTTATAAAACATTACAGAAACATTCGTTGTGTCAGTTGTGGAAACTAATCCCAGTATGACATTATTTGGTGGCATTCACACTGACCCAGCTTAATTCTCACACAGTCAAAGGTTTAGTAAAGATAAATTATCTTTGATCCTATATTACCTCTATGCATAACACGACGTGAGTGCATATGTTCCAAGGCACTGCAAAGCTGAACAAAGTACTTCCAAACTGTTCTCTCGGGGATCAACCTCTTCTGTTTCTTAAAATGCTTAAAGAAAAAACAATGGACACTGAATATTAAAATTTAAAGCTTTCATTTAATGACTGAAGATAGAAAATCCTTCATTTAAAAAAGAAATACCTAAAAGCAGAACCTAATGAGAAAGGCTTGACAAAAGTTCTTGGTACCTAAAGCTTTTCCCTTAAATATGCATACGTGTATCATGAACATATGTGTTTAAGCCAGTCAGCACAAAGAACCACAAATGACGCTACGAAAATGAAATGCTATTTAAAAAAAAAAAAAAAAAAAAAAAAAAAAAAAAAGAGAGAGATTTACATGTTATTTAGGAATTCTCAGTGCAGGATGAATGTGGTCAGAATAGTCTAGAATCGAGAGAATAGAGTAAGTGGCCACAGAACTAGTAAAGGTCAGACACTGCCACAGAACTTCCCAAACAAAACACTTCCTTTCATCAACACTGATTTCCATAACCCACATCCTCATTTTCTACAGAGAAGAAAAACAACAGTGACACACAATCACAAACAAAGATCATGTAAGAAAAACCCTTCAGATTAGTCTTAGAACTTCTGCAATACATTAAAGGGGACTAAAGGAATTGTGATTTCTGAAAATTTCAGTGATCTAACTCCTGTTCAAGTATTTTTCATCATGTATAAACAACCATTACCAATAACTGGTAACAGCTCAATAGCCTGTTAAAGCTTAAGTGAAACAATTATGCTGTGCTACACTCATCTCCTTCCAATATTATATTCAGGGTCTGGAATAATACAGTCCTGAAAAAATACATACTGAAAACCTGGAATTCAGCCAACACTGAAACATAAGTTTCATCATTAAAAATTTTGTAGCTGAAAGCAAAACAACTGCAAAATTTTTTCTTATTTTTTTTTAAATTGTACTACGATAGATTTTAAACACACAATAAAAATGCATATTATTACTAGCACAATTTTAGATGGAAAGTAAAATACTCAGATGTATTTCAATATTGTGTGTACACAAACACTTCACACTCATGCACACCCTAAGAAAGTTCCCATAAGAACATTCATTACTCTGGAAAAATAAAAAAACGTTCCAATATCATGTTAAAATGTGCAACTGAAGTTGAAAGATGCATCCACACATTACAGAGACATGCAGGAGTAAGAAAGATGCTTATAAACCAACTATAGCAAAATGCATCAGTTACCCAAAGGATCACAACATTTCACCAAAATGTTTTTAGTTACAGGGATTTTTCAAAATGCATTTTCATTTAAATGAGGCAAAGCATATAAATTACTTGTTTATATATAATTTTCTCTCAGTCTTGGACTGAATCCAAACAAACCCTGTGTATCTGTTCTCCCCATAGCTGGATTTGCATATCAGAGGACTGTTTGATGTCAACAGGAAGATGGAGACCAAGTTTCTTTTCATTTAAAAACAAACACACTATGCATGTAAGTATGTGCACATGAAAGCATGGTTCCTTGATTTAAAATGCATTCTGACATTATCATAATTATAACTAGGTACTTTACTTAAAAAAAAAAAAAAAAACACACCACAATAATTCAGGATGTTTAACTCAAAACTAAGCACAAGCAGTGATAAAACACCATTCACAAAATGTCTGAAATGGGGAAATTTTCCATTACATATTTCCATTCTAATGTACTTAGAGCACATCATTGTACTTTCAAAGTCTTTCAGTACAAGAATTCTAACATTTTATTCATTTGCCATCTATAGCAATGTAGCTGACAATGCACTGCAAAATTGGCCTCAGTTCTTAGAGCACAAACATGCTACATAACAACAGTTTTTAAGATGTCTTCTCATTCTGCTGAAGCCATTAATGATTTTGCATGATATAACTTCCCTTCCTTAAAGCATCATTAATGCTATCAACCTTGTAGAATTTATCCATTTAAAGAGGATGCAATAAAGAGAGCTGCTAGATTTGCTAATGATGTTTAAACTGAACAAAGAAACGGGCACAATTTTTGCTTGTATAGGTTTAAAAATAATCCCCTCTCTTTAAAATAAATTAGTTGAACATAATTTTCTGTAGGAATAGATTACACTACCTTCTTCATTCAAACTACATATTCTCAATGTTTTCTTGGGCTGCTGTCTGCCAGCAGCCAAAAGAGAGATGAAAAGACTCCACTACCAAAAAAGGCAGTGTTAAATTTTAAGAAAGGCAGTAGAGAAAGGAAACCCACTCCTGTTAAAACTGTACCTTGGAAAAAGAAATAAAAGTTGATGGTCAAGCCTATTTTATGCTATACAGCATAATTAAATTCATATAGCAAATATTAACTATATTCAAAGCAGGATCCTTTGCTCCCCCCTTCATTTTAAATCAGTCCACAATCCCACAGCTTGGACAGGGGCACTCTGTGCTTGGTTAAGAACTGGCTGGAGGTCCGGGCCCAGAGAGTGGTGCTGAACGGTGCTGATCCAGTTGGCGGCCGGTCACCAGTGGTGTCCCCCAGGGATCAGTGTTGGGCCCAGTTCTGTTTAATATCTTCATTGATGATTTAGATGAGGGGATTGAGTCCATCATCAGCAACTTTGCAGATGACACTAAGCTGGGGGGGAGTGTGGATCAGCTGGAAGGCAGGAGGGCTCTGCAGAGGGACCTGGACAGACTGGAGAGTTGGGCTGATTCCAATGGGATGAGGTTCAACACGGCCAAGTGCCGGGTCCTGCACTTTGGCCACAACAACCCCATGGGGAGCTCCAGGCTGGGCACAGAGTGGCTGAGAGCAGCCAGGCAGAGAGGGACCTGGGAGTCTGGATTGACAGGAAGCTGAACAGGAGCCAGCAGTGTGCCCAGGTGGCCAAGAAGGCCAATGGCATCCTGGCCTGGATCAGGAACAGCGTGGCCAGCAGGTCCAGGGAAGGGATTCTGCCCCTGTACTCAGCCCTGGTGAGGCCACAGCTCGAGTCCTGTGTCCAGTTCTGGGCCCCTCAGTTCAGGAAGGAGATTGAGGTCCTGGAGCAGGTCCAAAGGAGGGCAACCAGGCTGGTGAAGGGACTCGCACAAGTCCTGTGAGGAGAGGCTGAGGGAGCTGGGGGTGTTCAGCCTGGAGAAGAGGAGGCTCAGGGGAGACCTCATCGCTCTCTACAACTCCCTGAAAGGAGGCTGGAGCCAGGGGGGGGTTGGGCTCTTTTCCCAGGCAACTTTCAACAAGACAAGAGGGCATGGACTTAAGTTGTGCCAGGAGAAGTTTAGGTTGGATATTAGAAAGAATTTCTTTACGGAGAGGGTGATCAGACATTGGAATGGGCTGCCTAGGGAAGTAGTGGATTCTCCGTCCCTGGAGATATTTAAAAAGAGCCTGGATGTGGCACTCAGTGCCATGGGCTGGGAACCACAAGGGTTGTGGATCAAGGGTTGGACCTGATGATCTCTGAGGTTCCTTCCAACCCAGCCAATTCTATGATTCTGTGATTCTATAATATCAACTGCAGGTATTGTGGTCTATCTATAACTGATCTAAGTGGTGTGGGGCTTGCCCCTACCTAAAGAGAAGCCAAAAGGCAACAGACATGACACCAAAACAGTAAATTTTTTAACTTCTGTTGTAGAAGAGGGTAAGTGCACCACAAGCAAATAATACTGAAACTAAGTCACTGCCCAATGCTGTAATGTCTCAAGCATCCTATGGTCAAGTGCATGAAGTTAACTTGATGATGTCATCTCCCACTGTACACAAATTGCTATTACCTGCCCTAATTTGACTTCAAAGGAATACAGCCTGACATAAAGCTTCTTAAAGTGCTCTCATCTCCAGCATTTTGCTATTCTGCTTCAGCTACCTGGGTGAGGCTCAAAGGACAGTCCTGATATCCCTCAGCCAGTTGCCCTGGTAGAGTGGAACACTAAAAAAAAAAAATTTAAAAAAACAACAAAACCAAAAATCCCGTTCCAAGATGAAAGATCACTTCCAAACATAGTTGAAACTGAGCAAAAACGGGAACTACTTGGACATGTGCATTAAACATCTGGGCAGTGTTGCAAGCTAGTGTTGTATCAGGTGAAATATCAGGCATGCTCAGGCAGTGCTGTCTCCCAGCAAGAACTGCTTGTTCCAAAAGCCATATCCCACTACATTCTCACCATTGAGAATAGAAACAAAAAACTACTTTGAAAGGTCATCATCTCAGTACAGATAAAACTATGTTTCAGTCATTTAATGCAACTGGAAATTTTTGTTGTCATAAATTTGCTATTCAAATGCCTGAAGGATGTATAAGGTAGGCAGGTAAAGTATCATCAGTTTGTCTTTTAGTCCCTTTTTACAGAATGATGGAGCAGCGTCATTATTGGAAAACAGAACTCTCCTCTTTTCTTTAATGAATTACTGAAAGGAAAAGTAAATATTCCCAAATGCTTCAATGCTAGTAAAGTTAAATATAGCGGCCCTGCACCCAAACAGCATATGCCATTCAGTTTCTTGGAGGTATAAAAAAAAATATGTAAAACGGGGAAAAAACTTTGAAGGCAGCATAAAAGCAAGGAATATTATACCAGGTTTCAAAAGATGATGTTTTAAAGGTCAAATTCTGAAGGCAAAAGTGACAGCAATTAGTAAATGATCTTATCTAGTCTTAGCAAGCACAGTTCAGAGAATACTGAATAAAGGAAACATGCAGGACTATGCTTGGCTTTTATGAAAAAAACCAAAGATTTCCTGCAGAAGAGTAAGAACAATGATCATTAATTATTTCAGTTCCTTTGGGTATTTCAGATATATAATCATACAATGTTAGGGGTTGGAATGGACCTTGGAAGACTATCAAATCCAAGCCCCCTGACAAAGCAGGATAACCTAGGAGAGGTCAAATGAGTCCAGATGAGTCTTGAAAGTCTCCAGAGAAGGAGACTTACAACCCCTCTGGGCAGCCTGGCCCAGTGCTCCATCACCCTTATAGTAAAAAAGTTTTTTCTTGTGCTGAGGTGGAACTTCCTGTGCTCTCAGATATGTCCACTTTTCCTGCCTATGTCTCAGTAATCATGCTTGAAAAAAACCTTAACATTCAGTTCTGATGCTAAGTGTCTCACAGAATTTTAAGGTGTTATTTAGTCTGGCTTAGACCTCACTGAATTGGAAAAAACTAGGAATAAATTAAAAAATATTTTTAAAAAATTCCCAATGAGTCTTCAGGATACAAAGTCAACGAAAAGAAGCAAGAGACTTATTACAGGAAGGTGCTAAACTCATCACCTAAATTTTGCACAGTTGTTATAAAAAAAAAAAGTCTCTGAAACTGTCACAGACACCTGGATTTTTCACTGTGCATGCTCTAGGCTAGAGATGCCTTCTGAGAGGATTTGGGAGAAAAGCAAAGTGAAAATAATAATTTCCTTTATCTCCTATTCTGATGTGGGTCTTGATTGCACCTGTTCTCACTACCTCACTTCTGGGTTACAAAAATATAAAGGTGGAGGGTGGTTGATGTATTTTATTACATAGACTTATCAGAACCACAGTGCTTCAACAACCAAATATTTGTGTAAAGAAATCTGAACTTCATCAAGAGGAAAGTGATGCAGAAGGGCTTATCATGAGGAGCTTCCAAGTAGCATGAAATTTAGTTCTTGGCCACTTCTGCCTGTGTTTCTTTGGGAGTCTGTTTTAATGTGGCCAAGCAGAAAGAACAGAGAAAGGGAAGAGGGATCCTGGCAGCTGTAACAGGAAATTATGGAAGCAGTTCTCACTCTGTGAATATAAAAGAAATAAATCAGAACTGGAAAGGGAGTGCAGGGTCAAAAAGAGACCAGTGAAGATGGGCTTCAACATCTCTGCATTTCAGAGTAAAGATCAGAGACTTCCACATATAGAAATGAAGTTTCTACTTAAGTCTTACTTTCTATGTACAAGGCCATGTAATTGTAGTAGGAAAGTTGCATCCCAGAAGTTTTATCTGGCTCTGTGCATTCATGAATTCAGCCCCCCATCTCTTCAGAGGATGGTAAGTTTTATGCTAATTTTCCTTATTTTCTATGCAGAACAAAAATAGAACTTTCCACCACAGTGCATTCATTCATCCAATGCATCCTACATTTCAAGTGTAACAGCTGTCTTGTAGTTGTAAAAATAGAACAAATACCAAAAAACCCCAAACTATTTGCTATCTGCCAACTGAACATATAGAAAGGAAGAACTGCTTGGCCAATAAAGCAAGTAATAAAAATAAATATTCACTTAGTTATTTTTCCAACTATTCTTTAGAGTTGTTTACACCTCCAGTTAATGAAGATGCCAGACATTTATTTTTCCCTTCCAGAATCCACAGGAAAAAAGCATTTTAAAAAAATCCATCTGTTAGCAATCTTAATACATAACAAGTAAATGTATTTAATCAACAGCAACAAAAGTGTAAGACACAAACACAACTACTTATATACTAATAGACAAAACAATTGTACTAACAGAAACACCTGCTAGAAGAGGGCTACATCAGTAGAATGAAACCATGATCTTTCCTAAACTACCACACTCACACCACAAAACTGAGCTAGAACCACCTTGAAGCACAATCTTTTTTCAGACACAATCAAAATAAAGTCATCTATTTACAAGAAATACAAAACCTTGTCATTAAAAAAAGTCAAAATTGTCATATTCACCATTTTAAGTGTAGACTCTTTCACACTAATAATTAATCACTGTTAGTCATAATTAAATTCAGATCCCTTAGAAAGCTCTGAAAAAAGTATTTTTTATATAAATTTTTATATTTTTTTATTTTAACTCACTGCCTTTGCAATGACTCATTTCTTTTTTCTTATTGAGCAATCAACCTACAGTGACTCTGTTCCACCTAACACTTTTGCTGATGTACAAAAAGCAAGAAGACACAGTGTTCAGAGATAAAGATCACCTGCTGAAATCAAATCTACTTGCAGAGCCAGTAAAATAAAATTTCCAATACTCCATCATTTTCATTGTCTCTGCTGTTACCACTGAGTGGGGATTCTTAAAACACACAGCCACATTTTTAAGTAGTATCTGTTTACATGCATCTCTTTCCAATAAATTCCCTTGGGAAAACTGGTACAGCATGAAAAGGTGAAACTCATGCTTGAATCATTAACTCTACTTCCTAACAAAAAGCAATAGCTTAACACAGGAAATACAGAGAAAAAATTTTTTTACTGCAAGTAAGGCAGAAAAATTCAAAACCCCATTCTCAGCAAGTTATTCATATAGCAGAAGCACTGACACTGCAGTTTTTTTCAAAAATTGTGAAAACCTATAAATAATCTCAAAGTATTGTTTACTGGGTGTTTCAACAAGAAAACTATTATTTAATTATATAATATAATTAATTAATAAAGAGATTATTTAATAATTTTTTCCATGCTTGTTAAAGGTTCATGGAGACAGACAATCCTAACATCAGTGGGCAAAGATGCTGATGAAATACCCCAAGTGTTTCTGCCCCAGTTGGAGCTATTTGAACTGCCTGTGTAATGGTTCAGTGAAGTTTAACATCAAGTTACCTTTCCATAGCTGCCTGGCACTGTTACTCTCTCCACAAGTGCAGCCAGTCAGCTGACAGAATGGCTTCAGGTGTGATGTCTGAGAAGACTGCTGTCCACAACACAAAACAGCATTAACAGCCTCATTATTTTAGCAGAAAATCTTCCCATTTTTATTGTTCAGACAATGAGTGATTCACAGGAAAACTAACAAGGCCACCTGACAACTCCCATCCCAGTGATCCCCCTGGTTATACCCAGCCTGACTGACTCCAAGTCCCAAGTTTCTCCTTTAAGAAAGGACACAGAAAAATAATTTAGCTTTGACCTGTAATTAGCACATACCATGTTATAGTATCCTAACATACCACATATTTTTTCAAGCTACAATATATCTTTAAGCCTTTTCAAAAGTGAATACACAAAAATGCCAAGAGTAGGGGTGATACAGAATGTAAAAAAAAAAAAAAACAAAAACCAAACACAGATAAAAAGTATTTTAAAGCTTTTAATACTTATTAATTATGTAGCTGCAGCAAGGTACTGAAGTATTCTATATTATAAAACATAACCATATGCTATAGAAAGACAAGTCAGGAGGTTCTGCATGGTGGAGGGACAAGGGAATGGGATGGGGGTTGTTCTTTAAATCTAGCAGTCATGAGAAAAAAAAAAAAATAAAAGGAAAAAAAGCACATGAGAAACACAGATACTGCCACAAACCAAGAGAACCAGAATTCATCTTTCAAAATTTGCATTCAGAGATCATGATAAATCATTATGGTGAAAAGAAAACACACAAACATGCACAAAAGGCTACTGTAAAAATACTTTTCCCACAATCATAATGGCAAGTATTTGGATGTAAATACATGTAGAAGAAAAATTTCAGAATTAATTTCAGAATTAAAGACACCATATTTTCTCCTTGAAAGTGTGTGTCCCTGCAGTTTTCAATTCTGTTTTCTTTATGTCAAAAAGCCAGTCTCCCATTCATTCATGACACTCAACTAATGAGTGGTTTGAAAATGCCTGTAGGCTATATTTATTGTGCACTATTCAAAATCTATTATAAATTTTAAGTTTCAGGGAGGGGTACAGCTTCCTGGTATGCACCACTGGAATTAATAAAATAAAATTTCTGAAGTTTATCTTCTCAAATGGCTTTAGAAACCATGAGGCTGTAATATCCACAGACTGGAATGGGGAAGAGGGCAAAGATCAAAAGTGTTCATGAATTCTGGCACCAATTTAAGCACCTCTTTCTCAATGTACTTGGCTTCATGAAATAGTTTAAAGCAGTTTCCACTCAGAACAACTAAAGCTGTGGATGCTCAGTACTTCTACAAGTCAAATCCCAGAGTTTTACCCTGATTATCAGAAATGCAGAATAAGCAATTGCAATTCCCACCACAAAAATCGTATTTGGAATGGTTTAAACAGTATCCCTTAAGAACAGTACCAGAGACAGTAAGAAAGCATGATCTTTGGAAGAACATTCAATTGTATTCACCAAAAACCTCTGTCTGTCTGGAATTCCCTGCCTTGGGAATGACCACTGCAGCATGGAGGTGCATGTACTGCACTGCCATGATTCCCACCCAGGGTAGCTGCACCCTCACCACTGAACAGAGCAGTGGCTCTTCAAAGAAGAAATAAACCTGTAATTTTTGCTGGAGTGCAAGATACTCAGTTGTAGTAGGTTTTATGCTCGATTTTGCAGACTCTGTGTTGCTCCCTTAGATTATAAGAAATTAACTAGATTCAAAAAAGCATGAAAATACTACACAGATGCAAGCTTTCCATTACATTGCTATGCAGAGTTTTCCAGATTTGACACTGCCACAGCCATTACTGCAGCTAGACAAGTAGCTTGTACACCACAGTCATCATCACAGTTATCATCAGGGAACACAGATGGGTACTGCCAGTGGCCTTCACTGATTTTTGTCAACAGTAACAGAACAGCAACACTCTTGAACCTTGAGTCCCATTCCACAGACTACATTTGCAATAGTTTACATGACAGGTTCTCCTTTGTGTTCCCCTGTATTTGATCTGTAATTCCTACACCACCTGCCTCTTCTCTGCCCCCATCCTGTCCCTAGCCAGTTTCTGTCACTTCATCCCATTTTCTTCATTTACACAACAGCATCCTGCTCCCAGCCAGTCTGTTATTCCATCCAGGTTCTCTCCCTCCTGGCAGACAGTTTCTCTGTCCCTAGGATCCTTGCCCAGTCTCTCCTGCTCTCCAGCAACAATTTAGCTCTTTAATCTCACTGTGCTCATGTCCAGTATTAGGATATCCATTTCACAGTTTCACAATCCATTACATTTCTACTCATTCTTTTTGACTCCTCAGTCTCTCTAATACCTTGTGCCATAACCTCCCCAGTCTACTTTCTCTCAAAAGGTGCTCACCAGCTGGTCCCAGTCCACTTGTATTCCCTGTTCCCAGACAGATCCTCTCACTCCTCAAGGATCACTTGACTTCTTGTCCCAGCCTACTCTTCTGTCTGCTTCTTCTTTTGTCTTTCCACATTCATCTCAGATCACCCCTTCCCTGTACTGTCAAAAAAAAAAAAAAACAAAATACCCTCTAAGAGATAGAGAAGCTTCAGCCCACCCAAAGCATCTGGAGAAAGCTACTTCAGGCAAAGCAATTTCAGTCACCTCTAGTACAGGCTGAGGCACTCACAGTCACTCTGTCAGCACCAAGAGATGCAAGAGGTTCCCACACACAGCTTTAGGTGATTCTCCACCTTGGCTGCTAAGCTCCAGCAATTTCTGCTAAGCACATCTGACCTGTCTGTTAGATGCATTTAAGTTCAGGTGAGTTTTCACCACCTTTATTGTGAGAAAATTCCTCTTTCAGAGTCTGTTTCAAGGCACAAAGGCCTTACAATATTTCAGATACAAGAGCTGCTAGGTTTTACAATAAATAAATAGATTTAAAAAACAAACATACATACATCTTGGCGGAATAAAATTGTTTTCTTCAGCAGTATACTATATCAGACAACATTTTTTAAAACATACACCCTCAAGCAGGCAGCTGGCACGTGGCATTTAAATATGAAATTGTAATATTTTGCCAAATTGAGAACACACTCTCACACAAATAAATCACTGGCAACTTGGACAGCAAAGAGTTACTGCCCTGCTACACATATGTGCACACTACATTGGAAAATTGGAGATATCATCATTGTCCCACCAATGGACAGCCAAACTAGTGGAAAGACACTTATTTCCCATAACTTCTAAAGTTGTGAAACAATGTTCTGCATGATAAAGATAAAGCCAAACAATACAATCAGTTAATAGCTGAAGTTTTCCCAAAACAATGTTATGCCCTGGATTGGGGTAAACACCTAGCCTGCTAAATTCTAACACTGCATTTCTTCCTTACACAGGTGCTTCTCTGACTTCACTTTCCCAAAAATCTTCTAATTACCACTGTAAAAGAAAATCAGCACTCTTGAAATTAAACAAAGGCAAACTATAGCTAAATGTATGCTACCAACATTCCCCAGACAACCCCGCTGTCTGAGAAAAAAAGATCTCTATTCCTAGGTACATTCCCAGTACTGCAATCCACAAAAAATAGTTTGAAAAAACAAGTGACACGTTCCCATTCTCAGCAAGATAACCAGCTTGACTGCAGTGAGAATGGATAATCAGAGGCTTCTAGCCATCCAGCAATCCAGTGCAGCTGGTTTGCTGACAGAAAAAATCTGCTTCTGTAGCAGTATGTGCTCCCTCAGCTGCCTGCCATGCTGCAGAAGAGTGGGGTAAGATGCACTGATAAATCTACAAAAGCAAACCACACACAAGTTTCTGACCTGCATCTGATCATCACCCAAATAAGTCCAGAATGATGTGAAGAACCCTCCAAGATTCAGTGCTGTCCAGCTACACAGACACTGCAAAACACTTAGGATAAGTCAGACTGTAGGAACTACCCCGTGCCCCTGTGTTCCTTCCAAATTACAACATTCCTATAAATCCCCCAAGGCTGTCATCTCACCCTGTAGCCAACTCATGCTGCAAGACACTTGGGCAACCCAGTCATGGTTGCTTCAGACAGGAGGGAGCAGCACTCTGGGCTGGCAAAGCTGCCAGTGACGGAAGCTCAAATCTCTTCCATTCTTGAAGCTTTTAAAAAGAAAGGGAAGCTGTCCCATGACACAGCACACACAAGCAAGAAAACCCCAGAGTACTGCAAACAAGTACCAAAAAACCTCCTTATTAACATTTGGGCACGGGGAGAAGATGGAAGATACATATCCCAGATCAGGTGGAGAGGAGAAGCAACTTCACACAGTGAAGCCCAAAATATCCTCTCCACTACTGGTGAAACATCAGAATAATAATCAGTAAGATTTCAAACAAGCCTGAGCAGAGCTCCAGCTCCTGCAAGGAGCAATTTAGATATGCATCAGTTGCTTGGAAGAAGTGACTATCACTGCATCTTGACTAACCTATAAAAAGCAAGAATGTTTAAGGACAAGGAATTCACTGTTGCCAACTACAGAAACCCGAGATATAACTACAAACTTCATACTGATGAGAGGTTTTTTAATATTTGTCTTATTTTATCTAATTATAGTATGTTTATTTTTTAAAATTTAGAATTGAAAAAACACAACAAAGTGTTCTCTGAAGAGTGGCTGAAGTGCCTAGGTGACATTTTCTAGAATTCATATTATTTTCCATCTATCTTGAGAAAGTTGCAAATGTATTTTCAACATTTTAGATGAAAGCTTTCATGCCTGTTCCCAAAACATGATTAACTTCCATAAGATCTAGAATCTGTATATCTGCATGACATATTCAGTTAAGAGTTTGGTTTTTTGTTTTGTTGTGTGTTTTGGGGTTTTTTTTTTGTCATGCTAAGATTATTTGACAGAAAAATGAAAGCTGGCTGTAGAAATTAAACACACCTACTAGAAGTATATTGCTGATTTTTTAAAAAAAATCCCCCACACTTTACTGTCTTGATAACATCCCTTCTTACAAGAATTCCTATAATTTCATATTTCATCTTAAGTAATATGATTATTCTGCAGACTTTGCTAACTAGTCTTTTTTTCTAATCACTATAATGGATTAAGGAAACTAGTAGATACTTCTTTATTTATGGTACTTCTTTTATTCAACAAAATCAATTGTTGCTTTTTAAAAAAAAAAAACATTCAAAACCAAAGAAGTGCACAGAATAATTTCTGCTCTGTGATGGATGAGAACCATAACTAATAGAAAAAGGGATCAAGCCTCAAACATGCTTTACCACATATTCTTACATGACAGAAGGAAGTACCATTGCAAGGTAAAAACAGGCTATCTCACAAAATACCCCTAAACTTGTTAGCCATGTACTATCACCAGGTTCCATAGTAGAGAGCACTGACATTAAGACAAGTATTTCCCCCTCACTGGTAATGCCTTCTGGTTTTGTTTTGGTTTTTGGTTTTGTTGTGGGTTTTTTGGGTGTTTTGTTTTTCTTGGACTTCCAGCAGATCCTGAGAATTCTATTAGAATCCACATTAATGTACCAAGTGATTTCCCTCTGCTGTCTACTAAATGGAGACAAAGAGAGCATTATTCACAGGTAACAAGAGGGATGGTATAAAAACTGGGCAGCAAAGAAGCAGACCATTAAGGGAAGAACTAAAGAATTCACTGGGGTGCACTGGGAAGCACAACAGCTTTGCAGCTATTCTCAGATGTGCCAATAATGTCATAACAAATACCCAAATAAACTAGTTAAGTAGTTATCCCTCACATAAACATAGGTTTCACTGTCATTCATGCTGTGGGCCATTTGCAATTTTGAAAATATACTTGATCCTTTGTACCCATCACACAACAAGCAGGGCACCCAAACATTCCTCCGGGGGTGCCTAAACATCTTCCAACAAACTTCAACCAGCATTCCAGCAAGAACCAAAGCATGGTTTGTTTGTTTTAATAACACAACGTGGTTATTTGCTTTCATAGTGTGACAGGCAGCTATTCTGCTAGGAAGTTTGCATACCATTACATATAATTTATTTTTCAGGCACTTTTAAAAATATTTGTTTAAAAAGATACAATATAACTGATGCCCCCTCACATTTAAACTCATACCATCCAAGCATTCTACCAAATCATTTCCTCCACTAGTATCTTGGAACACATGTGACACCTCATACATATTTTATAATAGCCTGATAGGATGTCATTAACATCAAACAGCAGTCTAAGTTTGCTATATTAAACACAGTCCCTGTGTTAAGAGCACAATCACAAAGTGCCTCCAAGATTAAGCCTGTAAAAAAATACCCACCAACTTGGACAAAGTGTAATGAGGCCAACTGCACCAAAGAAGCCATTATTCACATTCTGTTTTTAAAATAGGGAAAAAAAAAAAAAAAAAGCTTCAATTGGCCATAAGACCTGACATGCCATAAGGCAAACTGTCACAGAGTACTCATACTAATAAGTGTTGTGTCCAAACTGAACATTCAAAAGGAAAGACAAACCTGCCTTTATGTTTTATGAAATGTAAGCCCATAGAATTAATAATTCATGAAATGAAGAAAAAAATATCAGGTTTAGATATAAATATTAATGGAATGCTGTCAACTTGTTTAGAACCACATTTTCACTGTCCTACCCTACAATTATCAATCTAGAAAATAATATATTCTTCAAAAGCTCAAAGAAATCAGTATGAAAGTCATTAATGAAAAAATTAACATTCTCTGTTCATGTAGGTCTTAAGAAAAAAAACCAGAACTCTTACACATCCAGCAGCCACTGGCTGGCATCATTTGCTCCCAAAGTTACCCTGTGTTGACAAAAATAATGTTGGGGTGCACACAAGAAGGGACATACTTAAACCATACCCAGTGAAGACAAGGTAAGAAAAGAGGGGAAGCAGTTGTCAGAGAAGAAAGATACGAAAGCTAGGTAAAGTTTCAGAATACAAAGTTAATCATAGAATCATAGAGTGACTAGGGTTGGAAGGGACCTTAAAGATCACCCAGTTCCAACCCCCCTTGCATGGGCAGGGAGATCTCCCACCAGCCCAGGTTGCTGAAGGCCCCATCCAACCTGGCCTTGAACACTTCCAAGGAGAAAGCAGCCACAACTTCCTTGGTCTAACTGTGCCAGTGTCTCACCACCCTCAAATTTAAGAATTTCTTCCTAATGTCTTACTGAAATCTACCATGTTCAAGTTTTAAACCGTAATTATACAGTATAATCTCTCTTCATTCAAGTTTATGCAATGGGTCTTGGGTGTTTTTTTCTGATTAGCTAAACATGCATTTAAAAACTCCAAAAGAAAGCTATTTACTCAAATCAAGTCTCAAATCAAGTAGTATTTAACTAGACCTGTAACTGATGCAGTCTTTTCCATTTTAACCTTCATTTTGTTTGCTACAGTGGTTAACAGCTGAATTTCAAGATCTAGAAGGAACTTTTGCCCTGTAATGCCAGGCCTGTTCTGCTTTCACTACTATAAAAGAACAGAACACTGGAACACAAAACTCAACTGTGTCAAAAACCAGGAATGCTGTCTAAATGTTTTTCTAAGTGATGGTAACAGGGCTTTTCTTTACATTTTTTTTCTTCTCCCCAGCCCTACTATCATTTCAGTCTAGTTATGTCCCCATTTGCACTTACATTCTGGCAAAAGTGTTAAAAAAACTTATAGAAGTATCAATATTGAGTATACATTAAAAGTGAGTTTATACACTCCACTTTTCTCCACAGTTCCTGATATTTTCACTGCAGTTAGCCCAGCAATGAGAACACAGAATGAGTAGCCAAACAAGTTAAATGTTACAAGCTTTTAATTTTTTTTAAAAGTGAATTCCTACCTTTATCATTCTAGAGAGATCTCCAGCATCAGCTAATTCCAACACTATGTTCAGTTCATTGTCTTCAATGAATGAGGCATAATATTTAATTACATTGGGATGATTCAGTTGCTAAGAATGCAGAACAACACATATTTTAGTGTAGAGCATGTCTTACCTTTTAAGACTGACATATGAAACATTCCTATTTAGGAAAACAAAACAATCCCTAAAATCTGTTTCAGTATGGCAGAAAAAAAAATGCTTAGAAATGAGAAGCATTTACAGACAACTGGAACTTTATGATCGACGTGATAACTGTAGGAAGCTGCAATTTTGGAGGAATTTTGCATCAACGTATCTAGGAAAAAGCATGCTAAACTGTCACCTGAAAAAGCAACGTATTTTCAAAAGTAGTATTTTACTGTACACTAGTTATTTACAATAATGTGGTTTTAGCACATTTTCCTATTTGAAAAGTTAACTACCTTCCTATGACATTTACATCTCAAGATTAATTTTTAGAGCAATAAAGATTACAAAATTCCTTAAGTGAGGCTTATAACAACTATACCCCAACAACAATATACATGTCATGTATATCTATGAAAAACTTTATACACTTTGATGATGGCTGCACATTTTAAAAATATATTTTAATCAAATTTATTTAATGTATGTAATATAATTATATATGGCTACATACGTTGGATAAGATATAAATATATTCATATTTAATAATTAAATGTATTATAAATATATCTTTTACCTTAAGAAGATCTATTTCTTTGATGCAGTCAGCACGGGCTTTGGCATCCATTAAATCAAATATCTGTACAAGATAAGACATATTTAATATGTGATAAAAACACAGCAATTTGAGTTACATAATCATTATTTCATAGCATCCACAATGCAACTTGAGTCATGCATTTCATGGCAAGATGTAACATTGCAGCAAAAAATATTCTTAATGCCCTGATGTACTGATTCACTCTATGATATTGATTCTTTTACCACCCTTGTAGGAAACATGTCCACTGCTGTAAGCAAACTTTGGCAATGACTAAACTGCCATCTCCATGTAACTGTTCAAAACCACACAGCAATAATTCAGCACATTCCCTTCAAATTCTAATCCAAATGACAGCTTCCTCTCCCATTTCTGCCACACCATTATCACAAAGTTATTCTTTCTAGTACTGAGCATACCTTTTTTTCCTACTCTTTTGCTACAGTCATCCTTTTCTATTCTAACTAATGCATACACTTTTATTCTCTCAGAACGAAAATTTCATTGTCACCTCCAATTCTCTCTCCCATTTCCTTCCCTTCAGCTAGCAAAGCAGTGATTTGAGTTCTGTAATTTGTTTACTAGAGCACATTTTTCTGTACTCTCAGCTGTCACCTTGACTTTTACAGCCTTTTACAGTTAGACATCTCTCCTCTTCATTTGTTTCCCACCTCCCATCTGCTCCAAATTATTTTGCAATGTATCTGATTTTGCCTTCTCCAGTTAACCACCTTACTCTCCACTAATTTCCATTTTTGTTCAGAGTAATTTTTCTGCATTTTTGTTCAGACGTGCATTTCCATACACTACCATCAACTATTCTCCTTAGAAATTACAAAAATGTTACTTCTTCACCAAACCCTTCTTCTCTCATTTGCCATTACTTTCTGAATAATGATTTTAAAAGCAAAAAAATACCATTAATTAACTTCTGTGTGGTTTGCCTATTACATTTAGAGATATCCAGAAGAGTAACAGACACACTGTGAGTTACAGTAATTGCCACAACACCTAAGAGATTACCTTTTCCAACTACATCTTTTCAACACACATAATTCCTTTCTAGATGGTCTCCAGTAAAAGATGTGCTTTGTGATGTGAAGATTACTGGTACCTGGTTCCACCAACTCAAAAATGTCAAAAGCTCAACAGCTGACAACTTCCATTTTAAATCTTTTCACCAACTTTTCTTTGGTGAAAAGTTGCTTTTAAATCTTTAAATCTTTTCACCACCTTCCATTTTAAATCTTTTCACCAATCTTTTTTTTCACTATCATCAGAGGCTCAAACAAATGAGGGAGTCCACACAGTTTCTGCTAAACCTCATCTCAATTTTTCTAGGCCACTGGGTTGAGTTGGTGTGCTGCAGGTTTTGGTAGTGGGAAAGGGGCCCCAGGGATGCCACTAAAGGGTCCCTCAGCTCCAAAAATCCGGCCCCACCTCTGGCTAATGCTGAACCCATCAGCGATCATGGATTTGCCTCTGGGATTAACACATTCAAGAAGGGGAAATGAAGTGGTGTAAGACTGCAGGGCAGGGAACAGGGGACAGGGGGAGGTGTGAACAATACAGATGCTGGAGCAGAGATTCCCCTGCAGCCCAAGGAGGAGCCGTAGTGGAGCATTCCCTGAAGGATCATGGTGGGGCAGATGGAGGATGCCATGCAGGGGGGGTGACTGTTCCCAAAGCTGTCCTGACTCTGTGGGAAGCCCAGGCTGGAGCAGTTCCTGAAGGACTGCACCTCATGTTGGAGGGGCTCAGGATGGACTCTCTCCCATGGGAGTGATGTCAGTTATTAAGTAAGTCAAATTTTAGGAAAAAAAAAAAAAAAAAATCACATTTGGGAAAACAAAACAAAACCAAAACAAAAAAACACAACAACAACATAAAAGGGAACAAGAGACATAGAGAATAAAATAGGGCTCATCTAACAGGGAAACAGTAAAAACTAGACAAAACCAGATTCCAATTAGAGAGAAACACATCCCAAGCAGTCAACAGCCTGGCCTTGGGACACACCTGCATGATATCTGCAAGACAGATGAAAGGGATGGAAAGGAGCACTCCCCACAACTCACCTTGTTACAGCCTTGAGCACTGGGTTGAGCAACACTGAGAAACTGGGCTCACAGTATTAATATGCCATTAATATATTAATGAGCTACCTAGCATACTAAAATACCCACCCATAGGCTAGAGGGCCCCCTGCTAACAAAGAGCCCCCAAACTCTTTGAACATACACAATGAAATTTTTGAGCATTGCCACTTTTAATGGAAGCAAGGAATTGGTTAACCAGTCATGGGAGAGAATGAGAAAATAGTGTTAGAGAGAAGGTTCTTAACATTTTAGGTATACGAGCAGCACGTGCATTTTGGAAAACTGAGTTTGCTTTATGGAATACCACCCTGCTCCCCTTTCAGCACAGAACTGAATATTAAAGCAAAGATCTCAACTGTGTTACATGGATTGGTTTATTGCACCCCAGGTAATGAGCCCCACTTTGGGGACAACAGGAGGAACCCCACAGAGCAGGAGAAGACTGTGAGAAATCCTTCTCCCTGAGAAGGAAGGAGTGGCAGAAAACCAGGTGTGACAAACAGACTGTAAATCCCACTCTGTTTGCATGTGCCACTGGAAGGGAGGAGGTGCAGATATAGGGAGAAAAGTAATTTGGGCTCAGGAAAAAGGGAGGGCTGGCCAAGGTATTTAAGCTCTGGGTTTTATTTTTCTCTTTGCCTTGTGTTGATGCAAACAATAATGAAGTAAGTAACTTTTTTTTTTCCCCAAGTTGAGTCTGTTTGGCCCATGACCATAATTAGTGACATGGGTCCTTGTCTTGACCCATGAGGTTTTAGTTGAAATTTCTCCTCCCCATCCCATGGGGGGGAGCAATCAGTTGTATGGCCCTTTGTTAACTGCTGTACCTAAACCAGGACAGCCACAATGCAAAGTTTGTAATTCCTTTAATCAACTGAAAGAAGCCTAGAGACTTCATCAATGGAGCACAACCCTCACAGAGCACACATGTACTCTTGAGTAGCCACTACTTCCATTCAGACAACTGATCTTCTGTCCTCAAAGCTGGCATAAGAAAAAAAAAATAACCCTGGAAGGGATACAACGTTCTCTTTTTGACCAAAAAAACCCTCAAGTGTACATAAAGAAACAGAATTCCAGGCGTGTAAATTGTAAGAAGAAAACAGGAAGAAAGAAAGAAGAAAACAAAACTACTTGCCAAGAAAAAAATGGAATAAACCACCTCACAACTACTTGTATATTAATGCCAGGATGATGGGAAATAGAGTGAGCTATAACCAAATATTCAAGGAGGAGACTGTGGGGGACTTAGAAGAAACACAGAAGAGTAAGTCACAATAAAGGAATGCTAACACTAAGAAAGCTATTTCAGATGTAGTAGAAGAAAAGAGTTATCTGAAATTTATATCTTATTTATGTCTGAAATCACAGGCACAAGTATGAAGAGGTAAACAGCAGTGATGGAAGAGACAGAAGATCATTCATGAATTGAGGTTGGGAATTTAGTGAAGGAGATGAAACAGCCTGCATCTGTTATAGATCTCAATTCTGAATGCAAAAACACTACACTATAATAATATTGACTATAGAATAAAGTCCTAACATTTGGTGCAGTCACAAAGGAATGTAATGATTTTTCTAGGAAACAGGAATGTTTCAAATATGAGGGGTAGCACACGAACTGAGAAGTACTGGGAAGGCATGAGATCACAATTGTCTTTCTCTGTAACCTAAGAGATCAGCAAAGGGAAAATTTGCTGCCCTCCTCCCTCCAAAACAATCCCTGAAAGTGTGTACCAGGAAGCACAGAAAAATGGGAGCAGGTATAGAGGCACACCTTGAAACTTCACACTTTCATTAAGTTATATGGCTAATAGTGAGAAAAGAATTTCCATATAAATGATACAGAGATCAGATGTTGACAGAAAACTGCAAACACACTTGAGAACCTAGACAAAGCTGCAGAGAGAATTTTAGCTGAAAACTGTACAAAAATTACCTACTTGTAACATTTGGTAAGTTAGTCAAAACATAATTTCAAGATTCAAAATCAAGATTTTCCCTTCCTGAAAAACCAGGGCACTTCAAACCTGTTAATGACTGTTCCAACATGCAAAGAGGCACAGTAACTTCCCTATAACAGGATTGCTTCCCAGCACAACCAAACAAACAAATTTTGTGGGCAAATTTTTTTAGAAGCTACATCTCTGACACAAAGCACAGCCTATATATCAATACCTCTTACAGAGGAACAACAAAACAACAGAAGTCCTAGACTAAGGACTGCAAAAGTCACAGGACCAAGGCACAGGAAAGAAGTAAAACTTTGTTAGTGCATTCTGGCTGGTATTCCTGGTCCTTCCAATTTGTTATTAAGTAGCCTGAAGTAGACCAGACCAAGCAGCTGCTCTCAGGAATGGACAGACTGAAGTTTTATAAATCTGACTCCTCGTATTTTTTATACACTTCATACAGCAGTGGTAAATTTTCCACAGCTTCAGCCAAACTATTTCAAACCTTACCTGAATAAAATAAAGCAAGACAGCAAAACTGATGATCCTTATAAACACAAAGACAGACAATCTGAAAATTTACTGTATATCATTCTTAAGATTCTCCATCAGACTTTGATTCAGATCTAGCCCCAAAAGGCTATACACAGCATTTCCAGAAATCCAGAATTTTAATTTCACAGACAGTAATGTCCTCCAACAATAAGACTGGAAAAAAACTACAACCCAAACCAACAGCAATAACCAAAGAGAAAAATCACCCAATCTCTAGCCTCTGAAGAACCTCTATCCTATCATACAACACTCAAACAGCTTGCAGAGATTTTCTTTCCAAGTAGATTATCTTTCTATTTTGCCAAACTGCTGCAGTTCAGATCAGAGGCCCCTTGTGTAATAAGCCATGTCAGCTCACAAGGAGGCTACTGTAAACACGAGGAAACCTCCACACTTCACCACCAGAACATGACACCAAAGGACAAATATCTTACACTGAAAAACAGAAGCTGCAATTAAAGATTTTAAGACCCTAAGAATATCCTTTCATGTGCATGTCAAAACTACACACAGCACCTGGCCTGTTCTGCAGGAGCTGCAGCTCTTCACTTCTGGTTTAGTGCAGCCTGGCCAATATGCAGAGATGTCAGTCCTTCCACCACAACTGTTACAGCTTATAGCTTTGCAAGCAGACTAATTACATATTTGGCTAATATAATGCAGCAAGGCAGCCTGACAGGTCAGCTTTTGCTGCCCCCTCTTCAGCATGCACTGAGCAGGCTCTCTCTCTCACACACATATGTAGCCCTGTAAAGATGATGCTGAGCCATGGGCCTGAATCTGCCTCAGAAACATAAAGGCTAAAGACATTCCACGTTTTGAAAGGGCTTCTCCTGGCCTGAACTTGTACTTTGAGCTCAGATTTAACTGTAGTAGCACATACTTTGCACGAGAGACTTTAACAGTAAAAAACTCACAGTTAAGAGTAGTGTCTAACTTGGTTTTAGATTCAGCTCAGCTTTGTGCAACTGCAAGGTCTTAAGGAAACTGTAAGAGATACAATAAAGGTCTAACAAAACCAGAGTGAATAACACTGATAAACTTTTGGACCAACACACAGCATTAGCAACCAACTGCTTGAAAGCACCCAGCATACCCACTGCAGAGCCACCACCAGCATCCTCAGGACACTGAATGGGTGATCGTGAGCGGGGTCCATGGGAAGAAGTTTGTGTACATCCATTACTGGGTCCCAGCAGTAATGAGACTACAAGTGTTAGCACCACTGTAATTGCCTAACAATAAAAACTGCTGCATTTTGATTAGACTGCTAGGGCATTAATTAGACTAAGAATAAATTCTAATCCTTGACTCCACTTAAGAGGTCAGGATCACGGGGTAATTCCAGTTGGAGGTGAGTCTCCCTGGTCAGCACAAATTGCACTATGTAATACACTCTCACTTGAAAATGTAATTATTTTTCCCTAGTTTCTATTTTCAGGGACTATGGTAAGATTAACATTTCTACAAAGGAATTATGTTTGCTGTGGAAAGCCTAACAATAATAATTAGAAACATCTATTCAATGTTTTATGGTGTGCTGTTTTTCATGGATTGTATTCAGGAATTCTTGTTACAGTAAGCACCTTAGTTAGCAAATTCTGTGAAACTCCTGAAAGCTATTAGGCAAATACAGCTGAAGAGACTTAAGAAAGCATTTTAAAAGCCCCTAATTTTCTTTCCACATAGCAAGAACACTAAGTGAAACAAAACATCCATTTTTAGCTCTCAGTTTTTCATCTCCCACAGCAATCAACAGCATACATAGGAAGATCAGAAGGACAAGTACACATTGACACTCACTCCAAAATACCTGTTTGCTAAGCAACTAAGGGATCTCTTTGTACTTAGAATTGAGTATCTTCTCCAGTACCTTCATGCAGGTGTAGATTATGATGTTATTCTTTCAGCATTCCAGAAATACTAGTTTTAAGTACTGTCAAGAGCTATCTGTATTTTTAGAATAGTTTCTAAGCTATTGCAATAACACAGAGCAGCAACTGTTCCCTGGGCAGGCTTGTAAACTAAACAAAGAGGCTGCAATACACTAAACCATCTTCCTGAGTAAAGGTCTTTCTTATACACGTACATGCAACTACACCACCTGGAAGGCTATGCACATAGCAAGAAGCTTTATAAATATTTAACCACCAGATGGCCAAAATTAGAGGTAAGGCCTTCTAAGGGCAGATTGCATTTGATCCATTACAGCTACCAATTAAACTTACCATCTAAAGCAACATATCAAGTCGGGAATCTATTCCCCTTCCTCTGAAGTCCAGAATTTTTCCAAGTCTTCCTTTTCAGTATTGCTAAGTACAAAGGTCTAATGTCATAATTTAAATGACAATTTAATTCATTTCTGCTTGAAATTCTGTATAACACAAACTACCAAAAATACTTTCAAGGCATAACAAAAACATGACATCTGTAACATAAACCTACAGACAGGCAAACAAAACAGATTTGATTGCACATAAATATTGAGATATGATACTGCATAGCAACAATGAGCATGAGAGTATTTTGCCACCACAGCAGTGCTGTGCTGAGACAACAGTGCTTCATTAAGTGTGAAATTACAAATCCTTTCCTAGGATTAATTATCTTTAATTCAGGCCTGTAGTAGCAATCTACTGTCAATGTACAATGAATAATGAATATAAGTGCTAGATAAAAGGATTCATTGTCTGAATCTCTAACACAGGGCTCTCCAATTTTGGAATGAAAGAGAAAAAAAGGTGGAACAGCATAAGGCAGAAATGTAATGAACCTGAAATTTTTTTTAAATATACAGTTTCACAGAATATTTTAAACTCTGAGTTGCTGGATTTTACTAAAAAAATACCTCAAAGTGAACTTACACAGCCTTACTGTCACTGACTTTAGATATTGACAATGCTATTGCCATATAAAGATGTTTTGTGAGCATTTATTCCAGTATCTATCAGTTGCTTATTTCCCCCTTGGAAGTGATAACTGGAGGGCTTGCTGCTCAGAATACCACAGCATACCTCAAGGTGTTGATGGTCCTGTTGCAAAGGTTACCTAGGGTGGCAGTAGCTGAGATGCTGCTTCTTCAGGCATAATTGTTCAGTACAGTTTGAGCCTCAGACTTAACACATTAAGAACCTTACTTATCTAGAAGCTTTTCAAACTTCCACTGCTGTGTTCATAGCATATCTAAGGCTGATCTTTCCTGATGTTTCTTTAGTTAAAATTGTAGTTTAGACGTTAATGAAGTAGCAAGGATTTACTTTTTAATTCTGATTTTATTTAGGTAGTATTTCCACAGCATCTCAGAAACACCAGTTCCATGGAAAAAGAAACTGATTATTGTGAATACTACTTCCCTCGTTAGAAGAAATGGAACCACACACGGGAGTGTGAAGCACAAAGGGTACAAGAAGAAGAAAATACTATGTTCTGTATTCTGCTGGCTAAATTACTAGAAAGAAACTGCATATTTTCACTCTGCTACATATCCTACTGGAAACTAAATCAAGAAAACCATTACTTTGTGTCATCCAGACTCAGCAGCAACTACTAATTCAGAGTGGTTTCTGTAACCATCTGCTTGTCCCTCCTCCCAGAGCATCTTACTGCCACTTGCTTCTGCTCACATTCAGTTCCACAAACATACATTTTATACACATTAATGTAACATTTATCAATATTGTCCATATGTCAGCCAAATAAAATTTTAGTAGCAGAAAATAAATATTCTTGTTGGAAAGCTTTGTCAGAAACCAAAACTAGCAATCTTTTGGAAGAAATAATGGCCTGAGATCCAATAACTCTTGAAGGGATGATAACATTAGACTTTGAAGGGTCAAACATGTTACAGACATGGGGAACCACTGGTCAAATACACATAAAGAGAACAGTTATACATGGAACCCCAGCCAGAAATACAAGATAGGCAGTGGGTGGAATGGACACAACTTGCAAGATTAGGGAGGAAGGCACGTAGTAGTTAAGAAGAGAAAAGGCAAAAAATGGGAAACTAGAAGACAATTCAGATCTCAGTTATGTTATTTAACACAAAGTACAGCATTTAGGTACACTGTCTCAATGGAGATCTGTGGCAAGCAGTATGCATGCACAGCTCTAAAAGAGACCAGAGCCTCACCCTCATGACAGAAAGAAACATTCTTCCATTTTTGTCCATTAATGAACCATCAGAAAAAGGTAGTATTTTAATTAGAATAAAAGAAAACATGACTGAAATTAAAAGCAAGCATCACCATCATAAAGCAGACCCACAAGAGCCCCTCTGAAAAGGAATCGCTTCTCACTAATTGTTACTATATTTAACAAAAATATTTCTAGATAATCTTAGGGAAGGTCACAGAAGCACAGTAACAGTTAAGATGGTTTTCTGTCTAAGCTTTATGAACAGCTTTAGATGTCAATTATGCAAACTGAAATGGTTGTGCCAAGTGCTGCCACAAGCCTTTATAATTCAAGATATCATCATACACATAGGAATTTTTCCCCTTACAAGATAACCAAATCTCACTTTCCAGATAATAGCCTTATACATACA